>CM076848.1:168542988-169142988 GCA_039519185.1 Astragalus membranaceus | reverse complement strand
GTTGAAATTGATGTTTGAAACTTATAATGGCTGAACATGCTTGCTTGGAATTTGAGATTCAATAATTGAACTCCCATTATGTTAAACCATACATATGTCTTGGAACAATTGTAGTTTCACTATTGTCTAATGACAACCAGAGAATAACACTATGTGAAATTTTTTATAGCACATACACTTATCTCAAGCACTGAATGGCCCTTGTACACTCACACCCTCCAAAGAAAATATTTAACTACATCTCTCAACACTCTAAAAAAAGAGTATAAGACAAAAACAAGTCAAATACAAATTTAAAGTGTTTCTGATAGTTACATCTTGTAAACGAGAACTTGAGACCATATATATAACCTTAACCTCCCACTTCCTTCACAAAACTAAGCAGACTTCTTCAAGATTCTAAACTATTTAGAGATACTATGTCACGGGTGAACTCTATTTGAGTAAACGCTACCAGCTAGTATCTCTTTTTAAGTGTTCCATATTATCGCAACTATCCTTAGGTAAGATACTAAGAGCACCATCTAGGATTGGAGCAAAGGTAGCCTAGGAGAACCAATCTTTGGGGTAGTGAATGTTCTTGCTAGAGAGTTCAAGTTAGGGTTACATTTGGAAGCTCACATTTCGTGGCTCACTAAGGGTTTTGAGTTTGGGGGCTGTTGAAGTGAACGGAGGTATTAGTTCAAGAATTCATGTCCAAAAATATCTGCATGTTGTAGTTTTGCTAGAAGTGGAGCTTGAGAACTGGCCTATGAGTAAAGAATCTTTCAAGTAAAGATTTTGAGAGATGAAGAAGGCAATGGGAGGATACTTTGGAGCCAAGTTCATTAGGGAAAGGAATGAAGGTGTTGTCAAGGAATGGAATTGAGGATATTGACACAAGTGAGTTCCCCTCCCTTTCCTTTGCCTATCTTAGGATTGCTTGTTGAAATTGATGTTTGAAACTTATAATGGCTGAACATGCTTGCTTGGAATTTGAGATTCAATAGTTGAACTCCCATTATGTTAAAATCATACATATGTGTTGGAACAATTGTAGTTTCACTATTGTAATGACAACCAGAGAATAACACAATGTGAAATTTTTTATAGCACATACACTTATCTCAAGCACTAAATGGCCCTTGTACACTCACACCCTCCAAAGAAAATATTTAACTACATCTCTCAACACTCTAAAACAAGAGTTTAAGACAAAAACAAGTCAAATACAAATTTAAAGTGTTTCTGATAGGTACATCTTGTAAACGAGAACTTGAGACCATACATATAACCTTAACCTCCCACTTCCTTCACAAAACTAAGCAGGCTTCTTCAAGATGCTAAACTATTTAGAGATACTATGTCACGGGTGAACTCTATTTGAGTAAACGCAACCAGCTAGTATCTCTTTTTAAGTGTTCCATATTATCGCAAATATCCTTAGGTAAGATACTAAGAGCACCATCTAGGATTGGAGCAAAGGTAGCCTAGGCGAACCAATCTTTGGGTTAGTGAATGTTTTTGCTAGAGAGTTCAAGCTAGGGTTACATTTGGAAGCTCACATTTCGTGGCTCACTAAGGGTTTTGAGTTTGGGGGCTGTTGAAGTGAAGGGAGGTATTAGTTCAAGAATTCATGTCCAAAAATATCTGCATGTTGGAGTTTTGCTAGAAGTGGAGCTTGAGAACTGACCTATGAGTAAAGAAGCTTTCAAGTAAAGATTTTGAGAGATGAAGAAGGCAATGGGAGGATACTTTGGAACCAAGTTCACTAGGGAAAGGAATGAAGGTGTTGTCAAGGAATGGAATTGAGGATATTGACACAAGTGAGTTCCTCTCCCTTTCCTTTGCCTATCTTAGGATTGCTTGTTGAAATTGATGTTTGAAACTTATAATGGCTGAACATGCTTGCTTGGAATTTGAGTCTCAATAGTTGAACTCCCATTATGTTAAAATCATACATATGTGTTGGAACAATTGTAGTTTCACACACACGCACACACACAGTTACACTACTCACACACACCTTTGCAGAGAAAGAGAGAATAACAGAAATGGATCTAACCAAATTAGTTATGGATCCAACTGAACTATATTGATTATTCAACTGATTACATTTATACCAGTCAGCATATAAGAGAGTCAACACTGCTGATGTGGCATGCTGAGTAATACACACTACAAGGAATCAGACCTATAGTGACAGCAAATATCCATTGGTAAAGGATTGGAAAG
Source organism: Astragalus membranaceus (assembly GCA_039519185.1). Lineage (NCBI taxonomy): Eukaryota > Viridiplantae > Streptophyta > Magnoliopsida > Fabales > Fabaceae > Astragalus > Astragalus membranaceus. Next base: position 169,140,774 of record CM076848.1, on the reverse strand, counting down.
CGTAGGTATAGGCCGTAAAACCTATACCAAAGGGCGCAGCTGACCGTGGTCGATTTTAGCCTATGTCCACAGAATTTTGGCTGTCGCTATAGGCTATAGAGACAGTAATTTATGCTGTTGGACAAACCGTTTGTTTTATAGTTACAACCTTTTTTCCGTTGGTATAGCCTTTAACAACACCTTTTATTTTTATTATACCCACGACTTCATAGGTTATTTTCCGTTGGAATAGGGTTTAAAATAACCTATTAATTTTGCTATACCCACAGCTGAACCTGGAAATAAATTTGTTCTATTTTCAACTTTGTTAAAATTTTAAACCAACTACAACTAATGCCGCAGCTGAACCTGGAAATAAATTTGTTCTATTTGCAACTTTGTTAAAATTTTAAACCAACTACAACTAAATGCTTAATAAAATAAATATGCTAGTGCAACAAAATAAAGTAAAACTCCATTCAAATTGAAATTAACATAAGTATAACAAGCATATTAGTTACAAAATAGTTAAAAATGACGATATAAGAGTATCGTATCGGCATTCAAAAAGTTTATCAAATTACAAAATAGTTAAAGATGTTGATCTAAGTCTAATACTCCATTCACTTTCTAAGCTTACTCCTTCAACAGAAAAATAGCTTTTAATCTTCATTAGTGTCATTATCTTCACCATCGTCAAGACTTGGATAATTCATTTCGCCAGGGGCACTAGAAGCATCAGTAGCCTGTTGAAAATAAAACAATATAATTTATATACTCAACATACTAAATTTTTTTTTACATTATTAATAAAAACTCTAGGAGTAAAATATAATATATCTGTCTTACAGTCTCTAAAATGTCATTCACATCCTCTCCAGGAAATCGATTTTCAATCAATGTCATAACATTTAGGAAGAGGTTCTCCATGCGCTTAACTCTATTGCGCAACTCTTGATTCTCTTGATTATCGGACACTTCAACTTTCGACTTTTTAGCTTTAGGCATCTTGCCCATACAACGCAAACGTCCTTTCTTTGCAGGTCCTTGTACTAGGGAAAAGATGTCATCCTTCCAAGGCATGTGCCTTTGTGACTTTGGAGTCACTTGAGATGTTCCAGCTTCACAATTATGTTCTTTTAATTCTTCCTGAAACATAACAAACAAACAATTTCTATTATCTAGGAAAAATAACCAAAAAGAAAATTCAACTCTGTAAAGCAAATTAGAAGATATAGTAGTTCAGCCATAACAAACAAACAAACAATTATCTAGACCTCTATCTCAGTTCAGCCAACATATAGTAGTTCAGTCACACAAAAAAATAGTACAATACTTTTATTCTTTCTCTCTCTGCATGTGAATCCCTTCCCCTGTGCGTGAACTTCCCTTCCCCTTTACCCTTTCATTCTTCCTCTGAATCTGAATCATCTGTGACTGTGTGTGTGTGTGTGTGTGTGTGTGTGTGTGTGTGTTTGCTGTGAGAAAAGTACAGGTGCTGCGCCAACAGCACCCACCATTTTCTGTGATGTGAGCCAAACTTCTAGGGTACTCATTCATTCCCACTCCTTCACTTTAGTAAGTTAACATTGACTTTGAATCAGAGTCTTTTGCAGCTATCCCCACCATAGTTTTTATAGCTTCTATGTTGCGCAATCGTTTCCAGTCACACTCATTCAATAAATTATAGAAACTAAAAATATAATTAAGCCAAAAATGAGTCCTCAAATTTTGAAGTTCAAAGTGCACTCAGCAATTTTATTGCTGAAATAAAAACAAACCCATAAATAGCTAGATTGGCAATTGAATCCTAGCACTTAGAAAATCCCTTGTCCAGGTGACAATATTTTTTTGGGATCAAATTTAGTTTTCCTATCTTGAAAAAGTTGCCATTTGGTACCAAAGTGTTCCACCCAAGCTTCATGTGTCTTGTTTCCAGCAAGATATTCCTTGATGTTAATACCACCCTAATAATTGTTTATTTTTCTTTCAATTCAATTCAATTCAATTCAATTCAATTCTAGCACCTTTTAAATTCAGTTCCGCCAACATGCCTTTTAAATTCAGTTCAGCCACCATATACTTTCAATTCAATTCTACACCTTTTTCTTTCAATTCAATTCAATTCAATTCAATTTTAGCACCTTTTAAATTCAGTTCAGCCAACATGCCTTTTAAATTCAGTTTAGCCAACATATACTTTCAATTCAATTCAGTTCAGCCAAAACAATAAATACATAAGTAGTTCGCTATTGCAAAGCTAATTCGAAGCATAATTTCTTACAATCAATCTTGCAGCTTTTTCATTGACAATCGATCCATCTTTACGAGTGCGTGTTTCAATATAAATCTCTTTACGGTCTGGTGCTACTCCTTTGGCCTTTTTTTCCTAAAACCAAAGAAACAAGTTATATATAGTTTGATTTATAAAATACAAATAATAGATAAAATAAAAACACACCTTTTCATTAATCAGTTTAGGGAGACTTTTTGTACCCATGCAATGGATATCTACTGAAGTTGTAGGCCTCTCCCCATGAAATATCCACTGTTTATAACCTCTAAGAAACCCACATCGTGGATCAGTTAAGTGTTCATAAACACTTGTGCGAGAATGTGATTTATAATTGGCACATATTGTACAAGGACACAATATTTTTCCATTGACCGTTGAATTTTGAAAAGCAAATTCAAGAAATTCATTAACCCCTCGAATATATTCCTCACTACGTTTTGATGGATCACGTATCCACCCTCTATTCTCCATTTCACAAAATTAACTGAAACAAATAGGTGAAGTTTAAGCCTTTCAAACATGTGTAAGTACATAAACATTGGTTTCAAGTTAACAAGCCTAGTAACATATAGGTTTCTTAATGTAAAGATCACTTTAGAGTTTATCTAAACTAACTCTAAATAGCATCACTCTTAGAACTATCTTACAGATTTGAAGGGCCTTCCAGACCACTGAAACCTCATTACCCAGACAACCATTTGATAGCTATATTAGTTATGAAAAGTGCTACTGATTTCTTTCCTAGATTAAAGAAGCACAATTTAAAAGAATGCCATCATGCATAATAACTGAGAAGTAAAACAACATAACAAAGACATTAACCATCACATAACCCATCAGAAATCTAAAATCATTAACAGGCAAAAAAAAACCTAAAATTACTACAGGCAAAAGAAAACCTAAAATCATTAACAAAGATAAACTCACCTCTTAGAACAAACAAGAAAAGAGAAGATCCAAACTACTGCAAAATATCAACTGCACCAAAACAGAGGTAAAATCATCACATAACCCGTCAGAAATCTAAAAAAAAAAAACAAGATGAATAAGAATCGCACAGTGAGGGAGGTGAAGCAGAATCATACCAGTGAAGGAGAAGAATTGGAATCGCACCAAGATAGAATGGTTTCAACTGGAGATGAAGATGAATCGCACCACTGAGCCCTGTTTCCGTCGTTGTCGTTGTTCTGTCGCGAGCCCTTTCTTGCTGTCGTTGCTTCCGTTGGCGATATTTCTTGCAGCTGTGATGGGTTCAACGAGTTAGGGTTCAACGTGATTTGAGAAAGCAATTGAGAGATTACGGTTCTGAGAATGTTAGGGTTCAAGGCGATGGGTTCAATGAATTGTCAAATGAGAGAGTTAGGTTCTGAAAAAGATAACCCGCAAAAAAGAGAGAGGGAAAATTCAGCGTCGCGCGTTTTCTTTTATGGGGTGTGTGTAGTGAAAAATAAAATTTACCCTATACCAATGGATTTAACTCCGTTACTAATGGCTATACTAATAGATTTTGTTATCCATAGGTATAGAAAAGCTATACCCACGGTTTTTGATAACGTTCGTGGGTATATGTTACATATTCCTACGGTTAAATTTGTCGTCGCTATAGGCGTCCGTTGGTATATGTCATTTTTCTTGTAGTGTACAGCAGGTCAATGAAAAAAAAGAATACAGTCAGTCAAGGCTTAACTAGTTAAACAACAACAAACTAGCTCTTATTTGAATTACAGTAACAGTGACTTTATTTCTTCACACCTCGCTAATTCAAATCCTCTAGGGTCTTCATTCCAAGCATGTTTCTGAGCTCCAGAAATCTGCTGTTCTTCAATGGCTTGGTTAACAAATCAACAAGTTGATCTGCAGTCTTGCAATGTTGCAATTCCAACTTTCCTTTGTTCACTTGGTCTCTAAGAAAATGATATTTGGTCTTTATGTGCTTGCTACGACCATGAGCTACAGGGTGTTTTTCCAAGTCAATTGCAGACTTGTTATCTACATGAAGTCTCAAAGCATTGTTTCCACTTATTTTTAGTTCTTCCATCAAATTTTGTAACCACAGAGCTTGGCATGCTCCCTGTGCAGCTGATATATATTCAGCTTCACAAGATGACAGTGCCACAATAGTCTGTTTCCTTGAGCACCATGAAATTGGTGCTCCATTCATCATAAAAATGTATCCACTTGTGCTCTTTCTATCTCCCACATCTCCACTCCAATCCGAATCTGTGAACCCTTCAACCACAGTCTCTGTGTTATCAGTTTTGGGAAACAGAATGCCTAAGTCAATTGTGCCTTTTACATATCTCAAGATTTTCTTAGCTGCCAACATGTGAGATGCTTTTGGTCTTTCCATAAATCTACTTATGAGACCGACACTATAGGCAAGATCATGTCTTGAGTTACACAGATACCTCAAGGACCCAACTATCTGTTTAAACAGAGTTGCATCCACTTCAGGCTCATCATCATCAGTCTTGAGCTTAACTCCTGTTTCAGCAGGCACAATTGCAGAGTTGCATCTACTCATTTTGAATCTTTACAAAATGTCAGTTGCATATTTCTTCTGGTGAAGGAAGATGCCACTGTTAGTTATTGCAAACTCAATTCCAAGAAAGTAAGATAAGTTTCCCAAATCACTCATCTCAAACTCACTCATCATTCTCTTCTTAAACTCTTCTACCTCCTTAGCAGTGCTGCCAGTCACTAAGAGGTTGTTAACGTACAGGCAGATAATCATCCAGTCATTGATTCCAATGTCTTTCACATATACACCATGTTCTGAGACACATTTCTTGAATTTGAGATGTACTAAGAACCCATCTATACGTTTATTCCAGGCTCTTGGAGCCTGCTTCAATCCATACAGTGCTTTATGCAATTTAAACACACTGTCTTCATGCTTCTTTAATTCAAAGCCAGGTGGTTGAGTGACATAGACCTCCTCCTCCAAGGGTCCATTCAAAAAGGCTGATTCTACATCAAGTTGACTCAATTCCCACCTTCTTTGTGCAGCTAACGCAATCACCAACCTCACAGTCTCCAGTCTTGCAACCGGTGCAAAAACTTCATTGAAATCTAGGCCAGGTTTCTGCAAGAAACCCCTTGCTACTAGCCTAGCTTTATACTTGGCCACCTCCCCATTTGGCTTCAAATTTCTTTTGAAAACCCATTTAACATCTATGGGTTTCTTTCTTTCTGGCAGTGAGGTTACACTCCACGTATTGTTCTTCTCTATAGCCTTGAGTTCCTCTTCCATTGCTGATTTACAGTTTTTACTCAGTAAAGCATCTTCTAAGCTTACTGGTTCAGTTTCAGCAGCCATATCATTAGGTCACCATCTTCATTTACAGCTGTATCAGGAAACAATTCATAGTCTTGCAACCTCTGTGATGGTTGCCTAGCTCTTTGTGACCTCCTCACTTGCACTTCACCTTCTGCATTAGCCTCTTCAACTGGTTCACCTCCCAGATCAAGTAATAGAGTGCCACCATCTGCGGTATCTTCTTGATTCTGCTCTTCCCAATTCTAGTTCTTCTTTTCTTAAAACACCACATCTCTACTAATCACAATTTTCTTTTTTTCAAGATGAAATAATCTATAAGAACTAGTAACATGGTACCCAACTAATATCATGGCTTGAGCCCTGTCGTCAAGTTTCTTTCTCAGTTGTTCAGGCACATGCCTATAGCACAAGGAACCAAAGACCTTTAAATGTTTCACATTTGGTTTCTTGCCTGACCATTTCTCATAGGGAGTGAGTTCACCAAGCCTCTTGGTTGGACACCTATTCAACAAGTAAGCTGCTGTAGAGGCAGCTTCTCCCCAGAAATACTTTGGCATCTGCTTCTCCTTTAGCATGCTTCCGATCATATTTAAAACAGTCCTGTTCCTTCTTTCAGCAGTGCCATAATGCTGAGGGGTGTATGGAGCAGTGACCTCATGCATGATACCTTCACTCTTACAGTAATTCTCAAACTCTACTGAAGTATACTTGCCCCCACCATCACTTCTTAGGCACTTAATTGCTTCCCCACATTGCTTCTCAATAAATTGTTTAAAGTTCCTAAACACCTCAAACACCTCAAACACTTCACTTTTCTTCTTAAGCAAATAAATCCACAACATTCTCGAGAAGTCATCTATAAATGCAACAAAGTATAGATTACCTCTCAGAGTCTTCACTTTAAAGGGGCCACACACATCAGAATGAATAACTTCCAGTTTCTGTGCTGATCTTGTTGGCACATGTGACTTGAACTGGGGTCTTGTTGATATTATTGGAGGAATGAACGAATTGTTAATGGATTAGGACTATTGTAGGGATGTTTTGGATGATGTTTGACCCTTCCTAAGCTAGTTTCAGGTAATCTTGACCATGGATGATGATTGAGACAAAAAAGTCATAGAAGCCTTAGAAAATATCAAGTAATGGGGGAAGCTGGGATTAGAGGCATTGAATCAAGATGACTACATATGAATATAAGGTTGATGTAATTATATAGAATTATCGGGGACTTGGGTAATAGTTATGACTAGAGATGACAACTATAGTGACCCCCTAGTTGTATGGTGATACCTGAGATGATGATTATAGAACAAATGACCCCCTAGTTGTTGATGATACTGTTAGGATTTCGGCAAGTGTACCGAATCGTTGCAAGTTATAATAAAATAGTAAGGACCACTAGTCGTATCCACAGGGATTGAGAGTTATTATCAACTAAGCAAGTGTGGTAATTCTTAGGTGTAAAACGATTAAATAACTTGTAATTTGTACTCCTTCCTCGGTTGTTTGGTTTCACAGCATCCACTACACACCTCTTCAGGATCAACTACAACAGGCATCCCCTTAACCATGTTCCGTTTCTGTAGTTGACATAAGCTTCTAAAGTTAAGATGTGCATACCTCTTATGCCACATCCAACTTTCTTCACAAGTAGTTGCCTTCAAACACTCCTGCTCTATCACTTCACCAGCAATTTTGAAGGTCATGTTCTTTGAAAGAGGTGCCTTCAAAATCACCTTGTCATCATTGTCAAGTACTTCAAGAAAATTGTCTTCCATTTTCATTTTGAAACACTTCTCAAGTAACTGTCCCCAACTCAACAGGTAATTACTCTTCATCTCAGGCACGTACAATACATTGCTTATCAAAATTTTCTTACCATTCTTGCCTTTGATCACCACCTTACCAATTCCCTCAGCAATTACATATCTATGATCTGCAAATTTTATCTTCCTTCTCACCTTTTCAAGCTCGGAAAACCATTTCTTGTTGCCTGACATGTGGTTTGAACAGCCTGTGTCAAGGTACCACAACTCATCCTCTGTTATTGCGTTCAGCATCACTGTATCTGTGTCTGAATCTGTATCACAATCATCATCCTTCAAGCTGAGCTTCATCAACTCTCTTCGTTCTTGGAACTCTCTTATTAACACACTCATCAGCAAAGTGTCCCCACCTTTGACAGTTGTAGCACTGAATGTGCTTCTTTGTTTTAGATAAGCAATTGTATTAAGGGGCGTGTTGCCAAGTGGCTTCAGTCTCAAGAGGGGGGGTGAATTGAGACTTAAAAACTTTTGAATTTTTTTCCCCTTTTCAATGACTTAGATTAATTTTCGCGCAGGTTAAGTGGAAGCGAAGGAATTAGAAAATAAAGCAATAAAGAACACAACATATTTATACTGGTTCGGTCACCTCCCAGTGACCTACGTCCAGTCCTCACACCCTTGTGAGATTTTCCACTAAGACAACAAGGCTTACGGGTGCCTTGGAAACCTTTACAAACTCAGGCACTCTTCTCCTAGGATACCCCACCTATGAAGAGCCCTCAAATCGATTACAACAATAACAAGAGATACCCCACCCCTGTTACAAACAGCTGCCCCAGAAAGATACCCCACTTCCTAGTACAAACAGCTACCCTAGAGAGATACTCCACTCCCTAGTACAAATCTCAACAAATAAACAATTACAAAAGTAAAAACCAAAATACCTCTAATGTAGGTAGATATTACAACCTGAAGATTCCAACCCCGACTAACTCTTGCGAGAGATCAGCTCTGACGGACCAACGGTGCGAGAAGAGCAGAAATGAAAGTGTGGAGATTTTTTCTAAATTATGCTTTGAATCGTGAAAATGGGTTGTGTTGGATTGAAGAGTATGAAGCCTCTATTTATAGGCTATGAGAAAAATATTACCGTTGAAACAAATATAGAAGTGTCAGAATCGATTGTGTGCCTGAATGCACTAAGAGTGAAAATCGATTTTATGCCTAAGTAGATCTAGGATGAGAAATCGATTATGTGTTGTTTGAAAGATAGATGAAATCGATTTTGTGCTTCCTTAAAAGATAAAAATCGATTATGTGCTTCCTTAACATAAAGATAAAATCGATTATGTGCTTGAGAATGTTTAATAGGAAAATCGATTCTTGCTTGTTTATAAAAAGGTGCCAATCGATTCAAGGCTTGAGTCAGACAAGGAATCGATTATGTGATATTTGCACAATGTTTTGAATCGATTCTTTCTTTTTGAAAACACTTGTGAATCGATTTTAAACTTGGTAAAATCGATTATGCACTTTCACATTTAGTTAGAAATTGATTTTCATGGTTTTTCAAAAATGCTTTTTGTGTTTACGTGTGTATGCATGCAATTTGAAAAAGCTAGTGAAGATGTGAGACTTTGAGAGATGAGCTGACCCTCGGAAGAGCTTACACTTTTTCCTAAGACAATCCCCAAACCCTAAAGACTACCCTTATTTCTTGAGACTTCAATTCTTGAGCTTGATTGTCTTGGATTGTGACTTTAGATACTTTGTCACTTTCATCAACTTTGGCCATCAATTTTGGCTTTGTCTTTTTCATCATCAAAACCTAACCTGCAATATAAGTTACCTGCAGTACAAGATATCCACATTCTCCCCCTTTTGATGATGACAAAACTTTACTCATCTTAAGGTGGGAGGTTAGTTCATCAAACAAAATAACGCATACATGTATATGTGATTATACTCCCCCTTACTTGATGCTCCCCCTGTTTCTTTTACTATATGAAAAGTGACAATATTTCTCCCCCTATATGTTTAATGTGACAATGTTATATGCTTCATGCAACACTATATTTCTCCCCCTTTTTGTCATGATCAAAAGGGTCGACTTATGATAAAGTTTGCGAATCTAAACACCATTTGTTTCATTCAAATAGAAGAGGAATCAATGATTCCAAGTTCTCTTCGAATGAAAAAGAAGCTTTCTTTTTGTAAAGGTTTCGTGAAAATATCAGCTAGCTGTTTTGACGATTCAACAAATTCAATCACACAATCGCCTTTTTGGACATGATCTCTAAGAAAATGATGTCTAATCTCTATATGCTTGGTGCTAGAGTGCTGAACGGGGTTCTTTGTAAGATTGATAGTGTAACAGCCCAGGTCCACCGCAGCGGCCACCCCGGTCCCACTGCTACCTCACGGTCTTCTCTACCCCTCTTGTAGAATTTTTGCCTTCCGTGGGAATCGAACCTTGCACCTGAGGCATAAGTGCAAGTTAAACCCCCTTCCCACTACCAATTGAGCGCGCTCTCAATTGGTAGTGGGAAGGGGGTTTAACTTGCACTTATGCCTCAGGTGCAAGGTTCGATTCCCACGGAAGGCAAAAATTCTACAAGAGGGGTAGAAAAGACCGTGAGGTAACAGTGGGACCGGGGTGGCCGCTACGGTGGACCTGTGCTGTTACATAAAAAGGCGCGCTCAATTGGTAGTGGGAAGGGGGTTTAACTTGCACTTATGCCTCAGGTGCAAGGTTCGATTCCCACGGAAGGCAAAAATTCTACAAGAGGGGTAGAGAAGACCGTGAGGTAACAGTGGGACCGGGGTGGCCGCTGCGGTGGACCTGGGCTGTTACAAAAAAAAAAGGCGCCTTTTTATGTAACAGCCCAGGTCCACCGCAGCGGCCACCCCGGTCCCACTGTTACCTCACGGTCTTTTCTACCCCCCTTGTACAATTTTTGCCTTCCGTGGGAATCGAACCTTGCACCTGAGGCATAAGTGCAAGTTAAACCCCCTTCCCACTACCAATTTAGCGCGCGCTCAATTGGTAGTGGGAAGGGGGTTTAACGTGCACTTATGCCTCAGGTGCAAGGTTCGATTCCCACGGAAGGCAAAAATTCTACAAGAGGGGTAGAAAAGACCGTGAGGTAACAGTGGGACCGGGGTGGCCGCTGCGGTGGACCTGGGCTGTTACATAAAAAGGCGCGCTCAATTGGTAGTGGGAAGGGGGTTTAACTTGCACTTATGCCTCAGGTGCAAGGTTCGATTCCCACGGAAGGCAAAAATTCTACAAGGGCGGTGGACCTGGGCTTTAGGAAGGGTGCTATTCGTTGCCTGATCTATATATTGTTGATATTATATGTTATTACTTATGAAATGAGACTCACCCTACTGCTTTTATGTTGCTTCTCATGTCGGCAACGTGCAGGTGATAGCGGGTGAAGGTGATCTAGTACCTTCTCTCCAGTGGGTCGAGTCAGCTTTGATACGTAGCACCGGGGTGGGGCGTTTTTAGCTTACTGGTTTATTTTAATTGATGTTGAACTCTATTTTCGGGATGTAATTTGATATGGTCAGTTTTGGTGATTATTCCGCCGCGATGTTTTTATATTTATATTGACTGTGGTGCTATGTATTACGCACCCCATGACCTTATATATTATTTTCAGAGATATAATACGTTGGTGTTTTAAATGTGGCGCCCTCTCGTGGTTGCATTAAAACGGTTTTTGCGAACTCTGATTTTTAAATTAACTAAATAATAGTTATTAGTAAAGAGGGTGTTACAAGTTGGTATCAGAGCAGTTCGGTCTGTCCGGCCGGTAGTTGAGTCGTCGTGTTGAGTAACATTGAGTTTGTTACTCGTGTCTGAATTCTGTTTTCTGTTGCAGTGCTAGAATGGCCAGACGGGACGATGCTGCACTTGCTGCTGCCTTGCAGGCTATAGCCGGGGCGATGGGTAATATACCCGGTGTTGTTAATGACGGGGCGCGCAATTTGGCTACATTCCAGAGAGAGAACCCACCCACCTTTAAGGGTCGGTACAACCCGGATGGAGCGTTGTCATGGCTGAAGGAGATAGAGCGGGTCTTTCGTGTCATGGAGTGTACTCCAGCTCAGAAAGTGAAGTTTGGGACTCATATGTTAACGGAGGAAGCTGAAGACTGGTGGATGGGAATGTTGCGAAGGTTAAGAGATGCTGGTGAGGAAGTGACCTGGGAGGTTTTCACAAGAGAGTTCAAGAGAAAGTACTACCCTGAGGATGTGCGAGCCAAGAAAGAAGTGGAGTTTTTAGAGCTGAAGCAGGGAGACAAGACTGTGGCTGATTATGCCGCCAAGTTTGAGGAGCTGGCCCAATTTTGTCCTTATTATGCTAATGATGCCAATTCTGAATTTTCAAAATGTGTCAAGTTCGAGAGTGGTCTACGTCCTGATATAAAGAAAGCAATTGGATATCAAGAGGTTCGGGTCTTCGCTAGATTGGTTGATAAGTGTAGGATTTTTGAGGAGGATAGTAATGCTGCTTACAAGATTGTAAAGGAGAAGAGGAGTGCTCAGTATCGTGAGAAGCCCTACGAGGTTTCTGGAGGTAAGGGCAAAGGGAAAGCTGATGATTCAGGCAAGAAGTCAAGTGGGGGAGAGGCCCCTGCGAATGTTGTGTGCTACAAGTGTGGGAAGCCCGGTCATAAGAGTTTTGGTTGTCCAGATAACAAATGCTTTAAATGTGGTAAGGGAGGCCACATAGCTGCCCAGTGTGAGAAGAAAGAGGTCGTCTGCTACAGCTGCGGAGAGGTGGGGCATATTAGTACCAATTGCTCCAAGCCAAAGAAGGAGGGGTCTAGTGGGAGGGTGTTTGTTTTAGCAGGTGCTGAGTCTGCGGAGGAGTGATGGTAGTATCAGAGGTACGTATCCCGTTAAGGGTACTCCGCTAGAATCTACTGTTAATATCGATGCTACTTGTTGTTTTGTTATTGTTGCATGCGGTGAATGTTTAAGTGCTGTGATAACTGTTGTAACTGTAATGTGTTGCCTGGTGTGTTTCTCTGTGTCCCTTGTCGACCTTCGACAGAGACTTGTTGTGAATCCTTGTTGTTTGCCGTTGGGTGAGTTAATCGTAATCTTGAGAATGAACTGGTTAGAACATAACCATGTTCCTAGTAGTTGAATTTTCGAGGGCGAAAATATTTTTTAGTGGGGGAGAGTTGTAACGCCCCAAAAATAATTTGGGTGTATAATTAATTAATTAATTAAGTGGCGTTTGGTGGGGTTTGTTAAAACAATAATTGGGTAATTAATTAATTAAGAGGTGGTGTATTAATTAAAGAAGGGAGTAGAGGTTAGTAAATAAAAGAGGGAGTGGTAGAAGTAATTTAAGGTGGTGCAAATAGGGGTAGGCTTAGGGTAAAAAGAAAAATAAAGAAAAGAAGTGAAAGAGAGAGAGATGGGTCGGGTTAGATGAGCAGGGCGTGGGTTTGAGAAGAGGAAGGAAACCGTGAAACAGAGAGAAGAAAGAGAGAAGAGAACCGAAGGGGAGAGAAAGAAAAGAGAAAAAGAGAGAATCAGCGAGAAAGAAAGAGGGGAACCGAGAGAGGAAGAGAACGGCGTGAAGAGAGAAGAGGGAAAGGTGCGGCGGCTGGGAGGAGAGGAGGAGCAGAATCGCGAACAGAGAGAGTGAGGGGAGAAGGGCACGCGACAGCCAGCAAGGGAAAGAAGAGGAATTGGTTCATCTTGGCTTTAGGAAGCCACAGTTTGCGCAAAGAGGAGGAGGAGGAGCTGCTGCGTTTCTTCTTGTGGCTTAGTTCTTCGATTTATCAAGGTAAGGGGGCTCTCTAGACCTTGTAGTTGGGAATTATGATGGTTTTTTTTATGTTTGGGTAAGGTTCTAAGTTAATTGTTAAATTGATTGTGTAATTAATTTCATGATCGTTGTGATAATATTTTGAATTGGGTGATTTATGGTGTCTTGGTGTCAAAAAAATTGATTATGTGACTATGTTTGCCTCTAGAATGTTTGATATGTTGACTCAATGAGAAAGTATGTGAATTATGATGAATAATTGATGTTTGTTGATATGTGTGATTGAGACATGAATTTAATTGGTGATTGGTGACAATGATTATTCATGAATTGGTGTTGAATTGGTGATTTGAACATAAGGTGTCTATGTCTCAATGTCATAATTGTTGTGGTCATTGGCGTGGCATGACGTGGCCTTAAACCCAAATCGGGACGCCTTATATTTTGGAGTTTATGTTGGTATTCGCGTGGCATGACGTGGCCTTAAACCCGAATTGGGAGCGTGACAAGTTTCGGGGTCAAAAATTGATGTGTCGTGTTGTGTATTTTCTGAACACTGTTTCGTGTTTTCGTAAACTGGCACTGTTTGGTCGACTCAAAAAATTGGTGGCTGATTGCGTTAGAAAGTAGACTTAACGCCGGTCATTTTGGCACTGGTTTCGTTTAAATCAGAGTTGTGTAGCTCAAGTTATAAGTCTCCAAAGTCGGGTCACAAAATTCTGTCCGAATTGGTACCTCTCTGTAGTAATTTGAAAAACTGTACCAGTTGGATACTTATTTTGAAAAATGAAAATCACAGGCTGAAACTACACTCAAAGAGCTTTCCAATGAGTGGTCTTTTGTTGAAATCCGTTATCGTTTACTATTTTAATTAATTCGCCGAAGTAGGCGCACTGCTGCAGGAAAAATCTGCACAGTTGCTGTGTGTTGCTTGCTGTGTTGCTGTTCTGCTGCAGTGTTGCTGGCAGAACAGTGACAAATGTGTTTTTCGTCAAAAAACTCGATTTTCTAACCACTTTTTCCCTAGCCAAATTTTGTATTGACCGAGCAACTTTTTATTGTGAACGTTTTGGCTCGAGCGGATTTTTTGTAGCACTCCCCATTTGGGAGATGTGCGCAAGTTTTGGTTTATGTGTGTGTTGCACAGTGACAGTGTTGCTGCCACTGTGCAGTGTTGCTGTCAAGACTGTTAAAAAATGGTTTTTTGTGGAAAACTCGATTTTCTGAGCACTTTTTCCCTAGCCAAATTTTGTATTGACCGAGCAACTTTTTATTGTGAACGTTTTGGCTAGAGCGATTTCATTTTATCCCGTGTCGTTTGTGAGTTGTCCCGGTGATGTCTAGGTGCGCGTCTAAGCCTGTGACTCAATCCTGCCTTAGTCGGTGTCTAGGATATTATTGCCTAGTTTTGGTGCTGTTTGGTCCTTATGGTGAAGTTTTGGCCCTTGGTGTGTTTTTAGTCTTTACGATGCGGCGTAGTCCTCATAATATGATTGGTGAGCTGAATAAATATTCGAGAGTTGTTATAATATGATTGGTGAGCTGAATAAATATTCGAGAGTTGTTATAATATGATTGGTGAGCTGAATAAGTATTGGTGAGTTAATATAATATTACTGGTGAGCTGAGATATAATTGGAGAGTTAATATGATATTTTGGGTGAGCAGAAGGTTTCGACCTTATTATGAATTATTGGCGAGCAGAAGACTTCGGTCTTGTTAGTGATGTGCCCACAAGGCTTAATTGTTGAGTATGTTAATTATGGGGTGTGTTTACATGTGTTGGTGTGTATGGTGCATGGTCATGGCGTCACATTATCATGTGCATATTTTGGTGAGCAGAGGCTTCGGCCTATTTTGGTGAGCAGAGGCTTCGGCCTATCTTGGTGAGTGCCCTCAAGGCAAGTTTTTGGTGTTGATGGATCCACATGCATACGTCTAGGAGTTGGGTCGCATTGCATACATGTCATATACCCTCGTTGTTGTCTGCGAATGAATAAAGTGACGGTGTGCTATTAGAGCTGTGTGTGTGGGTGTTGTGTCTCAGTGATGTGAAATGATGGTGTGCTATTATTAATGTGAAGTGGTGCTATTCGTTGCCTGATCTATATATTGTTGATCTTATATGTTATTACTTATGAAATGAGACTCACCCTACTGCTTTTATGTTGCTTCTCATGTCGGCAACGTGCAGGTGATAGCGGGTGAAGGTGATCTAGTACCTTCTCTCCAGTGGGTCGAGTCAGCTCTGATACGTAGCGCCGGGGTGGGGCGTTTTTAGCTTACTGGTTTATTTTAATTGATGTTGAACTCTATTTTCGGGATGTAATTTGATATGGTCAGTTTTGGTGATTATTCCGCCGCGATGTTTTTATATTTATATTGACTGTGGTGCTATGTATTACGCACCCCATGACCTTATATATTATTTTCAGAGATATAATACGTTGGTGTTTTAAATGTGGCACCCTCTCGTGGTTGCATTAAAACGGTTTTTGCGAACTCTGATTTTTAAATTAACTAAATAATAGTTATTAGTAAAGAGGGTGTTACAGATAGCGCTGGTGTTGTCGCATTTTATTGGGATATGATCTAATTCTACACCATAGTCAAGAAGTTGTTGCTTCATCCAGAGGATTTGTGCGCAGCAACTTCCTGCTGCAACATATTCTGCTTCAGCAGTTGACAGTGCGACACTGACTTGTTTCGTACTGTGCCATGAGACTAATGCACTACCTAGTATGTGACATGTTCCACTAGTGCTTTTTTTATCCAATTTACAACCTGCAAAATCAGAGTCTAAATATCCTATAAGGCTGCTGTTGTGCGAAAAGTAGATGTGCAAGTATACACAATCGCAACAAGTAATATAATGATAAGTAAAGATCGTTCCCACGGAGATTGTTGAGTTTACTTCTATATTTAAATTAGTAATTTAGCTAGTGAGAAAAACAAGTAACAAATACAAGTTGTCAACAAGTATTGTCATTGTGATTAACATAAATGTAAATAAACAAGTAAAGAATGTTCAGGAGTAAGATAAAGTGAGTTGGACTGTTCTTTGCTAAGTAATTTCTCAGTAGTGCGCTATAGCGTTAGACGCTGTAGCGTTAAGTGCTGTAGCGGTATGGCAGCGTTCCTTTCAGTCACTGTCGCCAGGGCTATGTTACAAGACTCCTATGTCTAGGCTCTAAATAAGTTTTACCCCTGTATAATAAAGAACTTGCAGCTTTTACCTTATGAACTATTACTCCCCTATGTCTAGAGTTAAGCACAAATTGTCTAAATGTCTTTAAACAACCTTTCATTCATATCAACCCTTGAGTTCTATTCGTAGACCATATATGTACCTACGAATCTACTTATTTCAGTTGGCCATTCCCAAAACAAGTTTGAAAGCATTAAAGAACAAGGGTTGAAACACAAAACATCATAACGTTATATTGCTAATACTAAAGAGTCATTACAAAGCTTAAAACAATCCAACTACTAAGTGTTTAGCTCATGATGAGCATCATAAACATAATACAAACCAAAACGCTCATATTACCGAGAATGAAAAGAAGAAGCAAGGTTGCAAAAGATGCACGTAGTGGCCTCCTTCTCATGTGACGGGTTGCTGATGCTACAGCAACGTTTCACAGCGCTGGAAATGATAATCTTCTCTTGAAAAACAAAAGCTTAAAGTGGAGGATTAATGGAGGAGAAGGGTATCACGTTTTCCTCTCCAAAAACTCTCCTTATTCTGAATTCTAAGTTTTGAGGAAGAAGAAGAAGTGAGATAGATATTATCCACATCTCATAAAGTAGATATTTACAAAAAGGTGACAATGACATCTTTCAATAAGAATGCTCCAAGTGTCCTATTTCTCATTAAAAAGCTTCCACAAATTCTGAACAGCAAGGGATAAGTATGATGACTCATCAAATAGTAGTAGGCTCCAAAAGTGTCCAGCTAGCTGTCCCACCGACATATAGCGCTATAGCGCTTACCGCTGCAGCACTTAACAGAAACATTAAAATACTCACAAAAGGCACCAAATGTGTCAAATGATAACAAATTAGCTCCTAACCCTTCTTTCCTCTAAATAACTAATATTTACTTAATAAAGCGCGAATATTACTTGAGAACTTGTGTTGATTTAAGTGATAAGAGCATAAATAACACATCTAAATATGAGTTATCAGCTGCATGTGGCACCTTTTGGGTACCACAGACCAACATTTTGAGTGCCTACAAGATATCTCTATTCTTTTGACAGCTACTAAATGCGACTCTTTTGGATTTGCTTGATATCTAGCACACATGCAAACACTAAACATGACACTAGTGCAAAAATGACATTAGAATTAGACATTTAAAGTCAGGCGCCCAGATGCCTGACTACATAGGTAGACACGGTGGCAAACTTGTAAATAAGTCGCAAAACTCGCGAGTATTAAGGTCAAGCGGATACATGCCTGACTTCTAAAGTGAAGAAATAGGGAAAAAATAAGACTTTAGAAGTCAGGCGTGTATTCGCTTGACTACATAAGTGACGCGGTGGCAAACTTGTAATTAAGGGTGAAATTATTTTTTTCTATTTTAATACTTTAGAAGTCAAGCGTGTATTCGCTTGACTTCTAAAGTACCAAAATAGAAAAAAATAATTTCAATTACGCGTTACTCACTCCCAGAACCCTTCACTCTCACAACCCTTCACTCTCATAATCTCAGTCTTTACGAATTCGAAGCGTCACACTCTCAGACACGAACCACGAACCACGAACCCTAGCTTCCCTTCCTTTTCCGTTTCTCTCTGAGCACTCTCCTCTTCGCGATTCCTAGATTCTTCTTCGATCTGGAACGATTCCTTTTCCATTTCCACGAACCACGAACCACGAACCCTAGATTCTTCTTCTGGAACGATTCCTTTTCCGTTTCTCTCTTCGCTGGTTCAAGCTTCTCCCTGGATCGCTTCTTCTTCTCACTGGTCCAAGCATGATTTTAACCCTAACCCTCTGAAACGATTTTATCCCAGGTACGATTTGAAATCTCTCACTGCTTCTCACTGCGCTCGTTCACTTCTGTTTCCCTTTCATTCTTCTTGGGTTCATCTTCTGGGTTTAGGGTTTTCGTTTTCGTTTTCCTTCATCATTCCCAGATTTAGGGTTTTAAAACATAATTTGGGAATGATTTTGTAGTTTCTCTGTATTAGGGTTTTTGTTTTGGGACAAATCTGTATATAGTTGTTTGCTAATTGCTTTTTGCTATTCTGGTTTTTGCTAATTACTACGATTTTGGTATTTGATTTGGCTATTAACAAAATTATTTGTTTTTATTTTTTTGTTTTCCTAGTTTTCCTCTGATCTTTTTGTTGTTGATCATGTTATAGAAGGAATTAGGTCAACTGTGTTCTGAATATTTCTTCAAGTGATCCATATTGTTAACTGGTGCTTTAAATTTACTCTGTTGCAGAATGGAACCAGTGAAGAGGTGAAGAAGATTGTTGGTACTTTGAATGAAGCTAAGGTCCCTGGAGAAGATGTTGTGGGTGAGTCTTAGCTTGATTAAACCTTTTTATCATTCAGGCATCAATGAATTAGAAGGTATGTGTAGAAGAATTATTGAAATGTATTAAAATGCCATACATATTTAATACATTTGATACCATTGAGATGCACAGGATGCACAGGATACATATTTGACTGCATGTAAAGAGAATTAAGAATGTGAACAGGATACATATTTGACTGCATGTGTAAAGAGAATTAAGAATTATTGAAATGTACGTGTTTGTTTGTGTTCAATGCTATTATTACTGGTCGTTCTGTGTTCAATGCTATTATTACTGGTTTTGTAATTTTGTCTAATGTAACAAGAAGTTTTCTGTCTCCAAGTGGTTCGTTTCCTTTGAATGGTTTTTTTTAGCTGCAGCATTGTAGTTCTACTGTGAATGAGTGTGGCTTTATTATCTATTAGAGTGTAAACAGAGAGTTTAGAAACTGATATTTCATTGAATGAATAATGTGTGAAATGATTACAAGAGATGCTCTTATATAGAGAGCATTTGATTGATCTCAACCACAAGATACAATTCTGTTATATAACAAATTCAAGCTATAACAGATCCTAAATAAGTTAATCAGTAACTAACTGATTAACTGTTACAGAAACTGAACTAACTGATTAACTAACTATAACAGAAACTGATTAACTAACTATAACAGAAACAGAACAGAAACAGAACTATATACAGAGTGCATTCCTACGTTTCATCTAACATTCCCCCCACAAGCTCAGAGTATATTAGAGTGTAAACAGAGAGTTTAGAAACTGATATTTCATTGAATGAATAATGTGTGAAATGATTACGAGAGATGCTCTTATCTAGAGAGCATTTGATTGATCTCAACCACAAGATACAATTCTGTTATATAACAGATCCTAAATCAGTTAATCAGTAACTAACTGATTAACTGTTACAGAAACTGAACTAACTGATTAACTGACTATAACAGAAACTGATTAACTAACTATAACAGAAACAGAACAGAAACAGAACTATATACAGAGTGCATTCCTATGTTTCATCTAACATTATCCAAGTGGTTTTGTCTTTTAGAGGAGTCATAGATTCTTTTAAATCTGAATTTAACTTTTTAATGCATGCTGATTGGCATATGGTTGGCTGTTAGCAGAGCTGGTACGTCTGAAGTTCCGCGAAGGAAATCTCCTTCAACTCCTTGGACTGCTCGTAAATCGAACCCATCATCTCCAAACTCGGCAAGTAAAACTCCAAAAGATAGGAGTCCAAAGGTCACTGAAAGCAAGTCAACCCAAAGTCCAATATCTGAGGTACATTTTAAGTTACTTCATGGCTAGAATTAGCCTATATATTATGATATGATTCAGCAGTGCATAATTTCTACTGTAACTTGTATTCAGTAGTGCATAATCTCTACTGTAACTTGTATTCAAGTAAAACATTCATGTCTTCCAAATATCATAATGTATATAAAGTGAAGTTGGTTTATGCCATTGCTGATAGTGTATTGGAAATGAAGGTCATATGCAACTTTGGTGTGTAGTTATATAGGGTATGCAGTTTTGGGTTATTGAGGAGTGGAGAGAGAATATATAGAGTGAAATGGATAAGGAATTTTACTTGTTTTCAACACATAAAACATAGAATTTTACTTGCAGTTTCAGCACATAATGTACCCTTCTAATTTAGATAGTTCAAAATGTGAAGTGAAGTGAAGTGACATACACATGCAGCCTAACACAGTTTACACTAGCTGACTTAAAGTCAGTTTTCCCTAACACAGTTTACCCTAACTGTTAATCAGTATTTAACACAGTTTAGTTGATCAGGCTAAACGTCTAATAGCATACTAAGAGGAATCACACTTAGAGGACTTAAGAGACTCATGATTCTAAGTCTGACTAGGTCGAACTGCTCTGATACCAATTGTAACACCCCGTTAATTTCTATCTTGTAGAAATTACCGAAGCGCACTACTGGCATACATCAGAGTGACTTCCTTTTTAAATACTGAACACATACTAATACTAGATGCTAAAAACCCATCAAGTTCGCTTACATAACTGACATAAAATACCTAAAGCGTTCGTACACCACTCAACTAGTGTTCAGTACCAAAAACCGAAAGTCTGCGGAAGCGATTTACAACTTAAAAACATAAGTCGTACCATCGTACATCTAAGAGACTGAATACAAAATACAGAGATACAAGGGAAACTGAAATACAAGACATAAAGAAATAAAGATAGCGGCTGCTCCTCAAGCATCTTCATAGCCGTGCCTCACGGTCTTCAACTTTCCCTGCTTAACTGAAAAACAACAACAATGGATTGGGTGAGACAACTTGTCTCAGTGAGTTCTATCGCGACCCCTTACTAAACCTCTCGGTTCAATTATGCTTGATTCATTATTCTGATTCTAACTCATAGTCCTCAAAATTGACTATGTGGCTAACTAACTGAAGTTGTCCTTATAACCCTCAAGCCGGTTACAAGACGCAACTCATAACTAAACTAAACGTTGTCCTCATAACCCTCAAGCCGGTGACAAGAAACAACACTAACTAAAGTTATAGTGTGTCACCCGTCACTTGGCATAATAAGCTTCCGGTGAACCCGTCCCCACTAATCGGCTGGGTCCCTAACGGGGCCTAGGTTCATAAGGCTCATGACTGCCTCTCCCCTAGCACACTAAACTAAATAGGGTCGTCACCCCGACTAAAGATATATATGATGATATACCTGAACTGAACTCAACAATGAACTTAAACATAACAATAACTTAACTGAACAATGAACTGAACTGAACATAAACTTATTACTAACGTGATCTAATTACTAACTTAGTCTAATTATTAAGTGATCTCTCATGGACTACTAAGGTTCGCTAACTTATCTTATCAATCTTACTAAACCAGTCAGTCCAGCACAATACATCAATCACAAAGTCATAACATGAAATCAATGGTCAATCACATGAGCATTCACTTAACCGGAACGTAATCCAAACACAACCAATCATATGGTACTAACATAACTTAGATCCAATCACCGTCAGTTACCACTCAATTCAGGGCAATTTAATTATAGTATCATTGGGGAAGGTAGAAGGAGGGATTAGAAAGCAATTGGAATCGTTCGGAATGACTTAAAACACTTTTTTAAAAGAGGCAACCCGAAGACCACGCACGACCCGTGCGCCCATACACACGATCCGTGCGTGTCCATCATTTATCGTGTCATTCCTTTCCGATCCCGAATTACTTCCCGATCAATACTACCACTTCAGTCAAAGCTAAACATGTAGAATTACGGTGTTCCCATCCTAGGGGAACCTTGGGGAGTGGATTGGAAGGGACTTAGGACCAATCGGAACGACTTAGGACGTATTTCAAAATATCGCATCAGAGAGATACGCACGGTCCGTGCGCCTTGGCACACGACCCGTGCGCGTTTTCAAAAACAGCACCAGTGTTTCCAGAATCTCACGCACGACCCGTGCGCCCATACACACGATCCGTGCGTGACAAACAGTACTTCAGAAAAACAGTTTTTCACGTTTTCTTTTCTATTCCGATCGTTCCCATGTCCAACCCGATTCACATTCAAACTCAAGAACACATATTCATGTTTTTCCTAGTGAGTTATAGAACTCACCTCTTTGAAGACAGCAAACGATTCACACCGATACTCAAGAACACGGTCACTCACGAACTTCCCGGTGCGCTTCAAACGACTCAAACCAAAAACCCAGTTTTCCTTAAGACTTGAACTTCGAACCCAGCTACTGAAACTGCCTCCCAAGCTGCTCCAACACTCGATTCAGGTACATGAGTTGGTTCTAAGGTTCTCCAACACAACATGCAACAGTTTTGGTTCAGATTTGCTCAAGAGGAGCTTGGTGGTCAACAATGGTGGTTTGGGCTTGGAGGAGAATCTGAATTCGAATTTGGTATGGATGGAAAGGGGGAGATGAACTGATTCAGATGATGCTAATGGATCATACATGCACTAAGTTTTTCACGGAGTTCTCCCTCTCTGTTTTTCCTCCCCTCTCGAGCCTCTCTATTCTCCTCCCTATCTCTTTGCTGTTTTTGATCTTTGGAAATAAGGAAATGAAGGGTGTTGTTGTTTTTACTCATTCAGCTGGATGGGGTGCATATATATAGGTACATGGTAAAAGACAAAACTACCGTTCACTAAAAAATTTTATTCCTAATGACTCCCACCAGCTCTAACTAACTAAATATGATGCAATTAATATTAATTAAGCACATCATTTGCATAATAAATCAATCAAGTATATTCCAATCCAATTAATTTATTTTAAATCAAGACAATAGTTCACTCAATATCAATTCACGCCAAATAATTTAATTAGCGAAAATTGGGGATATTACAGCACATGCCTTCGATACTTTGTGCAAAGATAAAGAAGAGCCTTTGTATTTGGGATGTACAACATTCACACGGTTGGCTGCGGTGATAAAATTGTTCAATCTGAAGGTGATGAATGGGTGGACTGATAAGAGTTTCACTGAGTTGCTTGAGTTGTTGAAAGACATGCTTCCAAAAGGTAACACATTGCCATGTCGTATGTATGAAGCGAAGAAGATTTTGTGTCCGATGGGTGTGGAGTATAAAAAAATACATACTTTCCCCAATGATTGCATATTGTATCGGAATGAGTTTGAGGAGCTGCATAAGTGTCCTACGTGTAATAGGTCGCGTTACAAAGTAAAGACTGGTGAATCTAGTTGCGATGATGATAACTCAAAGATTTCTCCAGCAAAGGTTTTATGGTACCTTCCAATAATTCCTAGGTTCACACGCTTGTTTGCTAATGCAAAGGACGCAAAGAACATTAGATGGCATGCAGATGAGAGGAAATGTGACGGACAGCTTCGCCATCCGACTAACTCTCTACAATGGAAGAAGGTTGATAGTTTGTTTTCGGATTTTGGCGCCGAGTCAAGAACTCTTAGGCTTGCACTTGCTTCGGATGGGATGAACCCATATGGTAACTTAAGTACAAATCATAGCTCCTGGCCTGTTCTCCATATAATTTACAACTTATCTCCTTGGTTGTGCATGAAGCGTAAGTATGTTATGTTATCCATGATGATTTCTGGCCCACGACAGCCAGGAAATGACATAGATGTTTACCTTAGTCCGTTGGTTGAAGACTTGAGAAAAATGTGGGATGAAGGCGTGAATGTGTTTGACGGGAATTCCAATGAAACTTTCAAGCTGCGTGCGATGTTATTTTGCACAATCAATGACTTCCCAGCATACGGGAACTTGTCTGGGTATAGTGTTAAGGGACATAAAGGTTGTCCTATTTGTACAGAAAACACGTGCTACCATCAACTAAAACATGGTAAGAAGACTGTATACCTTGGGCATCGGAGATATCTCAAACGTAATCACCCATACCGTAGGATGAAAAAAGCTTTTAATGAGTGCCAAGAGAATGAAACTCTCCCGAATGTCTTGACTGGAGAAGAAGTCTACCAAGTGGTTAAGGACATCAAAGTTGTATTTGGCAAAAAGCAAAAGCAGCTCAATGTGAAAAGCAAGTGGAAGAAGAGGTCAGTGTTCTTTGATCTTCCGTATTGGTCTAGTCTTGATGTAAGGCACTGTCTTGATGTCATGCATGTCGAGAAAAACGTTTGTGATAGTGTTATCGGGATGCTTCTCAACATTAAAGGCCAGACAAAGGATGGTATAAATTCTCGTTTAGATTTGCTCGAAATGGGAATAAGAGAACAATTACATCCAAAGCCAAAAGGTGAACGTACATATTTTCCCCCAGCAAGCTATACATTGTCAAAAAAATAGAAAATAAGTTTGTGCGAGTGTCTACAAGGAATCAAAGTTCCACAAGGTTACTCTTCAAATTTTAAGAGGCTTGTGTCAATAAAAGATCTCAAATTAGTTGGCTTAAAGTCTCATGACTGTCACGTGTTGATGCAACAACTACTACCGGTGGCTATTCGTGGCATCTTGCCAAAATGTGTTCGACATGGCATAACTAGGTTGTGCTTATTCTTTAATGCTATATGTGTCTAAGTCATTGACCCTCAGAAATTGGATGAGTTGGAAAACGAGGCTGCTATTATCTTGTGTCAATTGGAGATGTATTTTCCTCCCTCATTTTTTGACATCATGGTTCATTTAATTGTTCACCTAGTACGAGAGATTAGACTCTGTGGCCTATTTATTTAAGGTGGATGTATCCGGTTGAACGATACATGAAGATTTTGAAAGGTTATGTGAAGAATCAATATCGTCCTGAAGCATCTATTGTTGAAAGGTATGTCACGGAAGAAGCTATTGAGTTTTGTTCAGACTATTTGGCAGAAGCAAAACCTATAGGGCTTCCCAAGTCTCGTCATACAGGGAGGTGTCAAGGTAAGGGTACACGATGTCCAAGGGTCAAGAGTATGGGTAGAGCAGAAGTGTTGCAAGCACATTTGTACATATTGAATAACACCGACGAGGTATTACCTTATTTATCTACTCATAAAAAGATTGTCAAGAGTAAAAACCCTCAAATGAATGAAAAAGTGCTATTGAAAGAGCACAACAAGACATTCTTAATCTGGTTTAAAGAGAGTATTATGAAGGATAATAGTGCTTCTGATACACTAAAGTGGCTAGCAAATGAACCAATGTTTAGTGTCATGTGTTGGTCTGGGTACGATATAAATAATTTCTCATTTTCTACAAAGGCACAAGATGATAAGAGCACTGTGCAAAATAGTGGGGTTATGGTCATGGCTTCTGCAATGCACTTCTCTAGTGCAAAGGATAAAAACCCTGTTCTTGCGTCAATTGCTTACTTTGGGGTTATTGAAGAGATTTGGGAGCTCAATTACTCTAAATTTAAAGTGCCTGTTTTTAAATGTAAGTGGGTTAACAGTAACAATGGTGTACAAACCGATGACTTAGGATTTACATTGGTGGACCTAGACAAGGTAAGTTATGGGGATGAGCCTTTCATCATGGCTGACCAAGCAAAACAAATTTTTTTTGTCGATGATCCTTCTAACAAAAAATGGTCAGTAGTCCTACAAGGAAGAATCATGAATGGTAATGGTGAAGACGGAGATTCATCCCTTGAAATTTCTGAGACTCCTTCTTTTACTACACAAATGCCTATATTCATTGAGGACATAGATGTGGACGGTGTACGTGCGACTCGTGATGATCATAATGAAGGGATATGGGAAGATATTTTAATTTGACTCCTAAAAAGAATTTGCCATTATCAAGGCAAGCACGTGATTGAATAAGTTGCAGGTGATTGACTAAGAATTTGCCATTATTTTGACAGCACGTGATTGAATAATAATTTGCCATTAGTACTACTGTTTTAAGTTGGTTGTGTTATAGCAAATTAACACTTGTTTTAAATTGCAGAAGCTGAATAATATGTTGAATATATTTGCAATATTGATGATGTTTGTTATACTGATGATTTGCTATACTGATGATTTGTTATACTGATGATTGCTCGCATTTGTTTTTCTTAAATAGGTATCATGGCTGAATTATCTATCAACCCCCCAACAAAGAAGAAGACTAGACGTGCCACGACGTTACCGGATTTGACGTCTAGACGCTCGCCAGGTTATAGGTACCCGATTGAATTTGATGAACGCCTAGAGCCTCTAGGTAAATTGGCTGCCAGATTTAAGAGTTATGTGTCTATGCTAGGACGACCCAAGGCAAGCATATTATCAGAAACTTGGGAAAAAGTGGATGGCGCGGTCAAGGACTTGATTTGGCTGGATATCTTGGTATTAACTTTTCATTGCATATTGAGTGCTATACACCCAAATGAATGATATCGGAGTGATATTAAAACTGGCTTTTTTGTATATATACTTTAGGAAACATTTGACATTCCCAATGATGAGAGGTTGAAGAACAAATGGATTGCTTATGTCGGTGAGCGTTGGACGCAATTTAAGTCATCACTCACTAGAAAATTTATCTTTAGCCCCAAAGAGGATCAGGACGACAGAACTCCATGTGAGATATACAGTTTCATATCAACTGAAACATGGGAGTTGTTCATAAAGAGTCGCATGGAAGAACAGTTTCAGGTAATTATTTGGTCTTTTTTAGTTTTTATTTTTCTGTCTTAATTTAATATGTCATGACTAATAACATTTGGTTTGGTATTTATGACAGACTAAAAGAGAAAGAGCCAAAAAAATTCAAGCCCACAATAACTTCTACCACACAACCGCTCGTGGTGGCTATAATAGGATTAAGGGCAAGTGGAAAGAGAGCTACGTGGAAGCAAAGCGTGAGGAATCCGGTGATCCACAATTAGTAGTAGAACCTCCATCTCCTCCACGTCAAGAGTTATTTAAGTTGGCCCATCAGAGGAAAACAGGATCTTTTACAACGGATGAGTCAGCTTCTGTTGCTTCGAAAATTGTAAGTTAAAATTTTTATTCAAACACCAACGCCTTAAGAAATACATTTTACAATGTTGCCTAAAGTGCACATGGTTTTTGTTATAGGATATGTTAGTTGATCAGGCCAAACAGGGAACACTTGTTCCACATGGACGTCAAGATATCTTGACTATAGCCATTGGAAAACCTGATCCTCGTGGTCGTGTACGAGCAGTTGGTAGAGGGGTGGGTCTATCAAAATACTTTGGACCTAATTCACGTACTAGCGTCACCTCAGATAGTGGGAAACTAGCTGCCATTAAGCAAGAGTTGAAGGAGGAGTTAACAAAGGAGTTTGAAAAGAAACGGGAGGAGTTAACAGAGAAGTTTGCAAAGAAACAGGATGAGTTAACACAGGAGTTTGAAAAGAAACAGAAAGAAATAGTTGAAGCATTGACAGAGGTATATATATGAACATTAACATAGTTTATGAATTGATTTTAGTAACTTTGTGAATATGAAGTTATAGTTATGGATATGAAGTTATAGTTATAGTTGCTTTAAAAAGTGATGGATATGATAAGGCTGAAACTACATTGTCTGATTGTTTGATTATTTTGATGGATAGTAGAATAATTGAATAGATAAGGCTGAAACTACATTGTCTGATATTCCCATGCTAATTTTAGGTTTAAAACATTAATTCTTTTGCACATTAATTCACAAGGTTTGATTCTTTTGCACATTAATCCTGAAAATGCTTATAACATTAAGTCAGCCTTATCCTGGACAGTTGGA
Organism: Astragalus membranaceus; assembly: GCA_039519185.1. Classification (NCBI taxonomy): domain Eukaryota; kingdom Viridiplantae; phylum Streptophyta; class Magnoliopsida; order Fabales; family Fabaceae; genus Astragalus; species Astragalus membranaceus. Next base: position 169,112,914 of record CM076848.1, on the reverse strand, counting down.
CACACTTGGGGCCATTGCATTGGCTACTAAACCACAAACAGACCATCTAATGCACATGGGTATTATTATGATAGAAAGGAAGGAATAATAAGATAGGGATGGTTAGTGCTATTGGCTAATAATATTGAGAGGATTAGTTAGATAAATAAACATGGGGGGTTAAGGCTAGTGATATCATTCAGATTTGTTAGCAATGTAAATAGAACTGTCTGCAGGAATTCTCCATCTGTGAATAACATTTAATAAATATATTTGATTTGCAGAAGTGGGGATCGTTGCGTAGCTGTTCACCATCTCAAAAAAATACAATCGGATCTAAAGCTAGCTATTCACCATCTCATGTAGAGGAACCGCCCAAGAATGACTGGTTGAAAGAGTTGCATTTTTTAGCTTATGAGATTTCAACAAGTGTCAAGTTGGACTTGGACCATGAGCACCAGGAACATTTCTACATTGGATATAAAGATATTGTAGAAATGGTTCAAGGTAATGAGGAACTTGAGATGAGCCATTTGGCAATATGGTGCACGTAAGTATATATTAGTTATTTGTAAAACTTATTCCAAATACTTCAATTATAAATAGTTATAAATACTGAACAATTTGTTTTCAATATCTTAGGTATTTGCATCGCGAATGTATAGCAAGGGAAACTAGTGATATGTATGGATTTTTAGATCCATACAAAATTTATGGTAGTTATGGCTACAAACAAGAGACCGTCCAATCATATATCCAAAATAAGCTATTTGAGCAGAACAAAACATGCTTTCTAGCGCCATATTTGTTCAGGTACGGTAAAGTATAATTTGTCCATATTGATATGTCAGAGTTATTAAAGCATGCTTTCTTGTTAAGAGTTATTAAAGCATTCTTCTAAGGCTTGGACTAAGAAGACATGTTGTCTTCAGTCCATAAGTATGCAACCTGTAGGATGATAGACAATGATTCAGTATGATTAGATTAGATTAGATTTATTCATATGATTAGAATTCAAATTACAGGTTCCTAAAGAATTATTCATATGATTAGATTAGATTTACATCAAAGTTAGAATTGAGTCAGTATGATCTCAACACTGTGATTACTATATAGATAACAAACAGTTTCTGCAATTTATAGCATAAATGTGATTTTAACATATCATGTAACTGACATATCTTATTTGATTTTAGCATATCATGTAACTGACATATCTTATTTGAAGATGAGCTAGCTGACCTTGACCATATTGTTGTTTAATTCTGCAGTAAACATTGGCAATTGTTTGTTGTCTGTCCTTCTGTTAATACAATTGTTTGGATGTGTTCGCTTCACCGCCCTCCAAACGAGACCCTGGTTGAAATAGTTGACAAGTAGGTTTTCTTTAATAATTTGTTGTCACAACTTTATGATTTAACATGCTTTAGACTTGTAACTTACTATTTGATGTTACCCTACAGAGCTATGGATGGATATAATAGGATGAAGGGTTTAAGAAAAACAAAACCTCACTGGGTGACACTTAAAGTAAGTTTTTAATACATTAATTTTTATTTTCATTTTATACTAGTTACCGTAAATTATATTCAATTTTGATATTTGATATTCATTTATAGGGACCGAAACAAATTGATAGTTATTCTTGTGGCCACTATGTGATGATAAATATGATGACCATTGTCTCCGCAACTATCACTAATAATTGGAAGAAGGTAATATAAATTTTCAACTTTTATAGGGTGATTACGTTAGAATGGCAGTTATTTGTGTTACTTCTATTGGATAGTCTTTTCTGTTATTATAGGATGATTATCTTTTGTTATTCTGTGACTTTGCATGGTCTTTGCATAGTAGTTATATTCTGTTATTCTGTGAGATCAGTTTGCATGAACTTCTGTTATTTTGAGATCATTGTAAAATTGGTCACTTGTGGATCTTCTTGTACTGATATTCTGAGATCAATTTGCATGAACTTCTTTTATTCTGTATTCTCTTATTCTGTTTTTCCTCTAATATTCTGAACTTCTGATATTCTGATATTCTGATATTCATTGCCATTGTTTTGATATTCTGATATTCTGATATTCCTTGCCATTGTTTTGATATTCTGCATGAACTTCTGATATTCTGAGATCAGTTTGCATGAATATCATTGCCATTGTTGCATGCTTTTCTGTTTTTCCTCTACTGTTTTATCTAATTTAAATTGTTTTTGTAGATGTTTAATTCGAGTTGTCCGTTCACGCATGAAGACTTGACACACGTCAGACAACTTTGGGCAGAGTTTTTTATAAAGTTGTATGCAGAGCGTAAACCCACTTCAAAGGAAGAACGAAGAAAACAACTTAAGTGATGTTTATGATGTAGAATGTAAGTGACTGTGTTCTGTAGAATGTATTTTTTTGTACTTAAACTCATCAATCATGTGACTGTGTACTTAAACTTATTGACTGTGTTTCCCTCATTGAATGTATTTTGTACAATGGGATGAATTTTGTACAATGGGATGAATGTATTCTGTAGTATGAATTTTGTACAATGAATTTTGACTGTGTTTCCCTCATTGAATGAATTTTGACTGTGTTTCCCTCATTGAATGAATTTTGACTGTGTTTCCCTCATTGAATGTATTCTGTAGAATGAATTTTGTACAATGGAATGTATTTTGTACTTAAACTGATATGGATCTTATTGACTGTGTTTCCCTCATTGGGATGAATTCTGTACAATGGGATGAATTTCTGTAATGGGATGAATTTTAGCAGGAATTATAGTAGATTAAATGTGATGAATTCTGTAAGTGATGAATTCTGTACAATGGGATGAATTTTAGCAGGAATTATAGTAGATTAAATGTGATGAATTCTGTAAGTGTGAATTTCGTACAATGTGATGAATTCTGTAAGTGATGAATTTCGTAACCAGGGTGAATAGATTATTAAACCCAAAAAAAAAGTTTTAAGGTCAGGCGCAAAATGCTTGACTTTAAATCATACTTACGAAGTCAGGCAACATTAAATGCTTGACTTTAAATCATACTTACGAAGTCAGGCTAGAATAAATGCTTGACTTTAAATCATACTTACGAAGTCAGGCAAGAATAAATGCTTGACTTTAAATCATACTTACGAAGTCAGGCAAGAATAAATGCTTGACTTCAAAACTGACTTACGAAGTCAGGCAAGAATAAAAGCTTGACTTTAAATCATACTTACGAAGTCAGGCAAGAATAAATGCTTGACTTTAAATCATACTTATGAAGTCAGGCAAGAATAAATGCTTGACTTCAAAACTGACTTACGAAGTCAGGCGCAATAAATGCTTGACTTTAAATCAGACTTACGAAGTCAGGCTATCGCTTGACTTTAAAACTCCTGACATACAAAGTCGACTTAATAAAAGTCAAGCGGCCGCCTGACTTTAAATCCCCTTTTCGCCTGACTTTAAATCCCTTTTTTGCACTAGTGTGATATCCGGTCTACTAGCAGTTAAATCATACTTGCTTAGTTCTACCGGTTTGCCTTCTTCATCTTTGTCTAAGTAGCATGAAGTGCCCATTGGAGTGGACATTTCTTTTGCTTTGTCCATTTCGAATCTCTTAAGTAGTTCTTTGCAATATTTTGATTGAGAGATGAAGATGCCATTGTTGGGTTGTTTTATTTGAAGCCCAAGGAAGAAGTTGAGTTCTCCCATCATTGACATTTCAAACTCACTCTGCATAATACTCGAAAATTCTTTGCAAAGCAATTCATTAGTCGCACTGAAAATAACGTCATCCACATAAATTTGCACAAGTAAGATGTCATCTTTTGTCCTTTTATGAAAAGTGTAGTGTCAACTTTCCCTCTTTGAAAATCATGATTGAGTAAAAACTTGCTCAATCTTTCGTACCAAGCTCTAGGAGCTTGTTTCAGACCATATAGAGCCTTTTTGAGTTTAAAAACGTTATCTGGTTTTTCATAATTTTCAAAGCCAGGTGGTTGTTCAACGTACACTTCCTCTTGAATAAAACCATTTAAAAATGCACTTTTCACATCCATTTGATACAATTTAAAATCCATAACTAATGCAAAAGCAAGTAGCATGCGAATAGCTTCTAATCTAGCTACGGGAGCATATGTTTCATCATAGTCTATTCCTTCTTCTTGATTGTAACCTTTAGCAACTAGTCTAGCTTTGTTTCTAACAATTATGCCCGCCTCATCTAGTTTTTTTCATGCCTTATAAATATTGTTCTTAATGATGCATGAAATGAGATTCGGGGATTACTCTATTTCACTAGTCACATATTTGACTTAATAAACTATTTTTAAGCACATTTTCAATAAAGGTGAATAAAACTTTTAACAATCTAACCTTTACCGGAGATTCTTCCTCTATTGTTATCACAAGTCACATGACGGCTTTTTCCGGGGGTGAGTGTTAATTACTTTATTGCGTCTTCAGTCATGCGCTTTGAGTTTTTACTGTCAAGGTATCAATCTGCCCCCATACCTTGAAGCATACCTGCAATGATTTAACACAAGGTTCTAGGTACCCAAATCTCTTTGGGTCCTCGTGGGTTAGTGTTTGGTATGGTCTTTTTGGGAAACCATACGTTTTTCATAGTTTGTTTACCTCTTTCCATGCAGACGGAAGCAGTATGTCCAGGTTTATCACAATAATAGCATTTTATGTATGGTCTAGTGGAAAACTTTGGTTTATAATGCTCATGCCTTTTTATGAGATTGTTTCTAGGAGATCTATGATGCACATGTTGTAAGTTAAACAATTTTCCTACAGTCCATTCTAGCTCATGCACTTTCTTTTCAAATTCAACACATTTATCCCAAACATAATTTGCTTTAAAACATGCAAGACTATCATTTTCTTTTCTAAGCTCTAGTTTTTCCTTAGTTTAAGCAATAACATCATTTTGAAGATGAGTGATGACTTTCTTGGATTTACTTAATGCTTTAGCTAGTTTTAAAGATTTATCATGCAATTCAGTAATGCCTCATACAATTCATCATAAGCATCTTGCAAAGTTTTAGAGTTAGAAGATACCTAAGTTTCACTTTCGCTGTCGTGGTCGGCCATGAGAGCAACTTGACCTTTTTCACTTTGAGTTATCTGATGAGTTCAGGTTGTTGTCTTCCCATGCTATGTAGGCTTTTCTACTCTTCTTTCCTTTGGATCCCTTTTTCTCAAACTTTGACCGCCTTCTTTGTAATTTTGGGCACTCCATCTTTATGTGTCCGGATTTTCCACATTCGTGGCAAGTTGGTGGAGTTGAGAAGTTTTCCTTGCTTGAGAGTCTTTTGGTTGGAGAATTCTTTTTGAGAGATCTTTCCCTTCTCATGACCTTTTTGAATTTTCTAACCATGATTAGATCCATTTTCTCCTCGTCTTCATCATCATCTTCCGAATCATCACTATCGTCGGATGAACTTGAACTTGAAGCTTTGAGAGCTAAGTTTTTCTTTTTCCTGTCTTTTCCTTCATGCTCTGCTAGGCGAGTGAGCTCTAACTCGTGCTCTAGTAGTTTCCCAAACAGGGTGGCGAGAGTCATAGTAGCTAAGTTTCTTGACTCAGTTATTGCAGTCACCTTTGGTTGCCATTCTCTGTTTAGGCATCTCAATACTTTGTTGATCAAGTCTTCGGGAGGAAATGATTTTCCTAATGAACCCAATTTATTCACTATGTGAGTGAACCTCCTTTGCATTTCTTGTATGGATTCTCCTTGATTCATTCTGAACAATTTCTTGAGTGACTTGAAGGTTGTCCCACATTTCTTGAGCAGTTTTACAATTTGACACTCTGAAGAATTCATCGGGACTAAGTGCAGAAGTGATAATGTTCTTGGCCCGGAAATTAAGTTGAGCTTTCCTTTTCTCATTGTCCGTCCATTCGTTTCTTTCTTTTACTATGAGTGCGCCATTTACCATGTGCGTGGGAACAAAAGGTCCATTTTCCACAGCATCCCAAACATCTAAGTCTACCCCTTCAATAAATATTCTCATTCTTTCTTTCCAATATGCTTAATCTTTCCCGTTGAATCCTGGAGGACGGGTAAGAGAAGCACCCTCTTGCGTAGACCAACCTGAAGCTATTACTCTTGAAGCTGCTAGGCCCTTTATACAAGAGTCTAGCTCTAATACCACTTGTTGCCAAGTGGCTTCAGTCTCAAGAGGGGGGGGGGGATGAATTGAGACTTAAAAACTTTGGAAAAAATTTTCCCCTTTTCAATGACTTAGATTAATTTTCGCGCAGGTTAAGTGGAAGCGAAGGAATTAGAAAATAAAGCAATAAAGAACACAGCAGATTTATACTGGTTCGGTCACCTCCCAGTGACCTACGTCCAGTCCTCACACCCTTGTGAGATTTTCCACTAACACAACAAGGCTTACGAGTGCCTTGGAAACCTTTACAGACTCAGGCTCTCTGTAACATCCCCAAAATAATTAGTAGGAATTATTTGGGTGATAACCCAATTGAATTATTTTAGTACTTGACTGGTAAATTTATTGAGTGCTAAAATTAATTATTGATCGTCATCGGATCGTTAACCGGATAATGCGGACCAAGGAAGTTTTGGAATCGAAATAGGAGATTTTGATCGATACGGTAATTTGACCGCGTTACAACTTATATAATAAATAAATATATATATGTATACGCGTGTGTGTGTGTGTGTGTGTGAGTGAAGAGAGAAAGAATTAATAAAAGAAAGAAAAGAAGAAAGAAGAAGGGAGAAACAGAGAGGAGAAGAGAAAAAGAAAAGAAGAGAGAAAGAAAGGGGGAGGAAGAAGAAGAGGAAAAAGGGGGTGCTTCCGCTCAACAAAACGACTTCCTTCCAACACGAAAAATGCTCAGCGTTACTTCCTCTTCGATTTGGTACCAAGATCTTCATCATCAACTCACTCTCTCTCACTTTACCATTTTCGAATTTGAGAGGAAAAAATTGAGGTTTTGATGGTTGAAGCTCAAGGATAGCATGGGATGGTGGTTGGCGCGAACCCAAGGATGATGGATCGTTGATTGGAAGCGAGTTGGGTGATTTGGGGATTGAAAATCAAATTGGGGTTTTTGGTGAATAGTGTCATGGAGGTTAGAGGAGGAAGATGATAAATAGTATCCGTGGAGAATTTCGGGGAAATCGGTATTTCGGTCAAAAAGAGGTTTCGCGATCGAGTGGAAAGCTTTGAAAGCGGATTTGGCGTCGTCGGAACGGAGAGTTTAAGCGGGGAGCGTTCGTGTGGCTACTCGGTGATTTCGGCTCGATCGTGGTTCACGCTTCAAGGGTGAGTTCTCCTCACGTTTAGGATTTTACGTTTCGAATTAATTGATAAACTGTTTTATCGCTTTCGCTGGACTGGAATATTGCTTGATATTGTCTGATTCGGGTTAGGAATCGATCGGGGCGAGTCTCGGGTTGCGTCGTGTTAAAAATGGAATTTTCGGTGATTTGATTCGAAAGATTTCGACTTAAAAACCGTTATTTGAAAATATGTCGCGTTTTGATAAACTTCGACTTGATTATGATTTTGATTGATTTGCTTGATTGTGTGATATTGGTTGAATCTGTTTTTCTGTTTGTTAGGACTGTTTTCAATCGGAACGAGAATCGGAATTAAGCGGAATCGCGGTTTTCGCGCGAAACCGCCAAAATCTGCCCTTGACAGAACCCCTGCTGTCTGTTCGCGCGCCACTTGCGCGCCACGCGCCACTCGCGCGCCATTTGGCAGAACCTGCTGTCAGTTCGCGCACCACTTGCGCGCCACGCGCCACTCGCGCGCCATTTGGCAGAATTTCAGCAACCAAACACTGTTTTTCGTTTCGCGATAACTTTTGATCCGGGAACCCGATTGAGGTGTTCTAAGATGCGTTTTAAAGCTTATTCAGAGGCCTAAGTGGATATTCTATTTTTATGGCAAAACGAATTGTTTTTAGAGTCGTAAAATCTGTTGAAAAGTGTCGAGTTAGTATGCGAGGGCGAATGTGGACTTAATGTTTTTTTATCGAAAAGAAAGCGGACTATGAGTCCTATGTGATATTGTATAAATGACGCGGGATGATTGTTAAATCATCTAAACCGGTCTATGGTACGTTCTATTTATTGAACTATGTAATTGACGCGGGATGTTTATTAAGTATTCATCTAAACCGGTCTATGATTCTTGATATATATATATATTATATCTAGTCGAGGTGACGACCTCTATGAAATAGCATACTAGGTGAGGGAAGTCATGAGCCCTTGACCTAGGCCCCTATGTTGTTACTTTTGCCTTTAGACATTGTACACCTATTGGCTATGCGGGGTTCACCTAAGCTTGCGGTAGTTGGTGACGTGCTAAATACTAAAAAGATTATGTTTGTAATTCACATTGAATTACCAGTTTATGTTTGTAATTCATTAATCGAATTACCAGTGATTATTTGCAATTCAAGAACAGAATTGCCAGTTAAATGTTTTAAAAAGAAACCGAGAGTGTGGTTAGGGGTCTCGGTGGAACTCACTGAGACAAGTTGTCTCACCCAATCAATGTTGTTGTTTTACAGAGGAACAGGGAAAGAGGAAATCCAAGAAGCACGAGTAGGTTGTACTCGGATGGATGCTGAAGACTTAGTTTTATGTTTAAGTTTATTTCCCTTTGTTGTCTTTGTACTACGATACCCTGTCTTGGTATTATGTATTTTTCTTCCGCTATCTTGTATGATACTGAATGATGTAGTTGCTGAATATTTTGGTCTGAGACCATCTTATAGTCTTATGTGTATCAAGACTGTTTTGTTATTATTCAGTTGAACTACGTTGCAATATTCAGTATTTAGGCAGGAATTGTGTATCTCTGATGTGTTATTAATGTGCACTCGGGCATTTTTAGTCGATAAAAATATCGGGGTGTTACAGTTGGTATCAGAGCAGTTCGACCTAGTCGGACTTAGTTTAGGGTTGAGTCGATTCCTTGCTAGTCCTTTTTGTAATTACACTTGTGATGCTAAGAGACATTGAGCCTGATCAACTTAATACTTAGTGCATTATAAGCGGAATTATGATTGGAAGATCAAGATGCAATCCTCGACCACAATCGGAATCTTCAACCGGTGCATCCTCAGGAAAGGTGACATGACGGTGGAAGAATACACCGCTAAGTTTGAGAAGTTGTCTCAGTTTTACCAAGTGGTAAAGTAAGCTTCGGATGACGAACGGAGAATGCAGAAGTATAAGATGGGCATAAGTGTTTTTATGATTTATGGTCTCAATTCTTATACTGCTACCAATTATGTTGCCTTGATGCAATCATCCTATGTCGCCGAGGATGGTCTCATAGGAAATATGGGAAAGGAAAGAAGGGTTTTGCGTTCTGTCTGATAGTTGTTTTGAGAACAACTGATATGATTTTCATTACTTCCGAAATTAATTGATGTTCCCACGGTTTACTTCTACGTTTAAGATAAACGTTTTTGGTAAATCCTCATTCCATTTTTTTTTTTGAAAAGTTCTATCTCGAAATCCCAATGGCGAGTCAGGAAGTTTCACAGATGACTTTTCGTCACATTTTTCAATGTGTATGAGGAATGTTGTGGATATTAGAAGATTTGTTGAGAAAGCGTTTACACCCTTCGATTTAGATTAATCAAAGTTGGGGAGTAAACGAGGATAATTGGGATGAAGTTTCGGGAGTGTTTTCGAACGCGGTGCTGAGCCTAGAAGGCGAATGATGAGTTTCTCGTATTGATTCGTAACAAGAGAGTTCATATCAAGGTAGTAGTGGATCATGCTTGACGATTGATGTGCTGGATTGGAAAGATTTCCTACACTCATTTCGTTGATCTAAGATTGTTTTCTCGCAATTTAGACCTTTCTGGGAATGTCGATCCTCAGTTAATCGGATGAAAGACTTAGCGAAATTTTGAGGACAAAATTCTTTCAAGTTGGGGAGAATGTAACATCCCCAAAATAATTAGTAGGAATTATTTGGGTGATAACCCAATTGAATTATTTTAGTACTTGACTGGTAAATTTATTGAGTGCTAAAATTAATTATTGATCGTCATCGGATCGTTAACCGGATAATGCGGACCAATGAAGTTTTGGAATCGAAATAGGAGATTTCGATCGATACGGTAATTTGACCGCGTTACAACTTATATAATAAATAAATATATATATGTATACGCGTGTGTGTGTGTGAGTGAAGAGAGAAAGAATTAATAAAAGAAAGAAAAGAAGAAAGAAGAAGGGAGAAACAGAGAGGAGAAGAGAAAAAGAAAAGAAGAGAGAAAGAAAGGGGGAGGAAGAAGAAGAGGAAAAAGGGGGTGCTTCCGCTCAACAAAACGACTTCCTTCCAACACGAAAAATGCTCAGCGTTACTTCCTCTTCGATTTGGTACCAAGATCTTCATCATCAACTCACTCTCTCTCACTTTACCATTTTCGAATTTGAGAGGAAAAAATTGAGGTTTTGATGGTTGAAGCTCAAGGATAGCTTGGGATGGTGGTTGGCGCGAACCCAAGGATGATGGATCGTTGATTGGAAGCGAGTTGGGTGATTTGGGGATTGAAAATCAAATTGGGGTTTTTGGTGAATAGTGTCATGGAGGTTAGACGAGGAAGATGATAAATAGTATCCGTGGAGAATTTCGGGGAAATCGGTATTTCGGTCAAAAAGAGGTTTCGCGATCGAGTGGAAAGCTTTGAAAGCGGATTTGGCGTCGTCGGAACGGAGAGTTTAAGCGGGGAGCGTTCGTGTGGCTACTCGGTGATTTCGGCTCGATCGTGGTTCACGCTTCAAGGGTGAGTTCTCCTCACGTTTAGGATTTTACGTTTCGAATTAATTGATAAACTGTTTTATCGCTTTCGCTGGACTGGAATATTGCTTGATATTGTCTGATTCGGGTTAGGAATCGATCGGGGCGAGTCTCGGGTTGCGTCGTGTTAAAAATGGAATTTTCGGTGATTTGATTCGAAAGATTTCGACTTAAAAACTGTTATTTGAAAATATGTCGCGTTTTGATAAACTTCGACTTGATTATGATTTTGATTGATTTGCTTGATTGTGTGATATTGGTTGAATCTGTTTTTCTGTTTGTTAGGACTGTTTTCAATCGGAACGAGAATCGGAATTAAGCGGAATCGCGGTTTTCGCGCGAAACCGCCAAAATCTGCCCTTGACAGAACCCCTGCTGTCTGTTCGCGCGCCACTTGCGCGCCACGCGCCACTCGCGCGCCATTTGGCAGAACCTGCTGTCAGTTCGCGCACCACTTGCGCGCCACGCGCCACTCGCGCGCCATTTGGCAGAATTTCAGCAACCAAACACTGTTTTTCGTTTCGCGATAACTTTTGATCCGGGAACCCGATTGAGGTGTTCTAAGATGCGTTTTAAAGCTTATTCAGAGGCCTAAGTGGATATTCTATTTTTATGGCAAAACGAATTGTTTTTAGAGTCGTAAAATCTGTTGAAAAGTGTCGAGTTAGTATGCGAGGGCGAATGTGGACTTAATGTTTTTTTATCGAAAAGAAAGCGGACTATGAGTCCTATGTGATATTGTATAAATGACGCGGGATGATTGTTAAATCATCTAAACCGGTCTATGGTACGTTCTATTTATTGAACTATGTAATTGACGCGGGATGTTTATTAAGTATTCATCTAAACCGGTCTATGATTCTTGATATATATATATATATATTATATCTAGTCGAGGTGACGACCTCTATGAAATAGCATACTAGGTGAGGGAAGTCATGAGCCCTTGACCTAGGCCCCTATGTTGTTACTTTTGCCTTTAGACATTGTACACCTATTGGCTATGCGGGGTTCACCTAAGCTTGCGGTAGTTGGTGACGTGCTAAATACTAAAAAGATTATGTTTGTAATTCACATTGAATTACCAGTTTATGTTTGTAATTCATTAATCGAATTACCAGTGATTATTTGCAATTCAAGAACAGAATTGCCAGTTAAATGTTTTAAAAAGAAACCGAGAGTGTGGTTAGGGGTCTCGGTGGAACTCACTGAGACAAGTTGTCTCACCCAATCAATGTTGTTGTTTTACAGAGGAACAGGGAAAGAGGAAATCCAAGAAGCACGAGTAGGTTGTACTCGGATGGATGCTGAAGACTTAGTTTTATGTTTAAGTTTATTTCCCTTTGTTGTCTTTGTACTACGATACCCTGTCTTGGTATTATGTATTTTTCTTCCGCTATCTTGTATGATACTGAATGATGTAGTTGCTGAATATTTTGGTCTGAGACCATCTTATAGTCTTATGTGTATCAAGACTGTTTTGTTATTATTCAGTTGAACTACGTTGCAATATTCAGTATTTAGGCAGGAATTGTGTATCTCTGATGTGTTACTAATGTGCACTCGGGCTTTTTTAGTCGATAAAAATATCGGGGTGTTACACTCTCTTCTCCTAGGATACCCCACCTATGAAGAGCCCTCAAATCTATTACAACAATAAAAAGAGATACCCCCACCCCTGTTACAACCAGCTGCTCCAGAGAGATACCCCACTTCCTAGTACAAACAGCTACCCTAGAGAGATACCCCACTCCCTAGTACAAATCACAACAAATAAACAATTACAAAAGTAAAAACCAAAATACCTCTAATGTAGGCAGATATTACAACTTGAAGATTCCAACCCCGACTAACTCTTGCGAGAGATCAGCTCTGACGGACCAATGGTGCGAGAAGAGCAGAAATGAAAGTGTGAAGAGTTTTTTCTAATTTATGTTTTGAATCGTGAAAATGGGTTGTGTTGGACTGAAGAGTATGAAGCCTCTATTTATAGGCTATGAGAAAAATATTACCGTTGAAACAAATATAGAAGTGTCAGAATCGATTGTGTGCCTGAATGCACTAAGAGTGAAAATCGATTTTATGCCTAAGTAGATCTAGGATGAGAAATCGATTATGTGTTGTTTGAAAGATAGATGAAATCGATTTTGTGCTTCCTTAAAAGATAAAAATCGATTATGTGCTTCCTTAACATAAAGATAAAATCGATTATGTGCTTGAGAATGTTTAATGGGAAAATCGATTCTTGCTTGTTTATAAAAAGGTGCCAATCGATTCAAGGCTTGAGTCAGGCCAGGAATCGATTATGTGTTATTTGCAAAATGTTGTGAATCGATTTTTCTTTTTGAAAACACTTGTGAATCGATTTTAAACTTGGTAAAATCGATTATGCACTTTCACATTTAGTTAGAAATCGATTTTCATGGTTTTTCAAAAATGCTTTTTGTGTTTACGTGTGCATGCATGCAATTTGAAAAAGCTAGTCAAGACGTGAGACTTTGAGAGATGAGCTGACCCTCGGAAGAGCTTACACTTTTTCCTAAGACAATCCTCAAACCCTAAGGACTACCCTTATTTCTCGAGACTCAAATTCTTGAGCTTGATTGTCTTGGATTGTGGCTTTAGATACTTTGTCACTTTCATCAACTTTGGCCATCAACTTTGGCTTTGTCTTTTTCATCATCAAAACCTAACCTGCAATATAAGTTACCTGCAGTACAAGATATCCACAGGGCGCACAAGGGCTGCACGACCCCTTACACCTAGGAGCCTCATTAAAACCTCTGAGAGCCAAAACCCAATGGGAAAAAGACTCAGGGAAGGAAAAAGAGTACCCCGACTAACAATATGGCTACATGAATTGTTTCAAGACAATTACAATAAGATTACAAGGACGTTAAGCATCCCATCGGACAATTATACAAATCCGACCATCCCACCACGCAAGCTCTCCCTTGTCTCGCCTTGAACCACCCCCACGCACAATCCTTGATGCCCGCAACCAAAGAGGGAATTGATACTACCTCCCCTTTGAAGATTACTTGGTTTCGAGTCAACCAAATGTTCCATATAACCGCCAACCAAACAAGATGTTTCACCCGTTTCTGCTTCTTACCCTTTAACAGCTTCCCAAAGGCCACAAAGTGAGAAGACAAATCGTCCTCCACCACACTTGGCACACCCAACCACGAAAAGATTTGCTGCCATATCAGTTTCGCAACGTTACAGTGAAGAAACAAATGCACAACAATTTTATCTTCACTCGAACATAAAGCACATCATTTATCCGCTTGAGAGCGTAAAATTCCTTTGCGAGATAAAGCGTCCCTTGTTGCGATTCTACATAACAGCACCCTCCAAGCAAAGATCAACACTTTTGAAGGAGCATTATTCCTCCAAAGTTTCGGCCAAACATCCTGCTGCTGTCCTGCTACAGCATCACCACCACCTGCAAAAAAACCACCAGCCATGCGTAGCAGCTCCTAGACGAGAAGCCATTTGCTGAATCTAGTGTCCAAATCCAATGATCCATAGTGTTTCCTGCTGGAGATACCGAGAGCAAAATGTCCTGCAAATTCCGGACGTTTTGTTCTTTGTTTGACAGTAATTCCATCGTCCAATCCCAATCCCAACTCCACCCGATTGTTGTCCATATCCCAATCTCTTCCACCATTGCTTCTTTTTTGCTGCATAAATTATAAATTGATGGAAACAATTCAGCCAATTTGTCTCTCCCCAATCAGTTATCATTCCAAAATTGCACAATATTTCCTCTCCCCAATTTAAGCTTAACTAAATCATTGAACCATCCAGCAACCACGTTTGAACACTCCCCTAACTGACATAGGTCCCTTCACCATAAGGAAGTTTTCCCCCAAACTCTTCTATACTCATTCACACAAGGCCATCTACCTTTCAACCCGTATCTCGTCGTCAAGATCTCTTTCCATAATGGATTACCATCCTCTACCAATATTCTCCATCTCCATTTTATTAGAAGGGCTAAGTTGAATGCTTCTAAGTTTTTAATACCAAGCCCGCCTTCTTTTTTTGATGTGCATATTTTTTCCCATTTCACCCACGCCATCTTCTTATTTTCTCCATCTCCACCCCATAAGAACCTTCTTTGTAGCTTTGTTATTTCATCGATCACTTTCTTAGGAGCCTTGTAAATCGAAAATAAATATAATGGGAGGGATGCTAAAACCGAGTTTATAAGCGTTACACGTCCCCCGATCGATAATTGTCTACTCTTCCAACTATTAAGCCATGCTTTGATAGAATCAATAACCGGTTGCCAAGTGCTCAACAATCTTGGATTTGCTCCAACCGGAACCCCAAGGAATTTAAAAGAAGTCGATCCCAATCTACATGAAAGAAATTGAGAAATCCCCTCCATAATCCTCTCCTCCATATTTATACCAATCACGTTGCTCTTTGCAAAATTTACCTTCAATCCCGACACAAGTTCAAAGCTTCTTAGAATTGCTTTCAAACACCACACACTCCTTTCCCCACCAACACAAAAAAATATTGTATCATCTGCAAATTGTAGAAGTTCAACTGAAAGAGTCTCACTCACTTTGAAACCATTTAAATTATTTTACTCCACCCCCTTTCTCACAAGTCCCGCTAATCCCTCCGCCGCAACTAAGAACAAGAATGGTGCAAGAGGGTCGCCTTGTTTGAGCCCCTTTCGAGCCACAAATTCTTCGGTTGGGCTACCATTAACCAACACTGAAATGGAATTAGAAGAGAAGCATGCACGCATCCACCCCCTCCACTTCTCACCAAAACCCAATCTTCCCAACATATAATCCAAGTATGCCCAACTCACAGAGTCGTACGCTTTTTCGAAATCAGCCTTTAGAACCACAGACTTCTGCTTCTTTCTTTTTGCCATATCAAGGACTTCATTTACAACTACCACTCCATCTAGAATATTTCTTTCGACTAGGAAGGCATTTTGCCCACTCGAAATCACACCCTTCAACACTTTTTTTTATCCTTCCCGCAAAACCTTAGCAAGCATTTTGTACAAACAACCAATAAGAGAAATTGGCCTATACTCCCCTAACCCTTGTGAATTACTTGTCTTTGGAATAAGTGCAAGGAACGACGCACTTATTGCTTTTGACAACCTTGCTTGCCTATGGAACTCATTGAAGAATTTTAAAACTTCCGGTGAAATTAATTCCCAACAACTCTTAATGAAATTAAAATTGAAGCCATCCGGTCCCGGACTCTTGTTGCCATCACACTCCCATATAACTCCTTTATCTCCTCCAATGTAAATGGTTCAAGCAAAATTTCATTTTCACTTCTTGAGATTTGATTGAAATGGACACCATCTAGTGTTGGCCTATAGTAATCCTCTTCCTTGAATTTCTCTTCAAAATGATCTTTTATTGCCTTCTTAACTCCTCCCACATCCTCCACCCACTCGTCGTTCACCAATACCTTCACCAATTGGGTCCTTCTGCTATTACCTTTTATGCATGCATGAAAAAAGCAACTATTTGAATCACCTTCCGCTAACCATTTAACTCTAGATTTTTGTGCTAATAGGCTTTCCTTCGCATGTATTTCCAACCAAAAATCGTCATTTAACCGTTTCCTTTGTTCCTCATCAACGCCAACCCCCTCCGAGGACAACCTCTCAATCTCATTCAACTCTCTTACTATGTTCTCGATCTTCAAATCTTTAAACCCGAATACCTCTCGGTTCCATACTTTAAGTTTTTCTTTTAGCATTCTCAATTTTTCTTTCAACACAAACGAGTCCCTTCCTTCCACATTGAATGATAACCAACAATCATTAACGAACTTACTAAACTCCTTATGCTCCAGCCAAAAATTGTTGAATCTAAAAGGCTTGGGCCCCCAATTCAACTTCGAAGTAATCAACCAAACTGGTCAGTGATCTGAAATTTCTCTATCCCCAATCCACTGAGCACTTATACTCCACCGTGAGATCAATCCTTCAGTCAATAATATTCTATCAAGTCTGCTTGCCCTCCCATCCGTGCCAAAACAAGTGAATTTTTTACCTAGAGCCGGCATATCTACAAGCTCCAAATCTTCCACAAAAGCGCTAAACTCTCTCGCCTCTACTTGGTTAAAGCTAGACGAGCACCCACTCCTCTCATGTCTCGCCACAACAGCATTGAAATCACCTGCAATGCACCAATCTCCCTCCTCAAGCTGTTCTTTCAGGCATCTCAAGTTGTCCCATAATATCCTTTTCCCCTTATACTACATGCTGAGTATACATTCACCAAATAACACACATGTCCCTCTATTTTTTCGCACATACCAATGAAATTGTCACCTGAGAAAGAAAACATAACCTCCAAAAGATCCTCCTTCCATACACTTAGCAAACCGCCCGATTGGCCTACTGCATTTTTACTTAACCAGTCAAAATTTGCATTACCCCATATACTTCTTATGGATCTGCTAGAAATATCACTGCTTCTGGTTTCCTGGATAACGCATAGATCAATCTTCTCCTCCATTATTATTTTCTTGAGGCGCCTTCGCTTTGCGGCTCCCCCCACCCTCTAATGTTGAATGTTGCCATCTTCATAGAGAACCACTTTTCTTCCCTTTCATACCCTTTGCCTTCTTATCACGAACCTCCAATGATTTGATTTTGCCCGAATAAACCTCGTCATTATTTCTTCCTATGACACCCAAATTCTCTTTAGCAAAGCTCCATAATTTATTAGCGAGAGATATTTCATGCTCCGCCAAAAAATTTTCATTACAAAAACGAATCTCCGAATCTCGAAATGACACATCCCCTATGTCAGCTCCCTCTCCTTCACAACTAATAGAGAGTGATAATCCCGGATTGGGAAAATTTCTCTTCGCCACATATGTTTGATTTGCGCCTGAATTGCATAAAGAGTCTTTAAGTGAATGAATCAAACTTTTAGCTTCCTCA
This sequence comes from Astragalus membranaceus, assembly GCA_039519185.1. NCBI lineage: Eukaryota > Viridiplantae > Streptophyta > Magnoliopsida > Fabales > Fabaceae > Astragalus > Astragalus membranaceus. The sequence goes on along the minus strand of CM076848.1, from coordinate 169,095,187 downwards.
TTTACGATCCCCACAGTAACAACATTATTGCTTTTCTCCTTGTTTTGTTTGCTGATTTTTCCTTTCTTTTTTGGCCCATTTTGCACAGTTGCTGAAACCGTTTGGGCCACCACATTGCTCGGCCCATTTTCCTCTTTCTGATCGAAATTAATATTTTCCTCACCTATAATACCGGACCCACGATCCTCAATAGGCTCCACTCGTCTTTTTACATTCCCTGATTTATCACCTTCTTCACCCTTCATTTCTGCCGAAACTTTCTCTCCCCCCTATTCATATCATTCTCCACGTTTGTATTGCCTCCATGCCAATTAAAACCTTCATTGACTTCCTTACCAATTAACTCACTAATACCACCATCATTGCCATTATTATTTTCCATTTCCCTATCTACCTCATTATTATTGTGTGCTGGTTCATGAATTACATTTCTACCCTGCTGCTTGCTTGCCCTTTCATCTCCCTCTTCCTCGCCATCACCATCTGTAAAATCATCTTCATCGTCATTGTTAACGAACAACGGCGGACCGTCCCCATCATCACTTCCATCTTCACTGTCTGAACAATATTCAGAACTTGATGATTTCGCCTGGGTTAAGCCGTCCCAGTGCATCGGGCCACACCATTCCTCCAAGACCTTGATATGGAACATTGATCCATTAATATTAGCATGTAATACCATATTGAAAGCATCGTATCCTCTTGTTCTAATAAGAATTCTAGCCACATCCATTGACTTCTTTTTCCTCGTGTTTTCATCCACTCCTAAGAATGTGCCAAATTTTCTTGCTATCGCCGAAAAAATTCATTATTCCACGCATGGATAGGGACACCGTGACATCGCACCCACACTACTCTTTCATTGTCCACCTCCGCTTGACTCCATCTTCTAATATTTTCGAACTTCTCGTGAATCCAGTCCTTTGCATCTGTTAAAAGAGCTGGAATGATGCCTTCCTCCATCTCCTCCATAAGAACTTTGTTTGCACCCATGGGAGTCACCTTCACCATGAAAAAGCCTTGTATGTTGAACCACTCCTAGACCATGTGAGCACTGCCTGCATTTTTTACCACTACAACATACATATTATTAAACGAGTTCAATTCCTCTTCCGACGCATTGTACCACACGTCACAGATGTTCTTCTTCCGGTAGTACACAATCTTCTGCTCATTTTGTTGCCGTCTATCGATTCATCTTCCTCTTTTGAAACTCTTCTTGCTATTGCCTTTAGTCTCATCCCTTCTATTGTATTCATTGTTAACTCCTTTGTTTTCCTTTTTCAGTGCCGGGAATTCTTCATCCACCTTGCCTTCTTCGTTCCCTTCCTTCACCACTTTCCAGACCTTGCGAGGTCCAACACCTACTGCGCCTTTCTACTTTTCGTTATGTCTTTCCTGTTCAAATCTGGGTCCAACAACAGCTGCACTTTTCTCCTTTGCGTCATGCCTTTATCCTTCAAATCTAGGAGGATTCACATGTATTTTGTCCGCCCCAAAAATGATATTGTCTAGTTTCACAGCAAAAAGTCTAGGATCATTCACCTCTGTGAATCTTACGAAGCCGAAACCTTTTCCCCATTTGTTCCTTTTTGGAGGAATAACAACTTCCACCGCCTTGCCATATAGAGCAAAGGCCCTCAACATCTCTTTGGCACCATGAGACTGAGGAAAATCTGAGAAGTAGAAAGAAGTTGTGTCTTTTGAGTTTCCATTTTTGACACTAGCAATGTCCATTCTCCCTTGATAGCAAAAGGCTCTTTGCTTCTTCCTTTTCACAAGATGCCATCCACCCTCATTTTTTCCCACCCCCTCACTCTCAGTGTTTCTCGTTCCCTTTCTCACAGTGTTTTTCTCACCCCCGATGCCTCCCCAGAATCTCTCGCTCTCCCGGTGTTTCTCACGCTCTCCCATATCTTTTTTTAGTTTAACTTTGAAATTGCTCACCATCATGCATCACTCATGAAATTGCTCACCTATTTCTCTATGCATTGCGTGACACCGGTGGGTGTCCAACAAAATTCTCCTTCTCCCACTGAATGTGAATGTGCTTCTTATTAGCCTTCTTCATTCCTTTCTTATTGTCTTCTCTTTCACCTTTACTAGATTCACCATTTTCACTATCATGAGAGTTGTCTATCCTAGGGTTCTTTCCTTTCCAATTTTCTTTCCCTTTCTTTTTCCAATTTCCATTATTCTTCTTAAATTTTTCTTGTAGAGCTTCCTCAGTAGCTTTTTCCTTTTCTTTTTCATTCACTCTTTCTCTTAACCTAATTTCATTTGCTTCGAGAGAACCTTGCAATTCCTCAAGCTTCATAGCTTCTAGATTCTTTGATTGTTCAATTGCTACTACGATATGATCGAATTTAGGAGTTAGGGTTCGTAATACCTTTTCAAACTTCAATTGTTCAGTAATCGTCTCATCGTTGGTCCGCATTTGGTTTGTTATCAGAGTTAACTTGCTGAGATACCCCGCGATCGAGTCCTTTTCCTCCATTTTGAGATTTTCGTATTGTCGTCTCAACGTTTGTAACTTCACCTTCTTCAGGCTAGCGTCGCCGGCGTATGCAAGTGCCAGTTCGTTCCATGCTCCCTTCGCCGTCTCATACTCTGCAATCTTCTCAAATACTCCAGCATCAACACATTGATGGATTAGGAACAACGCCTTACTCTCTTTCTTCTATTGCTCACGGAATTGTTCAGCAGCGGTGACCACTACGCCATTGAGAATCACTTCAAGAACTTCTTGATACCGGAAAACCACTTTCATCTGAACAATCCACCTATCGTAGTTTTTGCCGTCGAAGAGAGGTAACTTCGCTGGAAACTGCCCGCTACTTCCACCGTTGTTTGCCAACACCGCTTCAGGATCGTCGTCAAACGTAGCTCTGAGGCCAATTTGTTGGAACAATTGTAGTTCCACACACACACAGTTACACTACTCACACACACCTTTGCAGAGAAAGAGAGAATACCGGAGAAGTGGATCTAACCAAATTAGTTATGGATCCAACTGAACTATTATTCAACTGATTACATATTTATACCAGTCAGTATACAAGAGAGTCAACACTGCTGATGTGGTGTGCTGAGTAATACAGCAGGTCATAGAAAAAAAAGAATACAATCAATCAAGGTTTAACTAGTTACACAGCAACAAACTACCTCTTATTTGAATTACAGTAACAATGACTTTATTTCTTCAATATGGTTATAATGTATGCTCATTAAGTTGTTGAATAATTTTGATGGCATGATTCTTGTTTGGTCTTAATACATGGCTGTTGTTGTGATGTGCTTGAAATTTATTTGAACTAAGAATTGAAGTATAAGGTGATTGTATAAAGCAAACTAATAATGCTGGATCAATTCGTGTGATGATTAGGGGTATTGGATAGTGTTATAACTACTTGTTGATGAATGATATGATTGTTTACAAGCATGACTATGTATGCTTCATCTTTTGATGAATGACTAATCTTCTTGGTTATGTATGGAATGTACAAGTTTAGCAACTCGAGATATAACTATACTATATGTGTTATGTACATAATAAATTGATTAAAGAATGGTCGCGTAAGTAGGATGGGAAGTCATGAGCCCAGGTCTACGACCCGTTCGTGCACCCTTCTATATTTTCGGGTGGTGGTTTCCTCGTTAGGATATAGCATTTATAAATGTAAGACTACATCATTTGAGGGTTACGCTATTGGCTAAGAAATGTATAAAAGACACCGTGAGTATTTTATAGTGAGGTACGACCGAGGAATTCACTGAGATTTCTTAAATCTCATCCTTTAATTGTTGTGGATTATAGAGAAACGGGTCAAGGCATTTGGAGGAAGGTCCAAAGACAAAGAGACTAGACCACTTATGAAAGATTTGATGATGTGCACTGCTTGTTAAGCTTTATGCATAACAAAATGAAGTTTATGATGTTTTGATTTACTCAAGTGGCTATTTATGTATTTCCCCACTTGTTATAGATTTATGTACTGTTATGTGGAAAAATTTGGATTAAATTATGTAAGACTCTTTTGGAAACCTATCACTGATATATAATGAGAAGGTTAGTTTGTTATGGAACGACATAACGTTTTGTGAGTAAATGGGAAATTTTATATTCCGTTTGTTAATCCAAATTTGCAGTACATCTCTGATTAGTTAAAATAAGAACGTATTAGATTTTGTTGACGAATGAAATCTAGCTAGGATATTACAATTTTCTTCCTCATTAGCACTACTGGGTAGCCTCAGATATTTACATGGAACAATACCAATGTCACACTTCAGAAAATATACTACCTCCACCACCTTTATATCTCTGACATTTGACAAACATCTTTCACCAACAATAAGCTAATCATTCACAAATTGTAGGCTCGAAATAAACCCACCTTATATCCTTAAAATAATCCCAATTATTTTGATTTCCTCGTCATGGCATGTGGTTGATATGGCAATTGATGCAAATACTTTTCTTGGACTTGGATTTGGAAATACCCAGCCTCATAGGAAGTCTTTTTTCATGTGGAGTGATTTCCATTAATCTCTTCTTACTGTAGTATTGCTTCATAAAAAGAGGTACGAGACAACCCTTGTTGGGATCTCTAGTGTGAGTGGTTAATCTCGCATGGCTAGAAATGAGCTAAATGAATGATATATAAGAGAGGGGACCCATATACCTAATGTATTAGGGTATGTTTGGGAGGGGGTTTTGCGAGGGGAAGGAAGGGGGGGCTTGAAAACGATTAGTCTATATTTTAATATATATTTAAGATTTTAAAAAATTAAAAGAACAAGTTGATAGATATCAATATAACATTTTTAAGCACACTTGATTTATGTTTAGAGACATTTTGTAGTTTTCTTAATTCTAAATTGAAAAATATGTCATCCCCTCCCTTCCCCTTGCAAACCCCCCTCCCAAACATACCCTTAAGGTTTTGAGTGAAGATGTGGCGTCTAAGTCTCTTGGTGGTCCAGTTCATTGGCTAGCTCGTTGTTGCTCCTAGTGCTCTCCCGGACTCCCCAACAAGAGGTATCAGAGCCCTGGTTTGGCTCGGTAGGGGGAGCGGGAAGTGGATCCTGGTTTGGATCAAGGCTAGTTATGTGGATGACTCACACTTGGGGAGGAAGATTGTTGAGAATTGAGGTGCAAGTGGTTAGTCTCACATCGGCTAGGAATTAGCTAAATGATGGGGATATAAGAGAGGGGACCCATACCTGACGCCTTAGGATTTTTGGTGATGTGGTGTGCAAAACTCTTTGTGGTTCAGGTCATTACCCAGTGTTGCTCCAGGTGCTCCCCCGGACTCCCCAACATTTGGTATCAGAGCCATGGTTCGGCTTGGTGGGGTAGCGGGAAGTGGATACTAGTTTGGATCAATGCTAGCAATGTGGATGATTCACACTTGAGGGGAAGATTGTTGGAAATTCAAGCGTGAGTGGTTATTCCCACATCGACAAAGAATGAGTTAAATGAAGGGGATATAAGAGAGGGGACTCATATACTTGATGTCTTAAGTTTTTGGGTCAAGATGTGGCATCCAAGTTTCTTGGTAGTCCAGGTCATTAGCTCGGCGTTGCTTTTGGTGCTCCTCCAGACTCCCCAATAAGTGGTATCAGAGCCATGGTTCAGCTTGGTGGTGGTGGGGGGGGGGGCACGAACTGGATCCTGATTTGGATCAAGACTAGTGATGTGGGTGATTCACACGCGAGGGGGAGAATGTTGGGATTTCAAGTGTGAGTAGTTAGTCCCATATTGGATTGGAATGTGCTAAATGATGGACATATATAAGAGCGGAGACCCATATACCTAATGCCTAAGTTTTTGATAGAGATGTGACGTTCAAGTCTAATGTGGTTTCGGTTCATTAGATATCCTAGTTTCTTCAACCAAATGAACAGTTACGTTTGGCTAAAAAGTGGAGCATCGATCATGAATCATGTATGAATAATATAATACTCTCTTCTTTGCAGAAATTTGGTGGTTGACGAGAGCAAGGAGTACTTTCTATTTTGCTAAACCTAGCTTTTTTTTTCCTAAATCTTTCCATCATATTTATTCTCTTTTCAACTAACTTTCTTCCCTTTTCGGACTGTATGCCACTTATAATTATATTTCAGTTTTTGACTTGCGAATGGTTTCCCATTTCACCCAAAAAAAAAAATTCTATCATTCTTCAACCAATCAGAAACCACCATGCATTTTTTTAATGAAACAAACCACCCCCTGTAATGTGTTCATTCATTGCAATTATTCTGCTGGTATAACCAACACATCGTGTTCATTCGTGTAGCAACCTCTCAATTCTTTACATGTACTATTCCTTAATATTTTTAATATTGTACAGTCATCATATATAATATGCCATTAACAAAATGGATTTTGGGTGTTCCTCAAATGAAAGAGATGATAGCATGACACTATTAGAATGAGATGGCAATTAGCTTCGGTGTGGTCTATTCTGCTAGCTAGGAAAAAAAGAGTTTTTTGCTTAGTAGTAGGGTAGGAGATTATTCGGTAGGAGTGTAGTGTATTGAAGCATGGTATAGTCATGTCTCTTGCTTAATTTACAGAATGAATTGTACCATGGGTTAGAGTTCCCCTGTACTCTCTTCATTACATTTTTTGCTTATAAAAAAATGTCATTAACAAAATGGTTGCTTTAAAGTTTATTTATAAAAAGTTTGAATCTTATTGTGTCTAGCACGTTCTTCTATGCAAAAATTAAACAAATACAAAATATGATATAATTTTTTTTTGATAAGCAAAAAGATTTTATTGAGAGGGGCACTAGGGGTGCCACAACCCGTTTACAACTCACTTAGTAATTCTAAGCAAGACGAAAGATTGTTCTTCCATTCCTCAAAAGCTACCCATCCATGAGATACTAATTTATTTGCTAGAAATATGATATAATTATTTACATAGTTTATACTTAAAATTCGAAAGGCATTATTTACCTAGAAATATATGATGTGCTTGTGCAAATAACTTAATTAAGGTTTAGGTAAGTGCCTACATAAAAGCAATTTCTAGAATTTGTAATACAATATGGTTAAACTGTTTTTTATAAAAGGGCTAAACTATTTTCATAAACTATCATAGAGTTTATGAAAATAAATTGAAAGTATATAGCTTACAAAATTGTCACGTGTTTTCTATATATATAAACAAATGAAATTTCATAAGGTGTGTTTATATGTTCTCCCAAATAAATTGTCATGTGTTTTCTATATAAAATAAAAGAAATTTTTTCGTAAGGTGTTTTTATATGTTCTCTCCTAAAACTTATAACAGTCAACAAAAGTAATAATTTGAAACAATTTTTTAAAAGCATAAAAAAATGTATTAGTTTTATCACTAAGTTGTTGACCATGTTGAACATATATATAAAGGTTAGGATGTTTTAGCCAAATAAATTATTGATTTATTTAACTTTTCACTACTATCGTTTTTTAAATGTATTTTTAGTTGTTGAATGGGAGGATAATAAGTAAGAATATATGGTAAAGAGGAGGAAAATGAATGGAATAAAACTTAAATTGGATTTACATTAGAGGTACCTTATTTCAAAATACGTAGCCAATTATGTTACCATTAATGGGAAGTCAAACAAAACTTCTTATTTATTTTAGTTAAACAACATATAATTGTTAAATTATATATATTATTAGTTATTTATTTGAATTGAATTACATATTTTAATTACAAATTTAAAATTATCTTTTTTAAATTATATATTTGAATTCTATTATATATTAATGTTAATTATGTTATATATTGGGTTATTTGGAGTATAATAAGAGTATGGAATAAATTTTTTTACTAATATAAAATTAAATATTTGAGTCAAAAAAATTAAAAGTAATTAATTTTTTTGACTCAATTTTAAAAATAAAATTAGATGTTCAAACAAATAAAAAATAAATAGTATCCTCCTTTTTATTCATTTGTTTACAAAACAGTCAAATCAAAAAAATAATATCTCCCTATGACTTGTATACCCTGTAATCAATTCTCAAGGAGAAATAACAATCCAACTTGTATCCCCGATTGGAGGGCCCCACATGTCTCCTGATTGAGGCTCCTACAAATACTACACCACAATGCAAGTAAGTTCTTCATACACATCCACTCCCAACAATGGATGAGAACATATTTGTTTCCTCTGCCCAACCAAACTCTGAGAACGAATCCTCTGAGCACAATCAAACAGGATTAACCAAATTGGGCTCCTCTTCTGTTGTAGGAGAACCAAGGAGAGGGGACAGGACCTCTCCGACAAATACCAACTTCGCTAACAACAACAGTAGGTTGGTGCTAACACAAGCACCAACCCAACCCTCGTCAGGAGGAGAGTACTCTATACTCCCCCATGAATCGAATGATGAATTAGCGCCATCCTCATCCAAGAGGCCTAGGGGGAGACCCCGGGGCTCCAAGAATAAGCCCAAAAATATTCTTGTAACTGAACAAATTGACAATATCATGGAACCAATCACATTAGGAATCCCTGCTGGAAATGACATTGTCGAAAGTCTCATCGGCTTCGCTCAAAGTCGTAACGCAAGCATTACGGTGTTGAGCGGTTCCGGTCCTATCGCAGATGTTACACTTCTTCACAATGTGTCACGTGCCCCTACTCCCCCCATCAAAGGACCTTTCAACATAATCTCTCTCAAAGGGACTTACATCAATCCCAATTGTGGACATGTCCCTCCACATGCAATCACAAACCCCCCTTGTTCTTCTTTTTCAATTGTCCTTTGTGGTGATCAGGGACAAGCCTTTCATGGCACTATTGGTGGAAAGGTCAAGGCTGTAGGTTATGTTAAGGTCACAGCCACACTTTTAAGAAACCTATGTTTCACAAATGAACCTCATCAATAAAAACATCGAGGAAGTTGAAACGAAAGATAATTATCAGTGATAAGCAACTCCTAAGGCATTTTACTTTTTTCTGGTTTTCTTAGTCCTTTTTATTAAATGATTAATAAATTTAGTGTTTGTTGTGTTCAATGATTAATTAGAGCTTATTGTGCAGTTATGTTGTATTGTGTGCGCAAAGTTACCATGTCAATTTGTGTTTTATTTCATTGTTTATACTAGAATCTCCATTATGTGCAATTGTTATTTACCCTTTTACAAAATGCTGATGCTTCAAAAAATGCTGATGGGATCAATATGCATCTTCCTTTACTAACACTCTTTCTTAACAAACTCAAAAAATGCAACCACACTAACATTATGTATTCACTTAAATTAAAAAAATAATAGTATTATAATGTAGCTCACGTTCTTCATCAATAGTATGTTCCAACAAATTAACGGAACAATATAATTCTTGTATGAATAACATAAGTATAGTAATAAAAATTTGAATCATCGTGTTACTACTCTTAACCATTTGTTTACAACTACGAAAAGAATACATAGGAGAGAAAATGTGGGAGGAAAGGTAAGCAAAAATATTAGTTATCTTTTTCGCACTTTCAAGAAAAAAGAGAAAAGTGAGAGGTAATTGAAAAATACGTTGGTGTTGCATCTATCAAAATTTCCTCCAATGAATGAAGAAGTCCAAGAGGAACTAGAAAAAACACACTCTTTACAAATATTATTTTCCCATTGCCACGCTAAAATCATCTCGCTCAAGAGTTCAATTTACTATAATTACTGCTAAAAGTTCTATGTTTTAACGGCAATAAAATCACCGTTTACCAGCATTTGTCTCAATAGTTGGGAAAGTTTTTAGCAAGACTGAATACAATTGAAAAATGACTTTCATCAAGCTTCATGGGATTTGGAGGATTGGTTGGCAAGGAACAAAGTAATATTCAAAGGCGAGGTTGCAAATGTAAACACAATTGTAACGTCAATAAAATATACATATTGGGGGTGGTTTATAGCTAGGAAAGGGAAACATAGTGGGTTGCTGTTTTCAGACTGGTTTACTAACCCTTTGGGTTGTCTTTCTTCTTTGTAATGCATTATTTTTTTGAGCTACTCTTTTTCCTTTTTTGGTATTTTTCTCAAAGAGTTTTGACTTAGGGAGGTAGCATACTTTTTCCTCTCATGATCATTCAGGTAGCATACTCTCAATTATTTATCGAATCCTCAATTTTTTAATATTGTTAGGTCCATCATATATAATACACCATTAACAAAATTGTTGATTTAAAGTTTATTAATATAAAAGTTAGTTTCTTATTGTCTCTAGCAAGTTCTTCTATTCCAAAACAAATTAAATAAATTCAAAGAATAATAAAATAATTATGTTCATAGTATTTGTTCACAACTGGTAAAGCATAATAAAATAATTATGTTCATATAAGCTATTTCTAGAATATAGAATACATTGTGGTAAAATTGTTGTCATATAAAGTCTAAACTAATTTCATAAACAATCCTAGAGAGTTTATAAAACTAAAATGAGGGTATATAGCTTACAAAAATGTCATGTGTCTTTTGTAAAAAATAAAAGAGATGGTGTAAGATTATTTTAGAGTTAAATATGCTTCTGGTCCTTATAAAATTTGAGTTTTTTTATTTTAGTTATTTAAAAAAAAATTCACTTACTTTTGGACCCTATAAAATTAGATATTTTTGGTTTTAGTCTCTCATGATTATTAAAAGTGCTTCACGACTTTTAATAGCGTTTATAAAAGATAAAAAAACACTATTAAAAGTCATGAATCGTTATTAAAAGTCATCTAAGATTAAAACCGAAAGAACAATTTTTTATAGAGACCAAAAGTGGTTGAAATTTTTTTGCGTGATTAAACAAAACAAAACCCAAATTTTATAAGGATCACAAACAAATTTAACGCTTATTTTTATGTTCTCCAATATAAACTGTCTCTAAGTCAATCCAAACACATCCATTAAAAGTTAAAACCATTTACGAGTTTAGGCTAGTTTCTAGACCGTGTCAAGTTTAAAATCCTTTTTATCATTTTATTCTCTATTATAATGTCACTATTTATATTATGAAAAGAGTTCATAAGATTGAACTACTCCTTGTAGCAATTTTTTAACGGGAGGTAATTTTTTGGTCACACATGGTTGTAGATGTTTGCATTCAACCTGAGAGGCGTGAGTGCGTGACTATGTCTATGCACACGTTTAAGTTCTATTAGGAATTCCTATTAAAAATTGCTTTAATGAACCTTATCATTATTATTATTATTACTATTATTACTATTGTTGTAATTTTTATTATTATATTTATTATTATTATTAAATTTGTCATTATGACCTTTAATAGAGGACTTATAACAGTCAACAAAAGTATCAATTTTGAAACATTTTTTAAAAGCATAACGAAAATAATATATTTGCTTTCTCACTAAGTTGTTGACCATGTTGAACATATATATAGGTTAGGATGTTTTAGACAAATAAATGGTTGATTTATTTAACTTTTTTTTCCCTTTTATAGTTTTATTAAATGTATTTTTAAATGTTGAATGGAAGGTGAAATGTAAGGAAATATCGTAAAGAGGGGGAAAACAAATGAAACGAAACTTAAATTGGAGTTATATGGTAGGTACCTTATTTTAAAATATGTTGTTAATTATATATGTTACTCTTATTGGGAAGTCAAACAAAACTACTTATTTTAATACAATCCATCTTACGGGACGGACTCGGCTATGGAACAAATTGGAGCTAGGTTTTACTTACCTCCCGACCGAACTCCGAATTATTCAGGGCTCCTTTCCCCTGGATACCGGAGGGGGTCAAAAACCCCTAGACAAAAAAAACAAAACTACTTATTTATTTTTGTTTTTTTGACCAGTTATTTATTTTAGTTATATAATATATGATTATTAAATTATATATAATCATTTATTATATACTTTGAAAGACATATTTTATTTATCACTTATAAATATCTTTTTTAAATTACATATTTGAATTATGTTATATATTATTGTTATTTATTTTATATATTGCATTATTTGGAATATAATAAGAGTATGGAATACATTTTCTCCTGCCATTTCAAATTGAGAGTTTGATTATTAAAAATTAACATGGAATACATTTTTTATTCTATTTTTTATATAAAATCATATATGCAAAAAGAAATAGAGTTGCCCTTTTTTTTTGTTCCTTTTTTTACAAAACATTCAAATGAGAAAAATAATATCCGTCTCTTTGACTTGTATACTCCACAGTCAAATATTAAGGGGGAATGAATCTAACTTGTAACCCTAATGCGTGGGCCCCACATGTCTCATGTTTGAGACTCCTACAAATACTACACCGCAATGCAAGTAAATTCTTCATTGACATCCATTGCCAACAATGGTTGACAACATAGGTATACCCTCTGTCCAACCAAACTCTGAGAATGAGTCCTCGGAAAACATCCAAGTAGGAGTCACCGGATTGGGTGTCTCCCCTGTTGTAGGAGGACCAAGTGGTGGGTTGGTGCCCACAGCAGCACAAACCATACCCTCTAATGGGGAATTGACACCACCCATATCCAAGAGACCTAGAGGGAGACCCTTGGGCTCAAAGAATAAGCAAAAAAATCCTATTCCTGTAGATGAAGCTGACAACAAGGCGAAAATAATCATCCTAGAAATATGTGCTGGAATTGACATTGTTGAGAGTATCATTTACTTGGCTCAACAAGAAAACACAAGCATTACAGTGTTAAGCGGTTCGGGTCTTGTCTCGGATGTTATGCTTCTCGACCAGGTGTCTCGTGTCCCTGCTGTCCCCATAAATGGAACTTTCAGTATAATGTCTCTTGAAGGAACTTACATCAATCCCAATTGCGAACGTATCCCTCCACAACTAGTCACAAACCCCTCTTGTTCTTCTTTCACCATTTACCTTGCTGGTGCTGAAGGAAATGTCTTTTGTGGCACTATTGGAGGAAAGGTCAAGGCTGCGGGTCAAGTTATAGTCACGGCCATTCTTTCCAAAAAGCACAAGATGATCCTCATCAATAGAAACATCGAGGAAGTTGAAGAGAATGACGAAAGATATGTTGCAGCTGGGGTCATCAGCAATCATGAACGTGTAGCTGTTCAACCCGACAATGTCAACAACAACAGCTCCCGGAACTGAGTGAATGCCATGCCGTGGAACTACTCCTCTTACGGCGATAATTATTCCTGATAGAAAACTCTTAGCGCACTTACTTTCTTGTGCTTTTCTTAGGTCTTTTAAAAATGATGAAATAAAATGAGTTTTTTATTTATTTATTTAAAGATATCGATTGAAAAGCTTGTATGTCACCTTTTTTAGTGTTGTTTGTTGTATGCAATGATTTTTAAAACTTTTTTATTGCAGTTATATTGTGTGTTATGCACGTGAGGTTACCATTGTCAATTTGTGTTTAATTTCAAATATGGTGCGTACGTACGGGAAATAGTTAAAAAAATTAGAAAAAGTTTAAGCTTCGAAGAACATTGATGGAATGACTAGACATCTCACTTTACTAACACTCCTTCGTAACCTATGAAGCCCCGATACTTCAAAAATGGAGACGTACCTATGTCGGATACGTATCCGATACCGATACGCATTCGATACTTTCTGATACGTACCCAAAGAGTATCTAATAATTTTTTAATTCTTTTTAAAAAATATTTGACTCGATACTTTTCAGATACATCTTTGATACTTCTTACCAACTAAGGATACTTCTCAGATACTTTTTCGATACGTCTTACCAACTAAGCACATGATTGTCACTCATATATGATAGACAAAATTATATGTTTTTTCGTAATACAATAATAGAAGAAATAATACATTGTGATATGAGTGGGATAAATATACGTAACTATCTCTACTTGATAAGATCACAAGTATTGTGTGTTATGCACGTGAGGTTACCATTGTCAATTTGTGTTTAATTTCAAACTAGTATTTTACCCGTGCATACGCACAGGTGATACTGTATCGTCGGTGTATTGCCATGAAGTCATAATAGTAATTTGGAAGATAATCATAAGTTGTGAACAATGTCCAAAATGTATGATTTGAAATTCAAAGTGGAAAGAGATAGGTATTATGTCATATAAGATACAAATGAAAATTATATTGAGTCGAAGAAAATAAAGGAGATTGACAATCAGAATTACATTGATCCATAATAATGTATCTGGACATTAGAGGTAAAATATGCATCCCCGTTGACACTCCCGTTTACATACTTGTTGACCCTCCCGTTGGCACTCCCGTTGGCGCTCTCGTTACCTCTCTCGTTGCCACTTCCGTTGCAGCTCCCATTGTCAGTCTCTCGTTGTCTCTCCCGTTGCCACTTGTTAACTCATATTATTCTATATGATTTAATATTAATTAAATCATAATCGTTTAACTATAAGTAATTTATTTTGTAAAGTTTGGTAGTGGCTAAAGTTGTATTTTTATAAATCTTAGTGGTTAAATTGATTGATTTTAATAGTTTTAATAGAGAGATTATAGTAAATAATAAATTTTAGATAGAGTAAAAATGAAGAAACAAAATCGGTATCTTCTTATAATATTAATAATGGAGTAAAAGGTAAAATATGCAGCCCCGTCGCTCTCGTTCCCTCTCTTGTTGCCACTCCCGTTGGAACTCTCATTGGCGCTCTCGTTCCCTCTCTTGTTGGCACTCCCGTTGCCGATCTCGTTGTCAGTCTCTCGTTGCCGCTCTCGTTGCCACATGTTTTCTCATTTTTTCTATACGATTAATATTACAATTGTTAGTGGTTAAATTGATTGATTTTATTTATTACATGAAAAATTGATTGATTTTAGTAGTTTAATAGAGAGATTATAGTAAATAGTAAATTTTAAATTATTTAATTATTGAGTGTGATATTAATTTAATAATTTATCTTTTTTGAATAAATAATTTTGAAACTATTGTTAGAGGTATGGTTTTTTTTGACAATTGGTAGTAGTTAAATTGACTAATTTTAGTAGTTTGAGTAAATTATAGAAATAGTTAAAAAAAATTATGTTTTTAGTAAAAAAAACAGACAAAAAAGTGATTTTTTATGGAAAGAAAAACTAAAAAAAATTGGAAAAAAACTGAAAAAAAGTTGGTTTTAAAATTTGCTGTTTTTTGTCCTTTTGCTGCGTCAATTGCAGCTTTTGATTGCAGTTTTCAATCAGTTTTTTGTCCCTCACTTTTTTGTCCCAATATTGTTGCCATTCCCGTGGCCTCTCACGTTGGCGCTCTCATTGCCACTCCCATTGGCGCTCTCGTTGGCACTCCCCGTTGGCATTTTACTCTTTTTTAGTAATTATAAAATAGTTATTTGTTAATTTTTTGTAGTGGTTAAATTGATTGATTTTAACGAAAGTAGTTGAATTGATTAGTTTTAGTAGTTATTTCGCAATTTTTGGTAGGAGTTAAAGTTTTTTTACAATTCTTTTTTTGACAATGGATTGTGGCTAATTGATTTATAGTGACTAATTATTTTATTAATTTTAGTAGTTTGAGTAGATTATAAAAATAGTGAAAATTTATTTATAGTGACTAATTGTTTTTATAAAAATATTGACAACCGTTTTTAAAAAAAAAATTAAAAAAAACAGTGCATAATTTTTTTTTAAAAATTGAATTTAAAAAAAAACTGTATTGGTACTGTAGCACGTCAGAAACGTCACTGTAGCGTACTGTAGAGTGACATAAGCGGTACTGTAGCACGTCACTGTAGCATTTTGTCTTTATGTGGTGAATTGTCTAGTGATGTCTGAAAATGTAAATGTGCTGACATATGTTTTGATTATATAGAAAGTAGATAGAAACTGCATATGGTGCGTACCTACGGAAAATAGTTAAAAAAATTAGAAAAAGTTTAAGCTTCAAAGAACATCGATGGAATGACTAGACATCTCCCTTTACTAACACTCATTCTTAACAAATTTAAAAGCTGTAATCGTATACTAACATGATGTATTTATTGAAATTAAATATTTCCAAAATATAATGAGTATTATAATGTAGTATACCTTCTTCATCAATAGTATTTTCCAACAACCTAAGGGAAAGGTAATTCTTATATGTGTATTTTAAGTATAGTGAGAAAAATATATGAATCCTCGGTTACTACTCGATCTTGAGGTAAACTAGTACTTTACCCGTAGGCACGATCGACACTTTATTTGTTATAATGCTATGAACCTATAAATACTCTGAAAATTGTAAAATTTTAATAAAGGTTTAAATATGTTTGAAGTCCCTGCAAATATGGCGTATTTTGATTTTAGTTCCTCTAATTTTTTTTAAATAACTCCCTGCAAAAGCAATTTTTTAAAGAAAAGTCCTTATGTTAATGCTTGTTACAAAAAATGCTGAGCTGGCTAACAGTTGTCCTACATGGCTAACAAAGTTGTGACTTATAATCCATCTTCCCCATTGTTCTGGACTGTGCTGAGGGCCCAATCCGGTTGAAGACTGGCCGAGACCGGCCCATAAGCAGGATAGAAAGGAGTGACCTAAATCCACTAAATCAACGGCTCAGACCAACCCGTACAGAATCCTACGGTCACCCGCAAAATTCCTGACACTATATATATAAAGGTCTTACCTCAGTTGACAGGTACTTTTTTTTGACCCAAACTGTTACTCTGTTCACATTCTTACCCCACTGACTTGGGTGTCGGAGTGTCATCGCAGGTACAACCCAGGCGGAGCTCTACACACGACCAGCAACTCAATAGAACGACTAGACACCTCAGCAGGCCATCCTGCCCGACCTTGAGGTACAGTTCAGTGGCGACCACAGTGGGAGCCCACGCGCTATCCCACCCCATCTCTCATGTCTGCACGAGGAAGACCGCGGGAGGCTCCACGTTTGCAAAGTGTGGCTGCAATTCCCGAGCAGGTGCCCAGACTGGGCCGGTCCAACAGGACAATGTCACACTCCCAGCAGGAAGACCGGCTTACTCAGATAAAGCAGCAGGACGCCTAGGGGCAGGTGAACCCGTCTAGAAGACATCACTCACCTCCCAGAAGGCACCTCGTCCACCGATCCCCGCCTCGACGAAGGGGCCGAGGAGGGGATCAAACGCTTCCAAGGACACTGCCCTCCACGACCGATCCCACTTATTGGCCAAAAGATTCCTCTTACCAAGAATCGTCATATGACTCGTCTGGGTCGCCCACCCGGTCAAGAAGCTGATCATTTGATCATTATGCCCATCCTCATTATATGAAGCGTTCACCAGAATGACGTCATCACCACAGGTACTCTCTAGAGCGACGTGGTCATCGAGACCGACGCTTCGAGGACCGACCACCTCGCGGAGAAAAGAGCGACATGAGGATGGGACTCTTCGCCCGATACATTGACGAGTATCCCATCCCTCGTGCCCTTGAAAAACCCCCGCCAGACTTGAGAATGTACAACGGTGTGACAGACCCCGATGCCCACCTGATATATTTCGATTTGATGATGCAGTACAGGGAAGCATACGGGCCAGTGAAGTGCAAGATCTTCCCCTTAACCCTGGAGGGGCCGGCCAGAATTTTCTCTGCCTGTTTCACAGCCTCAAGGATGAAACCCAAATCACACGTGATCCTGAAAGCGATCAGACAAGAACCTGATGAAACCCTCCGCGACTATGTGGAACGGTTCAACAAGGAGGCCGCCAACGTAAGGGGACTAGAAGACGATATGAGACTATGGTTCCTTCAGGACGGACTTCGTACTGGTTTGTTCGAAATTGAAGTTGGTGTGAACGAACCGCCCGATTTGGAAACTTTCCTCCGCAGGTCTCAGAGGTTCATGAACTATGAAGAAAGGGCGATAGTGACGCAAGCTGTCGCGGGAGGAATGACCAAGGAACCCAAAGGGGAGCGCGACCAGAGACCGAGAAGGGATCAAGGAGGCCCGTCAAGGGACTTCAAGTCCAGAAAGTTCTCGGATCGCACTAAGCTGAGCACGTCCTATGCTCTGATTCTGTCTGAATGTGCAAATACGAAATTCAGAGACATCAAGAGACCTGAACCATTCATTCTCAAAGAAGGGCAGCGCCCGTCCCGTAAATATTGCCGATATCACCGCATTAACGGGCATGACACCAACAATTGCATGGCCATCGAAGACGACATTGAGGAATTGATTAGAAAGGGTAAGCTTACCCAATAAGTGAAGAGGGGACAAACGGACGGACGAGAAGAGAAGAATGAAACTCGTTCCCCTCGAAAAGGGAAAGCAGTGGTCAATGAAGTAGGCAGAGGTAATAAGGAGGGCGACGACGAAGAGGAAGATGACCACAGCGAAGAAAAGGAAGGAGACGACCTCCTAACTCGAGAGCTTAAGAAAAGAATCAAGAGACCTGAACCCGATGGACAATTCACTCAAGTTCAACTGGGAAACAACCCGGAAAAGACAATCAAAATCGGGAACGATCTCCTAGAAGAAGTACAAGATCAACTCGTCCAATGTCTGAAGGAGCATGTGATAAACTCCAATTTAGTGCATTTTTTATAGATATCTTTGGGCCATTTTTTGGAGCAATTATTATTATCTAAATAAATAAGTGACTCAAATTGCTATTTATTTTGTAGGAAAGAAGATAAATAAAGAAGATGTTTCAATGAGTTGTTTGAAGCAAAATGGGGGTGTCGTTAGCAAAAGAAGGTTGCATAGGCCTAGCCCATTTTAAATAAAGAATAAAAGCCCATGATTATTGAATGGAAGTAAATCAGCACTACCTAGCTTGGAGAAAAAGAAAGAAACTTAACCTAGGTGTAAAAGAGGAACAGTAGCCGTACAGAGGGTTAATTTTGATAATAAAAAGGATTGCAAAGGAAACAGTAGGGGCGGAAGAAAGAATTGAATCAAAAGAAAACAGTAGCCGCGTACAACAACAAAGACAACGCAGGAACGGTAGCACCGGCAAGTTGAAAAGGAGAGTATTTGGCACCCGTTCTTGACACTGGGAGAGAGCTTTGGAGCAGAAAAAGGAGACTAAATTCTCAATATCGGAAATTTCTCTATCCGGGTTATTTTTATCTCTGTAATTTATGACTCCTAATTTTATTCCAATGTTCTTGACTAGTATGGATAGCTAAATCCTCTTCTAGGGTCTTAGGTGGATCTTGCATGTTTAGAGACCTTTTTATGTTCTAATTTCATATCTGAATTCCGGTGTTTATTTAAATTAATATTATCCTATTGTTTTTATCACATAATTAGGATTGACAACCCTTTGCATGTTCATAATCAATTAGTTGATCAGCGACCGTACTGCAATTAGTTGGTGGACCTATAGGATAATTGAGACTAAGATTAATGCATGACCAAACGTTAATTTAGTCTTCCAATCATTCAACCTTTTTGTTCTTTATGCTTTTCTTCGATTTAAATTCTTGCATGACCAAACAAGGGTTAATTTAGGAAAAAGAATATTAATCGCGAATGACCAAACGGATTAATAGTTTTAGTAAAGGGATTGGTAATTGAATAAAACAAGGAATTCAGGTAGAATTAGACATAGAGGAATCGAAGCATGCAAGTGAAACCGTGACCCTAGACTTCTCTCCATTGGTTAAACTTTACATTTTAATTATTGCTATTTATTTCTTTTTATTTTAGTTTCTATAACAACCAAACATTCGTTCGCCTAAATAATAATTAATTTTAAGTAGTTTGGTACTTGTTAATTAATCCCTGTGGAGACGATATTTTTTTATACTACTTCTGCGATAGAGTACACTTCCTCTAGTGTGTTTTTGACGCAACAGCATGCCGACCTGTTCGCCTCGAGCGCGACCAATATTCTAGGGATTCCACCAGAGGTAGCATGCCATCACTTGGCTGTTGACCCTTCAGCCAGGTGGGTCGCTCAACGAAGACGTGTTCAGAAGGAGGAAAAGGCACGACCTGCCGTGAGGGCGGTCGAAGATTTGATCGAGGCCGGCTTCATCAAAGAGATCAAGTGTAGCGTCCGAAAAATCCGGAGGAGGGATTCTTCGACGTCCTTGAAATGAAGCCGCCACCAAAGTTTAGTTTAAGGGCAAACATTGGAAAATCCCTATTGAGTGGATAAGGGGGTTTTGCGGACCAGATTTAGGCTCGGGAGTTGTTTATGCGTAGGGAATGTATTAGCACCCTACAACATCCTTCCTAAGGAAGGTTACCTTTTAACTAAATGTGTAAACATCTATTAATTCAAAAATAATGATTTTACCCTTATAATAATACTAAAAAAAAAGACTCGATAAACGGTTAGTTGTTTTTTGTAATTTTTGAGAAATAGGAGAGAAATGAATTAAGAGAAGAAAAAGGTTTTTTATTAATGCAATTGACAGAGGTCGGTCGCCCTCTGCTCCTACGTATCTCCTGGTAGAGAATCAAATCATACGTAGTTCTTGGTAGAAAATGTTTGTTGGTTGGTGTTTTTTAATATAGGGGTTTTAGGACTGTGTGATCTGTGTTGAAGGACCACTGGGGTCTGAAAGAGCGCTGGGGCTCTGAAGGGCCGCTGAGGGCTGAAGGAGCGCTAGGGCTCTGAAGGACCACAGTTCACTTATCCTAAATCGATTACTAACCCGGCCGTACGACCGACTTAATCCCCTACTTTGAAAATAAGATTTTTGATTTTTTTGAAATGAAAAAGATGTGTTTGTATATTTTTTAATTTAGAAATTGTTTATTTTAAATAGGGATTTTAGGACATGATCCGTAACGGTTCATTAGTGACCTAAAAAGCAGACTAACCCGACTGTACAGTAGACTTAGTCCCCTATTTATATTTTGTGGTTTTTTGTAAAAAAATGAATTAAGAAAGAAAGGTAATGGAAATTGTTTATTTTTGCGCTTGACAGGGGCGTGGCCCTGCTCCTACATTTCTCCTGGTAGAGAATCAAAGGCTACGTAGTTCTAGAGTTTGAAAATGTTTGTGTGTTGGTGTTTTTTATTATTGAATGTTTTTTGAAATTGGAGGCGTTCGTAATGGCCAAACAAGTAAACTCAGAGTGATCACCACTAATAACTTATTTTAAAACTGAAATTGCTCACAGTAATCAAACGAGTTAAACCTAGGGTGAAATTGCTATCAACTTATAGTTGAATGCGAATTTTATTTTTTTGGAAAAGTCATGACACACTAGGAGCTTAATAAAATGAATGATAAGACAACAAGTGAATAATAGAACTAATAAAAACAATGAAAGGGAAAGGGGATACACGCAGATGGTGGGGCGTGAGAAGCAAAATTGATGATGATAACATTGGAGTTATTAAGAGGTAATAATTTTATTCAACAACAAAACGATAGAAAAGGGTGTAGTTAGTAATTGGATTTTAATAATAAAGAGTTAAAAACTAAAAGAGAGGGAGAGATCAGTGGCCGGAAGCGCTGATGATATTTTTTATATAAAAAAGTGAAAATAAAACAATATCAGATATTAAAGTTACTTAAACCAGAAACACACAGTTTATCCTAACAAGAAAACAATACACAGCCACACAAATAAGAGAGAGAAAGGAGCTTTAGAGAGAAAGAGGGAAATAGGGAGTGGACCGAGAAAGATGAGAAACGCAGGGGGTACGATGGCGGTGGTGAGTGAGGCTCGCCGGAGGCCACAACGATGGTTTAGTGCTCGCGGTGGTGATGGTGGAAGGAGCGACGCCAGAGGTGGAACCGGTGAAGGGTGGAGAGGCGACAGTGAGAAACTGAAGTAGGAGAACCGTGTGAAGTGAATACTCCCATGACTAGTGTCTGGTTCGCGATGAAGGAGAAAGAAGGACGGCGGCAACGGCGGTGGTGCACCGGCGCACCGACGACGGCAGTGGTGGTAAGATGAGAATCCTCTCTCTTTTTTTTTTTACTGTTTCTCTCGTCACATCTCACTATATGATCTTTCTCTACGGTTGGGGTAGTGGTGTTGTGGTGGTTATTGTTGTAGTGGGTTTAAGGTTGTGAAGGGTGGTTGTTTGCGACGGTGGGTCTTGGTGAGAGAGAAGGCTTGGTGGAGGGAAGAAGGCTGGTGGCGACTGGGGCTGGCCGCGGTGGTTGATGGTGGCCAGAGCTTTAAGCTCCTTTTTTTATTGTTTATTGTTTTTGATTTCTGATCTCCTCCTCCCCCCTTTTGTGTATTACTGTTCACAGTATTTATAGGCATTGTGGTGTAGGTGTGGTGCTGAGAAAGGACAGCAGCTGGGTGAGGGGTGCTGAGGGAAGGACCGCCTTTGAGGAAAGGATAGAAGGACAACCTAAAGCTGGCTGGGCGCTGGTAGCAGCTGGGGAATATTCTTGGCTCCAAGGACAGCATCCATTCAGGAAAAGGACAGTAGCTGGCATATGAAAGGACGATAGCTGTCAATTGAGGAAGGACAGAAAAATCAAAACCCTAGCTAGGGCAGCCGCTGCCCCCATCCCTCTTCTTTTTTGGATTTTATTTCAATTTTTGTATTATTATCCTTTTTGTTTTTGTCTATTGTGTAAAAGGATTTGTAATAATAACAACTTTGGGCTATTCAGCTTTGGTCAATTTTTGCACCACATTTATTTATATTTGTATTTTATGGTAATAAGAAACATCAACCAAAAAACGAGTATCAAAATAAATGTCACACGTTGAGCGCTACGCAGACGATTAAAACGACGAGAATAAAATATTTGAGATTTTTTCGATTAGTCGGACAAAATTAGGGTATGACAGCTGCCCCTCTTTATTTATATTTTACTAGGAAACATGATGGGTTTCCAAATTTCTCGAGTAAAATAGAAATAAAGATAAAAAGACACTAATTTTGTCAAGGCTATTTTTTCGAAATTATTGGAAAACAATGACATAGTACAAAAGTAAATAAGGATCACCGGGAATCTGAAGGAGCACTTGGGGCTCTGATGGTCTTATTCGCAGTCGATGCTTGGCGCATTGATTGGAGCTAAACTGAAGGACCGATGGGGTCTGAAGGGCATGCCTAAGCCTGATGGACCAATGGGTCTGAAGGAGCGCAAACTAGCAACGGTACTAGCAAGACGGTCTGCTTGGGGAATGGCCATTTTCGAGCGGCCGTGGGTGGCAAGGTCAGGTCGTTGACCTGATTTGCACACCTCGAAGGACATGCACTGTGTTTTAGGCTGACACAGCTAATCTGAAGGACCTGGGGTCGGACGATCCGTCGCGCTCAGTGGCGACATAGTGATCTTGAAGGTAGAGTTCGAAGTCGTTGCTTTGACATACTGGGTCGAACTGAACTGATGGACCTGGGGTTGGATGATCCGTCGGTTGCTCGATAACGCGACATGCGATCTGGAATGAATGACCATTGGAGGTCTAAAGGAGCGCTGGGGCTCAGAAGGACTGCTGGGGGTCCGAAGGATCTGCTTGGTGATCCTGAATTGATATGAGATAAACGCTTGGAGCGCTGACTTAGGGGGAACAAAATATTGGGATTGACACATGGCGTACTTGTCTAGAACATACCTAATGAATGTATTTACTTGGGAAGGGAAAAGCTATCTATATTCGGCATCTCTAAAAGTGCAACGAATGATGTATGCGTGCAATATAGGTATGTGAAATGGTAGGTATCCGATGGGATGAATGGAGCATGGCGGATGATGTGAGTTGAAGTTGATGGAACATGGAGGTTGACAAACAACGTATGTGAATGCAGATAAGATATGAATGTGATTGTGCTGATTAATGATGAATGTAACACCCATTTCTACCCGGTAATTTATTAGCGTAAAATCAGAGTTTTCAACAATGAAACGGATGTCACACTTTTCGACTTAAAAAAAAAAACCTTAAACGGATATATAACACTCATCACTCGGATGAACCGGCAAACAACATTTTTAGTCTTAAAAACAAATCAACTCTTACTCATTCACGCAGCGGAAAATCATAAGGGTTCAACTAAAACAAACGTAGTGACCATGTAAGATTTATAACATCAAAATCCACAAAATAACATAAACAATATAAATAGTGTTCATCCCCCCGAGTGCTACGTATCAGAGCGACGACACGACCGAACTAGTGAAGTACAACAGCCTTCACTCGTGGATACCTGCACGTTACCAACATAGGGGTAACATTCAAACAGAAGGGGTGAGATATCACACAGTATAAAGAATCGTATGAAAGACCGTATATCTAGGTCAGAAAGTCAGATAATCATAACAGACAACAGGTCAACAACAACATGGACATAAAATATCAGCACACCAGTTCCAAATCAACAAGCATTAAGTCTAGATTCTGAAAAGGTAAACCACATAATTTTTGGACCACTAGATTGTTCCCAGTTACTGTATAACCGAACCTATACCCAGTTTTCTTTGCGAATTAAAAACCCCAGATTGATTTCCAACCTCCACAACCATATTCAAACATCAACAAGTGATCTCAAACATCAACAAATAGGTTCAATCATCAACAATTGGTTCAACAAGGCAACACAAACATATAATCATACATGTGATAAATCATCATACCCTAACCCCCACATGCAATCATCAAACATTGTATTAGGGCATGGGAACATCAATTACATGACAAAATCAACCAATATAGCATTCAAAGTATTTTATTAAACACATAATAAACATGATACACATATGATGACTACCAAACCGTAACCCACATACAACCCTTCATACCAACCCTTATAAAGCATGAACCTCACCCTTACCTTAGCTTTTAGAATCGAAACCCTAGCCTTAGGAAGTACCACGAAATCTAGCTTTCCTTCTCTCTCCTTGTGCTACGCCTCTTTCTCTCTTGTGCCTTGTGGATTCACGCCTTCTTCTCTTCTTTTCTCTCTAGCCGTCGCCCTCTCCTCTTCTCTTCTCACTTTCTAATTGTGTTTTGTTTCTAATTATGAGAGAAACCCTAACCTAATTCCCTTAAGTAGACTCATCACCCATCATGGGCTATTTTCCTTAGCCCTATTCGCATACCCTGTTGGGCTAGTTCCCTCCACTTAGTTATTTCCAATCCTAATATGCACCAACACACTAAAATAATTGACTTACATTTCTATTATTATATCTATCACATAAAACTAATATAATTAATTAAATAAATAAATCAATAAATATTTAATTAATTTTGGGGCGTTACAGCTCTCCCCCACTTAAAAGAATTTCGTCCTCGAAATTTTACCTGATTCGAACAACCTGCAATGTAAACAATGGTTAGTACTAAAAGACAACAGTTGGTCGTTAACCGACACAAAGACTCGACGACTTGGCCGGACGGACCAACCATTGCTCTGATACCACTATTGTAACACCCATTTCTACCCGGTAATTTATTAGCGTAAAATCAGAGTTTTCAACAATGAAACGGATGTCACACTTTTCGACTTAAAAAAAAAACATTAAACGGATACATAACACTCATCACTCGGATGAACCGGCAAACAGCATTTTTAGTCTTAAAAACAAATCAACTCTTAGTCATTCACGCAGCGGAAAATCATATGGGTTCAACTAAAACAAACGTTGTGACCATGTAAGATTTATAACATCAAAATCCACAAAATAACATAAACAATATAAATAGTGTTCATCCCCCCGAGTGCTACGTATCAGAGCGACGACACGACCGAACTAGTGAAGTACAACAGCCTTCACTCGTGGATACCTGCACGTTACCAACATAGGGGTAACATTCAAACAGGGGGTGAGATATCACACAGTATAAAGAATCGTATGAAAGACCGTATATCTAGGTCAGAAAGTCAGATAATCATAACAGACAACAGGTCAACAACAGCAAGGACATAACAGTCAATATCAGCACAACGGTCAACATCAGCACAACATGCAAATATCATCTCAACAGTCAAATATCGACCCAACAGTCAATATATAACAACAACAGTCAGTATACAACAACAACAGTCAATATACAACAACAACAACAGTTCACCACAGTCAGTGACCTCAAACATGCGGTATGAATGCGGGATGCTCAACAGAGGGCCAACTACCCTATAATGCATGTGGTACCGGGTCCAGCCAAATGAGGCTTCCAACAAAAATCCATGCCAAAAGAGGCAATCCAACGTGGTGGAGACTAGCTCCGGGGCCAACTACCCCATATGCAAATGATATGCATGCGACACAATGATGCAACACGGACAATCAACAACAAGCAACATATCTTAGCACACAATGACACAAGACTCAACACTGGTCATAGGCCCACAACACAAAATCAACAATGGCCACCGGCCTACAACAACAAATCCATGCCTAAAGAGGCAATCCAACATTGGCCACCGGCCTACAACAACAAATCCATGCCTTAAAGAGGCAATCCAACATTGGCCACCGGCCTACAACAACGAATCAACAAGACAACAGGGCGCTAAGGCCACCAACAAGGCAACAACAACGAATCAACAAGACAACAGGGCGCTAACAACCTCCACAAAAATAGGGACAACCAACAACCACCCCAAAGAAATAGGAATAGCCCACAAAAATAGGAACAACTCGCAAAAATAGGAACGACTCGCAAAAATAGGAATAGTGCCCAAATATAGGAGCAATAACAGTAATTTTCGAAAACAGTAACAGCAATTTTCGAGAACAGTTTTCAGAAACAGCAACAATTTTCGGAAACAGTTTCAGAACCAGCAACAATTTTCGGAAACAGTTTTCAGAAACAGCAACAATTTTCGGAAACAGTTTTCAGAAACAACAACAATAGTTTTCGGCTAACAACATAATTTTCAGCAAACGTACCTTCACTTCGGTGAATTAATTAACCTATCAAACGGTATCGAAATTTAGCAAAGGACGCCTATATGGAAAGCTAAGAATGTCTAGTTTCTGACTATAATTGTTATTTTGTAAAATAATCGTCCAATTCGTACAGTTTCAGTAAATAAGCAAAAAGGTTCAGAAAACAGGACAGCCACCATGACCTAGCTTGTGACACCTCTAAAATTATCAAACAATCAAATGACATGGGACTTGAGCCTAACCAGAAACAAATTGAGTGTAGTTTCCAATGAATCAATAATCATTCAAAAAGGAGTTCAAACGAAAACGTTATACACGAAATACCGAACCAATATCCAGATTGTTTCCAGAATTTTAACCTAACTTGTGACGCCTATAACTCGAGCTATACAACTCCAAATGCAACCAAACCAGTTCCAAATCAACAAGCATTAAGTCTAGATTCTAAAAAGGTAAACCACATAATTTTTGGACCACTAGATTGTTCCCAGTTACTGTATAACCGAACCTATACCCAGTTTTCTTTGCGAATTAAAAACCCCAAATTGATTTCCAACCTCCACAACCATATTCAAACATCAACAAGTGATCTCAAACATCAACAAATAGGTTCAATCATCAACAATTGGTTCAACAAGGCAACACAAACATAAAATCATACATGTGATAAATCATCATACCCTAACCCCCACATGCAATCATCAAACATAGTATTAGGGCATGGGAACATCAATTACATGACAAAATCAACCAATATAGCATTCAAAGCATTTTATCAAACACATAATAAACATGATACACATATTTTGACTACCAAACCGTAACCCACATACAACCCTTCATACCAACCCTTATAAAGCATGAACCTCACCCTTACCTTAGCTTTTAGAATCGAAACCCTAGCCTTAGGAAGTACCACGAAATCTAGCTTTCCTTCTCTCTCCTTGTTCTACGCCTCTCTCTCTATTGTGCCTTGTGGACTCACGCCTTCTTCCCTTCTTTTCTCTCTAGCCGTCGCCCTCTCCTCTTCTCTTCTCACTTTCTAATTGTGTTTTTTTTCTAATTATGAGAGAAACCCTAACCTAATTCCCTTAAGTAGACTCATCACCCATCATGGGCTATTTTCCTTAGCCCTATTCGCATACCCTATTGGGCTAGTTCCCTCCACTTAGTTATTTCCAATCCTAATATGCACCAACACACTAAAATAATTAACTTACATTTCTATTATTATATCTATCACATAAAACTAATATAATTAATTAAATAAATAAATCAATAAATATTTAATTAATTTTGGGGCGTTACAACTCTCCCCCACTTAAAAGAATTTCGTCCTCAAAATTTTACCTGATTCGAACAACCTGCAATGTAAACAATGGTTAGTACTAAAAGACAACAGTTGGTCGTTAACCGACACAAAGACTCGACGACTTGGCCGGACGGACCAACCATTGCTCTGATACCACTATTGTAACACCCATTTTTACCACGTAATTTATTAGCGTAAAATCAGAGTTTTCAACAATGAAACGGATGTCACACTTTTCGACTTAAAAAAAACCTTAAACGGATACATAACACTCATCACTCGGATGAACCGGCAAACAACATTTTTAGTCTTAAAAACAAATCAACTCTTACTCATTCACGCAGCGGAAAATCATAAGGGTTCAACTAAAACAAACGTAGTGACCATGTAAGATTTATAACTTCAAAATCCACAAAATAACATAAACAATATAAATAGTGTTCATCCCCCCGAGTGCTACGTGTCAGAGCGACGACACGACCGAACTAGTGAAGTACAACAGCCTTCACTCGTGGATACCTGCACGTTACCAACAGAGGGGGTAACATTCAAACAGAAGGGGTGAGATATCACACAGTATAAAGAATCGTATGAAAGACCGTATATCTAGGTCAGAAAGTCAGATAATCATAACACACAACAGGTCAACAACAGCATGGACATAACAGTCAATATCAGCACAACGGTCAACATCAGGACAACATGCAAATATCATCTCAACAGTCAAATATCGATCCAACAGTCAATATATAACAACAACAGTCAATATACAACAACCGTCAATATACAACAACAGTCAATATACAACAACAACAGTTCACCACAGTCAGTGACTTCAAACATGCGGTATAAATGCAGGATGCTCAACAGAGGGCCAACTACCCTATAATGCATGTGGTACCGGGTCCAGCCAAATGAGACGTCCAACAAAAATCCATGCCAAAAGAGGCAATCCAACGTGGTGGAGACTAACTTCGGGGCCAACTACCCCATATGCAAATGATATGCATGCGACACAATGATGCAACACGGACAATCAACAACAAGCAACATATCTTAGCACACAATGACACAAGACTCAACACTGGCCATAGGCCCACAACACAAAATCAACATTGGTGTAACACCCCGGTATTTTTATCGAGTAAAAATACCCAAGTGCACCATTCCTAAAACATCAGAGATATATTTCCTGTTTAAATACTGAACACCACTATAAAATTTTCACTTAATAAGAACAGAACAGTCTTAAACATAAATAAGACCATAAACCATCAGTGAAATACAGTGTTCAATATCGTACAAGAAAGCGGAAATAAATACATAACACTAAAGACAAAATGTCTTGATACACAGATAACAAGGAAAGATATACTCTTAAGCATAAAGCTAATAAGTCTTCAGCAACCATCCGAGTACCACCTACTCGTGCTTCTTGGATCTCCACTTTCCCTGTTTATCTGTAAAACCACAACATATAAACAATGAGATACAATCTCAGTGAGTTCTACCGAGACCCCTACTAGCACTCTCGGTCCTTTTAAAACATTTTTATGATTTGACACGACATCGACCGCAATCCACTTGCTAATCCCGGTGAACCATACAATAAGGCTTCGACCTAGTAAGACACCGACTGCAATCCACTTGCGTTTCCTGATGAACTAGCATCCTAGGCCTTTCTACATACCACCAGCCGCAATCCACTTGCATCTTCTGGTGAACGTAGTACAACAACTTTTGACACAACACCGGCCGCAATCTGCTTGCATCTTCCGGCGAACTTCATAACCAATAGTGTTTCCTAACGGCACGGAGCCTAGGGTAAGGGTTCATGCATGACTACCCCGCCTAGTATGTCAACATGGGTCGTTACCCAAACTCGATATAATATATATATATCTACAGACACATGAACTCAGGGTTCATTACCTCAGACAATCAATTGAACATTTAGTTCATTTAAATTATACTTTACCACGTAGGACTCATAGTCCGCTTTGTTATCGATAAAACATATCCGCACACGTGTACTATTGTTCGGCTTTTCTAAAGAATTTCAACTTCAAAAGTATTTTATAAAACACTTTTGAAACATACCCAAGAAACTAACTGTGAGAACCCTTGAACTAACTGTGAGAACCCAAGAAACTTCTGATTTTTGTGACTATTGTTGGTCGCTCCCATTCAACACCGCTTCCTTTTTACTAGGATCTACAGAAACTCCCGACTTGGGAAATCACATGTCCCAAAGACTTTACCTCTGACACCCAAAAATCACACTTCGAAGGTTTCAAGTACAACTTATTTTCTCGGAGTACTTTCAGAACAATGCGGAGATGTTGGACATGCTCCTCAATGGTCTTCGAGCACATCAAGATACTATCAATGAAAACGACTACAAATTGATCTAGGTAATTGAGGAAAACTCGGTTCAGGTAATCCATGAATACCGCTGGAGCATTAGTCGAACCGAAGGGCATCACTACAAACACATAATGTCCATACCTAGTACGGAAGGCTGTCTTCGGAATATCTAAGGCTCTAACTTTTATTTGATGATATCCTGACCTCAGATCAATTTTAGAAAACACTGCAGCACCTCAAATTGCTCAAGTAACTCGTCTATCCTTTGTAAGGGATATTTATTCTTGATCGTCACTTTGTTGAGTTGTCGATAATCAATGCACAATCTCATGCTACCATCTTTCCTTTTGACTAACCACACCAGAGCACTCCTTAGAGAAGCCCTCGGTCGAATGAATTTCTTTAACATCGACTCTTCAAGTTGAGACTCCATTTCCTTTAATTCTAAAGAAACATTCAACAAGCAACAATAGATATTGATCCCATACCAGGAACCAATTCTACAGTAAACTCTACCTCTCGCTCTGGAGGTTCAGAAGAAACTTCATCGTGAAAACATCCAGAAAGTCATTCACAACCTGAATGTTCGCCAAATCTAAACTAGTTTCAGTGGATGCAGATAACATACTAACATGTGCTTCCGCACCTTGGAATGAAGACTGACCGTCTAAGGTGAACTAGGTAACCGCTTCGGAATTTGTCCTAGACAATTCAACTGATTCTGAAGCGAAGCTGATAGTTGATTAACACAGTCGATTGCAACATGATTTGCAGTCATCCAATTCATACCCAAAATGGTGTCCACACTTCTCATAGGCAAACAATAAATTCTACAACGAAATTTCTGCCTCCTATGACAAGTAGACAATTTTATACAAAGATTAGGTCTGGACACGACCCTTAGCAGCAGTTAAAATAGTTATCGGCTCGGATAGCGATGATAAGGCTGATCCCAACCGATTCACACGCGATCGGGATATACAGCAATAGGTTGCACCCGAATCATATAATATACTGATCGAGTTATTGAATAGGACTCCCATCCTTCTAAGTATACCGTCAGCATTCGTAATTGTCTAAGCATTCAGAGTGTTGACTTGTCATTGCCTTCGAGCTGCTCGTGACTCCTTGGAACTCTTCCTTGCAGGGCACTTTTTACCATAGTGACCCTCTTCATTATAATAATAGCATTGATTAGATCTTTGCTTACATCCACCACTATGACACTTTCCACGGTTAGAACATCTTCTGACTTCTGAAGAATCGAAGAATTGCACCTGTTTTTCCTTTGATGAAATTATCTTTGAACTTTACATTCGGAGTTGATAACTCAACTACCTTCTTTCCTTTCCCATATTCCTTATGAGATCATCCTCGGTGACATAGGCTGGTTGCACTAATGCAGCATAATTAGTAACAGTATAAGAACTGAGACCCTAAGTCATAAAAGAACGAAGGCCCCTCTTATACTTCTGCATCCTCCATTCGTCATCTGAAGCTTACTTTACCACTTGGTAAAACTGAGACAACTTCTCAAACTTAGCGGTGTATTCTTCCATCGTCATGCCACATTTTCTGAGGATGCACCGGTTGGAGATTCCGGTCTTGGTCGAGGGCTGCGTCTTAATCATCCTTCCATAATTCCGCTTATGATGCACTAAGTATTAAGTTGATCAGGCTCAATGTCTCTTAGCATCACAAGTGTAATTACAAAAAGGACTAGCAAGGAATCGACTCAACCCTAAACTAAGTCCGACTAGGTCGAACTGCTCTGATACCAACTGTAACACCCCGGTATTTTTATCGAGTAAAAATATCCAAGTGCACCATTCCTAAAACATCAGAGATATATTTCCCGTTTAAATACTGAACACCACTATAAAATTTTCACTGAATAACAACAGAACAGTCTTAAACATAAATAAGACCATAAACCATCAGTGAAATACAGTGTTCAATATCGTACAAGAAAGCGGAAATAAATACATAACACTAAAGACAAAATGTCTTGATACACAGATAACAAGGAAAGATATACTCTTAAGCATAAAGCTAATAAGTCTTCAGCAACCATCCGAGTACCACCTACTCGTGCTTCTTGGATCTCCACTTTCCCTGTTTATCTGTAAAACCACAACATATAAACAATGAGATACAATCTCAGTGAGTTCTACCCAGACCCCTACTAGCACTCTCGGTCCTTTTAAAACATTCTTATGATTTGACACGACATCGACCGCAATCCACTTGCTAATCCCGGTGAACCATACAATAAGGCTTCGACCTAGTAAGACACCGACTGCAATCCACTTGCGTTTCCCGATGAACTAGCATCCTAGGCCTTTCTACATACCACCAGCCGCAATCCACTTGCATCTTCTGGTGAACGTAGTACAACAACTTTTGACACAACACCGGCCGCAATCTGCTTGCATCTTCCGGCGAACCCCATAACCAATAGTGTTTCCTAACGGCACGGAGCCTAGGGTAAGGGTTCGTGACTACCCCGCCTAGTATGTCAACATGGGTCGTCACCCAAACTCGATATAACATATATATCTACAGACACATGAACTCAGGGTTCATTACCTCAGACAATCAATTGAACATTTAGTTCATTTAAATTATACTTTACCTCGATAAAACATATCCGCACACGTGTACTATTGTTCGGCTTTTCTAAAGAATTTCAACTTCAAAAGTATTTTATAAAACACTTTTGAAACATACCCAAAATCGTGGCATTATAAGCCTAATATCATTATGGAAGGGTTAGGAAAGGATTAGAAGAGGAATGGAATCGATCGGGATCATTTCGGCTATTTTGGAAAATAGAATCAGAACACAGCGCACGGTCCGTGCTCCCATACGCACGGGTCGTGCGCCCTATAACGCATTTTTGAGGAATGGAAACCGAATGGGACGCACGGTTCGTGCGCCAGGCGCGCACGGATCGTGCGCATTTGACAGTATTCCGTTTTCATTCCGTTTTAAGTTTTTCTTTGTTCCGATCAATTCCGATCACTTCCGGTACCTGTTCCAGTCCAGTCCCAACACAAAAGTAGTACGAACACATATCCAATAATATTCATCAATCAATCAAACATATCAATCCATAACACTCAAACATCAATTTCCTCAAAATCCGTTAATCGTCGATCTAACGGTTTTTCGACCAAAACGATATTTTACACGCAATTCAAGTCGAAATAATCACATCAAACATACAGTCGAATCAGTTAACATAAAATTCGTTTTAATCAATCAATTCAAAACATAAATCCTAAACGTGAGTAAAACTCACCTATCGTGATGAAAATCACGAAGCACCGAGACTTTCCGCGAGAACGCTTTTCTGACATAACCACACGAACGCTCCCCGAATCAACTCCACGTTCCGGCGACATCCGAATCTGCTCCTAAAGCTTTCCACTCGATCACGAGACCTCTTTTTGACCAAAATACCGAATTCCTCGAAATCCTCCATGAACACTATTCATCATCCCTAACCTCCAAAAGCTACTATTCACACATAACCCCAAATTTTGTTTACTAACAACAGCACACAATATCGGTAGGGGCATCTCCCCCACTAGTTTACTTACCATTAGCAGATTCCGTTTACCTGTACCTGCGGGAACATCACTAGGAATGTCACACTTACTTCGTTAAACATCACACGCCAAATTACTCGCTTTTCGAAAAACAGCCTTATAATACTTTCAAAACGTCATCGTCAATTAAGATACAACTTCACAGCGGAAAATCCAAAAAGTTTAATCATAATAGGCATTGCAACCAGGCAAGGCTTACAATACTAAAATCCAACAACAACAACAATCATAAGTAACTTAACAAGTCATTCCCCCTAGTGTTACATAATCAGAGCAGACGACCCGACTCAGCTAGTGAAGATACCTAAGCCTTCACTCGAGATCACTTACACGTTACCGCATAGGGGTAACATTCAAACAGAAGGGGTGAGTTCATCTAACAATATAATAAAGCTTATGATGAGCACTATGCTAGAGTTATGACACTATATCAACCACACCACGACACATCAAGTCAGTCATCAATATTAATCACCACAACAAATCATCGCAATGCCAGCTATAAAAACCACACCACAAACATCAAATTCAATCACTACAAAAGCTCATCACAATGTCATGTAGGCATATGAAATGCAACCCACTCGCGGGCATATGCATGAGGTATCTTTTCACAAACGTCGCTTAGCCTTTATGGCCTCATCGTCACTTAGCCTTTTGGGCCTCAAAACGTCACTGGGTTTATGCATATGGGAGGCATGAGACACTATGACATGCACCACGCACAAACACACAATCACAGTCAACGTCACTTACCAATTTGCCAAATAAGAGGCACAACACCCGTCAATTCATAATTACACACACCAACGTCACTTAGCCCTGTAGGCCTCATCGTCTCTTATATTCATCGTCGCTTATTATTCATCGTCGCTATTAGCCGTTATGGCATCATCGTCATTTAGAATCATCATCATCAATATAACATCCATCGTCAATCACAAGCATAGCCACTAGGGCATTACCGTCAAAATCATCAACTTATCAAGGTACTAGCCACCGAGGGCATCATCGTCAATCAAACATTAGCCACTAAGGGCACTATCATCTATAAACTAGCCACTAAGGGCATCATCGTCAATAAACTAGCCACCAGGGGCATCATCGTCATTTACACATCATTATCATTAAAGTTGGCCACTAAGGCAGAAACGTCCTTTAGAACATCAGCATTGACACCAAAAAGATTTTAGACGCCGAAAACAGTTTTGCTACGCAACAACAACTACCATCGGGGCAGCCACTTGGGCGCCCAGAACCATCAGAAAATAATAAGTTTTCGCTTTGAAAAATGGGATACACAGATAGACAACGAAATGGGCGTCACAACACTTTTTGAAACGTTTAAAACGGACACCCGAGTCAAAAGTTATAGCGAAAACAGTTTTTATTAAAAATCGGGAACGTCCTGAAAGTGGCGTCCAGCGCAAAATGCAAAATTGGCGCCCAGCAACAGGGCGCCTTCGACAGGCAACATTTCGACAACAACATTTCGACAGGCAACGAATTTTCGACAGCAACATTTAAACAAGCAACAATTTCGACAGCAACACTTCAACAGGCAACAATTTCGACAGCAACACTTCAACAGGCAACAATTTCGACAGCAACACTTCAACAGGCAACAATTTCGACAGCAACACTTCAACAGGCAACAATTTCGACAGCAATACTATAAACGCAAAAGTGGCGCCCTATGCGCCTATGACACCAATAACAACGAATTCGAGCAACACAAATTCCTCAAAGCACATACAACATATTAAACACCAAATTCCATCGTCAAGGCTCAATTCAACAATACGAACATCAAATTATCATAATCATCCCCAATCATCATAAATCACAATATCATCAACAATTACTCAAACACTCGGCACGCACAACATGATTTCATTAACCACAAGTCTCCATATGCCTACGGTTCATCAATAATCACTAAGGATACATAAAAAGGCATATATAGAGCCTAGCCCCTACATACTCCCCATCATAAAACCCTATTATAGAGAAGATGAGACCCACGCACCCTTACCTTAGGTTATGACGAACACGACATCTCCTTATACGTAAGCTCCAAGAATCACCGCAACCCGATCCCCCTTCTCCTCTTGCCTCACGCCCCTTTCTCTCTCTTCCTCCAAGTCGCGCCTCCTCTTCTCTTTTTCTCCATGGGCGCCGCGCCCCTACTCCTTCTCCTCTCCTCTCCACGCTAATTTTTCTTTCTTTTTCTCCAAGAGTTCGCAAATGCCTAGCCAACCCTAATGCCTCAACTATGCGCCTACCACATGGGCCCCTGGATCACGGGCCTTCTTCCACCACTTAAGCCCAAATGCTACACACCACTCCTTAATTTAATTATTTCCAACCCAACTAGGCTCCATATAATAACACCTTTCTAATTATTTTATTTTCTTCAGGACATAATTAAATCAATTAATAAATAATTAAATCAACTAAATCATTAAATCAATTAAATAATTAAATAAATTATTTGGGCTGTTACATCACTCGTGGATACCTGCACGTTACCAACATAGGGGTAACATTCAAACAGAAGGGGTGAGATATCACACAGTATAAAGAATCGTATGAAAGACCGTATATCTAGGTTAGAAAGTCAGATAATCATAACACACAACAGGTCAACAACAGCATGGACATAACAGTCAATATCAGCACAACGGTCAACATCAGCACTGTTATACCCCAATTTTGTCCGTCTTCTTTTTCTAGTTTTAGTCGTTTATTTTTTTTTGTAAATCGTGTTTTGAAGTCGCGTGATTACGAGAATTATCAGTATGGCGTCTCGGTTACTACTCCTAGCCAATTTCAATTACCCTGTTCAACTAAATCGAAATACCGTTGTTTTAAATTAGGCATGCACGCGAATGATCGATC
The DNA here is from genome assembly GCA_039519185.1 of Astragalus membranaceus. Lineage (NCBI taxonomy): Eukaryota > Viridiplantae > Streptophyta > Magnoliopsida > Fabales > Fabaceae > Astragalus > Astragalus membranaceus. The sequence goes on along the minus strand of CM076848.1, from coordinate 169,058,298 downwards.
GTTTCGTGCGTTCTTCAATTTAATCTTCGTATTTGGATTTAAGTCGAACCTAATTGAGACTAACAAAGTCATTTTTCTCGCAATTGGGCTTGTCATTTCAATTTGGGCTTAAGAACGCGATTCTGAGGTAATTTTTTAGCGTTTCTAGTTAACAGGCCCATTTTTCTATTTTTGGGCCTCGTTTTAGCGTATTTGTTTAGTCTGGCCCGTGCTCGTCTTTGTATTTGGCCCGACTCCTTTTTCTTGTTATTAATCTTATTTTGTTTATATAATTAAGCAATATAGTATCAAAAAATGTCAAAAAAAATTCTATTTAATTTTATTTACAATTTAATAGTGTCCAAGATGTCCAAAAGTCCAAAAATACAAAAAATGATAATATTAAAAATACCAAAAAATACAAATCCGAAAATGCAAATAATAATAGGCAGCAGCAGCAGATTCAGGGTTTCCAGCTGCTGGGCCTAGGTCGATCCGCTCCAAAACCTGAAAAATAATTCAAAGCCCGGTCAAAAGCAATTAATGCCTGAACCTAGGAAGGTAGTATAAATTAGCAGTCAACAGCAGTAGCAAGAGAGAAAAAAAATTCACAGAAACTCAGCAAAAAAACGATTAGGATTTCGCGCTGAAACCCTAATCACAAAAAAGCAAAAATTCAGGAACAAGAAGTAGCAAGCAGAAGCAGAGTCGGTAACAGCAGTAAGCAGTCAATATCAAGCAAAAAAAAAGAGAAGAACAGAGGCTGGAAGTCAAGTAAGTTTGGTCCTTACGTTTGATACAAAATACAAAAACATGTAGATACTGAAATGCTTTAGTTTTATTTGCATTCATATGCTTCACTGTATAAATAAATTAGTTCCAGAAATCAACTAGGTCTTAAATTCTAGTTTCAGAAAATAGCTTGTATCATAAACAGAATATACAAAAACCAGATTACATCTAACCTGTCCAAAAACAATTAATTTAAATTAGTGATTAGTTAAGTTAGAATTAGAGTTTCTGTTAATAAAAGGTTAGTTTCAAATAATCGGATTAAATAGAATTAGGAATTAGGTTTTTATATATATCAAAATTAGGGGTTTTAGAAAAAAAACTGAATCAGATTAGGAATTAGGATTTGTATAAAATTCGAATTAGGAATAGAACAATAGATTCGATTAGAGTTCTTAGGAATAGTTCAAATCAGATCCATAAACTGAAATTAGGATTAGGGTTTTAAAATCAGATTCAAAAATCAATTTGGGAATTTGGGAGTTTTAGGGTTTTTAATCAAATCAATCAAAGTAAAAAATTAGAAATGGTAGAGAGGGGAAGAAGAGCCCAGAAACAAGACATAGGAGAGTAGAGAAAAAAACGCGAAAACTAACCTCCGGCCACCGCACGGTGGTCGTTGTTCTCACTGTCGTCAGTTCCGCCGTCTCCACCGTTCTCCACCCCGTCGAACCGTCCGGCTGCAGAACCTCCATCACCGCTTCGTTTGCGTTCCATCACCGTGAATCACCCAGAGAAGCAAAAATAAATATAAAGAGAAATAATCAGATTAGAAGAGTGAAGAGAAGGGAGAAAGTAAAAATATAAAAAGAGGAACCGAAGCCTTACCTACCAGTTCCGGCCACCGTAGACGGTGGCCGTTTGCTCCAAACACCGTCGTCAGCCCGTCACCGTTCCTCGTCCCTTGCGATCTCCTGAAGCCGAACAACAACGTGGCCATCGCCACCATCTTCATCATCGCGTCTAACCCCCACGCGTTCGTCGCCGCCGGAGAAACACCATTCTCCACTCGCCGTTAGCTCCGCACCCTTCAACGCCGTCGCGTAGCCTTCCCTTCTCCCCCTCACCGCCATGCTTGTTTTTCTCTCCACGATTATCACTCTCCCTCTCTCCTTCCTTTCCTCTCTCTCTCCTCCTGAAATTCCGGCGAAACCTTCGCCCTTCTCTCTCCCTAGCTAGCTGCGGCGCAGCTGTTGAAGTAATGGGGAAAAATTAGGGTTTTCGGTACCCCCCCTTTTAATACCTCTCCATTTTGTTTTATTATTATTTATTTATTTATTTTTTAAATATCAGATTAACATCCGCACCCCACCAATTCCATTCTGCACCCCCTAGAAAAGCCCACGATTTCGTGGGTTAGCCAGCCATATAGTGGGCTGGGCTGCTACCTACACCCCAATTTTAATTATACAACCCCACACAGTTAAGTACACTCCCACTTTACCATTTCACCCCTTTCTCGTGTTTATTTAATTTAATTACCTTCAAGACAAAATAGTTTCTCATAAATCAAAAACTTTGTTAATAGTCGTGTGAAGCCTTTGCTTGCATGATTATTAACAATGAGGTACTAGTGGTGATCACTTGGAGCCTTTGCTCAATTGATCATCATGAATGCCTAATTTTCCTAAATATTTTCACTAAGTTAAAAACTTTGTTAAATAGTCTTGTGAAGCCTTTGCTTGCATGATTACTAACAATGAGGTACTAGTGGTGATCACTTGGAGCCTTTGCTCAATTGATCATCATAAATGCCTAACTTTCACAATTAAACAAGATAAAAAATAAATAAATAATAAAATAACAAAAACCGTTTTCCAAACAAAGAAGAACTACGTAGCTTTGAATTCTCCATCGCACCGGGAGATACGTAGGAGCGGGTCACATCCCGTCAAGCATAACAAATAAAAATCATTTTCACAATAAGTTTTCAAGCAATTATTTTCAAAAGAACCAAGAACTACGTCGCCTTTGATTCTCCACCCGGAGATACGTAGGAGCAGGGCCACGCCCCTGTCTAGCGCAAAAACAAATAATTTCTAAAATTAAAGAATATACAAACAGATCTCCTTCATTTCAAAAGCAAAAGTCTTATTTTCAAAGTAGGGGATTAAGTCGGTCGTACGGCCGGGTTAATCATCGTTTTAAGATAAGTGAACTGTGGTCCCTTAGAGCCCCAGCGCTCCTTCAGCCCTCAGTGGCCCTTCAGAGCCCCAGTGCTCCTTCAGACCCCCAGTGGTCCTCCAACACAGATCACACAGTCCTAAAACCCTACATTAAAAAACACCAACCCACAAACATTTTCTACACACAAGAACTACGTAGCTTTGAATTCTCCATCGCACCGGGAGATACGTAGGAGCGGGCCATGTCCCGTCAAGCACTTCTTTCTAAAAACCCTTTTTTCCTCCTTTCTCGCCAAAAATAAAAAATTTTATTAAGTTCTTTAATTCATTTTCAATAAGAAATAAAGAGGCAAATTGGGTATTTTTCAAATCAACACTTAAAACCACACATTTAATTAAAGGTTCCCTCTCAGTAGAGAGGACGTGTGAGGTGCTAATACCTTCCCCACGCGTAACCGACCCCCGAACCCAAAACTCTCAGTTTTCAAAGGCCAATCGCTTCCTAAAAAGGTTTTTCTAATATTTTCCTTAATAAATATTGGTGGCGGCTTCATTGTCTTAGAAAGAGTTGTGAACGAGGAAGGTTCTCCCTCGGGGACTTTTTCGGGCGCAACAGCTGGCGACTTCACTGGGGACCCTAAAAAACATTTTTTCAAAAGTGGGTCAAGCCTAATTAATTAAATGTGTGGTTTATATGATTGATTTGAATATCTTGCTTTGCCTCTCTTCTTCTTCCTTTTTCATAAGCATGTTACATCCATGTGCATTCTTACTCTATGTTTGCTTTTGCAATAGATAGTTACTTCTTTGCTTAGTTCCCTCATGCATTTCTTCCCCTTTCTTATCATGTCCCCTTCTTCTCTGCTCCCTTTCCTATGGTAAGCACATGCATACTTCCCCTTTCTTATCATGTCCCCTTCTTCTTTGCTCCCTTTCTTGAGGTAAGTAGTGCATTGTTATTGGCACCCTAGATTAGTTTATATTGGATCGATATTGAACCCTAGGATAAACAACATGCTATTTGTCTGGACTGCTCTGGATTTTCATTTGCAGGTGGGGAAGGGTAGTTATTCCTAGGTGTTGTGCCCTCGACACACACTTCACATCCTATACTTGTGAGCATTGAGTGGGGCCTAACACCCAAGGTCTGAACAAAAACCTAGGAGAGTGGGAACGATTAGTGACTGCCATTCGTAGACCTTTGTCTGTATGGCTCTCATGAAAGTTCCGCCCAAGAGTGCGCTTTGTCATGATGCCTCACACTCGGTAGCTTTCTACGATTGTGGGTGCCATCATGAGAGAGACTTTAGCTCTTGGTTGCCATTGTAAGGAAGTGATTAGAACCTACATGGGAGGATTACCCCTTTCGTCGACTTTAGACCCTAGGATTCCCACCCTTTGAAGGACACGGGGGCACGCCTTTGTTTGTTGCATTAGTTTAGGCATTCCTTTTTCTTAAACTCTATTTCAAAATCGTAGAAAATAATATCCTTATTTTCTTACCCTCTTTTTATGTAAATGACACATCATTTCGCATCCACATCATTTCGCATCCATATCATTTCGCATTCACATCGTTTCGCACCATTGCATTTGCATCTAACAAAAGTTTGAAAAAAAAAACATTCATCTTGCATTCCCTTTCATTACATAAAGATAAAACAAAAAAATAATTATCATCTGCATAGCATAAGCATTTCATTTATAATCATGCAAAAATCCTCGTCAAGTTCATCCAAGATGAGACATTCATGCATAAGCATTATTTCAAAAAAGACACAGTAGAACTACGTAAGCTTTGATTCCTCATTACAATGGGGATACGTAGGAGCGGGTCATACCCCGTCAAGCACATTTTTCTAAAACCTTTTTTCCAATAAATCATTTGCATCTCCAAATAATTTTCAGAATCATGTTCCAAAACTAAAAAACAAAAAAAGAAAATCATTGTGAGTATCATGCATTTCATTGCACAAAAAAAATGAAAACAAGAAAGCATCTCATTCATAATCATGAATAAAAATCATCATCAAATTTATTCAAAATGTAGCATTCATGCACCATTTCATTAACCTCATCACTTTAGTACATCATTCCTCCATACATGCATCTCTCAAAAAAGGGAAAGGGCGTTGGCATTTCATACTTTGCCTTGCCTCTAAAAATCATCATTTAGAAAAAAGCATCATTCCTGCATCTTTCATCATTCAAAAGAAAAGGGGGGCATTGGTATTTCGTACCTTGTCTCGCCTCTAAAAAATAAAAAATAAAAAAAAAATCAAAATCAAAAATCATTTTGAAAAAAAGGGGCATCATTCTTGCATCATTCGCATTGGCATTCCATATTTTGTCTTGCATTAAAAATAACAAAATTATTTAGCCACACTCTTCGAATGGTCATTCTCCACGCATTTGCATCATACTTGCATATCATAATTTGTTCATTCATTCATTTCATAAAATAAGAGTTGTGATGAGAAGCAGGACGTTCTTGCGAAACAATCATCCTTTTTGAAAAAGTTTATCCTTACTTGGTTGCAAACTCAAGGTGTTCCAAGGCACTCAGTTTTTCAAATCAATAGCTCATTTGCATTTCTTTCAAAAGCACTGCATCTCAACCATTCTATGACAAAAGACTGAAATAGTGTGTCAAAGAAAAAAACAAATTTTTAACTGATGTTAACTCTCTGTGAAGCATTCTTCTAATGAGCGTGCATGCTATGAGTACATTCTCTTGTTTGAGTCCGTTGGTTTTCCTCCCTTACCACAGTTTCCCGTCCAAGTCTAGTCCCGCCCCGTCCACCCATAAAGTGCATATTCTCCCCATCAGTGCGTATTTGACTTTTGGTTCATTCTAATGCTTTAAGTCCTCCATGCTGGGGCAAGTCTGTGATCATTAATTCCCCTTGATTAATATCATGTTCCTTCAGTGCAAGTCTCTCAAAAAAATAAATAATAATAATATAATAAACAAGAAAACAAGCTCGCTAGGTTGAAAACCCGCAAAGGGCGGCCTAGGCAAAAAGGAGCGCCCGGTGGACTGAAAACTCGCAAAGAGCGGTCCAGGCAAAAATTAGGGCACAAAAAAGGAAAAAAGAGCAAACACATAAAGATAGATAAATTATTGTTCTAAAGTTAAGTCTTATAGAAATAAGCAATCGGGATTTGAAATGAAGTTTGGCCACCTCCTCAAAAACCCCCAAAATCCCAGAAAGTCCCTTTCCTACCCACCTTGAGCCAAGAAGAACCAAAATCCAAAAATCACCCTAGACAAGGATCACCCCAAATAAAAAAAAAGCAGTGCATCACTTTTTATCAGCTCACCCGAGTCGAAGAAGGAAAAGAATCATAAAAAAAAAGGGAAAAAGAGAAAAAAAAAGGGGATTCAAAAATGAAAATCCCAAAACAAAGAAAATAAAGTGGTGAGCTGGTACATGTTACCACAAAATACAAGAGATCCTTGTCTAAATAAACCTTCAAACACTTCATCATTCCAACACCTGATTCCATAAACCTTCAAACACTTCCTTTGGCCTCAACATCAAACCCCTTAGTCATTCTACCATGAGACACGAATTTGCTTTAACAGAGCCCAAACAAGCCCAATAACCATCTTCCTCATAGACCATTAACCGTCAATCAACGCCAAACAAAACTCATCCTACCTTTAGCCTCAAACACTTCATTAAGCCTAACCCTCCTTCCTCCACAAAACACCACAATCCCGAAAAGTCCATTCCGATCAATGACCGGTTGCTTTTGTTCACTCAAATTCTAATCTTAGGACGAACAAGCTTATCTATGTACAATGTGTTTGCTCAAAAGAAAAACAAACGATCAGAAAAAAGAAAGCTGATCAAGAAAGAATAAACCCTCAGAAAAAAGAGAACTGAGGAAACAAAAACGAACAGTCAGAAAAAAAGAAAGCTGACAAAATAAAAAAGAGGGACTTGCACTCCAAAACACATTCAAGATGCATTAAAACAAGGTTTAGTGATCACCAGGTAAGGATTCTTTCGCACCAAAAGTCAAGACATCAGTAGAGAACCAAAGATTTGCACTGAGAATACCACTCAGACCCAAAAGTTGGGGCATTCTCTTCACCACCCACACACCCTAGTCTTGGGAAAGTCTGTTCAATACCCATCCCATGTCACTCCAGTTGTCAATGTCATTCCAAAGTGGGGCGAGTGCATTCCCATTCCTTCACCTCATTCATTCCCATAAAAACCTCACCGGGGCAATCTCTCAACTCACTATCCCAAACAAGACCTTGTCATTCTGATTGGGGCAGCCTTGTCCTTGTTATGACTGGGGCAACATCAAATTCTGTGGGTTGAAGCAAAACCCCTTTCATTCCAGCTTTCATCCCAAGAGCCGAAGCGTTCCCAATTCATCATCTTCTACACCCCTAGTTGTTGTCACCACTAGACAGGGGCAAGTCATTCACTCGTCAAAGACCTGAATTGGGGCAATCTTGTATCTCTTGGTCCCTCATAAGCTTCGGCAATAACCATGTCTGTCATTCCTTCACTTGCCATAAATGTCCATGCCCTAAACCAATTCCAAGTTAACTGACTCATTCATTCACATTTGCACTCCTATGCATGCTTACTAGACAATGCTTCAAAAAGAGAGAACACAAGTTGTTTACGTGATATCTAAAATTCAGTCATCATGGAAAGAAGGGGAAAACAAATGAGGTTGTTTGTAAATAAAAACCTTGAGAACACCGGAGTTTGAATCAAATTCAATTTTTTCAACAGAATGGGCAATAGTCATCTCAATTCCTTGCATTCAAAGTCTCGCATCTCATCATCACAAAAATGTCTACCTCACGCATCTAGGCATCTCAATCTATTCATTATAGCATTTGCATCAAAGCATTACATTTGCATCTTCACATTTTGTGCATTCATCACATAGTAAAAAGAGAAAGCGTTCCACATCAGTTGCACCATATTAATACTTGCATTTCATAGAAGAAAAATAGTAAAGAAGAAAAAGCAGAAATCTTTTCATTGCATTGACATCATGTTAATGTTCGCACTTCATAAAAAAAGGAAGAGAACAAAATCATTGCATGTCATTCATCATTAGAGCATTACATTTTGCATCAGAAATTCCATAGAAAAAGCAAAGAAAGCAAAAAGAAAACAAAGAAAAGAAACCGCAAAGGCAATACAAAAACATTCCCTGTCATCCAGCATCCCATATCATTCACGTTAGCATTTCCATAAAAGAAAAAAAACAAGAATCATTGCATCAAACATCAGAGCATTGCATTTTGCATTTCATAGAAGAAGCAAAAAGAAACAAACAGAAGTTAGAACAGGAGCATTTCATTCATCAAAGCATCAATCACCGCATACATTTGCATTCAAACATCAAAACAATACAGTTGCATCACATCATACTTGCATCTCATAGAAGAAAAGAAAGCTAAAGCATCCCATGTCATCCATCATTTCATGTTATTCATCAGCAATATTCACATTTCATAGAAAAAAGCAAAGAAGAAAGAGTTTTCCATTGCATGTCATCTGCCATTTCATTACATATCATCAAACACCAAAATGTTGCATTCGCATACCTGCACTTCGTAAAAAGAGCAAAAGAAAAGAAGAGGAAAAAAGCAAAAGAACAAATAAAGTCAGGCATTGCATTCATCAAGCATATAAGAACAGTAGAAAATCATGCATTCATAAGCAAAAGAAAAAGAAAATCATGCATTGCGTACAGACAAGAGAAGAAAAGGAAAATCATTGCATTCATCAAGCATATAGGAACAGTAGAAGACCATGCATTCATCCGACATAGACAAAGGAAATAAGAAACTCATCATTCATCATAAGAAAAAAGAAAACAGCAATCATGGCATTCGCATCGCATGCAGGTACAAAGAGAGGGTGAGCACTTCGGTGTTAGCTCTCGCCCCCAGATTCCAGAAAATGTTCCCCCAAATCGGGAGTTCAGAAAGAAAAAAGAAAAGAGAGAAAAGAAAAGAGAGCGCTCAAGCGCGCATTGCGGATTGGAGCACAGAGATCATCGCTCCCTTCTGCCCAGGTCTCACGTCGCGTACGAGCAACGCGATGGACCGCAGCCCCATGTGAGGTTCAACGGAATAGTTGTATCAGCCTAAGATACAGTGGACGCCGTGCATTGATCAGTATATCAGTTCCGGAGCTGATAACGATCCCCCCGGTCGCTCGAAAAGGCCAACAGGAAGCGTGCTCCTCAAAGCCACGTGCAAACTCGGATTCACCAAGAGTCCGTTTAAGGATTACAGGTTTTAGGCAGCCTGGGCAATTTACCGCTTTCTGCACGCCAAGTGCCCATTTACCGCTTTTCTGCACGCCAAGTGCCCGTTTACCGCTTTCTGCACGCCAAGTGCCCGTTTACCGCTTTCTGCACGCCAAGTGCCCGTTTTACCTTTTTTTGCCTCAGGTTTCTCTAGGTAGACAAAATTGGTATAATTTCGGAATTCTTTATTTCTATTTTGCCTCGGAATATGTTTCGGCCAATTCCGATTCCTTGTCAAAATCCAAATAAAGAGGGGCAGCTGTTATACCCCAATTTTGTCCGTCTTCTTTTTCTAGTTTTAGTCGTTTATTTTTTTTTGTAAATCGTGTTTTGAAGTCGCGTGATTACGAGAATTATCAGTATGGCGTCTCGGTTACTACTCCTAGCCAATTTCAATTACCCTGTTCAACTAAATCGAAATACCGTTGTTTTAAATTAGGCATGCACGCGAATGATCGATCGTTTCGTGCGTTCTTCAATTTAATCTTCGTATTTGGATTTAAGTCGAACCTAATTGAGACTAACAAAGTCATTTTTCTCGCAATTGGGCTTGTCATTTCAATTTGGGCTTAAGAACGCGATTCTGAGGTAATTTTTTAGCGTTTCTAGTTAACAGGCCCATTTTTCTATTTTTGGGCCTCGTTTTAGCGTATTTGTTTAGTCTGGCCCGTGCTCGTCTTTGTATTTGGCCCGACTCCTTTTTCTTGTTATTAATCTTATTTTGTTTATATAATTAAGCAATATAGTATCAAAAAATGTCAAAAAAAATTCTATTTAATTTTATTTACAATTTAATAGTGTCCAAGATGTCCAAAAGTCCAAAAATACAAAAAATGATAATATTAAAAATACCAAAAAATACAAATCCGAAAATGCAAATAATAATAGGCAGCAGCAGCAGATTCAGGGTTTCCAGCTGCTGGGCCTAGGTCGATCCGCTCCAAAACCTGAAAAATAATTCAAAGCCCGGTCAAAAGCAATTAATGCCTGAACCTAGGAAGGTAGTATAAATTAGCAGTCAACAGCAGTAGCAAGAGAGAAAAAAAATTCACAGAAACTCAGCAAAAAAACGATTAGGATTTCGCGCTGAAACCCTAATCACAAAAAAGCAAAAATTCAGGAACAAGAAGTAGCAAGCAGAAGCAGAGTCGGTAACAGCAGTAAGCAGTCAATATCAAGCAAAAAAAAAGAGAAGAACAGAGGCTGGAAGTCAAGTAAGTTTGGTCCTTACGTTTGATACAAAATACAAAAACATGTAGATACTGAAATGCTTTAGTTTTATTTGCATTCATATGCTTCACTGTATAAATAAATTAGTTCCAGAAATCAACTAGGTCTTAAATTCTAGTTTCAGAAAATAGCTTGTATCATAAACAGAATATACAAAAACCAGATTACATCTAACCTGTCCAAAAACAATTAATTTAAATTAGTGATTAGTTAAGTTAGAATTAGAGTTTCTGTTAATAAAAGGTTAGTTTCAAATAATCGGATTAAATAGAATTAGGAATTAGGTTTTTATATATATCAAAATTAGGGGTTTTAGAAAAAAAACTGAATCAGATTAGGAATTAGGATTTGTATAAAATTCGAATTAGGAATAGAACAATAGATTCGATTAGAGTTCTTAGGAATAGTTCAAATCAGATCCATAAACTGAAATTAGGATTAGGGTTTTAAAATCAGATTCAAAAATCAATTTGGGAATTTGGGAGTTTTAGGGTTTTTAATCAAATCAATCAAAGTAAAAAATTAGAAATGGTAGAGAGGGGAAGAAGAGCCCAGAAACAAGACATAGGAGAGTAGAGAAAAAAATGCAAAAACTAACCTCCGGCCACCGCACGGTGGTCGTTGTTCTCACTGTCGTCAGTTCCGCCGTCTCCACCGTTCTCCACCCCGTCGAACCGTCCGGCTGCAGAACCTCCATCACCGCTTCGTTTGCGTTCCATCACCGTGAATCACCCAGAGAAGCAAAAATAAATATAAAGAGAAATAATCAGATTAGAAGAGTGAAGAGAAGGGAGAAAGTAAAAATATAAAAAGAGGAACCGAAGCCTTACCTACCAGTTCCGGCCACCGTAGACGGTGGCCGTTTGCTCCAAACACCGTCGTCAGCCCGTCACCGTTCCTCGTCCCTTGCGATCTCCTGAAACCGAACAACAACGTGGCCATCGCCACCATCTTCATCATCGCGTCTAACCCCCACGCGTTCGTCGCCGCCGGAGAAACACCATTCTCCGCTCGCCGTTAGCTCCGCACCCTTCAACGCCGTCGCGTAGCCTTCCCTTCTCCCCCTCACCGCCATGCTTGTTTTTCTCTCCACGATTATCACTCTCCCTCTCTCCTTCCTTTCCTCTCTCTCTCCTCCTGAAATTCCGGCGAAACCTTCGCCCTTCTCTCTCCCTAGCTAGCTGCGGCGCAGCTGTTGAAGTAATGGGGAAAAATTAGGGTTTTCGGTACCCCCCCTTTTAATACCTCTCCATTTTGTTTTATTATTATTTATTTATTTATTTTTTAAATATCAGATTAACATCCGCACCCCACCAATTCCATTCTGCACCCCCTAGAAAAGCCCACGATTTCGTGGGTTAGCCAGCCATATAGTGGGCTGGGCTGCTACCTACACCCCAATTTTAATTATACAACCCCACACAGTTAAGTACACTCCCACTTTACCATTTCACCCCTTTCTTGTGTTTATTTAATTTAATTACCTTCAAGACAAAATAGTTTCTCATAAATCAAAAACTTTGTTAATAGTCGTGTGAAGCCTTTGCTTGCATGATTATTAACAATGAGGTACTAGTGGTGATCACTTGGAGCCTTTGCTCAATTGATCATCATGAATGCCTAATTTTCCTAAAGATTTTCACTAAGTTAAAAACTTTGTTAAATAGTCTTGTGAAGCCTTTGCTTGCATGATTACTAACAATGAGGTACTAGTGGTGATCACTTGGAGCCTTTGCTCAATTGATCATCATAAATGCCTAATTTTCACAATTAAACAAGATAAAAAATAAATAAATAATAAAATAACAAAAACCGTTTTCCAAACAAAGAAGAACTACGTAGCTTTGAATTCTCCATCGCACCGGGAGATACGTAGGAGCGGGTCACATCCCGTCAAGCATAACAAATAAAAATCATTTTCACAATAAGTTTTCAAGCAATTATTTTCAAAAGAACCAAGAACTACGTCGCCTTTGATTCTCCACCCGGAGATACGTAGGAGCAGGGCCACGCCCCTGTCAAGCGCAAAAACAAATAATTTCTAAAATTAAAGAATATACAAACAGATCTCCTTCATTTCAAAAGCAAAAGTCTTATTTTCAAAGTAGGGGATTAAGTCGGTCGTACGGCCGGGTTAATTATCGTTTTAAGATAAGTGAACTGTGGTCCCTCAGAGCCCCAGCGCTCCTTCAGCCCTCAGTGGCCCTTCAGAGCCCCAGTGCTCCTTCAGACCCCCAGTGGTCCTCCAACACAGATCACACAGTCCTAAAACCCCTACATTAAAAAACACCAACCCACAAACATTTTCTACACACAAGAACTACGTAGCTTTGAATTCTCCATCGCACCGGGAGATACGTAGGAGCGGGCCATGTCCCGTCAAGCACTTCTTTCTAAAAACCCTTTTTTCCTCCTTTCTCGCCAAAAATAAAAAATTTTATTAAGTTCTTTAATTCATTTTCAATAAGAAATAAAGAGGCAAATTGGGTATTTTTCAAATCAACACTTAAAACCACACATTTAATTAAAGGTTCCCTCTCAGTAGAGAGGACGTGTGAGGTGCTAATACCTTCCCCACGCGTAACCGACCCCCGAACCCAAAACTCTCAGTTTTCAAAGGCCAATCGCTTCCTAAAAAGGTTTTTCTAATATTTTCCTTAATAAATATTGGTGGCGGCTTCATTGTCATAGAAAGAGTTGTGAACGAGGAAGGTTCTCCCTCGGGGACTTTTTCGGGCGCAACAAGCACAACATGCAAATATCATCTCAACAGTCAAATATCGATCCAACAGTCAATATATAACAACAACAGTCAATATACAACAACAACAGTCAATATTCAACAACAACAGTTCACCACAGTCAGTGACTTCAAACATGCGGTATGAATGCGGGATGCTCAACAGAGGGCCAACTACCCTATAATGCATGTGGTACCGGGTCCAGCCAAATGAGGCGTCCAACAAAAATCCATGCCAAAAGAGGCAATCCAACGTGGTGGAGACTAACTGCGGGGCCAACTATCCCATATGCAAATGATATGCATGCGACACAATGATGCAACACGGACAATCAACAACAAGCAACATATCTTAGCACACAATGACACAAGACTCAACACTGGCCATAGACCCACAACACAAAATCAACATTGGCCACCGGCCTACAACAACAAATCCATGCCTAAAGAGGCAATCCAACATTGGCCACCGGCCTACAACAACAAATCCATGCCTCAAAGAGGCAATCCAACATTGGCCACCGACCTACAACAACGAATCAACAAGACAACAGGGCACTAACAACCTCCACAAAAATAGGGACAACCAACAACCACCCCAAAGAAATAGGAATAGCCCACAAAAATAGGAACAACTCGCAAAAATAGGAACGACTCGGAAAAATAAGAATAGTGCCCAAATATAGGAGCAATAACAGTAATGTTCGAAAACAGTAACAGCAATTTTCGGGAACAGTTTTTCGAAACAGCAACAATTTTCGGAAATAGTTTTCAGAAACAGCAACAATTTTCGGAAACAGTTTTCAGAAACAGCAACAATAGTTTTCGACTAACAGCAACATAATTTTCAGCAAACATACCTCTACTTCGGTGAATTAATTAACCTATCAAACGGTATCGAAACTTAGCAAAGGACCCCTCTATGGAAAGCTAAGAATATCTAGTTCCTGACTATAATTGTTATTTTGCAAAATAATGGTCCAATTCGTACAGTTTCAGTAAATAAGCAACAAGGTTCAGAAAACAGGACAGCCACCATGACCTAGCTTGTTGATAACTCTAGTTTATATAGAGTTATTTATAGTCCTAAACGCAACAAATTGCTTTAAACTCAAGAACAAAGTGTGTTAAATATAGTAATATTAGTAAAATAACAACATTCTAGGAATTATGTGATGAATAAAGCATTTTGTATATATATTGGTATGTTTGATGTGTTTGTTCAGTTTGTCTACAGATGATGCTTCTGCACCACAGATGCTTCTGCACCACAAATGCTTCTGCATCAGAAATGCTCCTGCACCATCCTGCGCTGAAGATTTATAAACCCACAATTGAAGCACCTCAATTCATACCTCTACTCCAGAACTTCTATGACATCATGCTTTGTCACAATTCACATGGAGCACATGGCCACATGCATAAGGAGGCGCCCACCATAAACATCATCATGAAAGGCTATTCACCTAAAGACATATGGCCTTACATAATTGGACCTCTTCTTATGGAAATGTGCTGAACTTAATCTCCTTGTATAAAGATCAGAAAAGCAACCATGGTTAAGCCTCCTTAGGTTAACTTGGTTTTCAAGCAAACCCTCAAGCAAAGGAAATCTCCAAGGCTATAAAAAGGGCTCCCACTTCTCACTTGAAGAGCATCGCATATCTCACTTGATTATATGTAGATCAAACACCTTACTTATATTTTAGTAGTTTCAATTTTTTCATTTTATTTACGAGTTAGTTGTAAGAAGGTGAGGAAGGAATTGACACCCTCTTCCTCCACTTCTTCATAGATAGACGAAGGACTCAGTGCTTCTGCACTTGATGCTTCTGCACCTGTCAGAATTCATGCAAAGGAACATCAGTTTGTGTAACTTCTACCCTATTGATATCTTTTATATGATTCATGTTATCATGTTCCTTACAGATTCTCTCTATTATATAATGAGTAACATGAGCTAAATTCCTTTAGTTGAGATGTTCTAACTTATAATGTTCTTTTGAGTAAGTTAATATGTTTTTAAGTGTTGTGGCATTTTGGGTCTTGTGTTATACTACATCCATCTTATTTTAAGGTTGATCTCTTACAATAAGTAGAGTTATATTCACAGACATGGTTTATAATTAGAAATCAAGACTAATAAGGGTGAGTGTTTTAATAAAGGCTTTGTTAAACTTGTTTTAATAAAGAAACCGTGTTAAAACCTTGTTAAGTCCTAGACATAGGATAACATAGTCCTTAGGGTGAAACAGTGGGAACTTCAAAGGCAGGAGTGAACTTATTTAGCAAGCCCAGACATGGGAAGCTTGTAATGAAACTCTGAAGAAAGTAGCTGAAAAGCACACACTTATGCAACTGCACTCAATGCAACGTCACTTGATGCTTCTGCACTTGATGCTTCTGCATCATAGTGCTTCTGCATCTCTAAAAACATAGAAACTCTCAAAAGAAGCATTATATAGTAAAGACATCTCAACTATCTCTCTCATCTGATTTCCTTCATCTTATTTTACATACTTGCATTCAGTTTTTACTTTAAACTAAAAACCCCAAAATTTGTGAGTAGAATAGTAGTACTAATTTATATGCTTTCTATACATACATAAAGTTAATCCAATCCCTGTGGGTTCGACCTTTCTTATCATTATATTACTTGTTTGTGACTGTGTATACTTGCACATCTTTTCACACACCACTTGTGACACCTCTAACATTATCAAAACTCAATCAAATGACATGGGACTTGAGCCTAACCCGAAACAAATTGAGTGTAGTTTCCAATGAATCAAGAATCATTCAAAAAGGAGTTCAAACGAAAACGTTATACACGAAATACCGAACCTATATCCAGATTGTTTCCAGAATTTTAACCTAATTTGTGACACCTATTACTCGAGCTATACAACTCCAAATGCAACCAAACCAGTTCCAAATAAACAAGCATTAAGTCTAGATTCTGAAAAGGTAAACCACATAATTTTTGGACTACTAGATTGTTCCCAGTTACTGTATAACCGAACCTATACCCAGTTTTCTTTGCGAATTAAAAACCCCAAATTGATTTCCAACCTCCACAACCATATTCAAACATCAACAAGTGATCTCAAACATCAACAAATAGGTTCAATCATCAACAATTGGTTCAACAAGGCAACACAAACTTATAATCATACATGTGATAAATCATCATACCCTAACCCCCACATGCAATCATCAAACATAGTATTAGGGCATGGGAACATCAATTACATGACAAAATCAACCAATATAGCATTCAAAGCATTTTATCAAACACATAATAAACATGATACACATATGATGACTACCAAACCGTAACCCACATACAACCCTTCATACCAACCCTTATAAAGCATGAACCTCACCCTTACCTTAGCTTTTAGAATCGAAACCCTAGCCTTAGGAAGTACCACGAAATCTAGCTTTCCTTCTCTCTCCTTGTGCTACGTATCTCTCTCTCTTGTGCTACGCATCTCTCTCTCTTGTGCCTTGTGGATTCACGCCTTCTTCTCTTCTTTTCTCTCTAGCCGTCGCCCTCTCCTCTTCTCTTCTCACTTTCTAATTGTGTTTTGTTTCTAATTATGAGAGAAACCCTAACCTAATTCCCTTAAGTAGACTCATCACCCATCATGGGCTATTTTCCTTAGCCCTATTCGCATACCCTATTGGGCTAGTTCCCTCCACTTAGTTATTTCCAATCCTAATATGCACCAACACACTAAAATATTTAACTTACATTTCTATTATTATATCTATCACATAAAACTAATATAATTAATTAAATAAATAAATCAATAAATATTTAATTAATTTTGGGGCGTTACAATGAATGTAATGGAATGAGCAATTTTTCCTCCGTTTGTTTTTTTTTTGCTTTTTTTTCTTGGTATATAATGAGTGTATGAAGTGCAAAGTGTGAATGTGATGCAAATGTAATGCTTTGATGCGAATGTCATGCATGGTACAATGATATGATTAGTGATGTGAAAAAAAACTTTTTTTTTGGGGCAACGACGAGACCGGCACTTGGCACATCCATCGAAGCGAACAATGTTATGCATGCGACGAGCGTGCAATGATTGGTATCTGGGGGATGATGAATGAAATGGGTATACCATGGGTGTTGAACCCGATTGAATGAGAAATTCGACAAACGGTTGTATGTGGATGCAGATGGGATATGAATGTGATTGTAATGATTATATGCTATGGTGAATAACGGAAACACATGAATGCATGGTAAATGATATGATTGGTGATGTAGAGAGCTTTTTGGTAACGATGAGGCCGGCACTTGGCACGTCTATCGAAGCAAAAAATGTTATATGTATGCAATGTGGTAATTATACAATGTAAAAGCAAATGGACTACAAAAGCCCGTGAATGATGGATGTCGCCGAAGCTGGTCGGAGACAGAAATTGATAAGCCATGTATGCGACTGCAGATAATATGTGAATGCAAATGTACTACTTAGATGTAGGTGCTATGGTAGATGCATGGTTTGATGCTGAGCTATAATGTATGGTGCAATGATCGGATGTTTGTCGGGATGTGGAATGATGTTTTTTTTTGCGTTTTCGCTTTATTGCCCTTTTTGGTATGAGAATGCGAATATGATAGATATGTAATATTTTGATGCAAACACTATGGTGAATAAAAGGAAGTGCATGAATGCATGGTGCGATGATATGATATGATTGATTGGGATGCGGACAGACTTTTGGTGATGATGAGACCGACATTTGACATTTTTATTGAAGCAATACATGTTATGTGCGGGTATGCATGTATGCATACGCAATGCGTAATGCGAAAGAAGCAAAATTGTGTAGGCAAAAACAAGTGGAATGTGAATGCATGTACAATACTTGCATGAAAGAGTTGTGATGAGTATGATCAGATGCGGGGTTTAATTCTAGAATATTGAGGACATGTCTAATGCATGATTTGTTGGTAACAACATTTTTTTTGTAAGGATACAAAAATGTTTGATGAGAAACAAAACTTTTGATGCTGGAAACAGAGAGCTGGCCCTTTTGAATTGATCGTTCCTTAGAAGAAAGATTTTTGATGGCTTGGACTTCAACTCTGGTAAGCTCAAGGTTGTCACCTTGAAAAGTGTGGCTTGTGGCAATGTATTAGTGCCCTTTCTAGAGATTGAGATGTGTATTTGCAGACTTGTTCAAATGAGTTCTCATTTGGTTATGATGACCCATGATGGCTAAGCTTTCAAGTCTAAGATGTTAACTTAGAGGGATTGTCATTAACATGTGTTTCTCTCTTTGAAGCATTTGTTTAATAAATATGAAAAATAGTGTGAATGCAAATGAATGTGCCAGTGGACTCAGGGTTCAAGAAATGTAGGGTATGTGACACGTGAGTGTAGTGAAGGATGAGGTTTATTGGCTCAAGCCTATGAGAGAGAAGCTTGCCCCAAGGTAAGAAACGTTTGCCTGCCCCAATTTTGACTTCAAATAGTGGGGAGTGAAACAGTCTGCCTTTGTCTAGGGAGGACAAAGACAACTAAGGATATAGACTGATTGAGGGATTGGGAAATATGCTGGTATTGAGGGTGACAAGTGACTAGGAATGAATGGAATGGGAGGCAAAAGGATTCTTTCGGCCCAAGGGTTATGATGCCCCGGTCTATAAGAGGACAAGGTTACCCCAATCCATGAAAGATGAAAAATTGCCCCATCTCGAGTGGGATTGTGACAGGGTGCAAAGTTAGAATAATGGTTTGGAAATTGGTCTAGTATGGCTATATGGGTGTAGAACGGGATGAAAGGTGAGAGTATTTTGGAATTGTTAAAAAAAATTTCCTGAGTTTGAGTTGAATGAAGGGTGGGGTATTGCCTCATTTTGATATGATAAGTCAAGCAACTGCCTTAGTAGGGACTTGTGGTTTCCCTTGGGAAGGATTCCACAAGCTAAGACAGTCAAGAGTTTTTGGTTCGATGGAATTTCACTTTGTTGATGATCACTGTTACTTTCCCTTCAAGCGTGCAAGCCCTTTTAAGTTTTTTTTTTAGTTTTTTTTTTAATAATTTTTTTTGAGCAAATAAATTATTCTGATTACTTTGTACTAAAATATAAGTTTTGAGAAAAATGGAAGTTATCAATCATTGATCAGAATAGACCTTAGAATTGTAATATGGCCAATGGTTAATGATTTATGAAGGAAACGACTACTTTACCCAAAGAAGTGTTTGAGGGTTTATTTTAGACAAGGATCTTTTATGCGCTTGATGGTGTGAAGTATCAGCTCGCGATTTCTACCACTTTGGTTTTTTCTTCTTTTTCCAAGATTTTTCGATCATCTTTTTTTGAATTTCACTTTATTTTTTTGTAATTTTTTTTGGATAGAGTGAGCTGGAAGAGGGTCGGATTGGTGCTGATGTTGGAACCAACGAACCTACTGTTGTTGCTGGCGAAATTAGAGTTGGTATGAGAGGTCATGCACCATCTCCTTGCTCCTCCAACAATAAAGAAGCCAGGAGCGTGTCTGGTGAATCTTATTTGGGTGTGCTCCAATGATTGTTTTTAGAGTTTTTTATGGAGAAAGGATACACATGTTGTGGGCCGTTGTAGGGAGTGGTTCTCAATGAAAAACTTACTTGCGTTGTGGGTAGTATTTGTAGTAGGAGTCTCAAACATGGGCGAGGAAAAATATACAAATGGAAATCTAATAAATATACTTTTTTTAAATACAAACTTTTTGAAATAAAAAATGTGGAGTTAGTGAATGAATTTCATATAGCTCAGATTTCATTCCAATTTAATTAGATTTAAAACCCTTAATCTTTATAAAAATCATAAAAAAAGTTAAGTTACCACGAAAATTAGATATGAGAAAAATGAAATGAGCCTTCAGTTTTATTGTTTTTAACACGGGGTGACAAAATTATAGATGAGTTTCGTTTTTACTAACTCTAATTTTTGTCTTTTAAGTACAAACGTAATTTTAAATTATTAAATTGTTGCAAAATTTCATGATTTATATGTCAAACACAATTATAAAGATATCTTATTTGTTAAATTGCATTCTTTATGCCAGATTTTTCAAGTTAATTATATCTACTATTTATTATGAAACTCTATTTACACTTTGGCCTTCTACATTCGCGATCTCTCTCTCTCTCTCTCTCTCTCTCTCTCTCTCTCTCTCTCTCTCCCTCCCTCCCTCCCTCCCTCCCTCCCTCCCTCCCTCCCTCCCTCCCTCCCGCTATGGTTTCTTCTCTTTGTTTTTGTGTTTTCCCTTTCAAGTGTTAAAAGAATTCAGCTGATTCAGAGGAAATGTGAGTCTAATGGGTTGGGCTTATGCCTAGCTCATGGTATTAACTAAATTTGCTAAAACACCCTCTTCCTCAAAGAGTAAGATTTCCTTAATTTCTACAAAAGCGAATTTCAGGGAATAATCTAAATCCTAACATCTTAAATCACACACAATTTCATTCAATAATAAAATAAAAGCAAGCAAATATCAAACATATGTCAAAGCACAACTACTGTAATATCCAAAGTAATTATTTTCTTACTTTGGGTATTACAAATGATCTAGAAAATTTTGCCCAAAATTTCATAGAAAGGGGCATCACTTCCACATTCACATAAACGAGTCTATCAATAGTTGTCCCGTAGCTATGTAGCTCACTCCATATAGACTATATAGAACTGATTAAAAGAATAATCCAATCTTTCAACACCATATAATATCATGCTCTAAATAGGCATGATTATCACATCTCCTTATAAGTTTTTATCACCCTTTGAACTTATTTCTAGGGATCTCCGGTCTATAGTTTGGGTTATCCTTATAAGAGACAATTTAATCTCTGAATATTAGTCGCATTCTTTTTGAGGTTTTCAATAGCTTCCTCTTTCTAATCCTTTGTTGCAACGTTATCAAATACCATATCTTTTAGTAGAATTTAAATTTAATGGTCCCTGAACTATATTAATATAAAATATTAAATTTCGTCGTTACTCGAATAATAAGATTTGAATTTTAGAATACTTTCTTTTACTTATATTTAAAAAGAAGGGTTAAATATGGAACTTGTTATGCTCCACTGGAAAAGTTTTGAGGACTTTTGACCACTCTCTTTGTAAACTAAGATAACGTGTATCGTTTTCTTGGACGGGAGAGTAACTCATTGGTTACAAAGTGTTCAATTAGCACTAATCGACCCTGCTCTGACCCTGTAAGGGTAATTTGAAAGTAGATACAAAATTGATTCTCTAGTTTAGCTTATTCGTTGTCTCGTGGTTTGCGAATTTAAGTCCACGCGTTTGAATTCTAATTCTTTGTTGTAATATCATCAAAGATCATATCTTTTAGTCCCTCTAGGATTTGTTAATAAAAAAATAATAAATTATGTCGGCACACGGAAAAATATTCTTAAAATAATTAAAACTTCTAAGGGTTAAAAAAGACATGAATTTTAGTAAGAAGGGTTAAATATGTTTTTGAGAAAATAATATTTAAAGTAATAATTTTAAAGATTTAAAATAATCAATTAAAAATAGAATTTAAAATTGTTTAAGAAATATTCTAAAATCTTATAGATAATAATATAATAATATCTCATTGAGAATATAAATATGTGAAAACTTGTTACATCCTAACATGAACATGTATATATTGATCGTTTGCATTATGTATCAATTCATCATGTTGCCTTAGTGGTAAAGTTGGTCTCTTTGAGCCATTGCCACTGGGTTCCAATCCCATGTGTTACAATCGCAATAGTCAATCTTAATGTTAGAATAGCAATAGTCAGTATTAATGTTTGAAAAGCAATAGCCAATTTTTTTAAATGTAAAAGTTAATGTTGGCTTGTATAAATAGGGATTGATCTCTCCTTCGATAAAGTGTGAATCTTTTTTCACCAAAACTAACATGGTAACAGATGTAACATTTCTCTCTTTCACCTTATGTGTGGTTCCTCTCTGACATTTCTCCCTATCTGCGTGACAATGTCGTAATCGTTTTCCTCTGCAGGGCTCTTCTCTCTCATCGCAACCACCTTTGCTTCGCTGTTGTGATTTACTCTTTGTTAGAAACTCTTTGTTGTTGCAATGGTTTATTTCTGGAATGTTGTTCGTTGTTGTTATGGGTTCTGGATTTTTGGATCGACCATCCATCGTTTCTATTCTTTGTCACGGCTCCTGGAAATAGACTTTGCACTCATTGCAATCAGACCAATCACACCATTGATACATGCTTCATCAAGCACGGTTATCCTCCGGGTTTCAAGTCTAAGCAACCAATGGCTCTCAGTTTCAAAGTCTGCTGCCCTTGTTTCCTTCCTCTGCGCCTACTACTGCAACTATTGCAACTGACCTCACAGGTTCCGGTAACTCTCTTTCCTTATGACTTAAAGACTCTGGCGCCACTGACCATATAACATCTTCTCTACAATTTTTTGCGACTTATAAAATCATTTGGCCCAAATCTATGTCCCTTCCTAACGGTACTAAGACAATTTCTTCCTACAGTGGTCTATCTTTTTTACACCTGACCTTGTATTGTATGAGGTACTTTACTTTTCTGATTTTTCCAAAAACATTATATCTGTTGGCAGACTTCAAGCTTTCGAATATTGCCAAGTATTGTTCGTTGATAATGAATGTTTGATACAGGAAAATCCTTCTTTGAGGACGATTGGAAACGCTGGGTTGGATGGCATGTTATTCTCGATGGTAATGGATTTCAAACCCTCTACTTGCCCTGTTTTAGCTATACATTGTACCATGCAATCAATATTGACCTTTGGCACCATAGATTAGGACATCCCCCACCTGACTCTTTTTCCCTTGTACACAAACAGAACTCCAATATCCCACACTGTACTCACACCGCTTGTGATGTCTGCCACTTTCCGAAGAAAAAAAATCATTGTCTTGGAATAGCATATTTAACTTAATTCATATTGACATATGGGGCCCTTATAGTGTCCCCACTATTCTTGGCAATAGATACTTCCTTACCATTGTTGATGATAAATCTCGTTTTACAAGGATTAGACTAATGAAAACCAAATTCGAATTCCGTACTCATCTCATGAACTATATCAGCATGATACACATCCAATTTGACATTAGTGTTAAAACTGTCAGATCTGACAATGGCTGTGAATTCAACATACCTGACTACTATCACTCTAAAGGCATCATACACCAACGTTCTTCTACCGAAACTCCACAACAAAATGGAGTAGTTGAATGAAAACACCAACATATCCAATATGTAGCCAGGTCCCTCATGATTCAATCCAAATTACCTCTTCCCTATTGGGAATTTGCCGTTTCCCAAGCTGTTCACATTATCAACCTTCTTCCCTCACACTCACTAAACAACCAATCCCCTTCCTACATATTACAAAATATCCCTCCCGACCTCTCCCACCTTCGGGTGTTTGGTTCCCTTATGTTATGCTATTACCGATGTTGCTCACCGAACCAAATTTCAACCTAGGGCCCGCAAATGTGTCCACATTGGCCATACAATTGGTGTCAAGGGTTACCTCCTCTATGACTTGAACAACCATGAAATTTTATACTAGAACATTTCCTTTTATGAGAACATCTTCCCTTTTTCCACCCCTCACTCCCCTACTCCGATTTTCAACCCAATTCATCCATCTTCCCTTCTAATAGAGAATAGAAAGTCAACAAATGAACAGTCAACGCACATGACCTCACATATGCCACAAAAGAGTAAAGTGACTAAAACCAATTCAGATAACACTGCTAAACAGCAACACGAAGGAAGCAAAAACCCAGCAAGCTCACTTCACCCAACTTGAAACCTTCGTGATTTAGCAGAAGCTGTAACACTAGATTCTGTTACTCAGTTCTGTTAGAATTGGTTGTAAAGTTAGTTAGCAATTGAACTGATTGAGCAAATCCTAACAGTGTATATATTTGCTCTTATCTTTGTAATAGTAATCAGTTGAATGAAATGAAATATCAGATATTCTCTTTCATTGAACTTTAGAGTTCGATTACTTTCCATTTCCCTTACCCAATGTTACTGACCTCCTCCTAACTTCGTCCTCTACATCCCCAATAAACCCTCCAAACCTTACCCCTACCACAGAACCTGCTTCCCCTTCACAAACTCCCCCTCCCTCTATTATGGCCACACCTACTGCCTCATCTCCTACTATACCTCTACGCCCTCCCAGACACTCTACTCGAATCTGTAATTCCACCAATTACCTCCGAGATTATCATTGTAACTCAATCCATTCAACTAATGCTGCCAATTCGTCCTTAGGTATTGTTTTTCCTATCTCTCATTTTTTATCACGATCATGTATCCCCCTCCCACAAAACCTTTGTTTCAACTAGCAATATACAGCCTTTTTGAGACCTACTCATATGCTCAAGCCAGTAAACATGATTGTTGGAAGGATGCCATGAACAAAGAAATCCAGACCTTAGAGGAAAACAACACCTGGACTATCACTCAACTACCTCCTAGTAAGAAACCTATTGGAAGCAAATGTGTTTATAAGACCGAACATAGAGCTGATGGCTCCCTTGAAAGGTATAAGGCACGCCTTGTGGCAAAGGGCTTTACACAACTAGAAGGTGTTGACTACTCTGAAACCTTCTCTTCATTTGTTAACATTACCACTGTGGGGCTCGTATTGGCACTTGCAGCAGCTTGCAATTGGCATTTACATCAGTTGGATGTTAATAATTTCCTTCCTTCATAGCGACTTGCATGAAGACGTCTATATGCGGGTTCCTCAAGGGTATGAAACTTCTGCACCTAATCAGGTTTGCGAACTTCACCAATCTCTCCATGGGTTGAAACAGGCCAGTAAGCAGTGGAAATTGGTTTCTCACCTCACCTCCCTCGGATTTGTACAATCCAAGTCAGATTACTCTCTCATGGTCAAAACCATTGGTTCACAAGTCACTGTGATCCTCATATATGTTGACGACATCGTTCTCACAAGAAACAACTTAGCTTAAATCCTGTCAGTCAAGCTTTCTCTTGATGATACCTTTGGAATCAAGGATTCGGGGCTTCTAAAGTTTTTCCTTGGCTTAGAGGTAGCCCAGTCTACACAAGGTATCATCCTCTCACAACGGAAGTATGCCCTTGAACATCTCACCGATGCAGGCCTACTTGCTTGCAAACCGGTTTATATGCCTATGCCCCTGGCCTCAAACTCTCTGCTACTAGCGGCACACCTTTGGACGATACTTATAGTTACAGAAGACTCATTGGTCGCTTGATATATCTCACTAACACAAGGCCGGACATCTGCTTTGCTGTTCATAAGCTTAGCCAATTCATCTCCACTCCTCGGAAGGCCCACATGGTTGGTGCTCTTCATGTCCTAAGGTACATTAAGGGGCAATCCGTCTCTTCTTTGCTGCTGACTCTAATTTGAAACTTAAAGGTTTTAGTGATTCGGACTGGGCCGCTTGTCCTAATACTAGATGCTCAGTCACGGGTTTTTGTATATTTAATTGTACCTCCCTGACTTCATGGAAGTCAAAAAGGCAAAGTATGGTCTCCAAGTTCTCCTCAAAGGCAGAGTATCGCGCCCTTTCTTCCGCTGTTTTTGAAATCCTATGGCTACTATACCTCATGAGGGATTTACATATCCCTCACATAGATTCAATTCCGCTATATTGTGACAACCGGTCTGCCATTCAAATAGCTCAGAATCCCACATTCCATGAGCGAACGAAACATATTGAACTCGATTGTCACCTGGTTTGTGATAAGGTCCAAGTGGGCACCACACATCTCATGCCCATTCCCAACGTTGCTCAGCTTGCTGACATCCACACCAAACCCCTCCAACCTATCTCGTTCCAGAATCTCTTATCCAAGTTGAACATGAAAATTATTTACAGTCCAGCTTGAGGGGGGTGTTAGAATAGCAATAGCCAATATTAATGTTAGAATAGCGATAGTCAATATTAATGTTAGAATAACAATAACCAATTTTTTTAATTGTAAGAGTTAATACTGCCTTGTATAAATAGGGATTGATCCCTACTTCAATAAAGTGTGAATCTTCTTTTACCAAAACTAACACCATTTTGTAACTTCTGTAAAATCTATACGAATAATGGCACCGCCACGTCAACAACCCATACCAGAAGGACATGATTCCATGTTGGTATCCCAGATGCGCATGACATGTACCTGCCACGTAAACACAATTTGATTACATCAGCATGATAATGTCTGCCATGTCACCACCTTATAGCCACATCGGCATTTCTGTCTAAAGTTGTATGACAACTTAACGATGGGACTGAAATTGCATAATTGACAAATTTGGGTGATCAAAATTGTGAAAAAATATGAGACTAAATTTTTAATTTAATAAATTAGGGAGACTAAAACTACAATTAAGTATAAAATTGAAGAGTTTCAAAATAATAACAAAATGGTGGATTGAACATGGTTTATATGGTGGACCACTTATAAGAGTTACCTACCGTAAAATTTTCCATTAATTAATTTTAACCATAAGTTTTATTTTCTTTTAAATTCTTTCATGAGGGAAGGTTAGTATTAGCAGTACAATCTTTGTTTTCTATTCTTCAAAATATCAAACAAAATAACTTTTTCCTTACATGAAAAGTTCCTCAAGCCAAGCATTTATTCCATTTTTGTAATTGAAAACATCTTCAACAAACATGTTAATGGTTATATATGGGCGATTATGATTATATTCTTGCAACATCAATCCTAGTCGTATTAATGAGTGATAAACATTATTTTACTTATATTCAATTTTAATCATTAATATCCCAAGTAGGTAGCTCAGTTGGCGAGCTAAGGGATATCGAAGGAGTGCACCAAAAGAGTGCAAGAAGGAGGTCCCGGGTTCAAACCCCGGAAACTAACATTCCCCCACCCCTACTAACATTGTTTATCAAAAAAAAAATTAATCATTAATCTATATTGTATGGTTAAAATTTAATTCTCAAAACTTAGGAACTTGTTATGCTCTACTGGAAAAGTTATGTTGACAAGGACTTTTGACTACTCTGTGTTTCCTAAGATAACATGTAAAAAAATGTTTCGGGGGGTGGGGGAGAGTAACTCATCAGTTACAAAGTATTCAGTAGACACTAACCGATCATTCTCTGACCTTGTGGGGGTAATCTGACACATATTGGTCAAGTTCAATCGAGAGAATGAACTAATTGTTGGAACTTTGATGTTGTGTGAATTGAAAAAGTCCCACATTGGAAAGGCTAGGCACTTTAAGAGTACTTATAAGGGTGGAATTCACACATTGGGATGGGCCCCAAGGGGTACCCATTATTTTGGAAGGGAGAAAACGCACACAAACCGATCGACTCTGGTGGGCCGGGCCTAGACTTGGGCTGAGTGGTGTGTGATTTTATATTGAAAAATAAGTTTTTATTTTTATTTTTGTGTACGTTGACTCCAACGGTCATGTTGACCAAGTCAAAGCTCCAACGGTCATATTGACCAAATCAAAAGAGCCGTTACGATTTGACCAAGTCAAAAGAGCCGTTGCTCTTCAACGGTCATATTGACCAAGTCAAAAGAGTCGTTGCACATTTATTGCTTTTATTACCCAACGGGTATTTGCTCCACAAACTCACCTATAAATGGAGACCTCTCCCCACTTTCCAAAACACACCGAAACTTGAAGCATTTCCAAGTTTCTTCTCTCTTCTCTCTAAACACTTTTCTTTTGTCTCTCTCGAAACTTGAAGCATTTCCAAGTTTCTTTTCGTAAGAGTGGTTTACGAACCATATAGAGTGGTTTACAAACCATATTGAGTGGTTTTTTAAACCATATAGAAGGTGTATTATCTCGAGCGAAATTTTCACAGTGTAGTGATCTTACGTAACAGTTTTGATTGGGCTGTTTTACCCTGGAGACGTCGTGGTTGATAGCCACGAAACGTCTTAAAGAGAGCGACCTAGTCCGCGACTCAACCCAGTAATTTCTTCGGTGGATTGATTTAATTAAACAATATTATGAAAATCAAAAACAACACAAATCAAATGTGTAAAGGTAATAAAGTAGCTATAAGATTGATTGTCTGGTTTGGCGTATTTATTTTTCAGTCAAAGGTTTGAATTCTCATTCTTTACTTTAATGTCATCAAAGACCATATCTTTTAGTAGAATTTATATTTAATGGTTCCAGGTCTATATTAATAAAAAAAATAGTAAATTTTGTCGGTACTTAAATAAACAAACAAATTAATTAAAAAGGATATATATATATATATATATATATATATATATATTCCTAAAATAATAATTAACTTTTGGGGAAAAATAGGACCTTTCTTTTACGTACTTAATAAGAAGGGTTAAGTACGTTTTTGGTTCCTAAAAAAGTTTTATGAATTTTGTGTTCGTCTGGCTATAAAATTTTACCCACTTTAAGTCTCGGATTTACCTTAGTCAATGCTTTTATTCATCCATGACTTTTAATAGCACTTAGAAGTGCTATAAAAAGCCCAATAAAATACTATTAAAAAACACGATGCACTAAAATCATTGACAGAGGAAAATGTGGGAACTAAAAATGAGTGAAATTTTTTATAAGGATTAAAAAAATTATAAATATGTTTAGGAACCAAAAACATATATAACCTAATATGAATATAAAATGTCGTAAAAAAAGTAAGTATATAAAAAGTAGTTCAAATAGTAAAAGAGGAGTATAATTCATACAAAAGTTATAATTTAATATATATTTTGTTTTATAAAGGAATAAATTAATAATATGTTTCGTGTATATAAAGCACACTTTAGGGACATCTTGCCTCATCACTTGAAACAACAACTCCCCATATAACCATGTTCTCCTTATTCTTCTATAGAGAATGTCACATGAAATTGCCACCAAAAAGGCTCCATTGGTTCGTGTAGATGAAGACTACATTGAATATATAATGAGTCCTTATGGAAACTTACCATGACCACAAGAAAACAGAGATATTGTGTCTGACATGGGAAAACGCATTTCCAATTTTCATACCCCGCATACCAACACCCGTGTTGGTCTTGTTAGATCCCAGTCATCATTGGAAACCTGTAGGTTTTTGCATCCATCTGATGAAATGGACCAAAGAAATATTGGTCAAAGAAGCTGAAGCATGTTGGTCAAAAGATCAACTCTAATTTAAAATATTTGTTTACCCAAACTTCTTCTAGCACCATTTCTGCAACCGTTTCTGTAAACAAATAAGTATAAATGAACTGCAACGACAGCAGGAGGAGGTCAACATGAGAATATAGGGATGGGATGAGAAGATGGGAACGCATGGACACAATGGATGTTGATTTATTTTATAGAGACATGCATCTCATTTACTTGCTTTCTTTACTAGTTTCAATTTGGTATAGTTATCTTTTTTCTTGCTTTCGTGTTCATCATACTAGATTAGGGTCAACATCGTGAAGTCTAGATTTTCATCATGTACTTAATGTGCCCCAAATTCAAATTGAAAAGGACAATAAACTAGCATATAATAAGACTCAATATTATCTTATTATATCCTCGTTTATTGTTTTCTTCCATTTGAATTTGGGGCACATTAAGTACATGATGAAAATCTAGACTTCACGATGTTGACCCTTATCTATTACGATGAAAACGAAAGCAAGAAAAAGGACAAATACACTAAATTGAATCTAGTACAAAAAGTAGGTAAATGAGATGCATGTCTCTATAAAATATATCAGTATCCATTGTGTCAATGTGTTCCCATCTTCTCACCCCCATCCCCATATTCTCATGTTGACCTCCTCCTGCTGTCGTTGCAGTTCATTTATACTTCATTGTTTGCAGAAACAGTGCTAGAAGCAGATTTGGTGAACAAATTTTTTATATTAGAGTGTATCTTTTGACCTACATGTTTCAGCTTCTTTGACCAATATTTCTTTGGTCCATTTCATCAGATAAATCCAAAAACCTATGACTTTCCAATGATGACTGGGATCTAACAAGACCAACATAGGTGTTGGTAAGCAGCGTATGAAAATTGGAAATGAGTTTTCCCATGTCAGACACAATATCTCTGTTTTCTTGTGGTGATGCTAAGTTTCCATAAGGACTCATTATATATTCAATGTAGTCTTCATCTACACGAACCAATGGAGCCATTTTGGTGGCCATTTCATGTGACATTCTCTATAGGTGAATAAGGAGAATATGGTTATGGGGAATAATTGTTTCAAGTGATGAGGTAAGATGTCCCCAAAGTGTGCTTTATATACAACATATTAATTTATTCCTTTGTAACACAAAATATATATTAAATTATAACTTTTGTATTAACTATACTCCTCTTTTACTATTTGAACTACTTTTTATATACTTACTTTTTTACGACATTTTATATTCATATTAGGTTATATATGTTTTTGGTTCCTAAAAATATTTACAAATTTTGTTTTAAATCCATTTAAAAAATTTTACTCATCTTTAGTTCCCACATTTTCCTCTGTCAACGCTTTTAGTGCCTCATAATTTTTAATAGTGTTTTATAACAAAAGCTTTGACTAAGGAAAATCTTAGACTAAAATGACGTAAAATTTTATAGAGAGACGCAAACAAAATTCACAAAAGTTTTTTAGGTACAAAAAACGTACTTAACCCTTCTTATTAATTAAGTACATAAAAGAAAGGTCCTATTAACACCGACAAAATTTACTTTTTTTTAATAATATAAATCCGGAACTATTAAATACAAATTCTACTAAAAGTTATTATCTTTGAAGACATTAAAGTAAAGAATGAGAATTTAAACTTGTTGACTGAAAAATGAATACGCCAAACCAGACAATCAATCTTTAGCTACTTTATTACCTTTACATATTTGAATAGTTCATTTTCTCGATTAAATTTGAACAATATGTGTCAGATTACGCCTAACATTAATATTGACTATTGCTATACTAACATTAATACTGACTATTTCTATTCTAACATTAATATTGACTATTGCTATTCTAACACCAGCCCCCCCCCCCCCCAAGCTGAACTGTATATGTTTTCCATGTTCAAATTGGATAACAGATTCTGGAACGATACGGGCTGAAGGAGTTTGGTGTGGACGTCATTAAGTTGAGCTGCGGTGGGAATGGGCATGAGATGATGGTGTCAGCTTGGACATTATCATGAACCACGTGACAATCGAGTTCAATATGTTTCATTCGCTCATGGAATCTGGGATTCTGAGCTATCTAAATGGCAGATCGGTTGTCACAATATAGCGAAATTGATTCTATGTGAGGGATATGTAAATCTGTTATAAGGTATTGTAGGCATTGGATTTCGCTAACAGTGGAAGCAAGGGTGCGATACTCGGCCTCTGAGGAGAACTTGGAGACAGTACTCTGCTTTTTTGACTTCCATGAAATCAAGGAGGTACAAAGAAGTATACAAAAACTCGTGGCTGAGCATCTAGTATTAGGACAGGAGGCCCAGTCTGAATCACTAAAACCTTTAAATTTCAAAATCAAAGTCAGCAGCAAAGAAGACACTAGAACCAGGTTACCCCTTAATGTACCTCAGGACATGAAGACCAGCAGCCATGTGGGCCTGTCGAGGAGCGAGGAATTAGCTAAGCTTATGAACAGCAAAGCAGATGTCCGGCCTGGTGATAGTGAGATATATCAAGCGACCAATGAGTCTTCTGTAACTACAAGGATCGTCCAAAGGTGTGCCCCTAGTAGCAGAGAGTTTGTGGCCAGGGGGCATAGGCGTAGAAACCGGTTTGCATGCAAGTAGGCCTGCATCGGCGAGAAGTTCAAGGGCATATTTCTGTGCTGAGAGGATGATGCCTTGTATATACTGGGCTAGCTCTAAGCCAAGGAAAAACTTTAGAAGCCCCAAATCCTTGATTCTAAAGGTATCGTCAAGATAAAGCTTGATTAACTGGATTTCAACTAAGTTGTTTCCTGTGAGAACGATGTCGTCAACATATATGAGGAGCACAGTGACTTGTGAACATATGGTTTTGACCACGAGAGAGTAATTTGACTTGGATTGTACAAATCCGAGGGAGGTAAGGTGAGAAACCAATTTGAAGTTCCATTGCCTACAGGCCTGTTTCAACCCATAGAGAGATTTGTGAAGTTCGCAAACCTGATTAGGTGCAGAAGTTTCAAATCCTTGAGGAACCCGCATATAGACGTCTTCATGCAAGTCGCCATGAAGGAAGGAAATTGTTAACATCCAATTGATGTCAATGCCAATTGCAAGCTGCTGCAAGTGCCAATACGAGCCCCACTGTGGTAATTTTAACAACCGGGAAGAAGGTTTAAGAGTAGTCAACACCTTCTAGTTGTGTAAAGCCCTTTGCCACAAGGCGTGCCTTATACCTTTCAAGGGAGCCATCAGCTCTAAGTTTCGTCTTATAAACACATTTGCATCCAATATATTTCTTACCAGGAGGAAGTTGAGTGATAGTCCGGGTGTTGTTTTCCCCTAAGGTCTGGATTTCTTTGTTCATGGCATCCTTCCAACTATCATGTTTAATGTATTGAGCATATGAGGAGGTCTCAACAAGGCTGGATATTGCTGAAACAAAGGTTTTGTGGGAGGGTGATACATGATCGTATGACAAAAAATGGGAGATAGGAAAAACAATAATTGAGGACGAATTGGCAGCATTAGTTGAATGGATTGAGTTACAATGATAATCTCGAAGGTAATTGGGGGAATTACGAATTTGAGTAGAGTGTCTGGGGCGTGGAGGTATAGTAGGAGAGGCGGCAGTAGGTGAGGCCGTAGTAGAGGGAGAGGGAGTTTGTGAAGGGGAAGCAGGTTCAAAGGTAGGTTACCTCATCTATGACTTGCACAACCATGAAATTTTTACTCTAGAACATCTCCTTTTATGAGAACATCTTCCCTCTTGTCACCCCTCACTCCCCTACCCCGATTTTCAATCCCCTTATCCAATGTTACTGATCTCCTCCGACCTTCGTCCTCTACATCCAAACCCTAAACCTACCTTTGAACCTACCATTGAGTAATTTGGTAGGTTGAAATTTGGTAGGTTGAAATTTGGTTCGGCTAGCATATATACACCCCCTCCATTTGAGTAATATAACACTTGTAATGAAAACATGGTAAAAATTTTGGGCCCATTTACAGGGTGTCCCAACACTATCTTGGTGGCAGGCGACAGACAATGCTACCCTGTAGTACAAAACACCGTAGTGTTTCTTAGCTAGTACATATAGTTAATAGAGAATAAGAGTTCATTTAGTATTCCTTACTCCAAACTAAACACTCTAGTTTATAGTTATATAATGATGGCATTAACTTCAGTCCTTCTGTCTTCTTTTCTTGCCGTTTCTTTTTCTTGTATTAATTCAGTAGAATATGAAAGGCCAACACTACTTGTATAAATTGAGCCTCATGCTCTTTTCCAAATCAATGAAAAGGATATTTATGGAGTGTGTTTTCTCTAGTTCCTATATTTGGTGCAACACCAACATATGTTTCTCTTTTCTCTCACTTTTCTCTTTTATCCTAGAAATAATAAATAAATAAATAACTTTTTTGTATATCTCTCCTCTCGCATTTTCTCTCTTTTGCATCCTTTTTTGTAGTTCTAAAGAAAGGGCCAAAAAGGTATGATAGCCGATGATTAAATAAAATCCTTTCAAAAGTAGTACTCGATGATTCAAATTTTTATCACTACACTTAAGATATTCATAAAAGAATTACTATTTCCTTAATTTGTTGAAACATACTATTGATGAAGAATGTGTGCTATATTATAATACTGATATATTTAAAGAAAATTAGAAATGTCTGGTTTCAATACATACATTATGTTAGTGTGGTGAAATATTTTAAATAACAAAACAAAAAAAATCTAAGTAAAAAAGGCCAAAAAAAAAACTACACTAACTATTTCTCTTCCCAAAAATAAGCTTACACAAAGAAAACTCTCAGAACCTTCAAACTCCTTTAAACGTGAAAAAATCTCTACAAATTACCATTACCACTTCATTGTCCTTCTCATACAAACCCACTTACAATCTAAAAAAACCACAGCCCAAAATTCCAAACCCTAATCGCAGCAATACTTGTACACAACTCACTAACATTCGTCTTCCTCATCTAGTGTTGTGCCAGCAAGTGATCGAACTGAACGAGCGAGCATTCAATAGAGAAACTCATCAACAAAGTCATGGGTAATGATGATGATGATGATGATGATGATGTTTCCCTTCGTATACTTTTTATGATGATGATGATGATGATGATGATGATGATGATGATGATGATGATGATGATGTTGTTGTTGTTGTTTCTCTTTGTATACTTTTTTTGCAGATAAAAAAGACAAACAATAATTTCATGTGGTTTTGATTTTTCTATTGAAGGCATGTTTTCGTTGAGGGGAGTTAACGGAATATTAGTTTGGAGATGATGATGATGATGATGATGATGATGATGATGATGATGATGATGATGATGATGATGTTGTTTCCCTTCGTATACATTTTATGAAGATGATGATGATGATGATGATGATGTTGTTGTTTCCCTTCGTATACTTTTTATGAACATAAAAAAGACAAACAATAATTTCATGTGGTTTTAATTTTTCTATTGAAGGCATGTTTTTGTTGAGGGGAGATAACGGAATATCAGTTTGGAGATGATGACAGGTGATTAAGTTGTGCCGATGTGACGATTCTACTTCCCGGGTGCTATTGTTCTATACTTCTGTTTGGTTTCTACTTGAGTATTTGATTTATTTGAAGATGTTTCCTAAAAAACATTTATCTAGTAATGAAAAATGAAAAGAAAAAAAACAAAATGAGAGCTAATTAAATCACAACAAGAAAATGCATCTAATACTGATAATCTTGATAATATTGATGTGCCAAATGCACCTAATGATGTTCCTAGTGAACAAGAACACCCTCATTTTGATATTTGTGATCCAAGAAGTTGGGAGAATCTTGATAACAATTCGAAGAATATTCTAGTTGAAAAGGGGCCTACTAGAGAAATGAATCTTAACTTTCCCTTAGACAAATATTTTAGACATTTTTCATGAGTATTATTTGAGAAAATAAGGAATGTTGAGATTAGTTATTGGAAATCGTTAGTTTATTGCAAACATGTTGACAAAGTATATTGTTTTGTCATTTATTGAAATATTTTCAAATTAAAAAATAGTTATGTTAGGGGGGCCTTTTCTCACAATTTGCCTAAGACCCATAAAAGGCCAGGAACGAGACTGCTCACACACAACACAATTGCACGATAGGCTCTAAAAATCATTGCATATAACAAATATCCATAAAAAATTTCCTATCTAAAACCACTTATTTATCTTTATTAAACACACTACAGAGAGACATACACACTTTTCAACTAAAATATTTCTTTAAATAAAAATTAAAACTAATTTTGTACAAACATTATTAAAAGGGCCAAGAAAATAAGAAAAGTGTACATGTTTAGAGTTTCTATAACTACAACAAATGTTTCATCATATATTTGCGCCTTTTTCTATGTTTCAGCATGACCGACGCACATATTATTGTCCTAGCCTGGGAAGCCTTAACTAAAATCAACCTGAACTAATGAACAACCATGGTATTAAACTTAAAGTAGACTATACTCAAAATGAATTTTCTACTGAAAATTCAGCAGAATCACCCCTAAAATGTGAACATCCTAAAATAACATAGACACATGTATAATTGTAACAAAAAAAACATCCAAGATAGGCTCTCACAAAGGCTGAAAGTTCTTTGACGAGGGAAGTAGGGGCATGTGGCACGTGGTACGAAGTGTAACATTCGAGACAGAACTTAGACTGCTCAACATCGTACTGCTTGTGTTATGACGTTGAGGCAAGTTAATGAGGCTACTGTCGATGTTGTTTCTAGTGGAAATTTCTCTGATGATTCATTTCAGCATGTTGTCCCCTCCAAGGATAGGCTACTTTCGCTAATTCTTCGAGCTCACAGGCCCCCTAGACCTCTTTGATGAGCGTGGTACCAGGTATTCAATCGGTTCATGGGGGAGGTGGGGAGTACTCTCCTCTTGAAGAGGGTCGGGTTGGTGCTGATGTTGGAACCAACCAACCTACTGTAGTTGCTGGCGAAATTTGAGTTGGTATGAGAGGTCATGCACCATCTCCTTGCTCCTCCTACAATCAAGAAGTCACGAGCGAGTTTGGTGAATCTTATTTGGGTGTGCTCCAATGATTGTTTTTAGAGTTTTTTGTGGAGAAAGGATACACATATTGTGAGGCGTTATAGGGAGTGGTTCTCAATGAAAACTTACTTGCGTTGTGGGTAGTATTTGTAGTAGGAGTCTCAAACATGGTTGAGGAAAAATATACAAATGGAAATCTAATAAATATACTCTTTTTGAATACAAACTTTTTGTAATAAAAAATGTGGAGTTAATGAATGAATATCATATAGCTTAGATTTCATTCCAATTTAATTTGATTTAAAACCCCAACGTAAAATGTAAAGTTATCTTATCTTTATGTAATGACTAAAAAAAAGTTAAGTTACCACGAAAATTAGATATGAGAAAAATGAAATGAGCCTTTAGTTTTATTGTTTTTAACACGTGGTGACAAAATTATAGATGAGTTTCGTTTTTACTAACTCTAATTTTTGTCTTTTAGGTACAAACGTAATTTTAAATTATTAAATTGTTGAAAAATTTCATGATTTATATTTCAAACACAATTATAAAGATATCTTATTTGTTAAATTGCATTCTTTATGCCAGATTTTTCAAGTTAATTATATCTACTATTTATTATGAAACTCTATTTACACTTTGGCCTTCTACATTTGTGATCTCTCTCTCTCTCTCTCTCTCTCTCTCTCTCTATCTATCTCTCCCTCCCTCCCTCCCTCCCTCCCTCCCTCCATCCCTCCCGCTATGGTTTCTTCTCTTTGTTTTTGTGTTTTCCCTTTCAAGTGTTAAAAGAATTCAGCTGATTGAGAGGAAATGTGAGTCTAATGGGTTGGGCTTATGCCTAGTTCATGGTGTTAACTAAATTTGGTAAAACACCCTCTTCCTCAAAGAGTAGGATTTCCTTAATTTCTACAAAGGCCAATTTCAAGGAATAATCTAAATCCTAACATCTTAAATCACACACAATTTCATTCAATAATAAAATAAAAGCAAGCAAATATCAAACATATGTCAAAGCACAACCAATGTAATATCCAAAGTAATTATTTTCTTACTTTGGGTATTACAAATGCTCTAGAAAATTTTGCCCAAAATTTCCTTGAAAGGGGCATCACTTCCACATTCACATAAACGAGTCTATCAAGAGTTTTACCGTAGCTATGTACCTCACTCCATATAGACTATATAGAACAGATTAAAAAAATAATTCAATCTTTCAACACCATATAATATCATGCTCTAAATAGGCATGATTGTCACATCTCCTTATAAGTTTTTATCACCCTTTGAACTTATTTCTAGGGATCTCCGGTCTATAGTTTGGGTTATCCTTATAAGAGACAATTTAATCTCTGAACATTAGTCGCATTCTTTTTGAGGTTTTCAATAGCTTCCTCTTTCTAATCCTTTGTTGCAACGTTATCAAATACCATATCTTTTAGTAGACTTTAAATTTAATGGTCCCTGAACTATATTAATATAAGATATTAAATTTTTTCGTTACTCGAATAATAAGATTTGAATTTTAGAATACTTTCTTTTACTTATATTAATGTAAGGGTAATTTGAAAGTAGATACAAAATTGATTCTCTAGTTTGGCGTATTCGTTGTCTAGTGGTTTGCGATTTTAAGTCCACGCGTTTGAATTCTAAATCTTTGTTGTAATATCAAAGATCATATCTTTTAGTCCCTCTAGGACTTGTTAATAAAAAATAATAAATTATGTCGGCACAAGGAAAAATATTCTTAAAATAACTAAAGCTTCTAAGGGTTAAAAAAGACATGCATTTTAGTAAGAAGGGTTAAATATTAATGTTAGAATAACAATAGTCGGTATTAATGTTAGAATCGCAATAGTCAATATTAATGTTAGAATAGCAATAGTCAGTATTAATGTTTGAATAGCAATAGCCAATTTTTTTTAAATGTAAAAGTTAATACTGCCTTGTATAAATATGGATTGATCTCTCCTTCAATAAATAGGAATTGACGGATAATACAATAATCGAGTTTGCATTTTCACAATGACGATGCTAACATATACTCCAAATTAATGTTCTGTTTCTGCAAAGAATGGCAAAAGGTGATTTGCCTCACTGTGAAACATAATAAATTGTTGAATCACCATGTTAATTCACCTCAACTATCTTAGGTGACGGTCTTATATCAAAGCAAGCGGTAGAGGTTTTTCTAGATTTTGCTTTTTCATTTTCCACAATTTATACACAGAGAAAGCAAATATTTCATAGTTGTGCAATGGTTCTGTCAGCTGATGTAGTTAATTAATTGGATGTCGTTGATTTAATTGAATGGCTAGGATATTGCAGCAGACAGTTGCAGCAGACAAGTTGCAGTTGAGGATCCGAATCCGTGGTTCCTTTCTGACATTTCTCTCTCTTTGCGTGACAATGTCGTAATCGTTTTCCTCTGCAGAGCTCTTCTCTCTCATCGCACATTTGCTTCGCTGTTGCGATTTGCTCTTTGTTAGCAACTCCTTATTGTTGCGCTGGTTTAATTCTGGAATGTTGTTCGTTTTTGGATCGATCCTCCATCGTTTCTATTCTTTGTCATGGCTCTTGGAAATAGACTTTGCACTCATTCCAACAGGACCAATCACACCATTGATACATGCTTCATCAAGCACGGTTATCCTCCGGGTTTCAAGTCTAGGCAACCAATGGCTCTCAGTTTCAAAGTCCGATGCCCTTGTTTCCTTCCTCTGCGCCTACTACTACCGCGACTATCTCCCTAGCAAGTGCACAACATGTTGCAACTGGCCTCACAGGTTCCGGTAACTCTCTTTCCTTATGACTTAAAGACTCTGCCGCCACTGACCATATAACATCTTCTCTACAGTTTTTGCGACTTATAAAGTCATTTGGCCCGTATCTATGTCCCTTCCTAACGGTACTAAGACAATTGCTTCCTACGATGGTACTAACACCTGACCTTGTATTGTATGATGTACTTTACTTTTCTGATTTTTCCAAAAACATTATATCTGTTGGCAGACGTCAAGCTTCTGAATATTGCCAAGTTTTGTTTGTTGACTACGAGTGTTTGATACAGAAAAAGCCTTCTTTGAGGACGATTGGAAACGCTGGGTTGGATGGCATGTTATTCTCGATGGTAATTGATTTGAAATGCTCTACTAGCTCTGTTTTAGCTATACATTGTACCCTGCAATCAATATTGACCTTTGTCACCATATATTAGGACATCCCTCACCTGGCTGTTTTTCCCTTGTACACAAACAGAACTCCGATATCCCACACTGTACTCCCACCGCTTGTGATGTCTGCCACTTTCCCAAGCAATAAAAATCCTTGTTTCCCTTGAGTTCCTCTGTTTCCAATAGCATATTTAACTTAATTCATATTGACATATGGGGCCTTATAGTGTCCCCACTATTCTTGGCAATAGATACTTCCTTACCATTGTTGATGATAAATCTCGTTTTACATGGATTAGACTAATGAAAACCAAATTCGAAGCCGGTACTCATCTCATGAACTTTATCACCATTATACACATCCAATTTGACATTAGTGTTAAAACTGTCAGATCTGACAATGGCTGTGAATTCAACATACCTGACTACTATCACTCTAAAGGCATCATACACCAACGTTCTTGTACCGAAACTCCACAACAAAATGGAGTCGTTAAATGAAAACACCAGTTGTTCACATCACAACAAAATGTACCGAATATCCTAAATGTAGCCGGTTCCCTCATGTTTCAATCCAAATTACCTCTTCCCTTTTGGGAATTTGCCGTTTCCCAAGCTATTCACATCATAAACCTTCTTCCCTCACACTCACTAAACAACCAATCCCCTTCCTATATATTACACAATATCCCTCCCGACCTCTCCCACTTCCGGGTGTTTGGTTCCCTTATGTTATGCTACTACCCATGTTGCTCACCAAACCAAATTTCAACCTAGGGCTCGAAAATGTGCCCACATTGGCCATACAATTGGTGTCAAAGGTTACCTCCTCTATGACTTGCACAACCATGAAATTTTATATTCTAGTACATTTCCTTTTATGAGAACATCTTCTCTTTTGCCACCCCTCACTCCCCTACCCCGATTTTCAACCCAATTCTCCCATCTTCACTTCTAATAGAGAATAGAAAGTCAACAAATGAACAGTCAACGCACGTGACCTCACATGTGCCACAAAAGAGTAAAGTGACTA
Organism: Astragalus membranaceus; assembly: GCA_039519185.1. NCBI lineage: Eukaryota > Viridiplantae > Streptophyta > Magnoliopsida > Fabales > Fabaceae > Astragalus > Astragalus membranaceus. The sequence goes on along the minus strand of CM076848.1, from coordinate 169,017,711 downwards.
AAATGAATTCAGATAACACTGCCAAACAGCAACACGAAGGAAGAAAAAACCCAGCAAGCTCACTTCACCCATCTTGAAACCTTCTTGATTTAGCAGAACCTGTAACACTAGGTTCAGTTACTCATTTCTATAAGAATTGGTTGTAAAGTTAGTTAGCAATTGAACTGATTGAGCAAATCCTAACAGTGTATATATTTGCTCTCATCTTTTTAATTGTAATCAGCTGAATTAAATGAAATCTCAGATATTCTCATTCACTGAACTTTAGAGTTCGATTACTTTCCAATCCCCTTACCCAATGTTACTGACCTCCTCCTACCTTCGTCCTCTACATCCCCAGTAAACCCTCCAAACCCTACCCCTACCACAGAACCTGCTTCCCCTTCACAAACTCCCTCTCCCTCTACTACGGCCACACCTACTGCCTCCTCTCCTACTATACCTCCACGCCCCCCAGACACACCTAAGGCACGCCTTGTGGCAAAGGGCTTTACACAACTAGAAGGTGTTGACTACTCTAAAACCTTCGCCCTGTTTGTTAAAATTACCACTGTAGGGCTCGTATTGGGACTTGCAGCAGCTTGCAATTGGCATTTACATCAGTTGGATGTTAATAATTTCCTTCCTTCATGGCGACTTGCATGAAGACGTCTATATGTGGGTCCCCTCGAATTTGTACAATCCAATCCAGATTACTCTCTCATGGTCAAAACCATTGGTTCACAAGTCACTGTGCTCCTCATATATGTTGACGACATCGTTCTCACAGGAGACAACTTAGCTGAAATCCATTCAGTCAAGCTTTCTCTTGATGATACCTTTAGAATCAAGGATTTGGGGCTTCTAAAGTTTTTCCTTGGCTTAGAGGTATCCTGGTCTACACAAGGCATCATCCTCTCACAACGGAAGTATGCCTTTGAACTTCTCGCTGATGCAGGCCTACTTTCTTGCAAACTGGTTTCTACACCTATGCCCCCTGGCCTTAAACTCTCTACTACTAGTGGCTCACCTTTGGACGATCCTTATAGTTACAGAAGACTCATTGGTCGCTTGATATATTTCATTAACACCAGGCCGGACATCTGCTTTGTTGTTCATAAGCTTAGCCAATTCACTGCGCTTCATATCCTAAGGTACATTAAGGGGCAGCCCGTCCCTTCTTTGCTGCTGACTCTGATTTGAAACTTAAAAATTTTTTAGTGATTCGGACTGGGCCACTTGTCCTAATACTAGATGCTCAGTCACGGGTTTTTGTATATTTCTTTGTACCTCCCTGATTTCATGGAAGTCATAAAGGCAAAGTATGGTCTCCAAGTTCTCCTCAGAGGCCGAGTATCGCACCCCTGCTTCCACTGTTTGTGAAATCCTGTGGCTACTATAACTCTTGACGGATTTACATATCCCTCACACAGATTCAATTCCGCTATATTGTGACAACCAGTCTGCCATTCAAATAGCTTAGAATCCCACATTCCATGAGCGAACGAAACATATTGAACTCGATTGTCACCTAGTTCGTGATAAGATCCAAGTAGGCACCATACATCTCATGCCCATTACCAATGTTGCTCAGCTTGCTGACATCCACACCAAACCCCTCCAACCCATCTCGTTCCAGAATCTCTTATCCAAGTTTAACATGAAAAATATTTACAGCCCAGCTTGAGGAGGGGTGTTAGAATAGCAGTAGCCAATATTAATGTTAGAATAGCAATAGCAAATAATAATGTTTGAATAGCAATAGTCAGTATTTATGTTAGAAAAGTAATAACTAATTTTTTTAATTGTAAGAGTTAATACTGCCTTTTATAAATAGGGATTGATCCCTCCTTCAATAAAGTGTGAATCTTTTTTTACCAAAACTAACACCATGTTTGTAACTTCTGTAAAATCTATACGAATAATGGCACCGCCACATCAACAGCCCATACAAGGACATGTTTCCATGTTGGTATCCCAGATGCGCATGACATGTACCTACCACGTAAACACAGTTTGATTACATCAGCATGATAATGTCTGCCATGTCACCACCTTATAGCCACATCAACATTTCTGTCGAAAGTCGTATGACAACTTAACTATGGGACTGAAATTGCTTAATTGACAAAATTGGGGGATCAAAATTGTGAAAAAATATGAGACTAAACTTTGAATTTAATAAATTAGGGTGAATAAAACTACAATTAAGTATAAAATTGAAGAGTTTCAAAATAATAACAAAATGGTGGATTGAACATGGTTTATGGTGACCACTTATAAGAGTTACCTACCATAAAAGTTTCCATTATTTTACCTCAACAATAAGTTTTATTTTCTCTTAAATTCTTTGTATTGACCATGCATGCATGATTATATGATCTACGTTAAATCTTGTCATCCTTCTAATCACTTAATTTTCCCTACAACAATGCATGATATGATCGAAAGAACACATTTTCAAGAGGGAAGTTAGTTTTTGTTTTCTATTCTTCCAAATATCAAACAAAATAACTTTTTCCTTACATGAAAAACTCCTCAAGCCATGCATTTATTCCATTTTTGTAATTGAAAACATCTTCAACAAACATGTTAATGGTTATATATGGGCGATTATGATTATATTCTTGCAACATCAAACCTAGTCGTATATATGAGTGATAAACATTATTTTACTTATATTCGATTTTAATCATTAATCTATATTGTATGGTTAAAATTTAATTCTCAAAACTTAGGAACTTGTTATGCTCTACTGGAAAAGTTATATTGACAAGAACTTTTGACTACCATGTGTTTCCTAAGATAACATGTAAAAAAAGTTTCGGGGGGTGGGGGAGAGTAACTCATCAGTTACAAAGTATTCAATCAACACTAATCGACCATTCTCTGACCTTGTGCGTGTAATCTGACACATATTGGTTAAGTTCAATCGAGAGAATGAACTAATTAATGTTGGAACTTTGATGTTGTGTGAATTGAAAAAGTCTCACATTGGATAGACTAGGCACTTTAAGAGTGCTTATAAGTGTGGAATTCACACCTTGGGATGGGCCCCAAGGGGTACCCATTATTTTGGAAGGGAGAAAACGCACACAAACGGATAACCACATGCGTGTGCGCCGTCGCCGCCGTTCGTCCGACCGACTCTGGTGGGGCGGTCTAGACTTGGGCTGAGTGGTGTGTGATTTTATTTCGAAAAATATTTTTTTATTTTTATTTTTGTGTGCGTTGACTCCAACAGTCATGTTTTCCAAGTCAAAGCTCCAACTGTTATATTAACCAAGTCAAAAGAGCCGTTACGCTTTGACCATGTCAAAAGCGTCGTTTCTCTCCAACGGTCATATTGACTAAGTCAAAAGAGCCGTTGCACATTTATTGCTTTTATTACCCAATGGCTGTTTGCTCCACAAACTCACCTATAAATGGAGACCTCTCCCCACTTTCCAAAACACACCGAAACTTGAAGCATTTCCAAGTTTCTTCTCTCTTCTCTCTTAACACTTTTCTTTTCTCTCTCGAAACTTGAAGCATTTCCAAGTTTTTTTTTAGAGTGGTTTCCGAACCATATAGAGTGGTTAACAAACCATATTGAGTGGTTTTTTAAACCATATAGAAGGTGTATTATCTCGAGCGAAATTTTTACAGTGTAGTAATCTTTCGTAACAGTTTCAACTGAGCTGTTTTATCCTGGGGATGTCGTGGTTGATAGCCTGTTTGCACAATTTCCAGCAGTGCCACGAAACGTCTTAAAGAGAGCGACCTAGTCCGCGACTCAACCCAGTAATTTTTTCGGTGGATTTATTTAATTAAACAATATTATGAAAATAAAAAACAACACTAATCAAATATGTAAAGATAATAAAGTAGCTACAAGATTGATTGTCTAGTTTCGCATATTTATTTTTCAGTCAAAGATTTGAATTCTCATTCTTTACATTAATGTCATCAAAGACCATATCTTTTAGTTGAATTTATATTTAATAGTTCCAGGTCTATATTAATAAAAAAAATAGTAAATTTTTTCGGTACTCAAATAAATAGAAACAAATAAATTAAAAAGGAAATAAATATATATATATATATATATATATATATATATATATATATATATATTCGTAAAATAATAATTAACTTTTGGAGAAAAATAGGACCTTTCTTTTACGTACTTAATAAGAAAGGTTAAGTCCGTTTTTAGTTCCTAAAAAAGTGTTGAGAGTTTTGTTTGTGTCTCTCTATAAAATTTTACTCACTTTTAGTCTCGAATTTTCCTTAGTCAATGCTTTTATTCATCCATGACTTTTAATAGCACTTAGAAGTGCTATAAAAAGCCCCATAAAACACAATTAAAAATCACGAGGCACTAAAAGCATTGATAGAGGAAAATGTGGGAACTAAAGATGAGTGAAATTTTTTATAAGGATTAAAAAAATTGTAAATATTTTTAGGAACCAAAAACATATATAACCTAATATGAATATAAAATGTCATAAAAAAGTAAGTATTATAAAAAGTAGTTCAGATAGTAGAGGAGTATAATTAATACAAAAGTTATAATTTGATATATATATTTTGTTTTATAAAGAAATAAATTAATTTGTTTCGTGTATATAAAGCACACTTTAGGGACATCTTGCCTCATCACTTGAAACAACAACTCCCCATATAACCATGTTCTCCTTATTCTTCTATAGAGAAAGTCACATGAAATCGCCACCAAAAAGGCTCCATTGGTTCGTGTAGATGAAGACTACATTGAATATATAATGAGTCCTTATGGAAACTTACCATCACCACAAGAAAACAGAGATATTGTGTCTGGCATGGGAAAACGCATTTCCAATTTTCATACCCCGGATACCAACACCCATGTTGGTCTTGTTAGATCCCAGTCATCATTGGAAACTCGTAGATTTTTGCATTCATCTGATGAAATGGACTAAAGAAATATTGGTTAAAGAAGCTGAAGCATGTTGGTCAAAAGATCAACTCTAATATAAAATATTGTTTACAAAAACTGCTTCTAGAAGCATTTCTGCAACTGTTTCTGTAAACAAAGAAGTATAAATGAACTGCAACGACAGCAGGAGTAGGTCAACATGAGAATATGGGGATGCGGATGAGAAGATGGGAACGCATGGACACAATGGATGTTGATTTATTATATAGAGACATGCATCTCATTTACCTTCTTTCTATACTAGTTTCGATTTATTGTAGTTATCTTTTTTCTTGCTTTCGTTTTCATCGTACTAGATTAGGGTCAACATCATGAAGTCTAGATTTTCATCATGTACTTAATGTGCCCCAAATTCAAATCGAAGAAGACAATAAACGAGCATATAATAAGATTCTATATCATCTTATTATAATATCCTCTTTTATTGTCTTCTTCCATTTGAATTTGGGGCACATTAAGTACATGATGAAAATCTAGACTTCACGATGTTGACCCTAATCTAGTACGATGAAAACGGAAGCAAGAAAAAAGATAAATACACTAAATTGAGACTAGTACAAAAGGCAGGTAAATGAGATGCATGTCTCTATAAAATAAATCAACATCCATTGTGTCCATGTGTTCCCATCTTCTCATCCCCATCCCCATATTCTCATGTTGACCTCCTCCTGCTGTCGTTGCAGTTCATTTATACTTCATTGTTTGCAGAAACGGTGCTAGAAGCAGATTTGGTGAACAAATATTTTATATTAGAGTTGATCTTTTGACCAACATGTTTCAGCTTCTTTGACCAATATTTCTTTGGTCCATCTCATCAGATGAATCCAAAAACCTACGAGTTTCCAATGATGAGGGGGATCTAACAAGACTAACATATGTGCTGGTAAGCGAGGTATGAAAATTGGAAATTGGTTTTCCCATGTCAGACACAATATCTCTATTTTCTTGTGGTGATGGTAAGTTTCCATAAGGACTCTCATTATATATTCAATGTAGTCTTCATCTACACGAACCAATGGAACCATTTTGGTGGCCATTTCATGTGACATTCTCTATAGGAGAATAAGGAGAAGATGGTTATGGGGAATTGTTGTTTCAAGTGATGAGGCAAGATGTCCAAAGTGTGCTTTATATACAACATATTAATTTATTTCTTTATAAAACAAAATATGTATTAAATTATAACATTTGTATTAACTATACTCCTCTTTTACTATTTGAACTACTTTTTATATACTTACTTTTTTTACGACATTTTATATTCATATAAGGTTATATATGTTTTTGGTTTCTAAAAATATTTACAAATTTTATTTTAAATCCTTATAAAAAATTTCACTCATCTTTAGTTTCCACATTTTTCTCTGTCAATGGTTTTAGTGCCTCATAATTTTTAATAGTGTTTTATATTAAAAGCATTGAGTAAGGAAAATCTTAGACTAAAATTGAGTTAAATTTTTTAGAGAGACACAAACAAAATTCACAAAACTTTTTTAGGGACCAAAAACGTACTTAATGTAACACCCCGGTATTTCTTTAACAAAGAAATACCAAAATATACAATTTGGTTTACATCAGAGTAAAAAAATTCCTGTTCAGATATAAATCCTTACAATAAACAGCGGAAACTATGAAATAACATTATACAAGTTCGAGTCATAAGACCGAATACAGAGGCTACATCAAAAAAATCTAAAACATGGATGGAAGATCACATCTCCAACTTCTCCTCGAGCCTGGCAACTAACTGTGTCGCCTGCTATCCTTATATCCTGTTCTCTGTAAAAACAACAACAATGATTGGGTGAGACAACTTGTCTCAGTGAGTTCTACCGTGCCCCCTCACTAACACTCGGTTCAATTATTAAACCGTGACAACATAAGTTGACAAACAATGTCCAGTGATTAATCAAAACGCCGACCGTGGAAGAACCACTACTCCCGGCGAATCGTGTACTTAACTTATCATAAACCGGCCGTGCAACAACCACTAATCCCGGTAACCCACGTTTGACCACGCCAAAACGTATACAGGGCCTAGGCAAGGGGTCATGACTTCCCTCCCCAGTATGCTACTTGTCGGGTCGTCACCCAACGTGATACATAATAAAATATATATCCTGTCCGCATTGGACCGTCTTTTAAGTTCTAGACATTCTAAAACCATAGTTGACTTATAACCCGTTTTGATGAATTCAAAGTTAGACATCCGGCATTATAATCACAGCATAACAATTGACATCCAGTTCAGTTGGTTTATTCAATACATGAACCCACACGCATACTAGCTTTCGGTTTTTCGATCAATTTGACTTTCAAGACTCCTTTTCAAAAACTCAAGTTGAACATGCTTAAAAAAGGGTTTTTATTAGGTTAATTATGTCACAAGTGGTTAGGAAGAAGATTAGAAGTGGTTTGGGATCGAAAGGAGCGACGAAACGAAAAATCGGAACTCGGTAACAGAACCTCACGCACGGCCCGTGCTCCGGGGGCGCACGACCCGTGCGTGACACGCATGGTCCGTGCCCAGGGGTGCACGTCCCGTGCATGTTGCACAATTCCAACCCGAAGAGGGAGCACGGTCCGTGCCCTAGGGCGCACGATCAGTGCGCCCTGTATCTGTTACAAAACTCAGCAGATTTCTCGTTTTCGTTTCTCCGTTCGCGCCCAATTCGATTTCCGATCTCAATCCAACCTGAAAAACAGAATATATTCCAGACATTCCAGACAATAGACCAGTGCATAAACGAGATCAAAAATCATTTTGAACGCTTATATTTCCATAAACCATAAAACGTTAAGTTTCTCAAAAATCGGTTTTCGACCCAAAACGTCTCTCGACTCAGTTTCCATCCGAGAACCAAAATATATAACTAAGTTGAAAACAATCAAATTAACCTTAATCGTGAGTAAAACTCACCGGTTTGACGACTCCCCGAGAAACCCCGCCCTCGCTCGAACAATCGAACCGTTAACCACTCGAACAATCCCCGTAATCACGAACACGCTCCGAATACCTCCGCAACTGAACTCAATGGGCCCCCCTTGCACAAACAGCAACTCAATCAATCATTCTTGCTACTGAACTCCTCTCCGGTATATTGAACTGATGACTCTCGAGACTTTGACGAATCGAACCCAAACTCGACGAACAAACATTCCAGCTTTACTTCCATTTCCCAGTATCAGGATACCGATTTGTAACTGGCATAACTAGGTCAATTCGTGACCAAAACTCCTCAAATCAGTGCCCATTGTGGATAGAATTTTTTCTAGATTCTGATGGAGGAAGTTCCAGACGCATGCAGCCAATATTCAGAGAGTTATCGCGAATACAATGGGACTGGTCCAGTACAATGGCAGATTCTTAACTAAAACTTGAGGACACAATATCTCCCTCATTTCCAAATGAAAGCGGACGGTTCTTGTGTTCATATTGAAGAAGTTTGTGTCTAGTTTCCAGAGGAACAAAAATCATGAACAGAAGAGTTGAATACAGGGAGATACGATAAAAACACTGAAGGTAGGTCATACGGGTTTCACCCAGAATTTGTCTTGAGTGGGTGTCTTCAACCTCAATCATCAAGAGCTGCGAAATTCAGCTCCAAAACAGCACTCCATCTACTCCAGCACTCCCTCCTACTGTCCAACTCCCTAAATTCAGAATGTGGTTAGTGTAGGCACACTAATAGGATTGTTGAACTTCCATAGTTGCCTATGGAGCTTCAATGGCAACATGCAAGGTTTTGAACTTCACAAAAATCCACTTTGAGCTCTAAGGTTCAGAAATGGTAGAATGGAATATAGAGGGAGTGAACTTCTGAAAGTTATATCAATGGAAAGAGGAATAAAAATGAAGATGGATGCTGGGGAGAAAACATACATGCAATGGGTTTTGATGAATTCCTCTTCACCTCCCCTTCTCTTCTCTCTCTCTCTCTCTCTCTCTCGCATTTTCTCCTTTCTCTCATTCTCACTTTTCTAATTTTGACTAAGCTTCTGAATGAGAGGGAAAGGAGTGTGCTCAGCTAGTTTAATGAGCTGAGGTGCTTTAAAAGGGGAAATGTCCAAAATGCCCTTACTCCTTAATTCTCACTTAAATCCATTCTAATCCATCAAACATTCATCCATTCTTATGACTTAGGAATTACAATACCATTTTCATGATCCTACTATGACTCGGACCCAATATTTATATCGTTGGATGATACATCTTCGATGCGAGGTGAAATGACCATTTTACCCTTGTGGTATAATTCCCACCACAATTCACACAATTCGAATAATTTGAGTACATTTCATATGCTTGAGTGATTAAACATTGTTTCCACGAAATTGTCATATCCATGACCCGATTTATTATCTAATCGAATAATAAATCGTTAGTTAATTTCGTAATCCGAAATTAACAAAACTAGGGATGTTACACTTAACCCTTCTTATTAAGTACATAAAAAAATGTCCTACTAATACCGAAAAAATTTACTTTTTTTAATAATATAGACCCAAAACTATTAAATATAAATTCTACTAAAAGATAAGATCTTTGATGACATTAAAGTAAAGAATGAGAATTTAAACTAGTTGACTGAAAAATGAATACGCCAAACCAGACAATCAATCTTTAGCTACTTTATTACCTTTACATATTTGAATAGTTCATTTTCTCGATTGAATTTGACCAATATGTGTCAGATTACCCCCACAAGGTTAGGGAATGGTCAGTTAGTGTTGACCGAATACATTGTAACTGATGAGTTACTCCCCTCACCTCCTGGAAAAAAAATTACATGTTATCTTAGGAAATACAGAGTAGTCAAAAGTCCTTGTAACATAACTTTTCCAGTAGAGCATAACAAGTTCTTAAATTTTGAGAATTAAATTTTAACCATACAGTATAGATTAATGATTAAATTCGAATATAAGTAAAATATTGTTTATCAGTCATATATACGACTAGGATTGATGTTAATATAATCATAATCGCCCATATATAACCATTAACATGTTTGTTGAAGATGTTTCAATTAAAAAATAGAATAAATGCATGGCTTGAGGAACTTTTCATGTAAGGAAAAAGTTAGTTTGTTTGATATTTTGAAGAATAGAAAACAAAGATTGTGCTGCTAATACTAACTTCTCTCTTGAAAATGTGTTTTACATATCATACATTGTTGTACGGAAAATTAAGTGTTTAGAAGGATGACAAGATTTAATCATAGAATCATGCATGGATGGTCAATACAAAGAATTTAAAAGAAAATAAAACATATTGTTAAGATTAATTAATGGAAAATTTTATGGTAGGTAACTCTTATTAGTGGTCCACCATAAAACCATGTTCAATCCACCATTTTGTTATTATTTTGAAACTCTTCAATTTTATGCCTAATTGCAGTTTTAGTCTCCCTAATTTATTAAATTAAAAATTTAGTCTCATATTTTTTCACAATTTTGATCCCCCAATTTTGTCACTTATGAAATTTTGGTCCCATCGTTAAGTTGTCATACGACTTTAGACAGAAATGATGATGTGGCTATAAGGTGGTGACATGGCAGACATTATCATGCTGATGTAATCAAAATTTGTTTACGTGGCAGGTACATGTCATGTGCATCTAGGATACCAACATGGAAACATGTCATTCTGGTATGGGCTGTTGACGTGGCGATACCATTATTCGTATAGATTTTATAGAAGTTACAAACATGGTGTTAGTTTTGGTAAAAAAAAGATTCAAACTTTATTGAAGGAGGGATCAATCCCTATTTATACAAGGCAGTATTAACTCTTACAACCAAACAAATTGGTTATTGCTATTCTAACATTAATATTGACTATTGGTATACTAACATTAATACTGACTATTCCTATTCTAACATTAATATTGACTATTGCTATTCTAACACCCCCCAACCTGGATTGTATATGTTTTTAATGTTCAAATTGGATAACAGATTCTGGAACGATACGAGCTGGAGGGGTTTGGTGTGGATTTCATCAAGTTGAGCTGCGGTGAGAATGGGCATGAAATGAATGGTGTCAGCTTGGTCCTCATCACAAACTAGGTGACAATCGAGTTCAATATGTTTCATTCGCTCATGGAATCAAGGATTCTTAGCTATCTGAATGGCAGACCAGTTGTCACAATATAGCGGAATTGAATCTGTGTGAGGGATATGTAAATCTGTTAAAAGGTATTGTAGGCACTGGATTTCACTAACAGTGGAAGCAAGGGAGCGATACTCGGCCTCTGAGGAGAACTTGGAGACCCTACTCTGCTTTTTTGACTTCCATGAAATTAGGGAGGTACCAAGAAATATACAAAAACCTGTGGCTGAGCATCTAGTATTACGATAGGAGGCCCAATCTGAATCACTTAAACCTTTAGGTTTCAAAATCAGAGTCAGCAGCAAAGAAGAGACCAGAACCAGGTTGCCCCTTAATGTACCTCAGCACATGAAGACCAACAGCCATGTGGGCCTGCCGAAGAGCGGAGATGAATTGGCTACAGCAAATCAGCTGCTCGGTCAGGTGATAGTGAAATATATCAAGCGACCAATGAGTCTTCTGTAACTATAAGGATCGTCTAAAGGTGTGCCACTAGTAGCAGAGAGCTTGAGGCCAGGGGGAACAGGCATAGAAACCGGTTTGCAAGTAAGTAGGCCTTCATCGGCGAGAAGTTCAAGGGCATATTTCTGTGCTGAGAGGATGATGCCTTGTGTAGACCGGGCTTCCTCTAAGTCAATGAAAAACATTAGAAGCCCCAAATCCTTGATTCTAAAGGTATCATCAAGAGAAAGCTTGACTGACTGGATTTCAGCTAAGTTGTTTCCTGTGAGAACGATGTCGTCAACATATATGAGTTACACAGTGACTTGTGAACCAATGGTTTTGACCATGAGAGAGTAATCATACATGGATTGTACAAATCCGAGGGAGGTGAGGTGAGAAACTAATTTGAAGTTCCATCACCTACTGGTCTGTTTCAACCCATAGAGATTTGTGAAGTTGGCAAACCTGATTAGGTGCAGAAGTTTCAAACCCTTGAGGGGATCCGCATATAGACGTCTTCATGCAAGTCGCCGTGAAGGAAGGAAATTATTAACATCCAACTTATGTAAATGCCAATTGCAAGCTGCTGCAAGTGCCAATACGAGCCCCACAGTGGTAATTATAACAACCGGGGAGAAGGTTTCAGAGTAGTCAACACCTTCTAGTTGTGTAAAGCCCTTTGCCGCAAGGCGTGCCTTATTACTTTCGAGGGAGCCATTAGCTCTAAGTTTGGTTATATAAACACATTTGCATCCAATAGGTTTCTTACCAAAAGGTAGTTGAGTGATAGTCCAGGTGTTGTTTTCCTCTAAGGCATGGATTTCTCTGTTCATGGCATCCTTCCAACTATCATGTTTAATGGCTTGAGCATATGAGGAGGTCTCAACAAGGCTGGATATTGCTGAAACAAAGGTTTTATGGGAGGACGATACATGATCGTATGAAAAAACATGAGAGATAGGAGAAACAATACCTGAGGACGAATTGGCAGCATTAGTTGAATTGATTGAGTTACAATGATAGTCTCGAAGGTAGTTGGGGGAATTACGGATTCTATTAGAGTGTCTGGGGGGCGTGAAGGTATAGTAGGAGAGGAGGAAGTATGTGAGGCTGTAGTAGAGGGAGAGGGATTTTGTGAAGGGGGAGCAGGTTCAGTGGTAGGGTTAGGGTTTGGAGAGTTTATTGGGGATGTAGAGGACGAAGGTAGGAGGAGATCATTAACATTGGGTAAGGGGATTGGAAGGGGAGATGAGAGAATTGGGTTGAAAATCGGGGTAGGGGAGGTGGCAAAAGGGAAGATGTTCTCATAAAAGGAAATGTTCTAAAAGTTTTCCCCTGATTACAAATTTTTAAAAGTTTTTGGGTGTGCTTGCTATCCTTTTACTGAGACCATACGATAATAATAAACTTTAGTTCAAGTCATCTGAGTGCACTTTTCTTGGATACTCATCCTCACACAAAGGGTATAAGTGTGTAGATACCAATGGTAGACTATTCATCTCCAAATATGTCTTGTTCAATGAAGACATGTTTCCCTTCAATTTTGTTCCCTCTAATGCGCACAAGTCCTCCACTCACCAAAAGTCCTTCTCTACTTCTCTTGGCATTGTCTCCCCTACTACACGAGCTGTTTCACCCACTAGTGTACAACCTTCCCCTACACCTCAGAACACACCTCCTTCAACACCTTACTCACCACCTGAAAGCAACATCTCCACACCCCTACCCTCCTCAGCCACAAGTACCATTGATCCCAGCTCATCCTCTTCCTCTAGCAGTGGTTCTCCATCACCTCCACGAAATCACCATCTCATGCTCACTAGGTCAAATACTGGCAATGCAAAACCCATATATTTCCCACCCTTCTAACAAACCACAACTGAACCCAATTCAGTAAAATAGCTCAAGCATCCCCTCAATGGACACAAGATATGGAAAATGAATACAATGTCTTAATGACAAATCAGACATGGACACTTGTTCCTTTTCCTTAGGGCAGATCTGCAGTTGATTGTTAATGGGTGTTTCGTCAAGGAAAACCCTGATGGCTCCCCCAACAAGTATAAAGCAAGGCTAGTGGCCAATGGCTATCATCAACACTATGGATATGACTATACATAAACTTTTCCCCCTATTGTGAAGCTAATAACTATTAGAATTATTCTAACACTTGCAATTACTTACAATTGGCCTCTCAAATAAGTGGATGTGAATAATATCTTCCTAAATAGTAATCTAGAAGAGGATGTTTATATGAACCAGTCTCCAGGATTTGTCTCAAGTGATGCTACTCTTGTTTGCAAGCTCCAAAAAGCCATATATGGGCTTAAACAAGCTCCACATGTCTGGTATGAGAAACTGACCAAAACACTGATTACTTTGGGATTTAAACAATGTAGATGTGATTCTTCTCTTCTAGTCTTCAATCAAAAAGGTTGTTTCATCAACAACTGATCTACATAAATTAACATGTAAGCGCAGCAACCTTTTTGGAGCTTGCAAACAAGAGTATGATATAATCTACATGATTCAACAACTGATCACCAAACTTGACAGTGTACTTTCTCTTAAACAACTTGGTGATCTTGATTACTTCTTGGGCATTGAAGTCAAGCGGATCACCAGTGGTTCCTTATTGCTATCCCAAGGCAAACACATAAGGGATATTCTTCACAGATCATATATGGAAGGTTGTAGGAGCATCACTACACATGTTCCTACTAACATCAAACTCTCCAAAGCGGGTGCAGACTATTTTGAAGATCCATCACTCTATAGTAGTATTGTGGGTGATCTCCAACCCCTTGTCTCTCACTAGACAGCAGTAAAGAGAATCTCAGGTATCTCAAGGGTACAAATGACTATGGCTTTGCATTTCAACCAGCTACAACAACTTCTCTATTAACTCTTTGGGCTTTTTGTGATGCTGACTGGGCCTCTGAAGTTGATGATAGGTGATCCACCTCAGGTGCATGTGTGTTTCTTGGTCCAAATTACATCTCTTGGTGGTCAAAGAAAAAAACTCTCGTAGCCAAGTCTACAGCAGAGGCCGAATATAGAAGCCTGGCTCTAACTGCTTCTGAAGTCCTCTGGGTGCAATTCATTCTGCAGGAGCTTCAAGTCAATATCCCCACTCTAGTGATATATTGTGAGAACCAAAGCATAATTGCTCTCACCCATAATCATGCCCTTCACTCTAGGACCAAACATATGGAATTAGATTTCTTCTTTGTCAGAGAAAAAGGGTCCTTAACAAGTCCCTAGTTGTAGAATACGTTCCATCTCAGGCTCAGCTAGCAGACAATTTTACCAAGCCCCTTCCTAGACCTCAATTTTGTTCTCTTAAAGACTAGGGGTGGCAATTTCTACCCGCAAGTGGGGATCCCCGCGGGGACCGCCCCATTCGGGGAACCCGTGGGCGGGTAATTTTTCTCTGTGGGGACGGGGATGGAGGGGAAATCCCCCTGCAGTAAATTTGGGGATAGGGACGGGGACCATATCCCCCGCCCCGAATATATTACATAAATATTCTTATTATAGATATATATTATATTATAAGTAATAAATTTTTTAGTCTTTTATATGTGTTTTTAATTAAAAATATTAATGAGATATTAAATTGTGCTAATTATAATATTTTAATTCAGTAGAATATGAAAGGTCAACACTTAATTCAGTAGAATATGAAATTCCGACACTTCTTGTATAAATTGAGCCTTATGCTCTTCCAAATGAATGAAAAATATAATACCTCTTTCACTTCTCAGATTCTAATAATAGTGCATGACATTGTTGTACTAATGATCCTCCTTTCCTCATATTTGGGAAGTTTCCCTTAGCAAGGCTATCTCCTTAAGGGAGGCACCATCTGCATCTCGTACACGGGAACAAGTAAATAAGTTTCTAAAGTATTTTTTAACCAAATTTTTATGCTTATTTTTTTAATACTTCCCCCCATCCTTATTATAACAAAAAAAAATTGTGGTATGTTTTGTTAAAGTGAGAAGATTTAGGTTTAGTTTCTTGTCACTATATGAGGCTCTTTTGCTTTATAAAAACTAATGACAAATTTTTTGTTGATAGGCCTAAAACTTGGGCTTTAGTAGCCTTTGCATTGAGCCAACCATGCTTTTTGAGGCAAATACTTTTGGACTATTGCGAATCTCATTTCTTAATTCTTATAGTTGATGCAAGTAAGGTGGGTGTGGGTGTGGGTTGGTTTAAGTGGTTTATGCTGCTAAAACTGCGTCTGAGTCCTCAATTGTCAAATCTAAATTATAAAAGTATATATACACAGAGGAAGAATGAAAACATAACTTTATTGATTTATTTTTATTTTTAATTTTATTATCATTATTATTTGGTTTTTGTTTTGTTTTGTCTTTTTTTTGCATATGTTTTGCTTCTTGTCTCCACATGATTTTGTTTCTTTCTTCCTTTTTTAATAATATTTTTGGTTAAAGAAACGAACTCAATCCATTCAAAAACTTTTTTTTTGATAGGCGATGTTAGTGGGGGTGGGGGAAATGTTAGTTTTCAAGGTTTGAACCTAGGACCTCCTTCTTGCACGCATTTGATGCACTCCTTCGGTATCTCTTAGCCCACCAACTGAGCTACCTTCTTGGGATATTCCAATCAAAAACATAAGTTGAGTTCAGTATGATTCACCGACATGCCAGGTAAGTAAAACATAATTTGAAAAGCAATTATCTTTTCCAAGTATATATCAAGAGTTATCCTTTTTTAATTTGCTTGAAAAAAAATACGTACAAAAATATGGTATAAGACAAGACAACCAAAGGAATTATTTTGATTGGCTTATATCGTTTGTAATCCTTGGTTTTGAGTTTGATTTGTTATTGACAATATTAGCTTTCATGCTTAAAATGGATTTTAATTCTAAACTAAGCAGATGGGTTGGTTGACCAATAATGTTTCACAACTAAATTTATTTGTATGGGATACTTTTATTTTTACAATTCTTTTATGGGATACTGTATAGGAAAAAAGTTGAACTACAACATTAACGATACTTAACACAATCCCACCAACTTATGCATTCTTTAGGAAAACGATTTCCTCTATAAAAGCACCACATATACGTTGACCACAAACACAAAGTACTCCCTCCGAACCTAATTATAAGTAAAAAAGTGTCTAGTTTTGGTAGACTCAAATTTAAGCAAATCTCAATTAATCCACCCATATTTAATGTTATTTTTCCACAACTACCCTTAAAGTAGCTCATTAATGTTGTGAGAATATGACTATTAATTAGGGATAGTTTAGTAAATATATTTGTTTTTTCCATGAATTCAAGGAAATTAAAATGCACAAAACCACTATCCTTAATATGTGTGAAAGTAGTTATTTTTGCTTATAATTAGGTCCGGAGAGAGTATATCAAAATCGTTTGGAAAGTGGTGTAGTTTCTATACTTTCTTGAACTTCTTCTCGGGCTAAACAATGGCTTCCATTAATTTGTCTTCAATTATGTTGCCATTTATGGCTCTAGCTATATTGTTTGCAATCACTCACAAAATGGTTAACGGGGAACGCAATCTTCAAGACTCAACACTGTAACTAGAGCTGTCAATGGGCCGGGTTTGGGCCCGCCCGTCCCGGCCCATCGGGCCAAACTGCGTATACGGGCCGGGCTGGGTCGGCCCGATATTTTGATGGGCTGCAAAATTTACGGCCCGAGCCCGCTCACCACCAGCCCATGGGTCAACGGGCCAGCCCAATGGGCCAACCCAACGGGCCACAAATCATTGACTTTCTAGAATTTTGACAAAAATAGTTTTAATGTCTCGTTAAAATATGGAGCTGATACAATTTATGACTTCCACGGTGTAGTTTACAATTTCGCAGTACTTTAGTGCTTGCTAACTTTAATTAACCTTTTTCCTTTATTTCATTGGACATGACGGGTACAATACAAACAGAGAAATATTAGAGATTTACACAAAATTGCTTCATTTTCTTAAAAAAATTGCTCTATTTTCTTTACTTTTTTATTAGAGATTTACACAAACAGATGAATATTAGAGATTTACACAAAATTTATTTACTTTTTTATTTTTTTTTTACTTTAAAAAATTGCTCCATTTTTTATTGGACCATATTTTAAAATTTTAAAACTAAAACAAAAAAGTAACGGGCCGGCCCGAAGCCCATCGGGCCGACCCGGCCCGGCCCAATACTATCAACGGGCCCATCGGGCCGGGCCAAAAAAGATACCGTTGATTTTGGGCCACTAATTTTAGAGCCCAGGCCCAACCAAAAAATCGGGCCGTTGGGCCGGCCCAATGGGCCGGGCCCAAATTGACAGCTCTAACTGTAACACCCTAATATTTCTATCAAATAGAAATGCTAAGATGCACGAAATGGCATACATCAGAGTAATATTTCCTGTTTAGAAATTGAACACAACTAAAATTTTTCTCGATGATTAACATCAACAGTCTTAACATTCATAACTTAATTAAAAACCATATAGGTTCCGTCTCTTTTGATATCCTCATAACCTAGTGTTCAATACCATCCCAAGAAAAGCGGAAACGATTACATAACTTAAAACAAATTCAAGTCATATTATCGAATTACAAGGACAACAAGGGAACTCAATATCAAAGATAAAAGAACCAAGTCTTCTAACTTCTCCTCAATCACGTCACCTACTCGTGCCTCGTCGCTTTCTTCTAGCAACATTTCTGCAACTGTTTCTGTAAACAAAGAAGTATAAATGAACTGCAACGACAGCAGGAGGAGGTCAACATGAGAATATGGGGATGGGGATGAGAAGATGGGAATGCATGGACACAATGGAAGTTGATTTATTATATAGAGACATGCATCTCATGAAGTCTATGTGTTCCCATCTTCTCATCCCCATCCCCGTATTCTCATGTTGACCTCCTCCTGCTGTCGTTGCAGTTCATTTATACTTCATTGTTTGCAAAAACAGTTGCAGAAACAGTGCTAGAAGGAGATTTGGTGAACAAGTATTTTATATTAGAGCTGATCTTTTGACCAACATGTTTCAACTTCTTTGACCAATATTTCTTTGGTCCATTTCATCAGATGAATCCAAAAACCTACGGGTTTCCAAAGATGACTGGGATCTAGCAAGACCAACATAAGTGCTGGTAAGCGGGGTATGAAAATTGGAAATGGGTTTTCCCATGTCAGACACAATATCTCTGTTTTCTTGTGGTGATGGTAAGTTTCCATTTCATGTGACATTCTCTATAGGAGAATAAGGAGAAGATGGTTATGGGGAATTGTTGTTTCAAGTGATGAGGCAAGATGTCCCCAAAGTGTGCTTCATATAAAACATATTAATTTATTCCTTTATAAAACAAAATATATATTAAATTATAACTTTTGTATTAACTATACTCCTCTTTTACTATTTGAACTACTTTTTTTACGACATTTTATATTCATATTAGGTTATATATGTTTTTGGTTCCTAAAAATATTTACAATTTTTTTTAAATCCTTATAAAAAATTTCACTCATCTTTAGTTCTCACATTTTTCTCTTTCAACGCTTTTAGTGCCTCATAAACTTTAATAGTGTTTTATAATAAAAGCATTGACTAAGGAAAATCTTAGACTAAAATTGAGTAAAATTTTATAGAGAGACACAAACAAAATTCACAAAACTTTTTTAGGAACCAAAAACGTACTTAACCCTTCTTATTAAATACATAAAAGAAAGGTCCTATTAATACCGACAAAATATATCGACAAAATTTACTTTTTTTTAATAATATAGACCCAGAACTATTAAATGTAAATTCTACTAAAAGATATGGTCTTTGATGACATTAAAGTAAAGAATGAGAATTTAAACTTGTTGACTGAAAAATGAATACGCCAAACCAGACAATCAATCTTTAGCTACTTTATTACCTTTACATATTTGAAAAGTTCATTTCCTCAATTGAATTTGACCAATATGTGTCAGATTACCCCCACAAGGTTAGGGAATGGCCAGTTAGTGTTGACTGAATACTTTGTAACTGATGAGTTACTCCCCCCCACCCCCTGGAAAAAAATTACATGTTATCTTAGGAAACACAGAGTAGTCAAAAGTCCTTGTAACATAACTTTTCCAGTAGAGCATAACAAGTTCCTAAGTTTTGAGAATTAAATTTTAACCATACAATATAGATTAATAATTAAAATCGAATATAAGTAAAATATTATTTATCAGTCATATATACGACTAGGATTGATGTTAATATAATCATAATCGCTCATATATAACCATTAACATGTTTGTTGAAGATGTTTTCAATTAAAAAATAGAATAAATGCATGGCTTGAGAAACTTTTCATGTATGGAAAAAGTTATTTTGTTTGATATTTTGAAGAATAGAAAACAAAGATTATGCTGCTAATACTAACTTCCCTCTTGAAAATGTATTCTTACATATCATACATTGTTGTTGGGAAAATTAAGTGATTAGAAGGATGACAAGATTTAGTCATAGAATCATGCATGGATTGTCAATACAAAGAATTTAAAAGAAAATAAAACATATTGTTAAGATTGATTAATGGAAAATTTTATGGTAGGTAACTCTTATAAGTGGTCCACCATAAACCATGTTCAATCCACCATTTTGTTATTATTTTGAAACTCTTCAATTTTATGCTTAATTGCAGTTTTAGTCTCCCTAATTTATTAAATTAAAAACTTAGTCTCATAGTTTTCACAACTTTCATCCCCCAATTTTGTCACTTATGGAATTTTGGTCCCATCGTTAAGTTGTCATACGACTTTGGACATAAATGCTCATGTGGCTATAAGGTGGTGACATGGCAGACATTATCATTCTGATGCAATCAAAATGAGTTTACGTGGCAGGTACATGTCATGTGCATCTAGGATACCAACATGGAAACATGTCATTCTGGTATGGGCTGTTGACGTGGCAGTACCATTATTCGTATAGATTTTACAGAAGTTACAAACATGGTGTTAGTTTTGGTTAAAAAAAGATTCAAACTTTACTGAAGGAGGGATCAATCCCTATTTATACAAGGCAGTATTAACTCTTACAATTAAAAAAAATTGGTTATTGCTATTTTAACATTATATTGACTATTGCTATACTAACATTAATACTGACTATTTCTATTCAAACATTAATATTGACTATTGCTACTGTAACACCCCCCCCCCCCAAGCTGAACTGTATATGTTTTTCATGTTCAAATTGGATAACAGATTCTGGAACGATACGGGCTGGAGGGGTTTGGTGTGGATGTCATCAAGTTGAGCTGCGGTGGGAATGGGCATGAGATGAATGGTATCAGCTTGGACCTAATCACGAACCAGGTGACAATAGAGTTCAATATCTTTTGTTCGCTCATGGAATTTGGGATTTTGAGCTATCTGAATCGCAGACTGGTTGTCACAACATAGCGGAAATGAATCTGTGTGAGGGATATGTAAATCGGTCAAAAGGTATTGTAGGCACTGGATTTCACTAACAGTGGAAGCAAGGGCGTGATACTCGGCCTCTGAGGAGAACTTGGAGACCGTACTCTGTTTTTTTTACTTCCATGAAATCAGGGAGGTACCAAGAAATATACAAAACCCCGTGGCTGAGCATCTAGTATTACGACAGGAGGCCCAGTCTGAATCACTAAAACCTTTAAGTTTCAAAATTAGAGTCAGCAGCAAAGAAGAGACCAGAACCAGGTTGCCCCTTAATGTACCTCAGGACATGAAGACCAACAGCCATGTGGGCCTGCCGAGGAGCGGACATGAATTGGCTAAGCTTATGAACAGCAAAGCAGATGTTCGACCTGGTGATAGTGAGATATATCAAGCGACCAATGTTTCTTCTGTAACTATATGGATTGTCCAAAGGTGTGCCACTAGTAGCAGAGAGCTTGAGGCCAAGGGGCATAGGCGTAGAAACCGTTTTGCAAGCAAGTAGGCCTGCATCTGCGAGAAGTTCAAGGGCATATTTCTATGCTGAGGGGATGATGCCTTGTGTAGATCGGGCTACCTCTAAGCCAATGAAAAACTTTAGAAGCCCCAAATCCTTGATTCTAAAGGTATCATCAAGAGAAAGCTTGACTAACTGGATTTCAGCTAAGTTGTTTCCTGTGAGAACGATGTCATCAACATATATGAGTTGCACAGTGACTTGTGAACCAATGGTTTTGACCATAAGAGAGTAATCTGACTTGGATTGTACAAATCCGAGGGAGGTGAGGTGAGAAACTAATTTGAAGTTCCATTGCCTACTATCCTGTTTCAACACATAGAGAGATTTGTGAAGTTCGTAAACCTGATTAGGTGCAGAAGTTTGAAACCCTTGAGGAACCCGCATATAGACGTCCTCATGCAAGTCGCCGTGAAGGAAGGAAATTGTTAACATCCAACTGATGTAAATGCCAATACGAGCCCCATAGTGGGAATTTTAACAACCGGGGAGAAGGTTTCAGAGTAGTCAATACCTTCTAATTGTGTAAAGCCATTTGCCACAAGGCGTGCCTTATACCTTTCAAGGGAGCCATCAGCTCTAAGTTTGGTCTTATAAACACATTTCCATCCAATAAGTTTCTTACTAGAAGGTAGTTGAGTGATAGTTCGGGTGTTGTTTTCCTCTAAGGCCTGGATTTCTTTGTTCATGGCTTCCTTCCAACTATCATGTTTAATGGCTTGAGCATATGGGGAGGTCTCAACAAGGCTGGATATTGCTGAAACAAAGGTTTTATGGGAGGGCGATACATGATCGTATGACAAAAATGAGAGATAGGAAAAACAATACCTGAGGACGATATTGGCAGCATTAGTTGAATGGATTGAGTTACAATGATAATCTCAAACGTAATTGGGGGAATTACGGATTCGAGTAGAGTGTCTGGGAAGGCGTGGAGGTATAGTAGGAAAGGAGGCAGTATATGAGGCCGTAGTAGAGGGAGAGGGAGTTTGTGAAGGGGAAGCAGGTTCAGTACTTCACCGTCCACCACCACCCACATATCTCATTTCATTTCATTTCATTTCATTTCATTTCATTTCATTTCTGGCGGCAGGCGACACACACATATCTCATTTCATTTCAGTACTTCAATGTTTAAATTTGTCCCTGATTACAAATTCTTAGAAGTTTTTGGGTGTGCTTGCTATCCTTTACTGAGACCATGCGATAATAATAAACTTCAGTTCAGGTAATCTGAGTGCACTTTTCTTGGATACTCATCCTCACACAAAGGGTATAAGTGTGCAGATGCCAACGGTAGAGTATTCATCTCCAAAGATGTCTTGTTCAATGATCAAATGTTTCCCTTCAATTGTGTTCCCTCTAATGTGCACAAGTCCTCCACTCACCAAAAGTCCTTCTCTACTTCTCTTGGCATTGTCTCCCCTACTACACCAGCTATTTCACCCACTAGTGTACAACCTTGCCCTATACACCTCAGAACACACCTCCTTCAACACCTTACCCACCACCTGAAAAAAAAAACATCTCCACACCCCTACCCTCCTCAGC
Source organism: Astragalus membranaceus (assembly GCA_039519185.1). Taxonomy (NCBI): domain Eukaryota; kingdom Viridiplantae; phylum Streptophyta; class Magnoliopsida; order Fabales; family Fabaceae; genus Astragalus; species Astragalus membranaceus. Next base: position 168,994,692 of record CM076848.1, on the reverse strand, counting down.
CACAGGTACCATTGATCCCAACTTATCCTCTTCCTCTAGCAGTGGTTCTCCATCACCTCCACAAAATCACCATCCCATGCTCACTAGGTCAAAGACTGGCAATGCAAAACCCATATATTTCCCACCCATCTAACAACCACAACTGAACCCAATTCAGTAAAACAGCTCTAGCATCCCCTCAATGGACACAAGATATGGAAAATGAATACAATGACGTAATGACAAATCAGACATGGACACTTGTTCCTCTTCCTTAGGGCAGATCTGCAGTTGGTTGTAAATGGGTGTTTCGTCAAGGAAAACCCTGATGGCTCCACCAACAAGTATAAAGCAAGGCTAGTGACCAATGGCTATCATCAACAATATGGATATGACTATACAGAAACTTTTCCCCCTATTGTGAAGCCAATAACTATTAGAATTACTCTAACACTTGCAATTACTTACAATTGGCCTCTCAAATAAGTGGATGTGATTAATATCTTCCTAAATAGTAATCTAGAAGAGGATGTTTATATGAACCAGCCTTCAGGATTTGTCTCAAGTGATGCTACTCTTGTTTTCAATCTCCAAAAAGCCATATATGGCTTAAACAAGCTCCACATGTCTGGTATGAGAAACTGACCAAAACACTGATTATTTTGGGATTCAAACAATATAGATGTGATTCTTCTCTTCTAGTCTTCAATCAAAAAGGTTGTTGCTTCAACAACTGATCTACATAAATTACCATGTAAATGCAGCAACCTTTTTGGAGCTTGCAAACAAGAGTATGATATAATATACATGATTCAACAACTGATCACCAAACTTGACAGTGTATTTTGTCTTAAACAACTTGTTGATCTTGATTACTTCTTGGGCATTGAAGTCAAGCGGATGACCAGTGGTTCCCTATTGCTATCCCAAGGCAAATACATAAGGGATGTTCTTCACAGATCATATATGGAAGGCTGTAGGAGCATCACTACACATGTTCCTGCTAACATCAAACTCTCCAAAGCGCGTGCAGACTATTTTTAAGATCCATCACTCTATAGTAGTATTGTGGGTGCTCTCCAACCCCTCGTCTCTCACTAAACAGCAGTAAAGAAAATTCTCAGGTATCTCAAGGGTACAAATGACTATGGCTTTGCATTTCAACCAGCTACAACAACTTCTCTATTAACTCTTAGGGCTTTTGTGATGCTGACTGGGCCTCAGATGTTGATGATAGGTGATCTATCTCAGGTGCATGTGTGTGTCTTGGTCCAAATTACATCTCTTGGTGGTAAAAAAAAACTCTCGTAGCCAAGTCTACAACAGAGGCTCGATATAGAAGCCTGGCTCTAACTGCTTCTGAAGTCATCTGGGTGCAATCCATTCTTCAGGAGCTTCAAGTCAATATACCCACTCTAGTGAAGTCAATATCCCCACTCTAGTGATATATTGTGACAACCAAAGCATAATTGCTCTCACCCATAATCATGTCCTTCACTCTAGGACCAAACATATGGAATTAGATATCTTCTTTGTCAGAGAAAGGGTTCTTAACAAGTCCCTAGTTGTAGAATACGTTCCATCTCAGGCTTAGCTAGCAGACATTATTACTAAGCCCCTTCCTAGACCTCAATTTTGTTCTCTTAGAGACTAGGGGTGGCAATTTCTACCCGTAAGTGGGGATCCTGGTGGGGACCGCCCCATTCGGGGACCCGTGGGCGGGGAATTTTTCTCCGTGGGGACGGGGATGGAGGGGAAAATCCCCCCGCAGTAAATTCGGGGATAGGGACGGGGACCATATCCCCCGCCTCGAATATATTACATAAATATTCTTATTATAGATATATATTATATTATAAGTAATAAAATTTTTAGTCTTTTTATATGTGTTTTTAATTAAAAATATTAACGAAATATTAACTCGTGCTAATTATAATATTTTAATTCAGTGGAATATGAAAGGCCAGCACTTAATTCAGTAAAATATGAAATGCCGACACTTCTTGTATAAATTGAGCCTTATGCTCTTCCAAATCAATGAAAATTATAACACCTCTTTCACTTCTCAGATTCTAATAATAGTGCATGACATTGTTGAATTAATGATCCTCCTTTCCTCATATTTGGGAAGTCTCCCTTAGCAAGGCTATCTCCTTGAGGGCGGCACCATCTGCATCTCGTACACGGGAACAAGTAAATAAATTTCTAAAGTATTTTTTAACCAGATTTTTATGCTTATTTTTTTAATACTTCCCCCGATCCTTATTATAACAAAAAATCTTTTTGTGGTTTGTTTTGTTAAATTGAGAAGATTTAGGTTTAGTTTCTTGTCACTATATGAGGCTCTTTTGCTTTATAAAAACTAATGACAAATTTTGTATTGATAGGCCTAGCCTTTGCATTGAGCCGACCATGCTTTTTGAGGCAAAAACTTTAGGACTATTGAGAATCACATTTCTTAATTCTTATAGCTGATGCAAGTAAGGTGGGTGTGGGTTGGTTTAAGTGGTTTATGCTGCTAAAGTTGCATCTGAGTCCTCAATTGTCAAATCTAAATTATAAAAGTATACACAGAGGAAGAATAGAAAACCTAACTTTATTGATTAATTTTTATTTGTAATTTGTAATTTTATTATCATTATTATTTGATTTTTGTTTTGTTTTTTCTTTTTTTGCATGTGTTTTACTTCTTGTCTCCACATGATTTTGTTTCTTTTTTCTTTTTTTAATAATATTTTTTGTTAAAGAAACGGACTCAATCCAATCAAAAACTTTTTTTTTGATAGGCGATGTTAGTGGGGTGGGGGAAATGTTAGTTTTTAGGGTTTGAACCTGAGACCTGTTTCTTGCACTCATTTGGTGCACTCCTTCAGTATCCCTTAGCTCACCAATTGAGCTACCTTCTTGGGATATTCCAACCAAAAACATAAGTTGAGTTCAGTAAGATTCACCGACATGCCAGGTAACGTAAAACATAATTTGAAGCAATTATCTTTTACAAGTATATATCAAGAGTTATCCTTTTTTAATTTGCGTGAAAAAAAATACGTACAAAAATATGGTATAAGACAAGACAACCAAAGGAATTATTTTGATTGGCTTATATCGTTTGTAATCCTTGGTTTTGAGGTTGATTTGTTATTGACAATATTAGCTTTCATGCATAAAAGGGATTTTAATTCTAAACTAAGCAGATGAGTTGGTTGACCGATAATGTTTCACAACTAAATTTATTTGTATGGGATACTTTTATTTTTACAATTGTTTTATGGGATACTGTATAGGTAAGAAGTTGAACTACAACATTAGCAATACTTAACACAATCCCACCAACTTATGCATTCTTTAGGAAAACGATTTCCTCTATAAAAGCACCACATATAACCTACGTTGACCACAAACACAAAGGACTCCCCGGACCTAATTATAACCAAAAAAATGTCTAGTTTTGGTGGACTCAAATATAAGCAAATCTCAACAAATCCACCCATATTTAATGTTATTTTTCCACAACTATGACCCTTAAAGTAGCTCGTTAATGTTGTGAGAAGATGACTATTAATTAGGGATAGTTTAGTAAATATATTTGTTTTTTCCAGGAATTCAAGGTAATTAAATACACAAAACCACTATCCTTAATATGTGTGAAAGTATTTATTTTTGCTTATAATTAGGTCCGGAGGGAGTATATCAAAATCGTTTGGAAAGTTGTTTAGTTTCGATACTTTGGCTTCCATTAATTTGTCTTCAATGGTTAACGGGGCACGCAATCTTCAAGACTCAAACACTTCTGAGCCACACATTACGCAGCTTCCTAAACTTGAGTTGCCGCCTCTACCAAAGTCGGAGTTGCCTAAAGTCCCTGAGTTGCCAAAACCAGAAATGCCCAAAGTCCCTGAATTGCCAAAGCCAGAACTGCCTAAGGTCCCTGACTTGCCTAAAGTCCCTGAGTTGCCAAAGCCTGGGCTACTGATAAGTCTATTTTTAGAGTCTTTTTAATAGTTATTTTATTAAGTCTTTTTAGTATTTTAATTATATTTTTGATCTATTTTACTGCAAATGTTTACTTTTTATCTTCAGGTTTTATTTTGAAGCAATTTCGAATGCTTCTGTCTCAGCAGGTTAGAATTCGACAGCATCTGTCTCCCAGAATTCGACTGCATCTGTCTTCCAGAATTCGACAGCATCTGTCTCCCAGAATTCGACAGCATCTGTCTCCCAGAATTCGACTGCATCTGTCAGAATTCGACTGCATCTGTCTCCCAGAATTCGACAGCATTTGTCTCCCAGAATTCGACAGCATCTGTCTCCCAGATTCGACAGCAACGCAAACTGGCGCAGAACTGGCGCAGGACAGGGCACCATGGGCGCCAAGGGCGCCAAAATGCAGTCAAAATTGGCTGCGGCCACTTGTTGGTGGCTATCTTTGCCAACTTGATTTTTTCACTTCTTTTTGACTATTTTGCCCCTCCACTCAAGTGCTGTGCCCACTTGTTGATGGATATTTTTGCCCACTTGTTGATGGCTATCTCCCATCATATTTTCCTATAAATAGGACCTTGATCCTCACTTGTAAGCAAGCTTGAATTTTGTTAGAAAATCAATGACAAGGTTTCCTCTAAGGTTCATGACTTCAATTTACTCTTCATGCTCTTTATAATTCTTGCCTTTTAAATTCTTGCTATTTACTTTCTTGCCCTTTTACTTTTTCGCTCTTTTACTTTCTCGCTCTTTTACTTTCTCGCTCTTTTATTTTCCCGCTATTTACTTTCTTGCCCATTTATTTTCCAAGTCATTTACTTTCCTTGCTATTTACTTTCTTGCACTTTTATTTTCCAAGTCATTTACTTTCCTTGCTATTTACTTTCTTGCACTTTTATTTTCTTGTCATTTACAATTCCGCTATTTATGATTTTGCAATTTACCGCTTTCTTTTATTTCTCGCTATTTAATTTTATGTCTTCTTCTTCTTCTTCTTCCTCTTCTTCTTCTTCTCTCATGTTTGTTTTTGTCTATAAACAATATGAGTGAGTAGATACAAAGTCTTGGGTTGTTGGGAGTAATCCAATGATAGGTCCCTAATAATTCCCAAGACTATTCTCCACTCCAAATTGTTTTATATTTCAATCTAATTTCACTGTCCTTCAAATCTTATTTTAAACATCAAACGAAGGACCGAAAGGTGAAGTATTGATGTTGGAACTATGAAATTAGACAAGGGAATCAAAACATGAGAATAGTTTTGAAACTCTTGAGACCATTATAAAGGTGTTATGCTTAAAGGGTTTTGGTGACAATCAACCATGAGAATAGGCTTGATTGTCAGTTCAAAACACGCTCTTGTACTCCGAAAGGAGACATTAGTTATATTCGCTGCCTTGTCTTTGAAATATATTACTCTTATAAATTGTTGAATAGTCTAAAGAAATTATTTTGGTTCCTCATTGTTGTGATAAAACCATAAACTTGAGATTGTTTTTATTTCTAAATTTTACATCTCCTAAAAACCATTTCTTTTCAGTTAATCAAACTTTTGAAAATTAAATTGGTAATCACCTAGGCTCTCCCTGTGGATCGATAACTCTTTTATTACGCGATACGACTCGTGCACTTGCGGGCCTATCAGCTACCTAAGGTTCATGTCTCTGAGTTGCCGAAATCTGAACTGCCTAAAGTCCTTGAATTGCCAAAGCCACGGCTGCCTAAAGTCCCTGAGTTTCCTAAGTCTGAGCTACCTAAAGTCCCTGAATTACCTAAGCCAGAACTATCAAAGGTTAATGTCCCTAAATTGCCAAAACTAGAGCTGCGTAAGGTTAATATCCCTGAATTGCCAAAACCTGAGATAACTAAAGCCCCGAAATTGCCAAAACTCGAGCTACCTAAAGTCCCCGAATTGCCAAAACCTGAGCTACATAAAGTGCCTGAAATCCCAAAGCCTGAACTACCAAAAGTTAATGTCCCCGAATTGCCAAAACCCGAGCTGCCTAAAGTTCCCGAATTGCCAAAACCCGAGTTACCTAAAGTCCCTGAATGGCCAATGTCGCACCCCAAAAAATCCTTGGCGGGATTTTTCTTCGCACAACGGGATTTTAGAGTCGCCACCGATATTTTTTAAAGGTAAAACATCGAAAAAACCTTTTTTGGAAAGCAATGGTCTTTGGAACCATTAGATTTGGGTTTGGGGGTCTAATTACGTATGGGGGATGTATTAGCTCCCCACAACGTCCCTTCAAAGAAGGTTTACCTTAATTAAATATGTGATTTGCAAAGTTGATTCGGAAAAATGCTTTGTTTTTACCTCTTTTATTGATGAACGACTTAATGAAAAATCTTTAGTTTTCGCGCTTGACGGAGGGTATCCGCTCCTACGTATCTCCCGGTGCGATGGAGAACTCAAAGCAACGTAGTTCTTGTTTTTGGAAAAGTGTCTGGTCTTTGAAAGGAAAAACGTTTTTGGTTTGTTGTGCTTGACGGAGGGTATCCGCTCCTACGTATCTCCCAGTGCGATGGAGAATTCAAAGCTACGTAGTTCTGGTTTGTCTAGAAAAAGGTTTTTGTTTTTTATCTTGTTAAATTGTGAAAATTGAGCTTTCATGATGATCAATTGAGCAAAGGCTCCAAGTGACCACCATTAGCACTCCATTGTTAATAATCATGCAAGCAAAGGCTTCGCAAGACTACTAACAAAGTTTTTGGTTTAGTGAAAATCTTTAGGAAAATTAGGCATTCATGATGATCAATTGAGCAAAGGCTCCAAGTGATCGCCACTAGTACCTCATTGTTGATAATCATGCAAGCAAAGGCTTCGCAAGACTACTAACAAAGTTTGATTTTGAAGAGTTTTCGCAATTGGATTGATTCTTGTTTAGGGAAAAGAAAATCTGTTATTTGGTAAAAAAGGTTTGTGAAAAAAAATGGGTTTACTTAGGGGGAAAGAAACAAAATTTAAAAAAGAAACAGGGGGTGCAGTAGTAAAATGGGGTGCAAGTTACAGGAGGGCTGTATCATTAAAACTGGGGTGCAGATAGTGAGCCCAGCTTGTTTTTGTAAGCTGGCCTGCGTTTTTTTTTTTACGAAAAAGAGAATATGGGCCGTAAACGGGGGCGGGCACGCTAAGTAAAATGTGGGGTGTGAATAGAGATCTGAATTAGTAAAAGATGAAAGGACGAAATTGTCCTTAGATCCATACTATAAAAACCTAAACCTAAATTGGAAACCCTAATCCCCATCTCTCTCATCCTCACGGCGCCTCCATCCCCAAAAGGAAAACCACACCCTAATCCTTCACCTCCCCAACGGTGCGACGCCTCCAACCCACCCCCAACCTAAGCCTAATTTTTGGTCCTCTCCCCTCTCCTCTTCGCCATCTCCTATTCCTTCTTCCCCAACCCTAATCTTCTTCTCCATTTCCCCATTAACCCTCATCTCGCTCTCCACCCCCCTCGCGGTCGTTAACGACGAAAACAGAGAGAGGGGGAAGACGATTTCAAATGTGGTGAGAAATGGACGTGGTGCTGATTTTGGTGGCTGTTTGGTGCGAGGAGGGAGGCGGCGGTGGAGTTGTGGTGGTGGATGACGCGGTTGTTCGTGGTGAGGAGAGAGAAATGGGGGACGTACAAAGGTGAGTTCTGTGTTGGTGGCCGACGGTGGGGGTTCTGTTGAGAGGGGTGATGGTGGTTGGGTGACGGTTTGGTGGAGGTCTACGGCGAAGGGGGGATTCGGTAGTGGGGGTTCGGTGGTCGTCGCGTACAGTGGTTCTTGGCGTTTTGGTGGTGGCGTATGGTGGTCGTTCGGGTTGCGGTCAGTCTCGGGTTACAGTGGTGGCTGTTGGGTGGTTCGGTGGTGACGGCGACCACCACACACGGTGGTCGGAGTGGGGGTATGGCTCTTTTCTCTCTCTCTCTCTCAACTATTCTATTGTTTTGGTTCATGAGAAAAAACTTCTCTCTCTCTTTTTTTTGTTTCAATAAATTTTCCTCTGCTCATAAGAATTTTTTCCTGTTTCTAAGGTTGGTTTGATTTATTTGGTTGGTTTAGAGCTCTGTTTCCTCACAAAAAATAGTATATGTATTCATGTATGCACTTTGAAAAGAGAAGAAACTTTATTGTAGCATAATATAGGAATTAGGAACTAACCTAGTTCCAAAAACAACAGACTCCTTCTTTCTTTTGAACTAAATCTTCTGTGCTCTATATCTTCAAAATAATGATTTCTGTGTTATTTTGTGTGCTTCTGTTACCGTGTGTGTATTGCTGACTGTGAGTATATTGTTGTCTGTGTGTCCCCCTTGCGTGTTGCTGTTCACAGTATTTATAGGCAGAGAATTGTGGTGTAGGTGTGGGTGTTGAGCAGAGGATCAAAGCTCATAGGAGACAAAAGCATAACAGCCACTGAAATATGCAGCAGCAGCAGTAAGGGATGGCAGCAGGGGGTGGAACAGGGTTGCTGCCACTGCAGCAATGTTTTTGCTGAAAATGGAAAAAGCAAAGGGGCAAGATGAAAGGAGCTTGAGTTTGAAGCTCAAAATACTTTTCCAGCCACGGCCACTAACCAAGGCAGCAGCGACTTGGGCTATCTTTTTTTTTATTTTGCTTTATTATTATTTTTTTTGTACTCTTTTTTGCTTTTAATTAATTTTTGTACCAATGGTATTTAAATTTTTTTGTTTGTATATGTAACAAATAAAAGGACAGCTGAATAAAAATTGATTTTATGTTATTACTATTATTATTTTTTTTAATAATACTTGAAAGAAGCGATAAAAACAACACGAACCGACGCAACCGCTCGCGCACGACTCGCGACCAACACGCGCTCGCGTTAAGGCTATGAACGCGGAACTAACTTAACGCGCACACGCGTAAGTTATTAAAACTGATTTCATTTTTATCCTTACTTTTCTAAAACGCGGTAAAATAAACGCGCAGTGACACAACTACTCACACGTGACTCGCAACCAACACGCGCTCGCGTTGTTTATTATTTTTTTTATTATATTTTTTTGGACTCTTTTTTTTGAAAGTAACGAGTGTCAAACAAAATCGTTGCACGAGAGTGCCAAAGACACCCGTGTTTAGAACAATATGCGAAGCGATAAAATTTTGGGATTTTTCAATTAGTCGGACAAAATTAGGGTATGACAGCTGCCCCTCTTTATTTGGATTTTACCAAGAAATATGAATTGGCCGAGACATATTTCGAAGATAAAATATGAATAAAGAATTCAGAAATTATACCAATTTTGTCTACTTGGAGAAACCCTGAATTTTCTTTTCTTGTTTCTTCTTTTTTTGAATCAACACTTGGAGCGTTGACGAGGAAACGATAAACGAAATGGTTAACAACATGCACGCTAACTGCGAAAGGCAAGGAAAGCGCTAAATGAAGAAAACGATAAAGAAAGCGGTAAAATGCCAGGCTGCCTAAAACCTGTAAACGAACCCTTGCGAATCCGAGTTTGCACGTGGCTTTGAGGAGCACGCATCCTGAGAATCTCTGGTCCTTCGAGCGACCGGGGGGGATCGTTATCAAGCTCCGGAACTGATATACTGATCAATGCACGACGTCCACTGTATCTTAGGCTGATACAACTATTCCATTGAACCTCACATGGGGCTGCGGTCCATCGTGTTGCTCGTACACGATGTGAGACCATGAACAGAAGGGAGCACTGAACTCTGATAAGAGCGATTTGAACTTCAAACTGCAATGCACGCTTGAGCGCCGAACTGAAAAGCATTTGAACTGCGAACTTAGAGGGCATTTTCTGGGAACTGAGTGCGAGGATTAACATCGAAGTACTTATCCGCCCTTGTACCTGCAAGTGAGATGAACAAATGCATGCAATGCAAATGCCATGATTGCTTTTTGATGGGATGAATGTGATGTGATGCAAGAGTTTCTTTTTGCTTGCATGAATATTTTTGTCTATGTTTGATGAATGCAATGCATGAATTTTATTCGTTTTATTGCTCTTTTGCTCTTTTTCTAGTCCTCTTTTTTTTCGCTATTTCGACCGAATCGTAGGACTTGCGTTATGAGGCACGATGGTCGTCCATAATGGTGTGAGGGTCCGGCTTCAGCCTTTTGAGAATTGCTTTGACGCGATCAGTCCTTTTGTTTGATTCTTGTGAATTTACCTGATCGAGAGATCATTTCTTTTCTCATGATTTTCAAAAGTTTCGCAATGATTTTAATGCTCTGATTTATGCACATTTTCATATGGACTTTTTATTCATATGGAAACCGAACGCGCAAAAGGTCGCGCCGACTGAAAAGAGTACATTGAGAATTTTTTTGAAACTAAAAAAAAAAAAGAAAAATGGACGTAACATATCTTATGAGCGCTCTTTGTCTTTGGAGTGTTGATGTCAATCACCCATACTTATATCCTTGATCACCCTTTTATCCAAGCTTTTGGAGGCGCTGCTTGCCTCTTTTACTTTTTTAAGTCTAACCTTTCTGACCCTAATTTTTGCCTGGACCGCTCTTTGCGAGTTTTCAGTCCACCAGGTCGCTCTTTTTTTGCCTAGGCCGCCCTTTAGGGTTTTCAACCTAGCGAGCTAATTCTTGCTTGGCTCATATTTCTCTTTTTTCCTGTTATTTTTCTCAGGCGTAATATTTCTTGACTGAATCTGAATTGACTGGGTTTCTGAGTTCCTCACCATCCATGTTGGTGAGTATCAATGCTCCTCCAGAAAAGGCTTTCTTTACCACATATGGTCCATCATAGCTAGGAGTCCATTTCCCACGGGGGTCACTCTGAATAGGCAGGATCTTCTTGAGCACAAGGTCTCCTTCGCTGAATTCTCGAGGACGAACCTTCTTGTCGAAAGCTGTCTTCATCCTTTGTTGATACAACTGGCCATGACACAGGGCAACAATTCTTTTCTCCTCAATGAGATTCAGCTGATCCAGACGAGCCTGGACCCATTCTGCTCCTTCCAACTTGGTTTCCATCAGCACCCGTAGGGAGGGTATCTCAACTTCAATAGGGAGGACTGCTTCCGACCCATACACCAAAGAGAAAGGGGTTGGCCCGGGTGAAGTACGCACTGAGGTACGGTACCCATGCAAAGCGAAAGGAAGCATCTCATGCCAATCTTTGTAGGTTACTACCATCTTTTGCACGATCCTCTTGATATTCTTATTGGCTGCTTCGACTGCCCCATTCATCTTGGGACGGTATGGAGAAGAATTATGATGTTGGATTTTGAAGTCCTCGCATAACTCTTTCATCATCTTACTGTTCAGGTTGCTGCCATTATCTGTGATAATCTTGTCTGGAAGCCCATAGCGACAAACCAGATCTCTCTTTACGAACTTAGCAACCACAGAGCTAGTAATGCTGGAGTATGAAGCAGCTTCAACCCACTTGGTGAAGTAATCAATAGTGACCAAGATGAAGCGATGCCCATTTGATGCCTTAGGCTCGATAGGACCTATGATGTCCATGCCCCACATTGAGAATGGCCAGGATGCAGTCAGGACATTTAGGGAAGCAGGTGGCACATGAATGTGATCAGCGTAGATTTGGCACTTGTGACATCTTTTCACGAAATTATAGCAATCTGATTCCATTCGCAACCAATAATAGCCAGCTCTTAAGATTTTTCTTGCCATAGTGTGCCCACTGGAATGAACCCCAAATGAGCCCTCATGGACTTCTTTCATAATTTTTGTTGCCTCTTCTTCTGCCACACACCTCAGGAGGACCATATCATAATTCCTCTTGTATAGAACTTCACCGTTCAAAAAGAAATTCCTTGACAATCTTCTGAGGGTTCTCTTGTCATTCTCTGATGCTCCAGGAGGGTACTCTCTGTTCAAGATGTACTGCTTGATGTCATGATACCAGGGCTTGTTATCAGACTCTTCCTCAATTGCCACGCAGTAATGATGTGCTGGCAAATCTCGATACTGAATCTTGATGTGAGTCAAGCTTTTGTCGTAGTTGATATTGAACATTGAAGACAAAGTGGCTAGCGCATCAGCCAACTGGTTCTCATTGCGAGGAAGATACTGAAATGTGATTTCCTCAAAAGGCTCAACCAACTCTAGAATGTAATCTCGGTAAGGAATCAACTTGGAGTCCCTGGTCACCCAATCACCATTCACTTGGTGAATGACTAGAGCTGAATCTCCATACACATCAAGTCTCTTAACTTTCCAATCAATCGCTGCCTGGATACCAAGAATACATGCCTCATATTCCGCCATATTATTGGTGACGTAGAAGCCTAGTCTGGCAGTGAATGGAATGAAGCGAATATCAGGGGAAATCAGCACTGTCCCGGCTCCGTGCCCATATATGTTGGAGGCACCATCAAACACCACTCTCCATCTTTCATCTTCTGGGGATTTCCCTTCTTCAAACAAGGCCATGATATCTTCATATGGAAAGTCATACTGCATAGGCTGATAATCTTCAACGGGCTGTGTGCCAGGTACTCGGCCAGCGCACTACCTTTAATTGCTTTCTGAGTGACATATAGGAGATCATATTCTGATAACTGCATTTGCCAACGGGCAAGTCTCCCTGTAAGTGCGGGCTTATCGAAGATGTACTTGATAGGATCCATTTTAGATACCAACCAAGTAGTGTGACTTAGCATGTACTGCCTCAAACGATGAGCAGCCCAAGCTAAAGCACAACAAGTCTTTTCTAGCACCGAGTACCTTGTTTCGCAGTCAGTGAATTTCTTGCTCAAATAGTAAATGGCATGCTCTTTCTTCCCAGATTCATCTTGTTGCCCTAACACACAACCCATTGAGCTGTCTAACACGATTAGATACAGGATCAGAGGTCTGCCGGGTACAGGAGGCATCAAGATAGGTGGGTTCTGAAGATATTTCTTGATCTTTTCAAATGCTTCTTGACAATCATCATTCCATTTGGTTTCTTGATTATTGCACAATAGTTTGAAGATTGGTTCACAAGTGGCAGTCAATTGGAATATGAACCTAGAGATGTAGTTCAGTCTTCCAAGGAAACCCCGAATCTCTTTTTCTGTTTTAGGAACTGGCATCTCAAGAATCGCACGCACTTTGTCTGGATCGATTTCTATCCCCTTTTGGCTGACGATGAATCCCAACAACTTTCCTGATCGCACGCCAAAGGTACACTTGGCAGGATTTAATCTGAGCTTGAATTTTCTCAACCGCTCGAAGAGCTTTTGCAAATTGACAATGTGTTCCTCATCAGTTTTAGACTTTGCGATCATATCTCCACGTAGACCTCTATTTCTTTGTGCATCATGTCGTGAAATAATGTGACCATAGCCCTTTGATAGGTAGCACCGGCGTTCTTCAACCCGAATGGCATGACTCTGTAACAGAATGTTCCCCAAAGAGTTGTGAAAGTTGTCTTCTCCATATCCTCAGGAGCCATCTTGATCTGGTTATACCCTGAATACCCATCCATCAAGGAGAACAGTGAATGCTGCGCCGTACTATCCACTAAGACATCAAAATGGGGCAGGGTAAAATCATCTTTGGGACTAGCACGATTCAGATCTCTGTAATCAACGCACATTCTAACTTTCCCATCCTTTTTCGGAACCGGCACGATGTTAGCAATCCATTGCGGATACTTGGCTACTGCTAGGAACCCGGCGTCAAACTGCTTTTTCACCTCATCTCTGATCTTTAAGGACATTTCTGGCTTCATTCTTCTCAGTTTCTATTTTACCGGAGGACATTCTGGCTTGACTGGCAACTTATGCACCACTATGTCAGTATCTAACCCTGGCATATCCTGATAAGTCCATGCGAAGACATCAACATAATCATGCAGGAGTTCGATTAGCTTCTTGCGCTCACTTTCCTTTATTGAAGTACCCACATTTACTTCCTTCTTACTGTCCTCTGTGCCTAGGCTAATTATATCAACAGATTCCCCATGCGCCTGAATAACCTTTTCCTCTTGTTCAACCATTCTCATCAATTCTGGAGGAGTTTCCCAGTCATTCTCAACATCCTCCTCAGCTTGATTAACGGGGTGATCAAAATTAACATATGAACCGTTGGCATCATTATTTTCAAAGATATTCATTTTAGATCTGCATTTGCGGGAATAGAAAGAAATGAACAAGCAAAATAGAAACACAAGATGGAGACACATGATAATGAAAAGCAATTTTATTCATTTGAGAGTCCGAAACAACATTTTATTGATAGATGATATTCGAAGGGAAAAACATGCATGCCCTTATGAAATATTCTAAGGCCTTGGGCAGAGCCAAAGAATTTGCATTACAAAATCATTACTTTGGAATGAAAATAACAGGGAAATCAATGATCTTCCAATTATTAAGCTCTTCATCTGCAGCATTGCGATGCACCAAGTCCACACCTTTGTCTTCCGTAACTGATTCTTCCTCAATGACGGTCACCTGATTGGGGTCCAGCATACCCGCGCTCCTGAAGCTCTGGGAGAGATCATAAATAGGAACCTTCTTCAAGCTTGGTTCTCTCCCCTGAAGCTTAGCTAGCCTCCTTTCTCGCTTTTCCTCCGCCATTCTCTTCTTATCAGCTCGAGTGGGCCAATATCCTAACCCACGCCTATCCTTGTACTCTCGCAGCTGGACCGGCGCCAGAATTCCCTACTCGGACTTTCCCAACCCTTTTCCAATCTGGTAACCATTTTTCAACATGACCTTGGCTACCATGATAGCAGCGTTAGATATCTTTGGTGCAGGCAATGGGGATTCTTCTCCCACGAAAGCAGCATTTGCAATTTCCAGCGACTGAAAGGCAGATTCAAGTGACTCCTCTACAGCCTCAATGTATTGAGAAGGATGGGGCTTGCTAATTATGAACTCTTCTTCTCCAAAAACGACTATCAGCTTGTCGTCGACTACAAACTTGAGCCTTTGGTGGAGGGATGAAGGAACAGCGCCGGCAGCATGAATCCAGGGTCTCCCCAGGAGACAGCTGTAGGATGATGCAATGTCTATGATCTGAAAATTCACATAAAATACTTCTGGCCCTATCTGCATCTGGAACTCCATTTCTCCCATAACCTCCTTCTTGGATCCGTCAAATGCCCTAACTAGTGTTGAGCTAGGCTTCATATACGAACAGTCTACATCTAGTCTGCTCATAGTAGATGTGGGCATGACATTCAAAGAGGATCCATTGTCGATGAGGACCCGAGAGAGTGTATATTCACCACATCTAACTGAAATGTGAAGTGCCTGATTATGCCCCTTGTAACACCCCGGAAATAATTTAATTTATTTATTTAATTGAATTATTAAATTTATTAGAGGTGCGATTAAATCAAGAGAAATAATGTGTGTTATACAGGAGGTGAAACGAATAAAGGGAGTGGTGTTAGCGGGGAGGGCCCAGTGTTCACTGAGCCCACAGCTTAAACCCTAGGAGTCTAAGCCAAACTCTCTCACTTGCGCAAAAACTTAGAGAGCTGCGAATTGAGAGAGTGAGAAGAGAGCCAGGCGCGCTGAGAAGGGGAAAAAGAAGGAGAAGTCGCGAGTTCCAAGGGAAGATGAGATCGTGGGTTGCTGTGGTTTTGTACGTGTTTCCATTCGTCTTCTACGGAGCCTACGTTTAAGAGGTAAGGGTGAGCGTTTCAATTCAATATAATTGGGTATGTGATTGGGGTTTTGTGGGGTTTTGGGTGTTGCTGTGAAATTGAGACGAATTGACGTTAATTTTGATGATTTTCTTTGATGAATTTTTGATGATTTTCCTTGATGAATTTTGATGATTACTTTGATGAACTTTTGATGATTCGTGTAATGTACAAATCGTGTCTTAATGTTGGTGATGATTGGAAAGGAATTCATGATGTGAACATGGTTGAGTAAAATTTCAAATTCTGGACAATTTTGGGCGATTGAAACGTTGCTGCCCGTTCGCGCCTCGCTCGCGCTGCAGTCGCGCTCCAGGCGCAAGCGCGCTGCGCTGTGGCACGCTGTTGCTGCCCAATCGCGCCTCGTTAGCGCTGCTGTCGCGCTCCAAGCGCAAGCGCGCTGCGCTGGGGCAGGATCTTCCTGCCAAACCGCGCGGCTCTCACGCCTCGCTCGCGCTTCAAGCGCGAGTTGCTGTTCTTCACTGTTTTAGTGCTGTTTTCTCACCGTTTCACTGTTGTTTTCCCGTTTCGAAAATGTGATGTTTTCCAAACTAAAATGTGGGGTTTTCTAAATGAAGAGGTGATGTTTTCTAAATTATAATGTGATGTTTTCTAAATTATAATGTGATGTTTTCTAAATTATAATGTGATGTTTTCCCTCAAATAAAATGTGATGTTTACCCCAATTTTAAAGGTGTTGTCCCTCCAATTTAAAAGGCGTTGTTACCCAAATTGTATAGGTTTTGGTAGGCGAAAATGTTTTATTTCATTTACTTCGATACTTATGTGGACATTAATTCAAAGATATATATTTTTAAATGTGGTCGTGAGAGGTTAGGTGGATATTGATTTTATAACTAAACACGCTGAATTTCTGGGGGTTTTATATGTATATGATGTTGATGATGATGATGGGATGTGCTTCAATTAAGACGTTTATGATGATGATGTGATATATTATGATGATTATGACGAGTACACTCTATGAGTGTTTTTCTGACGATAATGACGAGTACTCCATGTGAGTGATTTGGTGTTTGCACATGTGTCCATGGTGTCTCATAGCATGTGCATTTTATGACGAATAGGCTTCGGCCTCTCATGACGAATAGGCTTCGGCCTCCTTTTGATGAAAACAGTGACGGTGTGCCCTTAGTGGCTTATTATGACGAGTATGGTACCATCATGCATATGCCCAGGTGTGGGTTGCATTCCATGCACATTCATGATCATGGCTTGTGTTAAAAATTGTGGTTTGAGTTGGTATTTTGTGACGATGATGTGATGATGAATGACGATGTTGTATGATTGCTTGTCCACATTACTCAATTATGTACTTGATTATGTTTTGTTGAAATTCTCACCCCTTCTGCTTGAAATGTTGCTCTATCGTGGCAACGCTGCAGGTGACTGCGAGTGAAGGACCTGCTGCCTTCTTTATTAGCTGTTGGGACATTGTCGAGTCGCTCTCTGATACTGTAGCACCTAGGGGGTGTGGTTGGATTTGGTTAATCAATTAATTAACTGTATAATGTTTATGTGATGATTGCGAGACGTGTTTGAGTGGTACCAGTGAGTTACTGTTTATTTCCGTTGTGAAGAGATTATTTTGAAGTGTAAGTTTCATGACGAATACGTTGTCGCACAAACTTTGATGGTGCAAATGCTGAGTTTTTATTTATGACGATGTGACATGTCTTTTCTACTAATTAAATAATTTTTGTTATTTGAAAAAGAGATTACTCTGATAATGACGTGTAAATTAAGGGGTAGAAAATGGGTGTTACATTAGTGGTATCAGAGCAGTTCGGTCTGTCCGGCCGGTTGTTGAGTCGTCTAGTTGAGTAACATTTGAGTTTTGTTACTCGTTTCTGAATTCTGTTTTCTGTTGCAGTGCTAGAATGGCAGGACGGAACGATGCTGCACTTGCTGCTGCTTTGCAGGCTATAGCTGGGGTTATGGGAAACATAACCGGTACTGTTAATGATGGGACGCGCAGTTTGACTACGTTTCAGCGTGAGAACCCTCCTACTTTTGAAGGCGGGTATAACCCTGATAGTGCCCTTGAGTGGCTGAGGGAGATGGAGCGGATCTTCCGCGTTATGGATTGTACCGATGCCCAAAAGGTTCGTTATGGTACGCACATGTTGAAGAGAGAGGCTGATGATTGGTGGATGACAGCTAGGCAGAGATTGATGATCGCCAATGAGGAGATTACTTGGGCTGTGTTCGAGAGAGAGTTCAGGAGGAAATACTATCCGGAAGATGTCCGCGGAAAGAAAGAGGTTGAGTTTCTGAGGCTTGAACAAGGTAGCATGTCTGTAACTGAATATGCTGCAAAATTTACTGAGCTGTCCAAGTTTTATCCACACTATGATGGGGAGGGTGCTGAGTTCTCCAAATGCATCAAGTTTGAAAACGGGTTGCGTGCTGATATTAAGAGAGCCATAGGATATCAGCAAATTCGTGTGTTTTCCTTGTTAGTTGATAGCGCCAGGATTTTTGAGGAGGACAATAATGCCTTCTCCAGAGTTATGAAGGAAAAGCAAAAGAACTTCTCGAGTCGTGGTAAGCCATATGAGGCGCCTGCTGGTAAGGGCAAAGGGAAGTTTGTAGGTAAGTTTGTTGGTGAGTCTAAGCGAAGCGGGGGAGATGCTACAGCCAGTGTTACTTGTTACACGTGTGGGAAAGCAGGTCATAAGAGCCCAGATTGCCCAAGCGGGGATAAGAGGAGATGTTATCGGTGTGGGAAAGATGGGCACATGTCTTCTAGCTGTGATAAGAAAGAGGTGGTATTCTTTAATTGTGGGGAGAGTGGTCATATCAGCACACAGTGTCCAAAACCCAAGAAAGAGAAGTCGTTCGGGAAAGTGTTCGCTTTGGCTGGATCTGATGTGGTGAATGAGATTCGAGGTACGTGCTATATCAATAATTTTCCTCTTATTGCTATCGTTGATACTGGTGCTACCCATAGTTTTATTGCTGCCGCATGTGTTGAGAAACTGAGTCTTGTCTTGTCTGATATGTTGAGGGAAATGGTTATCGATACTCCAGCTAAGGGTTCAGTGACTACTTCCTCCGTTTGTGCCAAATGTCCTGTATCTATGTATGATAGAGAATTTTTGGTTGATTTGATCTGTTTGCCGCTGAGTGGAATGGATGTCATTCTGGGTATGGACTGGTTAGTTGATAACCATGTTCATATCAACTGTCGTGAAAGGTCTGTGACTTTTGACTTGCCTGAAGAGAAGTCTGGTTTGCTGTCTGCAGGTCAGCTGCATAGGGTGATGAGAGAATGGGTTCAGCTGTTTTCTCTGTTAGCGTCGTTGTCTGTCGAGAGCCAAGCGAAGCTTGATGAGTTGCAGGTAGTGCGCGAGTTTTCTGAGGTGTTTCCTGATGAGATTCCGGATGTACCACCAGAGAGAGGTGGAGTTTACTATTGATCTAGTTCCTGGCACTAAGCCTGTGTCTATGGCACCATATAGAATGTCTGCTTCTGAGTTGGCAGAATTGAAAAAGCAACTTGAGGATTTATTAGAAAAGAAGTTTGTAAGACCGAGTGTGTCGCCTTGGGGAGCTCCAGTGTTGCTAGTGAAAAAGAAAGATGGTAGTATGAGGTTGTGCGTAGACTATCGTCAATTAAATAAAGTTACAATCAAGAACAAGTATCCGTTACCGAGAATTGATGATTTGATGGATCAGTTGGTGGGTGCTAAAGTATTTAGCAAGATTGACTTAAGGTCTGGTTATCATCAGATCAAGGTAAAGGATGAAGATATCCAGAAGACGGCATTTAGGACAAGATATGGGCACTATGAGTATTCCGTTATGCCTTTCGGGGTGACCAATGCGCCGGGGGTATTCATGGGGTACATGAACCAAATCTTTCGCGAGTATTTGGATAAGTTTGTAGTGGTTTTCATTGATGATATTCTAATTTATTCTAAGTCTGAAGAGGAGCATGCGGGACATCTGAGGTTAGTGTTGGAAATTCTGAGGGATCGAAAGTTATATGCGAAGTTATCCAAGTGTGAGTTTTGGTTGAAAGAAGTCAGTTTTCTCGGTCATGTGATCTCTAGTGAGGGGATTGCGGTAGATCCTTCTAAAGTTGATGCGGTGTTGCAGTGGGAATCCCCGAAGTCCGTTACTGAGATAAGGAGTTTTCTGGGACTAGCAGGTTATTATAGAAGATTCATTGAGGGGTTTTCGAAGTTGGCTCTGCCGTTGACCCAATTGACTTGCAAGGGCAAGGCTTTTGTGTGGGATGACCGATGTGAAGAGAGTTTCAGCGAATTGAAAAGGAGGTTGACTACGTCCCCAGTGTTGACCCTGCCTAATCCGGTTGAGCCGTTTGTGGTTTATTGCGATGCTTCCAAGATGGGTTTGGGTGGTGTGCTTATGCAGGATGGGAAAGTGATCGCTTATGCGTCGAGGCAATTGAGAATTCATGAAAAGAATTACCCTACTCATGACTTAGAACTTGCCGCTGTGGTATTCGCGTTGAAAATTTGGAGACATTACTTGTATGGATCGAGATTTGAGGTGTTCAGTGATCACAAGAGCCTTCGGTATCTGTTTGATCAGAAAGAATTGAATATGAGGCTGCGCCGCTGGTTAGAACTATTGAAGGATTATGATTTTGAATTGAGTTATCACCCGGGAAAAGCTAATGTGGTTGCGGATGCGTTGAGTCGGAAGACTTTGCACATGTCGGCATTGATGGCTTGAGAGCTCGAGTTAATTGAGCAATTCAGGGACATGAGTTTAGTTTGTGAACTTACACCTCAGAGTGTCAGGTTGGGTATGTTGAAAATTGGCAATGATTTTATGGCTGGTATCCGAGAAGCGCAGAAGTTAGATGTGAAATTAGTTGATCTGATGAGTGGGATTGGTCAGTCTGAGAATGAGGACTTCGAGATAGATGCGCAAAATGTATTGAGATATCGAGGAAGGATTTGTGTTCCCGAAGATGAAGAAATGAGGAAAGCAATTCTCGAGGAAGGCCACAAGAGTAAGTTGAGTATCCATCACGGAGCGACGAAAATGTATCAAGATCTGAAAAAGATTTTCTGGTGGCCTGGACTGAAGCGTGATGTGGCAAAGTTTGTGTATTTGTGTTTGACCTGTCAGAAATCAAAGGTCGAGCATCAGAAGCCTGCGGGAATGATGCAACCGTTAAATGTTCCTGAGTGGAAGTGGGATAGTATTTCTATGGATTTTGTGACTGGGTTACCCAATACGGTGAGAGGGCATGATTCAATTTGGGTGGTTGTGGATAGATTGACGAAGTCTGCTCATTTCATTCCTATCGGCATTAGGTATTCGGTGTCAAGATTGGCAGAGATCTATATTCAGGTGATTGTGAAGTTGCATGGCGTTCCTTTGTGCATTGTGTCAGATAGAGACCCAAGGTTCACTTCGGACTTTTGGAGTAGTTTGCAGAAGGAGTTGGGTTCGAAATTGAGGTTGAGTTCAGCTTATCACCCTCAAACTGATGGGCAGACAGAGAGGACGATTCAATCGTTGGAAGATCTGTTGAGGTCATGTGTTCTAGAGCAGGGAGGTGCGTGGGATACTCATCTTCCATTGATCGAGTTTACATACAACAATAGTTATCATTCCAGTATCGGGATGGCGCCATTTGAGGCGTTGTATGGTCGGAGGTGTAGGACTCCGGTATGTTGGTATGAGACTGGGGAAAGTTTAATACTTGGACCTGAGCTAGTCAGAGAGACTACTGAGAAAGTAAAGGTGATCCGGGAGAAAATGAAAGCGTCGCAGAGTAGACAGAAGAGCTACCATGATAAGAGAAGGAAAGATTTAGAATTTGAAGCTGGTGACCACGTGTTCCTGAGGGTTACACCTATGACTGGTGTTGGGCGTGCGCTGAAATCGAAAAAGTTGACTCCTCGTTTTATTGGGCCGTATCAGATTACGGAAAGAGTTGGAAGTGTTGCATATCGGGTGGCCTTGCCACCTAACCTTTCGAACTTGCACGACGTGTTTCACGTGTCGCAGCTTCGGAAGTATATTGCGGATCTGTCCCATGTGATTCAACCAGATGATATGGAGGTGCGGGATAATCTCACGGTAGAGACCGTGCCTGTACGAATTGAGGATCGGGAGGTGAAGACCCTGCGAGGTAAGAAGATCAATCTGGTGAAGGTTGTTTGGTTTGGAGCAACTGGTGAAAGTCTGACATGGGAGCTGGAGGATAATATGCGAGAGTCATATCCGGAGTTGTTTGAATCAGGTATGTTTTCGAGGACGAAAAATTCTAAGCGGGGGAGGATTGTAACACCCCGGAAATAATTTAATTTATGTATTTAATTGAATTATTAAATTTATTAGACGTGCGATTAAATCAAGAGAAATAATGTGTGTTATACAGGAGGTGAAACGAATAAAGGGAGTGGTGTTAGCGGGGAGGGCCCAGTGTTCACTGAGCCCACAGCTTAAACCCTAGGAGTCTAAGCCAAACTCTCTCACTTGCGCAAAAATTTAGAGAGCTGCGAATTGAGAGAGTGAGAAGAGAGCCAGGCGCGCTGAGAAGGGGAAAAAGAAGGAGAAGTCGCGAGTTCCAAGGGAAGCTGAGATCGTGGGTTGCTGTGGTTTTGTACGTGTTTCCATTCGTCTTCTACAGAGCCTACGTTTAAGAGGTAAGGGTGAGCGCTTCGATTCAATATAATTGGGTATGTGATTGGGGTTTTGTGGGGTTTTGGGTGTTGCTGTGAAATTGAGACGAATTGACGTTAATTTTGATGATTTTCTTTGATGAATTTTTGATGATTTTCCTTGATGAATTTTGATGATTACTTTGATGAACTTTTGATGATTCGTGTAATGTACAAATCGTGTCTTAATGTTGGTGATGATTGGAAAGGAATTCATGATGTGAACATGGTTGAGTAAAATTTCGAATTCTGGACAATTCTGTGCGATTGAAACGTTGCTGCCCGTTCGCGCCTCGCTCGCGCTGCAGTCGCGCTCCAGGCGCAAGCGCGCTGCGCTGTGGCACGCTGTTGCTACCCAATCGCGCCTCATTAGCGCTGCGCTGGGGCAGGATCTTCCTGCAAAACCGCGCGGCTCTCGCGCCTCGCTCGCGCTTCAAGCGCGAGTTGCTGTTCTTCACTGTTTTAGTGCTGTTTTCTCACCGTTTCACTGTTGTTTTCCCGTTTCGAAAATGTGGGGTTTTCTAAATGAAGAGGTGATGTTTTCTAAATTATAATGTGATGTTTTCTAAATTATAATGTGATGTTTTCCCTCAAATAAAATGTGATGTTTACCCCAATTTTAAAGGTGTTGTCCCTCCAATTTAAAAGGCGTTGTTACCCAAATTGTATAGGTTTTGGTAGGCAAAAATGTTTTATTTCATTTACTTCGATACTTATGTGGACATTAATTCAAAGATATATATTTTTAAATGTGGTCGTGAGAGGTTAGGTGGATATTGATTTTATAACTAAACACGCTGAATTTCTGGGGGTTTTATATGTATATGATGTTGATGATGATGATGGGATGTGCTTCAATTAAGACGTTTATGATGATGATGTGATATATTATGATGATTATGACGAGTACACTCTATGAGTGTTTTTATGACGATAATGACGAGTACTCCATGTGAGTGATTTGGTGTTTGCACATGTGTCCATGGTGTCTCATAGCATGTGCATTTTATGACGAATAGGCTTCGGCCTCTCATGACGAATAGGCTTCGGCCTCCTTTTGATGAAAACAGTGACGGTGTGCCCTTAGTGACTTATTATGACGAGTATGGTACCATCATGCATATGCCCAGGTGTGGGTTGCATTCCATGCACATTCATGATCATGGCTTGTGTTAAAAATTGTGGTTTGAGTTGGTATTTTGTGACGATGATGTGATGATGAATGACGATGTTGTATGATTGCTTGTCCACATTACTCAATTATGTACTTGATTATGTTTTGTTGAAATTCTCACCCTTTCTGCTTGAAATGTTGCTCTATCGTGGCAACGCTGCAGGTGACTGCGAGTGAAGGACCTGCTGCCTTCTTTATTAGCTGTTGGGACGTTGTCGAGTCGCTCTCTGATACTGTAGCACCTAGGGGGTGTGGTTGGATTTGGTTAATCAATTAACTAACTGTATAATGTTTATGTGATGATTGCGAGACGTGTTTGAGTGGTACCAGTGAGTTACTGTTTATTTCCGCTGTGAAGAGATTATTTTGAAGTTTAAGTTTCATGACGAATACGTTGTCGCACAAACTTTGATGGTGCAAATGCTGAGTTTTTATTTATGACGATGTGACATGTCTTTTCTACTAATTAAATAATTTTTGTTATTTGAAAAAGAGATTACTCTGATAATGACGTGTAAATTAAGGGGTAGAAAAGGGGTGTTACACCCCTTCCCCTCAGGGGTGAGCTCATCATTCGTAAAGGTAATATAATTGGATGCAACAATATTCCCTACGATGCCATCGAGCTTGTCAACAGTGATGTTCTGGGCTACATGGGCTTCATTTAACACTTTCATTAGAGCTGCGCGGTGGGCCTCAGAATTGAGCAGTAGGGACATGATAGAGATCTTTGCAGGAGTGTGGTGCAGCTGGTCCACCACTTTGTAATCACTCTGCCGCATGATCTTCAAAAATTCTGTGGCTTCTTGCTCTGACACCTTCCTACTTTCCTTGGGCTCTTGTGTTATACCTTTACCTTTGCGAATCCTTTCCTCATCTTCCTTTGAGGGACCTTCTTTCAGGACTTCGGGGACATAGACACGTCCGCTTCTAGTGACTCCACTGCTTCTCGCAATGTTTGTGACATCGGGAACAACTCGAGGCTTCTGAATTGGAACTGACACCCCATAGCTCCACGGAATAGCACTGTTCTTTTGATAAGGAGCTGGGACAGGAATCACAATGGTCTTAGGTCTCTCCAGCGATCGGCTTTCGGCTATACGGGACCTCAATAGGTTTCTGAACATTTCCATTCTTATCTGATTCGAAAGTCAGCACATCCTCCTCTTTCTCTTGCACACCCATTTGGATTATATGACGATCCAATAGGTCCTGCAAAACTGTCTTGAAGGCCTCACAGGCCCCGGCACAACTAACATCAACACAGACTTCTTTCTGAGTACAACCTCTCTTGATGACCCCGAACTTGCACAGCTCTGCATGAATAACCTCTAAGGGTGTCTGGATACACTCCACAGTTCTGATTAAGGATTGGCCCCCCATATCATGGATGGCATTGGTTGCAGGTTTCTCATGACCAGGCAGCGGATTAGTTGTGATGCTTGGGCTTTCTTGTTTGAAGGTTATCCCTTTGGTATCAATCAGATCTTGCACTACAATTTTAAAGGCCTTGCAGTCCTCAACAACGTGTCCAACTGCCCCTTCATGAAATGCACAGGTAACATTGGGATTGTAGCCTCGGAAGTAGGGTGGCTGGACTGGTTTCATGGGTCTGGTATTGATGAGCTTGTTTGTGGCAAGATAGCCGAAAAGGTCAGTATAGGACATGGGGATGGGATCAAAGGTGGTCTGTTTTTTGTCTTGGTAGTTTTTGTGGTAGTTACTTTGTGGTGGACGGGTTGGTTGTGTTTGAGTGGGGACAGGGATATTTTGTGGTTGATAAGGTGGGCTTATGGTGATGGTGTTGGTCTCTCCTTCTTTCTTCTTCGAAAACCCAGAGAATGGCTTCTTGTGGGTGGTTGTACCTGTGGAACCATGGGCAATCTTGCCGCTTCTCAGTCCATTTTCTATTCTTTCACCGATGATTACCATGTCTGAGAAGTTGGAAGATACGCTGCCGATCATAGTATAACGGTGGCAGGGTTTCCATGAACATCAAGACCAGTTCTTTCTCCAACAAAGGGGGTGTCACCTGTGCAGCCAAAGCCCTCCACCGCTGGGCATACTCCTTAAATGACTCATTATCTCTTTTTGCCATGTTCTGTAACTGTGTTCTGTCGGGCGCCATATTTGTATTGTACTGGTACTGTCTGAGGAAGGCATCAACCAAGTCCTTCCAACAATGGATATGGGACGGTTCTAGCTGCATGTACCAGTTGAGAGATGCCCCAGCAAGGCTCTCATGGAAATAATGGATCAACAACTTGTCATCATGAGAATGTGCAGCCATTTTTCTACAGTACATGGTCAGATGGCTTTTAGGGCAAGTCACGCCTCGGTACTTGTCAAAGTCAGGCACTTTGAATTTAGGAGGTAAAACCACATCAGGGATGAGACATAGATCACGAGCTTCTCTTGCTCTAGAGCTCGACCCTTCAATCATTCTTAAGCGCTCTTCTAACATATGATACCTGTCTCTAGCTTAGGGAGTTTCAGCAGGATAGTTCTGAGGAAAACCATTCACACCGTAGTGAGGATTACTCATCGACACTACGGCTGGGTTCACGTGTGGGTCACGTGAGTGAGTGATATTCTCAGGAATTGGTCCCTGAATTGGGGGATGGACCGTTGCTGGTGAATGAAAGCCAAACGGAGTTCCCGGCGGAATAGGAATCTGAATTTGGCCCTGAGGCGTTCCCGTTCCTCCACTGTTTGCGGCTGAGATGGGTTGGACTTGCTCTGCAACCCTGAGGGGATTACTTCCTGCATTAGCCTCGGCTCCTGGAGGTGTGTATCCGGGTGGGAGTCCCCAAGGCATCCTATGCGTGGCTGGTTGGCCCTGGTTGTTGGTCCCTGAAGTATGAGCAAAGGTGTCAGTCTCAAGACTCGGAGGAGGGAGAGCGACAGCAACTTCGGTAGTGACGGAGGGATTTCCAGCGGCAGTTCCGTTCCTCAAAGCTTGTAGTATCCCCATCATTTCAGTCATCTGTGTTTCCATTGCGCCAATTTTCGTTCTCAATTCCCGATTCTCCCGAGCCAATTGCTCTGGATTGGGAACCTCAGCAGTTGGGTTACCATGGTCTGATTCACCACTTCCTAAGTCTTCAATAACAGGACGGTCCGAGTCATTCAGGTTAGTTGCCATAAGCCTTGCTTGCAGACGAGTCAGGTATCGATGTTGGCGAACCAGCTTGCCTTTTTCTATTGATGGAACACAATTCATGAGCGCGGGAATCACATAAATGAATGCAAATGCAATGCGATATGTATGATTTTATGTTTGGTTTGGTGCCGGGAATCGCGGTGCAACTCGTCTTGTCATAGGCGTGTAAGTTTAAAGCTCTAACACTTCTTCTTTTTTCGCAACGAGGTTGGAAGCAATAGACAAAACAAACACACTTTATTCAGAAGGAAGGAGTACTACAACTTCAAACTCGAAAGAAAGGCAAAGTACAATATTCTGAAGAAAATTATAATTTTTTAGAGAAAATTTGCAATTTCCTAAGGATTATTACAATGCTCTAAAGTGAACTTCAAAGGCATATAGCTTTCAATTTCTCCTTCCTTTTTCTCTTTTTGCTTTCGGCATGGCCTTCTCCATGAGTTCTTCTGTCAGAATCTTGCAGTACTCGACAAATTCACACACCTTGGCCGGAGTGTTGAAAGGGTTGATTTCCGCTTCAGCTCTTCTTAGCTTCTTGGGAACATCCCTCACAGCTTGGTTAGCTAGTCCTGCTAGCTTTGAAAATTTGCTCCTCCAAAGCTGAATCTTATCCCTTAGCTCCTTGACGATCTCTTGGTCTTCTATTCTGCCAATTAATGCCATGAAACGTTTCTCCCAATACTGGCCTTCTGCTTGCACTTGCCCATAAGATTCCCTTAGGCATCGGAGATTCCTCTTCAATTCTTCCGACCTTCCTTGTTCAAACCCTAAAGCTTGTTGGTACTCTTTCAAGATCCCAATGATAGACTCTCTATCTTGCCTGATGCTTTTCACTTGGTTCTCCAATTCAAACTTCATCACTTGGAATTCCTCTTTTGACTTAGCTAGCGTATCTCTAACCATTTTCTCATTCCTCCATGACTTGGCATATAGTTTCTTCCATTCATTTGCTTTTGCCACAGCCTTATCCATCTTTGAGGCGCGCCTCTTTACTCTCTCTTTAACACCTTTCAAATGTTTTTGAATTTCCCTCTTGCTCGCTTCTTCTATTTCAAGTTTCCTATTGGTTGCTTCAATAGCTGCGGCTTGGAGAGCATTTTCATTTTCTAGCTTCCGCTTGTCTTGCATCACCTTTCCCAATCTGTTTTGCAAAGCCCTTTTCTCTTCTTCCGCTTTAGATAAGGCCAACTTAGCCTCTTCTAGTTCTTCAATGAGGGGAACGTGGGGTTCCGGTATTTTCTCTTCAAGTGATGGCACCTTTTGGTTGGATGATCGAGTTTCCTTAATCCTCTTTTCAAGCCATTGAGTGAAGGAGATAACAGTGGTCCTTTTAGATAACTCGCCTTTGTCCTTCCGCACCACGGTTTCCCAAGCTTGCAAGACTCGCCGAAGTAAATCCTCGTCTTTAGGGATCCCCGCATGGAGGTAAAAACGAGACAGCATAGCTTCGGAGGGTGAGTCCCGCATAGGGTACCCGAGTTGTCTCAAGGTCAAAGATGGATTATAATTGATGCATCCCTGTGTTCCCATGAGAGGAACGTTCTGGAAACTGCCACATTGGAATATCACTGAGGGTTTATCTTCCCAACACTTGTATCCTTCCACTCCTGAGGGCTCATAGTCTTCGGATTACAACCCAAGGCATAGGAAAGCAAATCCCCAACATCACTTTTGTTAATGCACACATGACTGATCAACCAAGCATATAGCACAAGGAAGGAACAACACATCTTATCCTTTCGGAACTCATGATGGCGGGTGAAGGCACGATAGGTCTCTGCGAGAATAGCGGGAACCGGATTGATGAGACTTTTTGCACTCTTGAAAGCTAGGAACACACCGATAGCGGTTTCATCTATATGTTTCTCAATCTGAGGGAAAAGAACAATGCGGAATATGGTCAAGGCTAGTACTTGCTTTAAAGAAACCCAATCATTTGATACTACATAGCTAGTCATCAAACTCTCAAAGTACTCCTGAGAAAACCCAAATATCTTGTTACGCTCAACTTTGTGGGACCGCACCTCTCCTACACTGATTTGTAACAGGGAAGCAAACTTCTCATCTGAATAATACCGCCCCTGATACTGGTAAGGTCTAACCTCTGAGCGATCAAAACCCAGAATCTTCTCATACTCCTCTAGGGTAGGCGCCATTTGGAAGTTCTTGAAAAGAAAACACCTAACCTCTGAATCATAGAACCAACATAGGGCGGCAATGGCACTCTCTTGTACTTCTAACTGTAATAACTTGCGGATGTTCCCATAAGTCTTGTCGAAGGACCGGAGCTCAATAGGACCTAATAGGGGAGCATACTCCTTCAAACTAGTTACATCAATCTTCTTTACAATGGGGAACCTCGAATTGAATGCGGTTTTGCCTTTTGATTCCATATTGCTTCTTACAACCCTGTGACAAGGTTCGGTGTTATGTTGCGATTTCCGGCAAACAAACTTTAATGCAGAAAGAATGCAAATGATGAAAGTTTTTTTTCAAAATTTGGTCAGGTGCAAATGCAATGGTGCAAAATGATGTGAATGCGAAATGATGTGTTATTTACATGGAAAATGGGTAAGAAAATGAGGTTATTGGTGGTATTTTGAACATTTTCAAAGATACACGCTACATGCCACCTCATGTAGGTGTTTATGAGGGGAAAAGAAAATTACTTTCTAGGGTATAGAGTCGACGAAAAGGGTAATCCTCCCATGTAGGTTCTAATCACTTCCTCACAATGGCAACCAAGAGCTAAAGTCTCTCCCTTGATGACACCCACAATCGTAGAAAGCTACCGAGTGTGAGGCATCATGACAAAGCGCACTCTTGGGCGAAACTTTCATGAGAGCCATACAGACAAAGGTCTACGAATGGCAGTCACTAATCGTTTCCACTCTCCTAGGTTTTTGTTCAGACCTTGGGTTTTAGGCCCCACTCAATGCTCACAAGTATAGGGTGTGAAGTGTGTGTTGAGGGCACAACACCTAGAAATAACTACCCTTCCCCACCTGCAAGAAAAACCATGAACAGTCCAGACTAAAAGGTCGTCTACCCTAGGGTTCAACATGCATACATCATTTCAATATACAAACCATTCTAAGAAGTCAACAATAATTACACGCATTTCTTACCTCAAATAAAAGGAGCCGAGAAGAAGGAATGTTCTAAAATCTAGCAAACAAATGGCATGGAAAATAGAACAAAAGTAGGAAGAAGGGAGGTAAAACAAAGCATGTTAAATCAGCAAAGCAAATCACACATTCAATTAATCGGCTTGACCCACTTAAGAAAAAGAATCCCCAGCGGAGTCGCCAGCTGTCGCACCCCAAAAAATCCTTGGAGGGATTTTTTTTCGCACAACGGGATTTTAGAGTCGCCACCGATATTTTTTAAAGGTAAAACATCGAAAAAACCTTTTTTGGAAATCAATGGTCTTTGGAACCATTAGATTTGGGTTCGAGGGTCTAATTACGTATGGGGGAGGTATTAGCACCCCACAACGTCCCTTCAAAGAAGGGTTACCTTAATTAAATATGTGATTTGCAAAGTTGATTCGGAAAAATGCTTTGTTTTTACCTCTTTTATTGATGAACGACTTAATGAAAAATCTTTAGTTTTTGCGCTTGACGGAGGGTATCCGCTCCTACGTATTTCCGGGTGCGATGGAGAATTCAAAGCAACGTAGTTCTTGTTTTTGGAAAAGTGTCTGGTCTTTGAAAGGAAAAACGTTTTTGGTTTGTTGTGCTTGACGGAGGGTATCCGCTCCTACGTATCTCCCGGTGCGATGGAGAATTCAAAGCTACGTAGTTCTGGTTTGTCTAGAAAAAGGTTTTTGTTTTTTATCTTGTTAAATTGTGAAAATTGAGCTTTCATGATGATCAATTGAGCAAAGGCTCCAAGTGACCTCCATTAGCACTCCATTGTTAATAATCATGCAAGCAAAGGCTTCGCAAGACTACTAACAAAGTTTTTGGTTTAGTGAAAATCTTTAGGAAAATTAGACATTCATGATGATCAATTGAGCAAAGGCTCCAAGTGATCGCCACTAGTACCTCATTGTTGATAATCATGCAAGCAAAGGCTTCGCAAGACTACTAACAAAGTTTGATTTTGAAGAGTTTTCGCAATTGGATTGATTCTTGTTTAGGGAAAAGAAAATCTGTTATTTGGGAAAAAAGGTTTGTGAAAAAAAAAAGGTTTACTTAGGGGGAAAGAAACAAAATTTAAAAAAGAAACAGGGGGTGCAGTAGTAAAATGGGGTGCAAGTTATAGGAGGGCTGTATCATTAAAACTGGGGTGCAGATAGTGAGCCCAGCTTGTTTTTGTAAGCTGGGCTGCGTTTTTTTTACGAAAAAGAGAAGATGGGCCGTAAACGGGGGCGGGCGCGCTAAGTAAAATGTGGGGTGTGAATAGAGATCTGAATTAGTAAAAGATGAAAGGACGAAATTGTCCTTGGATCCATACTATAAAAACCTAAACCTAAATTGGAAACCCTAATCCCCATCTCTCTCATCCTCACGGCGCCTCCATCCCCAAAAGGAAAACCACACCCTAATCCTTCACCTCCCCAACTGTGCGACGCCTCCAACCCACCCCCAACCTAAGCCTAATTTTTGGTCCTCTCCCCTCTCCTCTTCGCCATCTCCTATTCCTTCTTCCCCAACCCTAATCTTCTTCTCCATTTCCCCATTAACCCTCATCTCGCTCTCCACCCCCCTCGCGGCAGTTAACGACGAAAACAGAGAGAGGGGGAAGACGATTTCAAATGTGGTGAGAAATGGCCGTGGTGCTGATTTTGGTGGCTGTTTGGTGCGAGGAGGGAGGCGGCGGTGGAGTTGTGGTGGTGGATGACGCGGTTGTTCGTGGTGAGGAGAGAGAAATGGGGGACGTACAAAGGTGAGTTCTGTGTTGGTGGCCGACGGTGGGGGTTCTGTTGAGAGGGGTGATGGTGGTTGGGTGACGGTTTGGTGGAGGTCTACGGCGAAAGGGGGATTCGGTAGTGGGGGTTCGGTGGTCGTCGCGTACAGTGGTTGTTGGCGTTTTGGTGGTGGCGTATGGTGGTCGTTCGGGTTGCGGTCAGTTTCGGGTTACAGTGGTGGTTGTTGGGTGGTTCGGTGGTGACGGCGACCACCACACACGGTGGTCGGAGTGGGGGTATGGCTCTTTTCTCTCTCTCTCTCTCTCTCTCCTATTCTACTGTTTTGGTTCATGAGAAAAAACTTCTCTCTCTCTCTTTTTTGTTTCAATAAATTTTCCTTTGCTCACAAGAATTTTTTCCTGTTTCTAAGGTTGGTTTGATTTATTTGGTTGGTTTAGAGCTCTGTTTCCTCACAAAAATAGTATATGTATTCATGTATGCACTTTGAAAAGAGAAGAAACTTTATTGTAGCATAATATAGGAATTGGGATCTAAGCTAAACACATCAGTGGATTTTTTTTTAAAACTGCACTATATCATCTATATACCATGAGTAGAAAACAAGTAAATTGGGGCCATGGAAATGACTAAATAAGTTTAGGAACTAACCTAGTTCCAAAAACAACAGACTCCTTCTTTCTTTTGAACTAAATATTCTGTTCTCTATATCTTCAAAATAATGATTTCTCGATGTTATTTTGTGTGCTTCTGTTACCGTGTGTGTATTGCTGATTGTGAGTATATTGTTGTTTATGTGTCCCCCTTGTGTGTTGCTGTTCCCAGTATTTATAGGCAGAGAATTGTGGTGTAGGTGTGGGTGTTGAGCAGAGGATCAAAGCTCATAGGAGACAAAAGCATAACAGCCACTGAAATATGCAGCAGCAGCAGCAAGGGATGGCAGCAGGGGGTGGAACAGGGTTGCTGCCACTGCAGCAATGTTTTTGTTGAAAATGGAAAAAGCAAAGGGGCAAGATGAAAGGAGCTTGAGTTTGAAGCTAAAAATGCTTTTCCAGCCACGGCCACCAACCAAGGCAGCAGCGACTTGGGCTGTCTTTTTTTTTATTTTGCTTTATTATTATTTTTTTTGTACTCTTTTTTGCTTTTAATTAATTTTTGTACCAATTGTATTTAAATTTTTTTGTTTGTATATGTAACAAATAAAAGGACAGCTGAATAAAAATTGATTTTATCTTATTACTATTATTATTTTTTTAATAATACTTGAAAGAAGCGGTAAAAACAACACGAACCAACGCAACCGCTCGCGCACGACTCGCGACCAACACGCGCTCGCGTTAAGGCTATGAACGCGCAACTGACTTAACGCGCACACGCGTAAGTTATTAAAACTGATTTCATTTTTATCCTTACTTTTCTAAAACGCGGTAAAAAAAACGCGCAGTGACACAACTATTCACACGTGACGCGCAACCAACACGCGCTCGCGTTGTTTATTATTATTTTTATTATATTTTTTTGGACTCTTTTTTTTGAAAGTAACGAGTGTCAAACAAAATCGTTGCACGAGAGTGCCAAAGACACCCGCGTTTAGAACAATATGCGAAGCGATAAAATTTTGTTCTTCACTAAAATTTCTTTTTACACTTTTAGCTAAAAAACTATCACACTATCACATGTTGACTACAAGCCGGAGATCGGTGGCGCCCGCGGCCATGAGTCGTTCCACTTGAAGAGTTGCGCAGAGGGGAACCCCGATCCGGGATGTTACGAGCCCGGATCTCAGCAATCTGAGCTTCTAACTAGGTGTAGCGTTGGCTTTCCTGCTGGTCGGCCTCGGCTTGCCGATTTAAGAACAGGACGAGCTGTTGGACAACATCGACCGATACCTGGACGGTCTGCGGGGGAGGTGGAAGTCGGTTCCGAGATGGGCTCCCATGAACCATAGCCGTAGCCGAGCTTCGAGCATGCGTCAGGCTAAGGGGTAAGGTGACTGTCACTCCTTCCGGAGTCACCTGCTGTAGGACCGGTCCTTCAGCGACATTCAGGATAGTCCTATGACGTAAGGTCGGAGCCATCGTCAATCAAGGAGATGGGAGAGGAACTAGAGTACAAGATCCTCCCACTGTGGTCGGCAATGTTCTGTACCGTATCTCTGGACCTGTATCCGATCTTAGATACCAAGTCCGGTCCGAGATAGTTGGTAGGGGTTGGTCTTGATCAACCGAGCTCCGCTTTCGATCCGGGGTAGGTGGTACCAGCGAGGACACTCCGACGCTCAAGCCAGCCAGGGAACTGATTAGAGGTAAAGAGTAGGAAAGAGTGTGTACCTTGAGTATTGCATTGAATGTCTATTTATAGAGTAAAAGTGGGTTGTCCTAATGAATCAGAGCCATCCGATCTAGGGCCTAGATCTTAGCCGTTGGTTAATGGATCTGGTTTTTGCTTATGGATCTCACTATTGTGGATTGGGCCAATCCGTAACAGAATCAAATTTCGCACTGGCCAACACCGAGTTTGTCCACTGCAGGAATCCGATGTAAAAGTTGTAAAATAGAATTTGCCAATAATGTACTTAAGATAGTTAGTGGAATACACATGGCTAATTTTTATTGAATAGGTAAATTACCCACAAATTATTAAAGGGAAACCTAGGACTCACCAAAACTAAAAATGAAAACTATGTATTTCTTAGGGAATACATACATATTTGTATAGCTTACGAGTTTACGTAGTGCCAGAGTGTGTCACCTCCACAGTTCACTAACTTGAACTACCAACCACCACATCCAAAGACCTCGAACATCTTTGCTGCTTCGCTAAGTTTTCGTTATCGTTCAATCATCCGTTCATGTTCAGTTCACCGAGCGTCCAAACAAGAACCCTAGACTAGCTAGATCCCTAAATTTTCTCACCAATTCACTCGAATTAAGATCCTAAACTTCTCAATTTCTTCAATCGCACGCGCATATCCAAAATCGATGTTCGTGATTCTCAAAACATGCAAGTCAAATTCATCCAAATTCGATGCTCAATCCTAGATTCAGCGAAATGCCAGGTAAGTAAAACATAATTTGAAGCAACTATCTTTTGCAAGTATATCCTTTCTTAATTTGCATGAAAAAAATATATATTTAGAGATTTTGGGTACAGGACAAGACAACCAATAGAATTATTTTGATTGACTAATATCCCTTGCAATCCTTGGTTTTTATGAGATTGCTTTCTCATTGAGAATATTAGCTTTCATGAATAAAAGGGATTTTAATTCTAAATTAAGCAGATAGGTTGGTTGACCGATAATGGTTCAAAACTAAATTTTGTTGTATGGGATACTTTTATTTTTACAATTGTTTTATGGGATACTGTATAGGTAAGAAGTTGAACTAACATTAACAATACTTAACACAATCCCACCAACTCATCCATTTTTTGAGAACACGATTTCCCCTATAAAAGCAACACATAACATATGTTGACTACAAACACAAAGTATATCAAAATCGTTTGCAAAGAGTGTAGCTTCTATACTTTCTTGAACTTCTTCTTGGCCTAAATAATGGCTTCCATCAGTTTATCATCAATCATTTTGCTATTTATGGTTCTAGCTATATTGTTTGCAAACACTAACACTGTGGTTAACGGGGCACGCAATCTTCAAGACTCTGAGCTTCCCAAACCTGAGTTGCCACCTTTACCAAAATTAAAGTTTCCCAAGGTCCCTGAGTTGCCCAAAGTTCCTGAAATTCCACAACCCGAGCTACCTAAGGTTAATGTCCCCGAATTGCCTAAAGTCCCTGAATTGCCAAAGCCTGAGTTGCCTAAAGTCCCTGAGTTGCCTAAAGTCCCTGAAATGCCAAAGCCTGAGCTACATAAGGTTAATATCCCTGAATTGCCAAAACCTGAACTGCCTAAAATCTCTGAGTTGCCAAAGCCAGAGTTGCCTAAGGTCCCTGAAATTCCAAAGCCCGAGCTACCTAAAGTCCCCGAGTTTCCTAAGTTTGAGCTACCTAAAGTCCCCGAATTGCCTAAACCTGAGCTATCAAAGGTTAATATCCCTGATTTGCCAAAACCTGAGCTACCTAAGGTTAATATCCCCGAATTGCCAAAACCCGAGATACCTAAAGTCCCCGAGTTGCCAAAACTCGAGCTACCTAAAGTGCCTGAAATTCCAAAGCCTGAGCTACCGAAGGTTAATGTGCCTGAATTGCCAAAACCCGAGCTGCCTAAGGTCCCTGAATTTCCAAAGCTTGAGCTGCCTAAAGTCCCCGAATTGCCAAAACCCGAACTACCTAAAGTTCCTGAAATCCCAAAGCCTGAGCTACCGAAAGTTAATGTTCCTGAATTGCCAAAACCCGAGCTGCCTAAGTTACCTGAAATGCCTAAAATCGCTGAAATTCCAAAGCCTGAGCTACCAAAGGCGAATGATCCATAAATTCCCAAACTAGAGCTACCAAATGTCTCTGAATTCTCTAAAGTTATTCCAACTACTCCTTAAGTTGTAACAACCATTCCTTTCATTGCCTTGTCTCAAATCATAGTTTTCTAGTTATTCTGTTTGATGGGTGTAATATGATTCATACTACTTTTTAAATTTTTAATTATCTTTTATAGGCTACAGTTACAGGGGATTGGTTTTTATGGTTTAGTTTGAACCTTATTAAAATTAAACATTTTATTTTGGTATTACAAGGGATTGGTTTTTATGTGTAATAATAATAATTACACATTATTTTTAGTTTAAGCTTGTTTGTGTCGATTATACTACTCTGTATTGAAGGTTGTATATCCTACTTGTGTAAGTATTATTGAGTTTAATAAGATTGTCATATCATATTTATTAGAAACTGCCTGAATTTAACGGACAGGACAAAATATCACGAGTTCTGTTACATATTTGATCCATATTTTTTTTGATAAATCTTTGATTCATATTAAATACAAAACTGAATTGGATATAAGGTCAGAAAAGGTGATATCTCTGTATTTCCCTAAAAGAAACTTACTGCTAAGAGTAAAAGAGAGAGAAAACATATGATGAAACCGTGTGTGAACTCCACAACGGAGACCATTTTATATAGGCTCAAGGCAATAAACACAAATAATGACTGGAATAATAACAAGATATTCTACTCCTAATTACATGATACGCTATCATTATTTACATGATTCTATCTTATTTTCAACACTTACCTTATGGCCCTTTGAATGTACAAGAGGTGTTGACCAATATAATTTATTCTTAATTAATCATCAAGTGACTGTGCTACAAAATTTGAACAACTCCACTTGAGTAAAAATAACATTTGGAATGAAAACATTGGTAAAATTTTTGGGTCCGTTTATATTGTTTTCAAATTTTCATTTTTTTTTATGTATCAGTGCAGTTATCTCATAGTTTCAATTGATTATTTGAGTTGATTAGTAGATTATTGTAGATAGTAAAAGATAGATAGTATATTATCAATAACAAATATTTATCCCGTGTTTTTTATATAAGAGTAACAATTATTTGTCCTTTTTTAGGTATTAGTGACAAATATTTGTCGCGTGTGTTTTAAATATTAATCAGTTTAAATAGACATTAAGCCTTCTTGTTTTTTTAGATAGTAGTTTTCAAAAATTATAATTATCAATGGCAAATATTAATCCCGTGTTTTTTTATATATCACTGCAGTTATCCCCGTGTTTTTTATATATCAGTGCAGTTATCTGGTAGTTTCAATTGATTATTTTAGTTGATAGTAAATCATAGTAGATAGTAAATTTGTTAGATAGTAGATTATCAATAAAAAATAATTGTTTTAACTATTAATTAGTAATTTAAATAGTCATTAAGTCTGCTTATTTTTTAGATAGTAGGTTTGTAACATCCCTAAATTTTTAAGATCCGAATTATGGAAAATAAGATCGAGTTAAGTATTTGGTGAAATAATTAGTCACGACTCGAATGAGGAAGTAGTCGAGAAACCTATTCCGAGTAGAAAACCGTAGAATTATTGGGGTCTTAGCCTCAAAACCTTGGATTAATGGGCCAAGGGCAGTTTGGTCCTTTCACCATCACTTAACCCTCAGCCCATCTAAACCAAAACAACACCACCTCAGCTGAACCAACTCTTTTTTCATCACTTATCATTTCAGCAAACTGAAAATGAAAGGAACTAGAGATAAGGGACAGGGTAGGGTGAAAGGGAGAAGAAGGAGAGGTAGAGTGAAGAGCTTGGATCCTCCATGCATGTGAGCTCCCAATAGCTCATCTTCTTTCACTTTCGAATTCCTCTCAAGTGATACTAATTTCTGAAGCTCTCTCATCCTCCTTCTCTCTTTGCCATTTTCGAAGTTAGAAGCTCCAAGTGGAAAGAAGTGGGGTTTTGAGCAATGGGCTATCTTGCATGTTAGTTTTATGAAAAGGAATCTGAGCTTGGGTGTGTGGGTGGTGATAGAAGAAGGTTGATACTTGAAGATTGAAGTAGGGTCGGCAGTTTTGGAGTCCAATTGGTGGAGATAGGGGAGTTTGAATAAATGAAAGTGTTGCTGGAAAACTCTGCAGGAAACCCGTTTTCACCATCTTTGGTATTTTTCTTATAACTTCCTCTACAGACCTCCTTTGAGGTTCATTTCCGTCTCCTTAAAAACTAGACTCAAAACCCTTCATATTTCGCACAAGAATGGCCTGGTTTGACTGAGGAGTTTGGGAGAAACATCTATTACAAGTTGCACCTTTAAATCAGGCACAGTATTGACCCAGCCACATTGTTTCTGTGATATCTCCCAGATTTCTAATTGCATGCGTTTGGAACTTCCACCATCAGATAATAGACGAAATTCTCTACACAATAGGCACTGATTTGAAAGATTTTGGTCACGAATTGACCAAGTTACGCCTATTGGAAAACTGTACCCTGATACAGGAAATCGGAAACAAAACTGGAAATATCGTTTCGTCGAGTTTGGTTTCGATTCGTCAAAGTCTCGAGAGTCATCAGTTCAAAATACCGGAGGGGAGTTCAGTAGCAAGAATGATTGATTGAGTTGCTGTTTGTGCAAGTGGGGCCCATTGAGTTCAGTTGCGGAGACATTCGGAGCGTGTTCGTGATTACGGGGATTGTTCGAGTGGTTAACGGTTCGATTGTTCAAGCGAGGACGCGACTTCTCGGGGACTCGTCATACCGGTTAGTTTTACTCACAATTAGGGTTTCATTTTTATAACCTTGAATGATTTGAAATTCAGTTTCTGAGGCTAACTCATTTTCGAAAGAATTATCGAGTCAAAAACCGTTTTCGGGAGAATAGCATTTTTGCGGTTTTTCGGTGGATATATATATGTTTTTATTGATTGTTGATTTTAATGCTTTCACTGGAATATGGGCTGAAATGTTGGTTATAATATCTATTTTTAGGTCTCGATGGTTAGGAAATGTCTCGGGGTCGAATAGAAAGCGAAACAGTACAAAACGGGTTTTCGAAATGCTGTTTTCAACTAATTCTGGCTCCCATCGCGTCGCGGCCCGTGGCCATCGCGTCGCAACCTCCCTTATTTTTGCAACGCAAAACTTTCTGTAACTTTTCGCGTCGCGACGGAACCAGTTCGCGTCGCGACGGAACCAGTTCGCGTCGCGACGCTTTGCAGTTTTTCAGCAAAACACACTGATTTTGTTTTCGCAATAACTTTTGATCCGGGAACCCGATTGAGGTGTTCTCAGGTGCGTTGGAAAGCTTATTAAAAGACATATTCTAATATTTGATTTAAATTGACTAACTCAATGTTTTTCTAAAAGCAAGAACTGTTTGAAAACCGACGTTTAGACCGCGTGTGAGCATATGTTTTTGAATAACAAAACGAATAATTCGTCCAACTCGATATCACACTATAATGCCGGATGTCTATTATAGGATTCATCGAAACGGGTTATAGGTCAACAATAGATATAGATTATCTAGAATTTAAGTGACGGCCCAATGCGGGTACGATATATAGATTATATCGAGTTGGGTGACGACCCGACGAATGGCATACTAGGAAGGGAAGGTCATGAGCCCTCACCCTAGGCCTTGAAATGTTATGGCATGGTCTAACATGGGTTATCGGGATTGTGGTTGTTTGCATGGCCGATGTATGCTACAATAGGTACACGATTCGCCGAGATTGTGGGTGTTTGCACGGTCAGGTTTCGTTTGGTAAGCTAGTAATTATATATTAAATTACGAGGCTTAATAATATATGAAAAGCACATTGGATGCCGAGATTGTGGTTGTTTGCACGGTCGGTAATGGGCTAAGTATATATATAAGATAGGCTTTCGATTCATCGGGATTGTGGGCTTTGCACAGTCGATGTTTCGCTTGGAAAAGCTTGTAATTATAAATTAATTGACAAGGCTTAAAAATATATAATAGCACTTCATTTACCGGGATTGTGGGCTTTGCACGGCCGGTGAAGGGGCTAGGTATATATTGATATAATAGTTATATTTTTTAACTATGTATAACGGTTTTATAATGGAACCGAGTGATAGTGAGGGGGTACGGTAGAACTCACTGAGACAAGTTTTCTCACCCAATCATTGTTGTTGTTTTTACAGAGAACAGGGAACGAGGAAGTAAACGGGATGTTCAGTTGTCACGCTCGAGGAGGAGATAGAAGATGGACTTATCCCTAGTTGTTATGTTTTCCTGTCATCGTCTCTGTATTTGGTCTTTTGACTCGAAATTGTATTATGTTATTTCATAGTCTTCCGCTGTTTCTTGTAAGGATGTATATCTGAACAGAAATCTTATACTCTGATGTAAACCAAATTGTATATTTAGGTATTCCTTTGTTAAAGAAATACCAGGGTGTTACATTTGGTATCAGAGTGGTTCGGCCTTGTCGGACTTAGTGACCTTCGGGTCAAGTGTATTAGGTCGAGTCAGCTAGGGACTTAGACAATTACATGTCAGATTTTTTTAGTATATTATGTGACGTATTGAGTCAGGATCCACTCAATGTTTCATGTAAATTACTGAAAATTATGATAGTTAGTTGCCTCCGCCCCGAAAATGTCTGGAACCCTAAACCATAGGATTCTTAGCCTTCTCGTTTCATCAGAGCGCGCAACGGCAGGAGAGGGCTACAGGTGACATTTGGGAACAATGATGGACATCCGTCATGGTTCGAAGGAACTGTGGGCGGCTGTTCAGTAAATG
Organism: Astragalus membranaceus; assembly: GCA_039519185.1. Lineage (NCBI taxonomy): Eukaryota > Viridiplantae > Streptophyta > Magnoliopsida > Fabales > Fabaceae > Astragalus > Astragalus membranaceus. Next base: position 168,954,047 of record CM076848.1, on the reverse strand, counting down.
AATCGGATGCGGCTAGTGAGCTGCAGTATAAGACGTCGTAGGTCTTATCGAGAGTACAAGTTAAGTGAAGCCATTGGGCAGTAGTAACGTCAGTGTCCCGAAATCTGTCAGATTAGTTAACACCCAAAACCCTGACCATTGATTAGTCAGCCTATCAGTTATCTAAATACTATTTCACAGTAAATCTTACCTTCTGGTACAAGTATGTGGAATCAGTGGAAGTGACCTTATTTCAATCCGCTGGCTAGAAGCATCCCGATCGCGGTCTGTGAGAAATTCTCGTTAGTCTTCCGACTCATTTTATTTGTAACTCCTTCTTCGGAACTCCGATTTTTATGTTCCGAGAGGCGTTGGAAAGCTAACGAAAGTATCTACACCGATGGATGGGTTGTGAGCCGTACCTCCAATTGTATTGTGAAGTGTGCCTCTGTTTTTAATCTGAACCATAAACTCTAAAGCATTCGTGGAGTGTGAACCTCCCTATGTGCGAGAAATTAGAAGAGCGAGGAGCTTAAGGTCACCTAAGTGGCGAACTTGACGTTGTCATGGGGATAGACCTCGTTCTAAAACTTAATTGATTTATATGATATTAATAATTATATCTGAATAGTTACGGAAGTTCGGAAAGAAGCTGGGCCAAGGAAAATTCCAAATAACATGTATTTGAAATTTTATGAATCAATACGAAAACACTCAAGGTGTGCTCGTTTGATTTCCAAAATAACTTTTTGTTTTCAAAATTTCCTTGGTACCGTCGCAGTTCCAATTTCGTAACTAATCCGAGAATAATTGCCACGTTGAAGTTAATCGAGAAACCAAGGATTGCATAGGATGACACTAAATCGTAACTTCTAAAGAAAACCTTATGTCGTTCTAGTAAGATTCCTAATATCGAAATTCGCATCTCCTTAGGATCTGAGTGATCAAGATCTAAGAAGGATAGGTATCAAAGTTCAAGCCTGGTTGATTTAGGAAGACAGCTGAAATTGGATAAGTCGTTGACTTAGAAAATTTTGAAAAGAGCCATGTTAAGGAGGTTACCTTTCGGCAGTGATAGTTTTCAAGTTTCCGCTACTGAAGTGAAACTCCAATCGTAATCTTGAATTCGTTAGGGTTAACAGTAAGTTCCTATGACTTTGATCCATCAGATGGATCAAGGCCAGTTTCTCCATTCTAATAATCTATCGGTTAGACGCCAATAAAGTATGTGTGTACTGAATTCAGAGTTGTCTGAAGCTGACGAGTTGGATACGTGTAGTGCTTTTTCCTTTTTACCCACTACACCTGTATGATGGAAGAATGTCTGAGGATGAACCATATGTCGGTCTGAGACTAAATGATTGGACAGTGAGTGCATAACACGTGAGTCCTCGATAGTGAGCCCTATAACCTTTTTGTGTGGTCTCTTGAGACAATTGAGTCGTGCCTATTTTTCATCACGAAATGCAAGCCTTTGTTTTAACCTCGAAGTTTTATCTCAGGCAAATTCGAGAAAGGAATTGAAAGGGGATGAATTGGATCGAATAGAAAAACGGATATTTGCTTTCGGCTCAATGTCCTTCCCGATCCCTTCCTCGAACAAACCCAATTATTTTTATCTTAACGAAGCCAAACTCAAACACGATAATGGATGTTTGTGAGGTTTTGATCACACAAATGGTTGGTTCCAACAAAGTAACACTTTTATTCTCACTTTCAACATTATAAATTTTAAAAATCAGAGAATGAGATTCCGCTTTGTCGAAACATCATGCATCGAGTAAGGTCATTTTTAAGTTGGGGTGAATTAACATTTTGGATAGTCATATTTTTCAAAGTAACATTATTTGAAAACCCCATTGCAAAGAAATTCTATCAAAATGGAACGATTGTACTCTCCAGTTTTTGGAAATTACGGAATGTAGGGACATTTCATTTCGGTTTTAGAATTTTCTTAGTTGAGTTGCAAGAAAAATCGTTTCCTACATCCATTGTACTAAGAGTCAACTTATGTTATAAAATAACTTGGTTACCTTCAGTCAAGATTCTTAGTAAATGAGTCAAGTGCGTATGTAAGCGTAACTCGGGAAGGGGAGAAATTTTTCCTTCCGGATACCGCGTGGTTTGATTTCAAAGTAATCCTCCCATAGACATCATTTCCTCCCAATTCAAGTCACGGCGAAGCCGAAACCTTCTGACTTCCTAACTTTGATAGTGAAGGATGTATAGATACCCTAAGCAATAAGTTTGTGTTCTCAACAGAATGTAGGTATACCATTTATCCTTAAACGATTAGTGTCTGCCATCGAAAGGTAGGAATAGTTGGGTATCGAATGAAGTGTGTGTCAACGAGGTGTATGAGTTATAAACGATTTTGAGGACAAAATCTTTCAAGTTGTAACATCCCTAAATTTTTAAGATCCGGATTATGCAAAATAAGATCGAGTTAAGTATTTGGGGAAATAATTAGTCACGACTCGAATGAGGAAGTAGTCGAGAAACCTATGCCGAGTAGAAAACCGTAGAATTATTGGGTCTTAGCCTCAAAACCTTGGATTAATGGGCCAAGGGCAGTTTGGTCCTTTAGCCATCACTTAACCCTCAGCCCATCTGAACCAAAACAACACCACCTCAGTTGAACCAACTCTTTTTTCATCACTTATCATTTCAGCAAACTGAAAATGAAAGGAACTAGAGATAAGGGAGAGGGTAGGGTGAAAGGGAGAAGAAGGAGAGGTAGAGTGAAGAGCTTGGATCCTCCATGCATGTGAGCTCCCAATAGCTCATCTTCTTCCACTTTCGAATTCCTCTCAAGTGATACTAATTTCTGAAGCTCTCTCATCCTCCTTCTCTCTTTGCCATTTTCGAAGTTAGAAGCTCCAAGTGGAAAGAAGTGGGGTTTTGAGCAATGGGCTATCTTGCATGTTAGTTTTATGAAGAGGAATATGAGCTTGGGTGTGTGGGTGGTGATAGAAGAAGGTTGATACTTGAAGATTGAAGTAGGGTCGGCAGTTTTGGAGTCCAATTGGTGGAGATAGGGGAGTTTGAATAAATGAAAGTGTTGCTGGAAAACTCTGCAGCAAACCCGTTTTCACCATCTTTGGTATTTTTCTTATAACTTCCTCTACAGACCTCCTTTGAGGTTCATTTCCGTCTCCTTAAAAACTAGACTCAAATCAGGCACAGTATTGACCCAGTCACCTTGAAGTAGGCACAGTATTTTTCTTATGGCCTGGTTTGACTGAGTAGTTTGGGAGAAACATCTATTACAAGTTACACCTTTAAATCAGGCACAGTATTGACCCAACCACCTTGTTTCTGTGATATCTTCCAGATTTCTAATTGCATGCGTTTGGAACTTCCACCATCACATAATAGACGAAATTCTCTACACAATAGGCACTGATTTGAAAGATTTTGGTCACGAATTGACCAAGTTACGCCTGTTGCAAAAATGTACCCTGATACAGGAAATCGGAAACAAAACTGGAAATATCGTTTCGTCGAGTTTGGTTTCGATTCGTCAAAGTCTCGAGAGTCATCAGTTCAATATACCGGAGGGGAGTTAAGTAGCAAGAATGATTGATTGAGTTGTTGTTTGTGCAAGTGGGGCCCATTGAGTTCAGTTGCGGAGACATTCGGAGCGTGTTCGTGATTACGGGGATTGTTCGAGTGGTTAACGGTTCGATTGTTCGAGCGAGGACGCGACTTCTCGGGTACTCGTCATACCGGTGAGTTTTACTCACAATTAGGGTTTCATTTTTATAACCTTGAATGATTTGAAATTCAGTTTCTGAGGCTAACTCATTTTCGAAAGAATTATCGAGTCAAAAACCGTTTTCGGGAGAATAGCATTTTTACGGTTTTCGGTGGATCAATATATGTTTTTATTGATTGTTGATTTTAATGCTTTCACTGGAATATGGACTGAAATGTTGGTTATAATATATATTTTTAAGTCTCGATGGTTAGGAAATGTCTCGGGGTCGAATAGAAAGCGAAACGGTACAAAACGGGTTTTCAAAATGCTGTTTTCAACTAATTCTGGCTCCCATCGCGTCGCGTCCCGTGGCCATCGCGTCGCGACCTCCCTTATTTTTGCAACGCAAAACTTTCTGTAACTTTTCGCGTCGCGACGGAACCAGTTCGCGTCGCGACGCTTTGCAATTTTTCAGCAAAACACACTGATTTTGTTTTCGCAATAACTTTTGATCTGGGAACCCGATTGAGGTGTTCTCAGGTGCGTTGGAAAGCTTATTAAAAGACATATTCTAATATTTGATTTAAATTGACTAACTCAATGTTTTTCTGAAAGCAAGAATTGTTTGAAAACCGACGTTTAGACCGCGTGTGTGCATATGTTTTTGAATAACAAAACGAATAATTCGTCCAACTCGGTATCACACTATAATGCCGGATGTCTATCATAGGATTCATCGAAACGGGTTATAGGTCAACAATAGATATAGATTATCTAGAATTTAAGTGACGGCCCAATGCGGGTACGATATATAGATTATATCGAGTTGGGTGACGACCCGACGAATGGAATACTAGGAAGGGAAGGTCATGAGCCCTCACCCTAGGCCCTGAAACGTTATGGCGTGGTCTAACGTGGGTTATCGGGATTATGGTTGTTTGCACGGTCGATGTATGCTACAATAGGTACACGATTCGCCGAGATTGTGGGAGTTTGCACGGTCGGGTTTCGTTTGGTAAGCAAGTAATTATATATTAAATTACGAGGCTTAATAATATATGAAAAGCACATTGGATGTCGAGATTGTGGTTGTTTGCACGGTCGGTAATGGGCTAAGTATATATATAAGATAGGCTTTCGATTCATCGGGATTGGGGGCTTTGCACAGTCGATGTTTCGCTTGAAAAAGCTTGTAATTATATATTAATTGACAGGGCTTAAAAATATATAATAGCACTTCATTTACCGGGATTGTGGCCTTTGCACGGCCGGTGAAGGGGCTAGGTATATATTGATATAATAGTTATATTTTTTAACTATGTATAACGGTTTTATAATGGAACCGAGTGATAGTGAGGGGGTACGGTAGAACTCACTGAGACAAGTTGTCTCACCCAATCATTGTTGTTGTTTTTACAAAGAACGGGGAACGAGGAAGTAAACGGGATGTTCAGTTGTCACGCTCGAGGAGGAGATAGAAGATGGACTTATCCCTTGTTGTTGTGTTTTCCTGTCGTCGTCTCTGTATTCGGTCTTATGACTCGAAATTGTATTATGTTATTTCATAGTCTTCCGCTGTTTCTTGTAAGGATGTATATCTGAACAGAAATCTTATACTCTGATGTAAACCAAATTGTATATTTAGGTATTCCTTTGTTAAAGAAATACCGGGGTGTTACAAGGTTTGTAGTAGTTGGCTTCAAAAATTTTAATTATCAATGACAAATATTAATCTCGTGTTTTTTTTATATATCACTGCAGTGATCTCGTAGTTTCAATTGATTATTTTAGTTTATTAATAGATTATAGTAGATTATTGCAGTTATCTCGTATTTTTATATTAGATTATTTGAGTTGATTAGTAGATTATAGTAGATTATTGCAGTTATCCCGTGTTTTTTTAGATAGTAGGTTTATAGTAGTTTTCCAAAATTATAATTATCAATGGTAAATATTAATTATAAATTGTCATAAAAAATTATAAATATCAATGGTAAATATTAATCCCGTGTTTTTTTAATTATAAATTGCCAAAAAAACTATAAATATCAATGGTAAATATTAATCCCGTGTTTTTTTTATATTACACTACAGTTATCCCGTGTTTTTTTATTTATCAGTGCAGTTATCTCGTAGTTTCAATTGTTTATTTTAGTTGATATTAGATATTAGATTATCAATAAGAAATATTTATTTCAAATATTAATTACTAATTTAAATAGTCATTAAGTCTTCTTGTTTTTTAGATAGTAGGTTTATAGTAGTAGTCTTCAAAACTTTTAATTAAAGTAGTGTTTGTATAAATTTAGAAATTTAGTTAAAAGAATTAAAGTGAATAGATAAGAGAAAGAGAATAATTTTTTATGCAAAAAGAAAAGAGGAAGAAAGAGAGTGTAAAAGAAAAGTGAAAAGGGGGGGGAAAAGAGTGTAAAAAGAAAAAGAAAAAAGGAAGAAAGAGAGTGTAAGAGAAAAGTGAAAAGTAAGAAAGAGAGTGTAAGAAAAAAGAGAGAAAAAAAGAAGAAATAGAGTGTAATGACATTTGTTACCCTCAAAAATTTGAGGTGTCTTTTAGATAGAATGAGGGTATTGGTAAAATCATATGTGGTTTAGTTGTATAAATATAAATTTAGAAATTTAGTTAAAAAAATTAAACTGAATTGATAAGAGAAACAGAATAATTATTTATGGGAAAAGTAAAGTAAAAAGAAAAAAAAGAAAAAAGAGAGTGTAAAAGAATAGTGAAAAGGAGGAAAGAGAGTGTAAAAAAAGAGATAAAAGGAAGAAAGAGAATGTAAGAGAAAAATTTTGTCAAAAAAAAGAATGTAAGAGAAAAGTGAAAAGTAAGAAAGAGAGTGTAAGAATAAAGAGAAAAAAAAGAAATAGAGTGTAATGACATTTTTACCCTCAAAAATTTGAGGTGTCTTTTAGATAGAAGGAGAGTATTGGTAAAATCATATGTAGTTTTATATAAATATAGTGTAGATAAGATACAGACATATATGCAAGGAGTGATATACAAAGTGAGATGACATAGGAGATTAATTTATGTCATGATAGATAAACAACCCATTTTCTCTGTTATGTAAATAGTGGGATCATTAAATTTCTCTTTAGTTATTCTAATAAATCCTGAATCCCTTGAGGATAGATGTAAAGCCAATCTGAGCCGGCCTCCAAGGTAATCCACTTCTCAATTCCTTTTTTAAATTAAGTTTGTTATGTACAATTAGATGCGACATTTTGATGCATGGATTTATGTAAAATTAAGTCTTATGGGGTGGGTGTGTGGGTTGTGTTAGGTGCATGGATTTTGATGCATCTAAGGACTAGGTCAATCAAAAACTTATTTGTTGAGTTCACTAAGGTTAGACCTATTTTCACGTAACCCAAACCAACCTAGTCCGACCTCAGAATGGTCAGTTGGGTGTCGAGTTCATTAATAAAAGGCAAAAGTGAATTTTTGGTCCTCTATGTTTATCCAAAATTTAAGTTTGGTCATTTTTGGCTTATCTAAAATAAATAAATAAAATAAAATAAAATAAAATAAAATAAAAAGTTTGGTCATTTTTGTATTTTTTTTGGCTTAAATATATGTTAAGCCCCTGCAAATATGGCCAAAATTCATTTAAGCCCCTGCAAAATTTTTTTTTTACAATGACCCTTGCAGATATTAAACGTTTGCGGTTAAGCCCCTCGGTCAACTTTCCATAAAAAAAACATTAAAATGATAATCAATGCCACGTGTCACCATCTCATAAGACCATTATGCCACGTGTCACTGAACGCCACGTCATCACCCTATGTCACCACTGCCACGTGGCACTGACATGTGCCACATCAGCAGCCAATGGAGATGGCTGCCATGTGGCGCTTGCATGGCAATAATGTGGGGCACCTTTGTTACCAAAAAAATTTAATATTTTGGAGGAACATGGGTGTTGAACCCATGACCCTAAAGTGGTTGAAACTCACAAATACCACCAAGCCACTTGATTTTTTTGGTAAGTTAAGTCAACTACTAGTATATAATACATAAATAATTCGATTAACAAAATAAAAAAAAACAAGATATTCATCTTCCACATCTATAACCAACAAATCGGGAACAACATCTTCCACAAACACCAACAGATCTTGAACACAAACACAAGCACCAACAAATCTGGGAAAATCGAATCTGCAAACACAACTCATTACGATTTTGGTTGCTTAGTTTTCCATTTCCACCAAAAAAAACCCCATTTGCGTTTCCAGATTTGCGTTCACCCAGAAACGATTTCGTTCATCAATATCTTCAAAAACGTCAACAATAACAACAAAGGAAAGCGAAATTAATGATTTATTTCGTTTTAATCATCATCAATAACCCAGAAACGAGATTACCAATAACCGTTTGCGATTTCGTTCATCCCTTTGGGATTTCGTTCATCCATTTGTGTTTTTCTCTTGGGTTTGATTTTTGAAAGAAGATGAAGATCAATAACCAATTTTTTTTGTTTAATTAATTGGAATTATGTATTATATATCTGTAGTTTGCTTAATTTATTCAAGTAAGGTTGTGGCCTAGTGGTAATTGTTGGTGGGCACCAAAAGGAGGTTGCAGGTTCGATTCTCTTGGAAAACAAAATCTTCATTTTTTTGGGGTGATGACGTGGCACAATGGTCCAATGAGATGATGACACGTGGCAGTGACGTCATTGATGATGTCATGCTGATGTCATCACTGTTAGCCATAATTAGGGGTTTAACCGCAAGCACTTAATATTTGCAAGGATCATTTTAAAAATAAAAAAAAAATTGCAGGGGCTTAAATGGATTTTGGCCATATTTGCAGGGGCTTAACATATATTTAAGCCCTTTTTTTATGGAAAATTGACCGAGGGGCTTAACCGCAAACACTTAATATTTGCAATGGTCATTTTAAAAAAAAAATTATAGGGGCTTAAATGGATTTTGGCCATATTTGCAGGGGCTTAACATATATTTAAGTTTTTTTTCTCATTTTGGTCCTTTATGTTTCAAATTTGTAATAAAGTTGCTTTTTTTAACTTTCCATCCAAATATTTTAACAGATGTTGAGCTGCTTGTTAATCTATGACGTAGTTTGCTTAGCTTACGACGTAGTTTGCTTAGCTGGCATAATGACATGGCATTTCAGTTTTTTAATTAAAAAACTTTAAAACAATCATCTTCATCCTCATCCAAATGAAGATGAAGTGGCCGCGAATAGTGGTCGCCGGAGCAAGGTTCTCCGATGATGAAGTTTTTTGAGGGTTCTCGTAGTATACGATATGGGGAACTCGAATCTCAAGTTAGATTTTTATTGGGGGTCTATCTTTGATGGAGAAGAAGATTGAAGTTTCGTTTTTAGGTTTTTCCATCTATACATTCTTAGCTCACTTAGCTTGAAACAAAAATTAATCTGGTAGAGGATGAGGAAATGAACATAATGGTATTCTTGGATGCTTGAATGGTGGTTGGAGATGGCCAAAAGTGTTGAAATAAAAATCTCTTTTATGTTTTGATGACACAAACTTAAGAAAGAGTTACGTTTTCTGATTATGTGTGATCTAACATGTTTATCTAGTGCAAAGTACAGGACATCAAAATAGTAAAATAAACATCTACCTATGAACTAACAAGTATAGAAAACGAAGGTAGAAATGATACTGAGAAGGTTCAGTATTGAGAAGGTTTGACCAAAAGTCATTGAGAAAGTTTGACCAAAGTCAACAGAAGGTTTAACAAAAGATCAAAGAGAAGGTTTGACCAAGCCATAACATATGCAAGACCAAAGTAAAGAAGGTTCACCAATGAGAAGGTTCAACAGTTGAGAAGGTACACATTGAGAAGGTTCTATAACAGCAACCTACTCATTCTGGAAAACTTCAACAACTCAAGAACAATCCTTCTCATTAATGAGCTGAAGCATTAAATGAAGAATGTTGCATTAAATATGTAGAGAATGTATTAAAAGCAAGAGAGGTAATCAATGATTCTTCCTAGGAGCATCAAAGTTTGTTTGTTTAAGGAATAATCACATGAGAAGGTTCGTGAGCTGTCAAAAACAGAAACAAAGGCCTGTGTCAGATTGAGATAGGTGTCATATACCCACGGATACCCACGGATACCTTTAGTGACGCATACTATATTTGTTGGTATAGGTGTCATATACCCACAGGCGTGTAATAATAAACCGTGGGTATAGATATTCTATATCAAACCGTGGTATAGGTGACCTTTCTCATTCACGCATCGTGTCCTTTTTTTTATCAGAACATCATTCTTCACGCAACTGTTTCCTCTTCCTCTTCCAACAACACCACATGCTTCTCCAAATTCCCCATTTTAGCAAATACCCACTACAAAGTTCACACCTTTCTCCAAATCCCCAAACCAAAAAAAAGCGCAAGGGAGAGAGAACTAGATGAGAGAGACGCGGACTTGAGAAAGAAACAGAATGAGAGAGACGTAGAGGAGGAGCACGGTGGAAGTTGAGAAGCTATTAGGCGATGGAGATGATGGTGGTGAGGGAGGGTGTTTGGCCGATAAAGAGAGGAGTGGGGGAGAGAACGCGACCAAGAGAGAGGAACGACGACGGAGGGAGAACTGCGAGTGAGATGTCAGGAGGGCGGTGGTGATGGTCTTCGCGGTGGTGGTGGCGTTCCCAGTGGTTCGCCGGAGTGTGGTGGAGGTTCTCCCTCTATTTCCTTTTGCTTTCTTGGTTTCTTTACTTTTCTTCCTTCTCCTCTTTCAAATTTTTTTACTGTCTTTTGCTTCAATCGATTCCTCTTTCTCTATCCTTAACTCTCTTCTCTACCTTTACAGTTTGAAGGTTATGTAATTTGATTTTGTATCTCTTGATTTTCTTCTATGTGGTTACCACTCACATGCTGTTTGATAAAATGCCCCAATGAAGTGAGGTGTATTTAAGTGGTAGTATGTTGTAATTCTTTTTCTCGAAAAATATAATTTCCATTCCGTATAGTTGATTGTTTGACTAGATATTTGCAGAACGCCTATTTTAAATGTGCATATGAGTGATTTGATAGGAGAAGACAGGAAGAGATAAGCAATTGTGTTGAAAATTGCAGTATTCCTCTTTCTAATGCGCAACAGACATTTGATGGTGAGATGGCAAAGTTCCAGGTAAGCTACCTCTTAATTCTGTGACCATATTCTGACTCTCTCCCCACAACACACATGCATTTGATTTGCTTTTATTTAGGCATCAGTTATGTATTTAGGCAATAAATAGTCAAATAGCTGTTGTTACAGAATATTTGATTTGCTTTTATTTAGGCATCAGTTATGTATTATTTTTGTGGAGAAATAATTTTCACATTTTGGTTACTTTTTCTGGATCAAAAGTATGGACCTAGAGAGGTTCTAACTTATAACTTTTGGTTTTCATTTTATGTTGCAGTCTGATGTGAATACTGTATGTTTTGCCGATGAAACTAGCCATCTTATTTACTGTGGAAGTGATGATAGTTTCTGCAAGCTAGGTATGTTCTACACTATAATAAGATGGCCTCTTCTGTTAAGATATTATTTGCAATTCCCCTCTGTTTCAGTGTCACAAGTTTTGTTTTTATATAGAAGTGATGGCCACCTTTACACAGAAAGTCAATCTCATACCCATACATACCATCAAGCTTAAATTAAAATCAAACTTGATTGTTGTTATTAGTTGAGATCAGTGTCAAAGCTATTTGCTTTGGTCCTCATCACCTATTGCCGAAATTCTGTATATGGAAATTTGGTCCTCAGTAACCAAATTTATAACTTATATTCATTATTTATGTCAAACAACTCATCCTCTCCCTTTCCCCCCTCTGTAATTTTTAATTTAGTTTTTACTCTTCTTGTTTTTCCTTTTACACTTGAGGTGCTAGTTCAGTGGTAAGAGCTAGCTTTATATCCTCAAGGTGCTGAGTTCAAATCCCCTCGGGGACAGTTGTAAAATGGCCATTAGTGCCACTTTGATTAATAAAAATTTCCCCCTTCCCCAATTTTGTAAAAACAAAATCTTGTTTTTCCTTTTCTTTCAATCAAGATTTAGTGTTCTATTTGGAGTTTGTTTGATGATGTTGCATTCTTTGTTTTAATGGGGCTGAAATTAATTCAAGTTTTGCAGTCCATCAAGTAATCTATACTTCTTAAGGAACCTCCAGCCCCCCATGTTGATTGATTAACTTATTCTGCTTGGAGTAACCATTTTTTCCTGTAGGATGTGGATGGAAGAGCTACTGACGTTGCTTTGGGATGGTCTGTTGCTCTCGGTTCTCCATTCACTCTTGCAACTACCTTGGAGCAGGAATACAAGAGTGATATCTTTGGGGAGAGAGGTAAGAACATTCTACATTGTTTTGCTTGTTGTCATTGAAGACTTAACTTGTAATTACTGCTTTTCTGGTTTATAGGCATTTTACTTGGTGTTGTTCATGGAATTGTGGAGTCATTATTTAGAAGATACACTGAAAATGGAATGGCCGAAGACCTGGCTTATAAAAACACGGTTGAGAGTATGGGTTGGTTCAGTGATCTCAACAGTGTTGTGGTTGATTTCTGATTCTGCACAGGTTAATTAAATCTGGAATTGTCAAACTCGTTTTAATTCCTATGTTGCTAAGTAAGTTTGTATGTATAGTCAGATTCACCTCTCTCTGTTTTCTATGTTTCTAAATCATTGTGCCTGGTGTGTGTGTGTGGGTAGTGGTGTGTGTTGCATCTATTTCCTTCTTGGGTGTGTGAGGAGTATTCTCTTTTTCAACAGGTTTCAAATGCTTCAAGTCTCCCTGACTAAATGAATTTCAAGAAAAGACACTATTGAAGATAATGACAAAGATTAGAAGCAAATTTTTTTGTTGATGGAGTAAGCTCAGAAATTAAGTGGATGAGATCTTATTTCTTTGTAACTTTTGAGATTGTTATAAGATTTTCTATGTTTTTTAAATGTCAATATGATACTCTTAGTTCGACATTTTTATCTATTTTGTAATTTGACATGCTTGTAAGTTAGTTTTCAATATGATTAGAGTTTTATTTTATTTTATTGTTTCATATATATATTATATTTAGCTTTTAATTGGTTTAATGACAAGAGGTGTCACTAAAACCTACAAATGTTGTTAATAAGTTCTTTACCAACGAAATGAAATTGTGGGTATAGCAAATTAGGAGGCGTCAATAAAACCTATACCGATGGAGATTCAGCCGTGGGTATAGCAAAATTAAGAGTGTTGTTAAAACCTATACCAACAGAAAAGTAACTGTGGGTATAACCTATACCAACGGTAAAAAAAATTGTCACTATAGGCTATAGCAACGCCATTTTTTCGTGGGTATAGCCAAATAAAGACGACGAAAAAATTGTCCGTCGGTATAGGTTTTTGGTGCTATACCCACGGTTTGTAACCCTTTACCCACGGATTTTTGCCGTCGCTATATGTCAATTTTCTTGTAGTGGAGTGTGTTAAATTTTGACTTCACACCCTTTTGGGCGTTTTTAAACTGTTCGCATGAGGTCATGCGAACCTGTTCGAACAAGGTCGTTCGAACAGTCATAAAACACGTCCTCGCAGCATCTCACGCGAGGTTATTTTTGGAATAAAATTTGTTAAGGGGTGTGAAAGAGTAGGAGGGGGTGTGGGAAAAGCAAAACCCTAGATGTAAAGCCAATTTGAGCCAGCCTGAAAGGTTATCCACTTTTTAATTTCTTTTTAAAGTTAAAGTTGTTATGTAGAATTAAATGCTAGTTAAAACTTTTATATATTAATTAAGAACTTAAGCATAAAAAAGTGTTGGAGTATCAAAAGAGTGAGTAAGAAGTCTCATTTTGGATAGAAATACAGATGCTGAGCAATATAGAAGTGAAGGGAGTTTAGGGGTGGGTGTGGGTTGTGTTAGGTGGATTTTGATGTGTTTAAGGACTCAAGTCAATCAAAAACTTACGTGTTGAGTTGAGTAAGGTTAGACCTACTTTCATGTAACCCGAACCAACCCAACTCGACCTCAAAAAGGTGAGTTGGGTGTCGAGTTCATTAGTAAAAGCCAAAAGTGCACTTTTGGTCCTCGATGTTTATCCAAAATTTCAATTTGGTCATTTATGTTTTTTCTCATTTTGGTCCTTTATGTTTCAAATTTGTAACAAAGTTACCCTTTTTTGACTTTCCATCCAAATATTTTAACAAATGTTAAGCTGTCTGTTAACCTCTGGCGTGACTTGCTTAGCTGACATAATGACATGGCATTTCAGTTTTTTTATATAAAAAAATTAAAAACAATCATCTTCATCCTCATCCAATGAAGATGAAGTGGCCGCGGCCGATGGTCGTCGGAGCAAGGTTCTCCGATGATGAAGTTTGGGCTCTTGTAGTATACGATATGGGGAACTCAAATCTCAAGTTACATTTTTTATTGGGGGCTATCTTAGCTCGTTTAGCTTGAAGCAAAAATTAATCTGGTAGAGGATGAGGAGATGAACATAATGGTAGTCTTGGATGCTTGAATGGTGGTCGAAGATGGCCAAATAAGCTTAAAAGAGTTGTGGCCATGGTGGTGGTGGTGGTGATGAGGGAAAGCTTAAAAGAGCACGTGGGAGGAAGTGAGGTGACAGGTGCAGTTTTTTGTCAAATATAAAAATTGAAATGCCAAGTAAGAAATTCTATTTCATAGTCACTAATGCCAGCTAAGGAGGCCACATCAAAAGTTAACGGACAACTCAACATCCATTAACAAGTTTGGACGGAACATTAAAAAGCTGGTTACTTTTGTTACAAATTTGAAACATAAAGAACTAGAAAGAAAAAACATAAAGGACCAAACTGAAATTTTGGATTAACATAAAGGGCGAAAAATACATTTTTACCTTAATAAAATATCATATTCTAGAGAAAAAAAAGAATTGAAAAAAACATAAAGGATCAAACTGAAATTTTGAAATAACATAGAGGACAAAAAATGCATTTTTGCCTTAATAAAATATCATTTTCTAGAGAAAAAAAAGAATTGATACAATCCAATTCAATAGTATATTTGACTACTTTGACTTTTTTATACATAATTTGATGTAAAATATTCTTTAATAAAAATATTCTAATAATTTAAAACATCTTTGTGTGTATTAACCCTAGTCGCATTTCCATCTATTCCTCTCTCCATTCTTGCTCATCTATTAGAAAAGGGTGGTTTAAAGTTGTTTTTTTGGTCTGGAATTACCAATTTGAATCGTTTTTTCTCTTTTTGTCTAAACAAGTGGTTTCCACATAGATCCATTTGAGTGCGGCATTGTTTTGTCTGTCGTCTTGGTGAAACATTTTTAGTTTCTCGTCTTGTTGCGGTGTTTGTTTGTTTCAAATTGTTATATTAGCTTCGATCAATTACATATTCAATTAGTGATTTGGGCATAACATTACAGATCAGGAGTCATAGGTATTCCGGTCACTTAGATTTTGTGACATTTGTAAGCATTTTGTCGTTTTGTGCTATTAACCTCGGTGTTGTGAGTTTGTTCGCAAATCCATCTTTTTTGGTTTTAGTGATGTTGAATTTGTGTTGTTTCAATGCATTCTACCATTTTGAATGAATGAATATCATTTTCAGTAAAAAAAGTATGAATTAAGTTTTGATGATATGAAATAGAAGTTTATTTTATATTGCATTCAACAATGATGAATTAAACTAGGGGAAATAAGAGGTTTTCATTTTTAGTCTTGAATTAATTTTTCTTTAACTTTTGATCCCTACTTATATCATTGTTTGAATTTTTGGTCCTCACTTAAATTTCTTTTACACTTTTGGCTAACGAACTATCACGCTAACACCTATTGTGTGATAGTTTAATGACTAGAATATCAAATTACCTAATATGACACGCGATTTGGCATCCTAGTCATTAAAAATGATTTTGCAAATGTCTGGTGGTAGTCAATTAGCCTACTAAACACATACTTAACGTAAGGAAAATGTGATATGACATGATGGGTATCAAAAAGTGTGTCATGGAAGATGTCATCGTGACAGTTTGTTAGTCAATTTAACATTAGAGACCAAAAGTGAAAAAAAAAATATATGCGGGACAAGATATTGAATTTTTTTTTATTAGAAACTAAAAATGAAGACAATATATTTTGTAGGCAATAAATACATGTTTAATTTATTAGAAACTAAAAGAAAGACTCAGTTGTCCAAAAAAAGACACTATAAGGTGCTTTCTAAAGCTATCTTAGAAAGTTTGTGAAAATTAGCTAACAGTAGTTTGGTCCCTGAATGACCAGTGACATTTGGCCACCAGTGACAAGTGATTTTGCCATTAGATAAACTCAGGGTAAACAACTATTTTGGTCCCTGAATGTGTGAGACGGTGTCATTATAGTCTTTGAATATATTAAAATTACAAATACATCCCAAATTGTCTTTTGAGTAAGTCATATTGGTTCTCAAATATATTTTTTGTTTGTCATTTTTGTCGTCAAATAAATTTTTTATTAGCCAATTTAATCTCTAAAATTAATAAAAAATAGACACTCATAAATGTGTTTGTAATTTTGATATATCTTATATCAAATTCCAACCTCTTCCTACAGTTGGATTTTCAGGTATTCTGCATTTGGTAGTAGTGTATTATATTGCTATATATTAGTATAATATTACTTCATGACTAATGATCAAAAAAATAATATTACTTCATGTGGTAGGTCTCTTCCTTCAAGTTGCAACTCATTATTTTAATATTCTCTCACCTTCCACACAGCTTTGCCGACGACTTTTTAATATGAAGTTTTGGTGACATTACAAAATATGTAAAGTGAGATATTAAACGGTGTATTTTGGTGTACTCTATGACTCAAAAAAATTTAACGATTCAAATAAGCAAAGTTTATTCCTCAATAACCGATTTGGTAATAAGAAATAATTTCGTGGCAAAATACATAAAATACGATGCTAAGCAGTGTGTTTTGGGGTACTTTAGCGTTAAAAAAAGATTTAAACTCTTCAAATGTGGAAAATTTATTCCTCAATAATTGGTTAAGTGAAATTTTTTAATATCATGACAAAATATGTAAAGTTAAATGGTAAGGAGAGTGTTTTGTTATACTTTATGGTTCAGAAACTCATCTCTTCGTGTTTAGTTGCATCCATCATTACTGAAAGTTGTTTTTTTGTCTTGCAATATATAATATGTCATACATACTTACTCCCGCGGGAACTTTAGTCATATTTACAATAGAACTCCTCATCATATTCTTTCAACTTCGTATATGTGCTTCTATTTTATCGATGGTTTTTCATCTAATCCTACATGATATCCACGTGTTTTACTTTCTATTTGTAATGTCTTTTTATTTTGTCATTTCGCACCAACGTGTATTAGAAACATACTTAAATTAGTGTTTATATTTTTATTCGAGTACCGCGTTGCAACATTTACTCACACGGGAACTTCACCCACATTTACCATAAACCCTATCATCTTCTTTCAACTCTATATAGGTGTTTCTTATTTATTGGTGGTTTTCATCTAACTCTTCATGATACTCAAGTGTTTCACCTTCTAATTGTGGTGTCTTCTTTTCTTTCTATTTATGAGTTAAGTTTTTATATTTACACTTGATAAATATGGATTATGTTACTAAAATTCTTTAGACTTTTTTTATTATTAACTATGGATGTGCAATTCCAATTTCGTTGTTAATGTTCATTTTTTTATAATCTTCTTATTTAATTGGTAGTTTTAATTTAATTTTTAATCACGGGAACTTCAACCACATTAACGATAGAACATCCTTCCTATTCTTTTTAATTTTGTATAAGTGCTTTTGTGTTATTGGTGAGTTTTCAATAAACCTTGCATGATACCCATTGAAGAGACACGTGCTCCAGTCTAAATGCTATTACGTCCTGCAGTTAGAAATGTAGTTGAAAATGTGCATTGCACTGGATTATTATCCCAATTCACGTGTGTGGTAGGCCCATTGATGTAACGTAAAGTCTTCCATCTACACCCAATATTTCGGCTCTTCTTCTCGGTTTCTCTCTCTGGACCTTCTCACACCATTGTTGCCCAACTTTCAAGTTGTTGGTCCCACCGATTCTTCTTTTTTATTTTTATTTTTTCCATTCCATTTTCTATTTTTTTCCTCTCTGCTTCTCTCCCTCACAATCACACTATCTTCTACTCCTTCATTGCTCGTGACAAAATATGTAAAGTGCGATACTAATTAAGCAGTGTGATTTGGGGTACTTTAGAGTTCAATTTTTTTAAGTGTTCAAATAAATGAAGTTTGTTACTTAATAACCAGATTGGTGAAAAAAATATCTGTGTAATGAAATATGTGAACTGTGATGGAAAAAATGCGTTTTGGGGTAAAACATACGTAAAGTGCAACGCGTGTTTTGGGGTGCTGTAGAGTTCGGAAATTTTTTTAACTATTCAACTGCGCAAAGTTTGTTCATCAATAACCGGTTTGGTGAAAAAATTATAATTTCCTAATAAAATATGCAAAGTGAGATGTTAAGCGGTGTGTGTAAAATATGCAAAAAAGTTGCTATTTGCATCCTGTGGAATATAATAATATCGTTCTGATAGTTGTAGACATCATATATAATATAACAATAATAATCATTAATAATATAATAAATTTGGTTAAAAAAATAATATAATAATAATAATAGTATTTCCGTTTTTTTAAGAGATAAGAGAATTTAAAAAGGCAAGCCGATGCAAATCACGGTGTTAGAACTAGTTTACGTAGTGCAAGAGTCTCTCACCACCACAGTTCACTAACTTGAACGATCCAAAGACCTCGAACATCTTTGCTGCATCGCTAAGCTTACGTTATCGTTCAATCATCCGTTCATGTTCACCCAGCGTCGAAACAAGAACCCTAGATCCCTAAATTTTCTCACCAATTCACTCGAACTAAGATAAACTTCTCAATTTCTTCAATTGTACGCGCATATCCAAAATCGTTGTTCGTGATTCTCAAATCATGCAAGTCCAATTCAACCAAATTCGTTGCTCAATCCAAGATTCAGCGAAATGCCAGGTAAGTAAAACATAATTTGAAGCAATTATCTTTTGCAAGTATATATCAAGAGATATCCTTTCTTAATTTGCTTTCTCATTAAGAATATTAGCTTTCATGTATAAAAGGGATTTTAATTCTAAATTAAGCAGATAGGTTGGTTGACCGATAATGCATAAAAGGGATACTTTTATTTTGACAATTTGTTGTATGGGATACTGTATAGGTAAGAAGTTTTTTTTTTGGTGAATGTATAGGTAAGAAGTTGAACTAACATTAACAATACTTAACACAATCCCACCAACTCATCCATTCTTTGAGAACACAATTTCCTCTATAAAAGTACCACACATTAACATATGTTAACCACAAACAAAAGTATATCAAAACCGTTTGCATAACTAGCTTTTATACTTTCTTGAACTTCTTCTCGGCTTAAACAATGGCTTCCATCAGTTTGTCATCAATCATTTTACCATTTATGGCTCTAGCTATATTGTCTATAAACACTAACACAATGGTTAACGGGGCACGCAATCTTCAAGACTCAACATTGTCAGAGCCACACATTCCTCAGCTTCCCAAACCTGAGTTGCCGCCTCTACCAAAGTTGGAGTTGCCTAAAGTCCCTGAATTGCCAAAACCTGAATTGCCCAAAGTCCCTGAATTGCCTAAGCCAGAGCTACCTAAGGTCCCCGAGTTGCCTAAAGTCCCTGAATTGCCAAAGCCTGAGCTACCTAAGGTTCATGTCCCTGAATTGCCAAAACCTGAACTGCCTCAGGTCCCTAAATTGCCAAAGACAGAGCTACCTAAGGTCCTTGAATTTCCAAAACCTGAGTTGCCTAATGTCCCTGAGTTTCCTAAGTCTGAGCTACCTAAAGTCCCCGAATTGCCTAAGCCTGAACTGTCAAAGGTTAATGTCCCTGAATTGCCAAAACCAGAGCTGCCTAAGGTTAATATCCCTGAATTGCCAAAACCCGAGATAACTAATGTCCCCGAATTGCCGAAACCCGAGCTACCTAAAGTCCCCGAATTGCCAAAACCTGAGCTACCTAAAGTGCCTGAAATCCCAAAGCCTGAACTACCAGAAGTTAATGTCCCCGAATTGCCAAAACCCGAGCTGCCTAAAGTCCCCGAATTGCCAAAACCCCAGCTACCTAAAGTCCCTGAATTACCAAAACCCGAGTTACCTAAAGTCCCTGAATTGCCAAAACCCGAGCTACCAAAAGCTAATGTCCCTGAATTGCCAAAACCTGAGCTGCCTAAAGTCCCTGAGTTGCCTAAGCTACCTGAGCCTGAGCTACCAGAGGTCAATGTTCCATAACTACCCAAACTAGAGCTACCAAAAGTCTCAGAATTGCCTACAGTTGTTCCAACTACTCCTTAAGTTGGAACTATTCCTTTCATTTCCTTGTCTCAAATCGTAGTTTTCTACTTATTCTATTTGATGGGTGTGATATGATTCATATTAAGTTTTAAGTTTTTAGTTATCTATTATAGGCTACAGTTACAAAGGATTGGTTGTTATGGTTTAGTTTGAACCTTATTAAGATTACACATTATTTTTAGTTTAAGCTTGTTTGAGTCGATTATATACTACTCTGTATTGAAGGTTGTATATCCTACTTGTGTAAGTATTATTGAATTTAATAATATTGTCATATTTATTACAAACTGCCTGAATTTAACTGATAGGACAAAATATCATGAATTCTGTTACATATTTGATCCATATTTCTTTTTGATAAATCTTTGATCCATATTAAATACAAAACTGAATAGGAGATAAGCTCAGAAAAGGTGATATATTTTACTTCGAGGCCAATAGCAATAGCATAAAACATCAAGGTTTCCATGCTTATAAGGACATAAACCAAATATTTCTATGATCAAGAACAATGGAGCACTTGATTCATATATTTTATTCTGTAATCCTGATCACACCAAGAACCAATTCATTGATGAAGAAAAGTTTTGAACCACAAAGCTGATCTTTTATGATATCTTTTCAGTCCATTCTTAAAATCTACATATACAATTCCAAAGCGAACAGTGTATCCATTAATCCACTCAAAATTGTCCAAAAATGACCATGTAAAGTATCCCTTCACCTTGACACCATTCCTACAAATTAATTCCAAAGTGTTAGGTCTGTATATGTTGAGAGCATAAAAGTTGTATAAATTATGACTACAATGTTCTCTTTCTCTGTTTTCCCCCAAAAGAAGCTTACCTTATGGCCCTTTGAATGTACAAGAGGTGTTGACCAATATAGTATATTCTCAATTCATCATCAAGTGACTTTGTACCATTATCAACCTCATCTACTCCTGTAAAATTTGAACAACTCCACTTGAGTAAAAGTAACACTTGGAATTAAAACATGGTAAAAATTTTGGGCCTGTTTATTTTGTTTTCGAATTTTCATTTTTTGTTTTCAAAAGATACACATACTATTATATAACCAAGGAAATGATAGTAATATATGGAGTGAAATGATATACATAACCAAGGAGTAGCATATTTGAAAATGGTGAAAATGCTACAGAGTTTTCACCATTTCCAAATATGCTATTGCTTCTTACATCACTGATCTCCACCTTGGATATAATCTGATTGGCTATGTGTGTACTAGTATTTGTTTCATATTGAAAAAACGTGAAAATTGGAAAACAAAGTAAACATATACGGTTAGCTATAAGGAAAAATTTGATATAGGAGATTAATTTTTTATAGAATAAACAAACCATTTTCTGTTATGTAAATGGTCGGATCATTAAACTTCTCTTTAGTGTATTCTAACAAATCCTGAATCCCTTGAGGATAGATGTAAAGCCAATCTGAGCCAGCCTGCAAGGTAATCCACTTCTCAATTTCTTTTTAAAATTAAGTTCGTTATGTTGAACTTAATGCAGGAGAAAACTTTTATGAGTTGATAGCCAATTTAGTCCCTTAAATTTTAGAAAAGTTCAATTTATTCCGTGATATTAACAATATTCCTAATTAATGCCTGACATTTTTAAAAGTGATTCAATTTAGTCCCTCATTCTCAATGTCTGTTTGGTCCCTGACTTTTAAAACTTAATATCAATCAGGTCCCTGACTTTTCCAAATATCAGGGGCCAAACTGATACTAAGTTGTAAAAGCTAGGGACTTAATTGATTTTAAGTTGTAAAAGTCAGGGATCAACATGGTATCAAGAATTTGAGGAACTAAATTGAATAATTTTTGAAAATGTCAATGACTAATTAGGAATATTGTTAATGTCAAGCACTAAATTGAACTTTTCTGAAATTTGAGGGAATAAATTAGCTATTAACTCTCTTTTATATACTCCCTCCGTTCCGGATCTTTGGTAGTTTTGGCTTGTTACACATAGATTAAGGTACCATTAATTTGTGTTACTTAAGTACTAACCCTCTTTGTAGTTATCTTGAGATAGATGAAGTCGCAATAAAAGAGTCTTGAGACAATTAATTCATACTTTGGAACTCTAAATGACTCAATAAATATAGAGGGTATATTTGGAAAAATTTAGTGAATTGTACATTGGGTTTTTAAAAGTACCATTGTTTTGGAACAAAAATAAAAGGCCAAAAGTACCAAAGTTCGAGAACGGAGGGAGTATTAATGAAGCACTTAAGCATCAAAACGAGATTAAAGCTATCTCCAGAAAAAAATACCTTGGGACCAATGGGAACCCCATTTCTTATAGCTGATGCAACAAAATGGATTAAGGGTCAGCTAGTGTACCAGGAAAACTAAATAGAATTAGAACACAATGAAAGTATGAAATTAGTAAGGTTAATATATAGAGTAGCTTACGAGTATATGTAGTACAAGAGTCTGTCAATAGAGTTAGATTATTTTGTTGGCAAGGAATATTAGCTGCATAATATGCAGTGTAATAGTTCAACCCTATGAAATCATAGGACCCTTTAACCATTAAGTATTGTCTTCTAGGAAACTTTGGCAAACGTTTCCCCACTTTGTTAACCATCACATCAGGATATTTGCCAGAGTGTAGTGGTTCCATGAACCTTGCAATATGCAAAATTATAGACATTATTATTGTAACAAAAAATTACATATGAAATATTGCAAAATCAACAGAAGTGGAAACAAATGAGAAAATTTTCTGGGCTCTAAAAACACTTACCAATCATAGATAAAAGCAAGAGCTCTAGATGTTGCTTCTATATCAGTTTTTGATTGGGATAGTGGCACAAACCAAGGAGCATTTAGTGCTATCCCAATTTGACCCTTTTGAGAAATCTATTAGAAAATAATTAAATGTCAGTTAATAATGTGGTGATTGTCTCACTTCTGTTTGAACGCATTTCATAAAAAATGATATGTTTTTTTTTGGGGAGGGGTATATATTATATGCTTGAATGCATTGTTTTGTACTGTTTGTTTTGAGTAGGGGTATATACTATATGCTTAAGTCAAGCTCAATGTAAAATTGATTTGTAATAGGTGTTTGCTTTGGTGGGGTGCTCTATAGGACATAATAGATCCCATCAAAATCTGAATTTGGTGTAGTATTTTTTTGAGTTATTAGCCAATTTGGTCCTTGAAATTTCACAAAAGTTCAATTTAGTCCATAACATTTACAATATATCAACAACGTCCCTAACTTTTGCAAATATGTTTTAATTTAATCCCTCTATTTTGCAAAAAGGGACTAAATTGAAACACTTTTGCAAAAAGTGTTGTCAAATAGCGACGATAGTGCCGCTGTCGCGCTATAGCATATCAGAATTTGAACAATCTGCTATTATCCGCAATCTGCTATTTGCCCATCAATATTGTCAGATAGCGGCTATAGTGGCGCTATGACGCCATAGCATAGCGGAATTTGATCAAACCGCTATTTTCCGCAATCCATGATTGATAACACTAAATTGATATATTGTAAAAATCGGAGACTGAATTGAACTTTTGATTGGCTAATAACTTATTATTTTTTCCATTTTGCTTTAGAACATGATTGAGCAGCCTCTCAAGCCTTTCCTAGAAGATGGGTGGAGTGTGTGCTAATGATGTTGAGCTAAATGCTATTTTAATACAATCTACTTATCGAAAAAATGTTTATTTTTTCAAAGTACTAGAAACACTAGCAAGAGGCTCTGACATTGTTTTTCTAACACTCCCTGTTATGAAATTTATGCGCGTCCTACTAATTTATAATGGGTCCTATTTCAAAAATAGTGATACCACATAAATTGCAGTTGATAATAAATAGTGTTGAAAAGAGAATACTAGAGAGAGCCTTGTCAGCACTTTTAAAATGGTAATTATGCATTGACCTTGTGCTTCTCCCTGTAGATTTTCACTACTGTAGCATGAGCAAGAATCTGGTAATGTGTAACAATGTAGGGCTCAGTACTAGAATCACCAGAAGTACAATTTGAGGATACCCACTTAGAACATCTTGCTGGTGGGAACTGACCATTGGCATAACCCTGAAGGCTATACATCAATGGCTCATTTAAAGTAATCCAGTGCTTAACCCTATCACCAAATTCACTGAAGCATAGTTCTGCATAATATGCAAAATCTTGCCTGTGCAAGTGCAAAATCAAAATGTGAGAAATATTTATAAGGAAGCAAGGGGCTTCCATGCATTTAATAGGAAAATTGGATGATTACACTATTTTGGGACTCAAAAAGCCACCATATTCATCTTCAAGAGCTTGAGGGAGATCCCAATGAAATAGAGTTATATAAGGTTGTAGTCCTGAAAGTATATGGTATAATAATTTCTATGTCAAATTTGCTTGATTTGGGAAATATTGTGAATGTTTGAGAATAAAGAGAAAGAGTTGAATTCTGCTTACCATTCAATAGAAGTTCATTTATGAGATTGTTGTAATATGTGATGCCTTCTTTGTTAATTCCTCCCTTCATGTTTCCACCTAAATTAAAAGTTGACATAGTTCTTAGCTTTATTGCATCATGAACATAGACATTTATATGTGCAATTCAAAGAAAATTGATTGCAAATTAAATACTCAAGTTAATGATCCATCCAGGTGACAATTTTTTTTTTTACAGAGGTGACAATTTTGTAAACATTGAAACTTAAGATATAGATTTATTGAATTAAACAATTAAACCAAAGCTTTGATTGTTTCTCACTTGGTAGTATGCGTGACCAAGAAATGGAAAATCTGTAAACTTGAAATCCAATATCCTTCATCATCCCTATGTCTTCCTGTGCTTAATTTAATCAATCAAATTGAAATCAAACCTACAAATTTAAATTAAAATTAAGAAAATGGAAGTACCTTGTAACGATGATATGAATCAGTAGCAACATCACCATTACTGTGGTCTGCTATACGATCTAAAGAAGAACCAAGAAAATGAAAATATCATATTTATTACGGATGAGTTTGTCATGTTAAAATCTCATTCTGATGAAAAATGTGTCTAATTAAAAAAGATTTATCCATTTTAAAGCCAATTTGCAAACTACCAACCACAAGAAACAGGTTCAAAAAAAAGGACATGGATAGAAAATAAAGAAATAGCACAAACTAAAAATTATATGGCGTCACACATTTACAATGCAATATAAAATTTGTATAAAATGATTATAAATCATAAATCTTAGATCAAAAGATAGAAATTTATTAATTAAAGTGGCACTAAACTAAGCATCTCCAATAAGATTTGAATATTGTTTTTTGAGATTACAAGATCAAACTCTTACCAATGGGCTGTCACAAGTTTAACACAGGTCCTTAGAGGCATAATAAATTATCATTTATTTTATTAATGTAGTTTTTATTATATACCTAAAATAATCCTTTTTAGACAATGGAGGGAATAAATAACACATAAGAATGATCCTAACCAGGGTACATATGAGTGAAGGTGTCCCATATGCTTGGACCCCTGCCACCCTCAAAAGCAGCACCTTCATACTTCACAGACAGACCAATGAAAAAAAATTGTCAAATTAAATAAAATCCAATTTCAACCCCTTTGCATTGACATATAACTGAAAATAGCATATTATAAAATTAATAAAACCTGGTAAGCTGAAGATGCAGTTCCAAAAACAAAACCTGCAGGGAAACTACTTTGATTAAGAGAAGCTACTGACTCAAATAGAGCAATGGAAAATGCCAAGAGAAGAATGCCCTTATACAACATTGTTCTAATTTGATTTGGTCTTTAGACTTTTTAGCATATTTTATAAACAGGTTAAGGGCATTTATATTTATGTATGGAAATTAAGAGGGAGAAATGACAAAGGAAAAGTACAAATATTAAAGGACAATGTTTTGCCTTATATGATTTGTCATAATCCAATTCAAGCATGAATCTCAAATATTATTATTATTATTATTATTATTACTTATATTATAGGGAGCGGCAATTAGATTCCATGTTTACACTGTTATAGCCTGCAGCATCAGTTTTTGTCATCCACCCATATACTACACATCTAGTCTATCTACTATGTGACACGCCAATGGTAAACCCTCATGGGGGAAATTTCTGGGTAATTTCAGATTACTTTAACATGTTAATTGTATACAGTAATATCAATCATGTGAATTGTGAAGGTCAAGAGCATGGTTTCAAATTGTGGTTGCAGTCGCGGTTGTGGCAGCTGCGGTTCCGGCCATTGCAGTCGGTCTGATGCGTATTGTGGTCGTTGCGGAGTGGAATAATTTTATATTCGCACCAAAATAAAAAAAATCCTATAATAATTGTAATTTTTTTATATATCTTTTATTTATATTTTTTTTATAAATTTTCATTCATTTTTATGACATTGTATCATTAATTATAGTGAAACGAACATGATCTAAATAGTAAACTTTCTAAAATCTATTGTTTGAGCAAATATAAGTCTGACAGAAGTAAGAAATTTAAAAGTATATATAATACAAACCAAATCACGACTGGTTTTAATTTAAAAGGAATTAGAGTCAAATAGAAATTAGACTTCGTACAATTTGATTGTAAAAAGCAACGTCGTATTGTCACCATTTAGAGATGTGTTTTCACTGCAAAAAAAAAGATACTTGCTACCACATGGTTGAATGACGTGGAGAATCATAACCTCTACTTTCACTTTGACTATTGTTTTGTATCGTACTTCCGACCTTAACGAGTTGTCCGAAGTAGTCGGTAGATGTCGTCATTGATCAGTAATGTTCGATCTTGAGATGGCGGTGTTGTACCTGCAAGAATACTCCGACGCCCAAGTCAGTATTTTAATGAATCAATGTTGGTTGGAGAAATTGCATGCATTTAATGATCATTGAATGTGGTATTTATAGAGTTTGAGTGAAGTTAGCTTTGATGATCCTGAACCATCAGATCTTGCTGAGGTCTCTGGACCGTTGATTGATTGGGTTAGATTTTCTGGATATGGGCTGCTTGGTTAATGGGCCATGCATGGGGTGTAAATATCAGTGATACCATTACCATAACAGTGGCCCCCAAGTCTGGTCGCCTGAGGGGCGATCTTGACTTGATAACCTGATACGACCTTACCTTGTCGGTAGCTGTTTCGTGTGGAAGTTTCATTTATTCTAGGGATACCGATCTTGATTGTTAAGTCGATCATGAGACGTACCGAGCTCGATTTATTGACCGATCGTGAGATGTACCGAGCTTTTCTTTAAGGGACTCAAAAAGGCGGCTATTTTTCGTTGAGTAGAGGAATCAACGCTTCGTATTCTGTATCAGGCATTAAATGCTTCTGACACGGCGCGTATTACGATGGCGGCTAATGATGGTGACGTCTTGTTTTTAGTGCGTGAACTTTGGATTTTGATTGGACGTGTTGATTCGACATTCAGGCCCAACCCATGATATTCGCCCCACTATAAATAGGATGTCACTTTCTTCCATTTTTGTTGCTACTTAACTCCTTCTGCTCTGATTACCGGTCTTGAGTTGTCGAGCTTCTCTTCGAGTAAAGCGGACTCGACGATAGTTTAAAGCATTTCAAGCGGAGCGCAACAGTAGATTGTCAAGCAAAAATTTCTTCCAGATCCGATCATCTCTTTTACTTCATTTCGAGGTTAGTCTTTAATTGTTTTCTATTTGTTTTGCATTTTGGATCCCCCCAAGTCCTTTATTTATTCGCTCAGAGTGGGGGCCGTCAGGTCGGGTTCCGATTTGCTCACGAACCCATTTGCGACTTTTAATCCCGACATTTCGTCCCCCATTTCTGTAGATTCGACCTGGCGAGGACCAAACAAACCCGTAGGGATATAACTGAATATCGAAACGAGTTTGTAAAACTCATGGCCTCCGGTGGTGACGTTCCTGAAGATCGGGAGAATCAGACAGTGGTTGCTGCTCCAGACGAGCAAGATCATTCGTCCTCCGCTCCGACAAGTGAGCAAGCGGAGGACGATCTTGATGTTGGAAGTTCTTCTCCTATTGACGGTGTTAATTAGTGCGACGCAGATGTTGCGGAAGCTATGGAGGAAGATTGCAGGATCGACGCAGATGTTTCTTTTGTTAGCCCATCATCATCTTCATCCTCTGTACTCTCTGGATCGTACCTTGCATCTAAGTCCGCTGCGTTTACTTCGGTAGGTCGAACTTTACTTCTTCTGGGAGTAGTATTTTCTGGAGGGGGAACCCCTTCCTTCTCCAAAGTTTTTTGGTTGGCCTTGGTCCATAAGAAGAAACATCTGGAAGCAGATTCAAGATCGGAGTTTAGAATGATCACGTTATTACAGAGAGTGTGGAATTTCATCTTTAGGTGCGTGGTGGACGTCACTGCTCCGAGCCTACCTAAAGTCGGTCTTCCAATGATACCATTGTAGATGGATTCGCAAGGTAGGATAAGGAACTTGGTTTTGATGGTTCTCACCATTGGCTCAGTTCCGTAGGAAACCATTAATTCCAAATGGCCCGGTGGTTTGGTCTGGGATCCGTTAAATCCGGATAAGGCCGTTCCTTTGTACGGAGTGAGCTCCTCTCTGTCGATCCCCATCCTGTCAAGGAGATCGACAAAGAGGATGTCCGATGAGCTCCCTTGGTCTACCAAGATTCTTCTCACTTCTTTGTTGGCTATGTCTGCCGAGATTATGAGGGGTACGTGCTTGTTGGGTTTCCCATCCATAAGATCTTCATCACCACAAGATAGTGGAGGTCGATTTGTAGTGGTTGGTGTTGCTGAGGTTGAAGCCACACTTAATAATTCTTTCCACTTTCGCTTCATTGTTTTCCCGAACTCCTAATGCTCGAAACCTCCTGTTATCATCATCATTACCGAGTGACCTTTCGATTTTCTAATATCTTGTTCTTCATCGTCATAGCCGGCTTTTTGCTTACCCCTGACTCTTGGCTCTTCCTCTCTTTCCTCTTTAACCTCGACGGTAGTTGCTCTGGGCTTTTTCACATAAGTGGACAGTTTTCCCCGCTTGATTAAGTCTTCAATCTCATCTTTCACAGCATTGCAGTGGTTTGTGTCGTGACCATTACTTCGGTGATACCTGCAGTACTTGTTAGATCGTTGCCCAGATCGGTGAGGCAGAGGCCTTGGGGTTTTAATGTCTCTGAACTCGACGTTCCAACATTCCCACATGTTGAGTTTGCTTATAATAGGGCTGTCCATAGTACCACAAATCACTCCCCATTTGAGATTGTGTATGGTTATAATCCTTTAACTCCTCTTGATCTTTTACCTTTACCTGACACATCTCTCTTGAAGCATAAAGATGGCAAAGCCAAAGCTGAATTTGTCAAAGGTTTGCATGAGAAAATCAAACTGTAAATTGAAAAGAAAAATGAAAGCTATGCCAAAAGTGCCAATAAAGGGCGCAAACAGGTTACTTTTGAACCCGGAGATTGGGTTTGGATTCATATGAGGAAAGAAAGGTTTCCATCGCACAGGAAATCTAAGTTAGTGCCTAGGGGCGATGGCCCTTTTCAAGTGATTGCCAAAGTCAACGATAATGCTTATAAAGTTGACCTTCCCGGTGAGTATGATGTTAGCGCCACTTTCAATGTTGCTGATATGTCTCCTTTTAATGTAGGTGATGAAGATTTCAATTCGAGGTCGAATTCTCCTCAAGCGGGAGGGAATGATGAGGACATGGAGCACCAAAGTGCCATTCAAAGCTTAGCAGGTCCAATGACTAGGGCAAGGTCAAAGAGAGTCCAAGAAGGCTTAGTCCAATTCATGACTAAGGCCATTGCAAAAGAGGGCAACAATGTAATTGCACCAAAAACCATGCTTGTCATACAAGCTATGGTAGAGGCGCAATTTGCAAGACAAAGGCGCCAAAGTTATTTCATTTTATTAAATAAAAAGTGCATGTGACCAATTGATTTATTTGGGACCAAGGCACTAAGTTATTTCATTTCTAGTTATTTTTTTTAGTGTGTTTAATCCCCTTCAAGTGGTGTGTGTGTGGCACATATTTGTGTGAATTGATGGAGTCAACAAACTTGCTAACCAATGAAGGCAAATTTGCTAACCAAGAAAACTTGCTAATCAAGAAAGGCAATCAGAGGAAAAAGAAATTACAAGATCCAGGTCATTTATGGCATGTCAAGACAATACACTACAACAAAAATGGCAACCGGCGGCGGTTGAAAAAGCATTCTGCGGCGGTTCCAGAACCGCTGCAGTTACCTCCGCCGTGAGGAAACTCTGCGGCGGTTTTGTCAACCGCTGGAATAACCGCCTGGAGTAGTAATTAGCGGCGGTTTAGGCGGCGGTTTGGCTTTTGCGGCGGTTTGAAACCGCCACTAAATATTTGCTGAGTTAGAATAATTGTTACCTATCTGCGGCGGTTTTGTGGATACTTGCAGCGGTTCTGAGTTATGAAATGATATTTAAGGGCGGTTATCAACCGCCGCAATAAATTGATTTTTTATAAAAAAAAAATTATTTTTATTTGGCTGCTAGTTGAATCGTATTGCATGCACAAATATTATATAATTGCTATGAGAATAACTAAAAATATAGGAAAACAACAAAATTAAAATTGACTTTATTACTTTCAAAAAAATATTACAAACAAGAATTCTTTCAAAAATTACAAAGGCACCTAAGACAGATTAAGTATTAGAGAGTAAGTCCTTCATTCCTAAACAAAGCACTAAATGTAAGTCATTATCTCTTCATCATCTTCACCCATGTCATACAAGTATCTTGGCTTTAAGTGAATATGTATGCTCCAAACATTGAGAAAGGGCTTCCCTAAACATAGCAGGGCTATCTTGCCTGTGAATTGATTCTGTCATGCTTCTCCTGCAAATTGAGGCCACCGTAGAACTTAGCACCCGAGAATGTTGTGACTGGAAGGAAAAAAGGAATATGATGTAAAACAAATAGTAAATTCATTGATAAGTTTGTGTTCCATACAAATTATCTTCTGAAATCATTTCAATGAAGAGAAAAGGTAATATTAGCAAGCCGTAACCATTAAAGAACTCCAGTTGTGAGTCTGATAGGTATCTCTGTTACATACTACCTTAAGAAGCATTTGATTGTATTGAACCAAGGACAAACACTCTTTGTTTTGTATGATAACAAATTACATTTAGTCTACTAATGGTTGCAGTGTATAAAAGTGCAGGGACAAAATAAAGTACAGGACATGAATCAAAGAGCAGGAAATATTAAAGTGGAGCAGCTTGGAGAAGAAGCCACCTCAGCAGTTCAAGACCTATTTGTTTATCCGCTTTCTTTAGGACACTGTGTAAGGTCCTATCACTGAAGGTCTATGACTTTTAGTAGCTGAGAGATGAGTTTTTCAAAACATGCATGGTGCATCAAAATAGTTTTGAAAAATATTTTACAAAATTGCATGCATGCATAAGGTGGCACCTAAACCTAAAAATAATTTTGTGGAAAGCTAGAAATCGATTTCTATCATTTTCTAAATCATGAAATCGATTTCCTAATCCTATTTTAAAGGTTGAAATCGATTTCCCTAGCCTATGTTAAAACAAAGAATCGATTTCTACATATACTCAAGCCAAACCAAGAATCGATTTCCTTCTTTTATAAAACACCTTGAAATCGATTTTCAACTATCCTATAGGCTATGAATCGATTCCTCCTTACTTTAACTAAACATTGAAATCGATTCTTACCTATTCAGGATGTCCTGAAAATCGATTCCTACATATTTCCAAAAGCCAAGGAATCGATTCCTATGTTTTCTAAAAATAAAGAATCGATTATACTATATTTTAACACCACTCATGAATCGATTCTTAAGTCACATTTATGAATCCTATATTTTTCTAAAGCCTATAAATAGGCGGGTGCGACTCACTTTCAAAACACACCACACACCACATTTTTCTAAACCTCTCTACTTCTCACATACATCTTCTAAATCTGAGAAAGAGAGAAAACAGAGCTTTAACTTTCATATCATTTTCTATTTTCCATATCACTCATCTCTTAGTCACTATACTGTCATTATATCTGAGGTGATTGGATCATAGATCTCTATTTGTATTCGTTACTCTATTTGTGGGGGTCACTCTGAAATCCTGGGATTTGTTCTTGGGTCTCTCAATCAGGAGATTGAGTTGGTTTGAAATCCTGGGAAGTTTTCTTGGGTCTCTCAATCAGGAGATTGAGTTGGTTTGAAATCCTGGGAGGTGATCTTGGGTCGTTCAATCAGGGAAGATTGAAGCGGTAGTGAAATCCTGGGAGGTGCTCTTGGGTCGTTCAATCAGGAGATTGAAGCGGTGTTGAAATCCTTAGCTAGGTGCTCGGGTTCTCAGTTCGGGGGAATTGAGATTTGCTATCTTGAAGTTGTCTGTTTGTAAAGAATTCTTCAATATAGTGGTTACCATCAAGTCCAAGGGTTGCAAAGCCTGAGGCCGAGGACGTAGGGCTTTTATCCCAAACCTCGCTAAAATCCTGGTGTATCTCTATCCCTACTCTCTTTACTTTATTGTCTATATTTGTTATTGTTATATAACTGTGATATTCATTGTTTTGTTTATATCTGTTTTGAATATCACTACTCAGATCTGTCAATTGTTATATTATTGTGCTGATCTGTTATTATCCATTTCTCTGCTGTAGATCTGTCTGTTGCTATATTCAATATCACTACGCTGCCTATAAATAATCTAGTTATTCTGTATATTGAATATAGAGTAATATCATACTGTGCTTGATCTGCCTGCTTGCATACATCATATAAGTTTAAATCTCAGTTTCCGCATTTGATTTAAACAAAGCATTTCATAAGTTTTTGAAAAGCGAAAAGAATTCATATTTTGCACATAACCTTATTCACCCCCCCCCCTCTAAGGTTATCATATAGTCTAACAGATTGTTGGGGCTGTCATTTAGAACTTCCAAAAATTCAACATGTACTGTATATTCCATCTGCAAAATCTGTATGGAAAAACTTACTTGAGATTTGCACACTTCAAATACTATAACAGAAAAAGTAAACCCTGTGAATCTAAATTTACAGTAAAAACATATATAGATGGTGACAATCATAGTTAATATTCTAAGTTTATATCTACTTGTTACCTTGTTTAATGCACAAAGACAATCACAGTCAATATTCTATTCATCCGAAGCTACTGAATATGGCTTGATTGATTAGCTTCCTTGATTTCTATCCCATAAGAGAGATTGATATATAGACCTAGTGGATCTTCCAGAAACACCTAGATCAACAGAATGAGTAACTAGATCAACAGAATGAGTCAATTGAAGAGAATTAATGATTGGTATCAGATCTTCAGATACATTAATTTTGTTCATCAACATGTAAATGTGTGAAGAAATCCATTATATACCCTTCCAAGTTATATAGTTCTCTTTAACAAAAGAAGAAGGAGAAATAAAATAGTAAACAGTATAGTATTCCAGTACTGAATTAGTATGATTCCATTATCAGTTATTCAATGGCCAACCCTTTATTTGTTGGGTTTTTTATTTGTCTCAACACTATCTTCCCCAACCCAAACATTAAGTTGAAAAATTATCAGTTGCAAAGAAAGCTAGAAGCACTCCTAGAACAGATCAGATTATAAACTCAAGATTAGGGATGACATCAGGGCGAAACTCAAGCCATATATTAAAACATATAGACACAATGACAACTAATAGACATTAGCCTTTTGCCACAAAGAATAAGCATCCAAAAATTTCAGAGCAGCAAGCAACTACATCATTCAATGTTAAAGGTTAATATATGCCCAAGACAGAAAATAAAACCACGTTTTTCAAAATGAACAAGAAGAGTCTTTTTTAGCACTTCCCAAAAAAACAAACATTACAACAATCATAGCTTTTCTACTTTTGAGCACTTCCCTAAAACAAACATAACATTACAAAAGCTCAAATCTACTTTAAAACCAAGCCATAATATGAACATCACTCACTCTAGCACAATACACAATTCCGACCAAACATAAAAACACATAAACTATAGGAACATCACTCACTATAGGAGGTTTGTAAATGACTTTAGTACTATTGCGGCTCCTCTTAATGAAATTGTTAAAAAAAGAAATTGGTTTTAAATGGGGTGAGAAACAAGAACAAGCTTTTTCTAGCCTTAAAGAAAAGCTCACCCAAGCACCAATTCTAGCATTGCCTAACTTTTCAAAATCTTTTGAAATTGAGTGTGATGCTTCGAATGTTGGGATTGGGGCTGTTTTGATGCAAGAAGGACACCCAATTGCTTATTTTAGTGAGAAATTAAAAGGGGCTTCCCTAAACTTCTCAACTTATGATAAGGAATTGTATGCCTTAGTAAGGGCGTTGCAAACATGGCAACATTACTTGCTGCCCAAAGAATTTGTCATTCATAGTGATCATGAGTCGTTGAAGTATCTAAAAGGACAAGGTAAGTTGAACAAGAGGCATGCCAAATGGGTTGAATTTTTGGAGCAGTTTCCTTATGTAATTAAGTATAAGAAGGGTAAAGCCAATGTTGTGGCTGATGCACTATCAAGGAGGTACGCATTACTCTCTACCCTTGAAACTAAAATTTTTTGGTCTTGAGCACATTAAGGATTTGTATAAGCATGATCTTGATTTTTCTGCTAAATATGTTGAATGTGTGCATGCTGCCCATAATGGATTTTTTAGGCACAATGATTATTTATTTAAAGAAAAAAGGTTGTGTGTGCCAAAAGGATCCATTAGAGAACTCTTAGTTAAAGAGGCGCATGAGGGGGGCTTAATGGGACATTTTGGTGTTTCTAAAACTTTGGAATTTTTGAAAGAACATTTTTATTGGCCTCACATGAAAGTTGATGTCCAAAAATATTGTGAAAGATGCATTGTTTGCAAAAAGGCCAAATCCAAAGTTATGCCCCATGGGTTGTATACCCCATTGCCTTGTTCCTGAATATCTCTAGATTGACCTTTCCATGGACTTTGTCTTAGGGTTACCTAGAACAAAAACGGGAAAGATTCTATTTTTGTTGTTGTGGACAGGTTCTCAAAGATGGCACATTTCATCTCATGCAAAAAGGTGGATGATGCCTGCCACATTGCTGATTTGTTTTTCAAAGAAGTGGTGCGCCTACATGGCCTTCCAAAAAGCATAGTGTTCGACCGAGACAGTAAATTTCTGAGCCACTTTTGGAGAACTTTGTGGGGTAAGGTGGGAACTAAGTTACTATTCTCTACAACTTGTCATCCCCAAACTGATGGGCAAACTGAGGTAGTAAACCGAACTCTCTCTACCCTTTTAAGGGCTGTGCTGTCAAAGAGTTTGAAAATGTGGGAAACATGGCTTCCACATGTTGAGTTTGCTTATAATAGGGCTATCCATAGTACCACAAATCACTCCCCATTTGAGATTGTGTATGGTTATAATCCTTTAAATCCTCTTGATCTTTTACCTTTACCTGACACATCTCTCTTGAAGCATAAAAATGGCAAAGCCAAAGCTGAATTTGTCAAAG
This sequence comes from Astragalus membranaceus, assembly GCA_039519185.1. NCBI lineage: Eukaryota > Viridiplantae > Streptophyta > Magnoliopsida > Fabales > Fabaceae > Astragalus > Astragalus membranaceus. The sequence goes on along the minus strand of CM076848.1, from coordinate 168,918,427 downwards.
GTTTGCATGAGAAAATCAAACTGCAAATTGAAAAGAAAAATGAAAGCTATGCCAAAAGTGCCAATAAAAGGCGCAAACAGGTTACTTTTGAACCCGGAGATTGAGTTTGGATTCATATGAGGAAAGAAAGGTTTCCATCACACAGGAAATCTAAGTTAATGCCTAGGGGCGATGGGCCTTTTCAAGTGATTGCCAAAGTCAACGATAATGCTTATAAAGTTGACCTTCCCGGTGAGTATGATGTTAGTGCCACTTTCAATCTTGCTGATATGTCTCCTTTTTATGTAGGTGATGAAGATTTCAATTCGAGGTCGAATTCTCCTCAAGCGGGAGGGAATGATGAGGACATGGAGCACAAAAGTGTCATTCAAAGCTTAGGAGGTCCAATGACTAGGGCAAGGTCAAAGAGAGTCCAAGAAGGCTTAGTCCAATTCATGACTAAGGCCATTACAAAAGAGGGCAACAATGTAATTGCACCAAAAATCGTGCTTGTCATACAAGCTATGGTAGAGGCGCAATTTGCATGACAAAGGCGCCAAAGTTATTTCATTTTATTAAATAAAAAGTGCATGTGACCAATTGATTTATTTGGGACCAAGGCACTAAGTTATTTCATTTCAAGTTATTTTTTTAGTGTGTTTAATCCACTTCAAGTGGTGTGTGTGTGGCGCATATTGTGGGAATTGATGGAGTCAACAAACTTGCTAATCAAGGAAGGCAAACTTGCTAACCAAGCAAACTTGCTAATCAAGAAACGCAATCAGAGGAAAAAGAAATTACAAGATCCAGGTCATTTATGGCACGTCAAGACAATAAGAGCAAAAAGGGAATGCAGGATCCTAATCATTAATGGCGCATTCAATGCCAAATCAAATAGGATATTTTCTTGCAATTGTTTAGACTAGTATTCTTGTAATTTTTGGATACTCTTTATTTCTTTTCCTTTGTATTCAGCAAGAACCTCCCTTATTATAAATAGGGAGTTTAAGTGTCAATAAAACGGTAGAAAGACTTTATCAAAGATTTTGAGTTCATACTCTTTGGTTCTGGATTGGACCAGTTTATTCGATCTTATCAAGAATTCTTTTTTTCTTGTGGTGATCCTCACACTCATAGGCTTATCCTTGTCTTGGATTAGACTAATGTGGCGCCCCTAACCTAAACACCATCTTCTTCACGAATTCAGCAACCGATTCATTCTTCTCGTTAGTGCCAAAACTGTCCCTAAATTCCCCACCCCTAAACCCACGAAATTCCTCACACCCTTTTCCCATTTGTTTATTCTTTTTACATCCAAAAACACATAAATATAAGTTGCAACCAAAACCTATATTGAAAATCAAAAGAATGGCCAATTTCCACAACAAAGAGGCCTAAAAAAAAGTTACAAAGAAAAACAAAATTGACGAAAAAGTTAATTAAGCCGTACAAAATTATAAAAGGGAAATCTTCCAATCTATTTTAATTAGTTAACAACTCTTCAAAAAGACCTTACCTTACCTCCGACAGCGGGAAAGTCGCGCTCACGTTTTCTCCACCCGAAACAACAACAACAATTCTTTCGTTTATTCTCTGCAGTCAAGCTCACCGCATCACTCCACCATGATCGTCCACGTGGCTTCCTATTCTAACGGTCCAGATCATCTCACTCATCCTTTCTTTCTACAATTTCACCCCCACCTTTATATATACCCTTTCACTCTTTCCCTTTCTTTTTTCACTTCTCTAAATCTGAAGCAGCAGAAGCTGGAGCTCAATCTATCGCGTTAATGGCGCACTGTTAGATTTGATTTGAACTCTTCAACGAACTTCTTGATCTCTCAATTCGGTTTCAACAGGTAGATTTAGATTTGATCTTGAAATTTATATGTTTTATTTTTTTTATGTATATGAGTTTTTCTTTGTTGGTAAATTCGAGTAGTTGTTGTTGATTTGAATTGTTAATGTTTTTTGTTTGTTTGGGGATTTGAGTTATGCGATCTTTTTGTGTATGAATTCGTTACAGATCGATTGATCGATCGTGTGTTCTATTCGATTTGAGCTGAATTTTGAATTGAAGGATTTTCTAGGTAATGTTTTTATTTGTGTTATATTATTTTTTTTTACTTTTTGAGCTCCTTTTTCCCCCTGAAGTGTTGATTGCCGTTTTTGTTCTTAATTGCCTCTTTGGATCTTTTGTTTTGGATATTGGTTGTGGTTGGAAATTTATGATGGCCTGACGTTATGGTATTGTTGGATCTTTTGGAATGGTTATTTGGCTCATCACAGATGGTTTCTGTTTTAAATGGCTTTGTTAAGTTCAGTTTACTAGCTAAAGTCGAGTAATTTTTAGATGCTATTTTAGCTTTTTTCACATGTATTATGATTACCTATGAAAAATTGCTGTTTTTTTTTGCATACCAATCTATATGGCTAAGAACCCTCATTAACGATTTAGATTTAATTCTGTAAAAAAACGATTTAGATTTAACGTGGAAAAGAGAGCTTGGAAGTTGGTTATTGCCATTGTTATTAAAGGGTTTTTTGGTGGAGTTTACTTTTGGCTTCCTTGTTTTTTTTATGGAGTTCATCATTTGTAAATTAAGTGGTACTTCCTTTTTTTGTTTATTGAGAGGTGATGAAATAGATCAATTGATGGTGAGGATGGAATCAAATAGTGCAGCTAGGAACATGTAAATAAATAATCCTATTCAATATTCATATGCTTAGTGTGAAAATGATTTGATGTTGTGTGTTCAAAAGCAATGGTTTTCTGTGATTTCTTACAAGGAAGATATGGCTTATATTTTAATTTATATATGCAGCATTCTACTCTACTTTTCCTAAACAATGTGGAGATTTAAGCCATTTACGCACAAAGAGCCAACTGGTCTTGAAGGCCGTTCTATAGATGTTGGAAATCTTAAAATACATGTCCAAAAGGCCATTGCTGAAGGAGGGTTCTCATCTGTCTACTTAACTCGTGATGCTGTACATATGTCAAAGCAATATGCTTTGAAGCACATAATATGCAATGATGAAGAATCACTTGGACTGGTGAAGAAGGAGGTATCTGTGATGAAGTTGCTGGCAGGACATCCCAATGTTGTTACACTTCATGCACATACTATATATGATATGGGTAGGACTAAAGAGGCATTCCTTGTAATGGAATATTGTGAGAAGTCTCTGGTTACTGTGCTGGAGAGCCGTGGAGGTGGTTATTTTGATGAGAAACAGGTTCTTTTGATCTTTAGAGATGTGTGTAATGCAGTTTTTGCCATGCACTGCCAGTCCCCGCCTATTGCTCACCGGTAACAATACTGGCTAATAAAATTACATGAGTGTCAAAAGATGTGACTTCCTACCTTATTCTTCTAAATTCTTTAAACATTTTATTCATCCAACCATTTCAAAAGTATGAATTTTATGCTCATTTAATTTTTTCTAAAATGACGTTCCTTAAGGAAATTGCACGTTTTTGGTCTTTTTTCCATGACTGACTGCTTAAGCATCATTGTTTGCTAATTTTATTTCCCATTTCTAACTTTTGCTGCTAGATAGCTAGCGGTACCCATTTGCATATATGCAAGCTTTCACTTTCCCATTGCCATACACCTTACATGCTCCGACAATGAACTGATTTTACATCTTCAGACACAAATGCTCTATGAAGTATCATCATGTTCTTTTTTCATTAATATCTTTCTTTATTAACTGTGATAAAAATGTTATCTAAACAGGACCATTGATATCTCTGATTTTACATTTTTTTTGTGAAATTTGACAAATCTAATGAGAATTTAGAAGGTGCTGTTAGATTTATTAATAAATTAATCTTTCTTATTGTTTTACAGAGACTTGAAAGCAGAGAATATTCTATTAGGTCCAGATGGTTTATGGAAGTTGTGTGATTTTGGAAGCATTTCCACCAATCACAAACGTTTTGAGAAGTCAGAAGAAATGGGAATTGAGGAAGATAACATCAGGAAGTACACAACCCCCGCCTACAGAGCCCCTGAGGTATGTTGAGATTTATCTTTTCTTTATGAATTGTGTTTGAAAGCCCTAGTCGATGCCAAGTTATTGGAGTGCGTTCATGCGCTTTGAGTTAAGGCTAGCGGCAAGCCATAAACTTGAACACTTCATGCATCTGAATAACTGGACAATGCCTCTAATTTGTAGGCAGGGGTCTTTGCCTTTTGTCTAGGCTACTGCTTTACATTCCCCATATTTTGTATCCACAAAAAAGAATTATAGTTGTGTGACACAAATTTTTCACTGGTGTTCATTTAGATGTGGGATCTGTTCCTGAGAGAATTCATTAGTGAGAAAGTGGACATATGGGTAAGTCATACATTCCTAAAACTCATCTTTTTATTGCAACTACTGCAGAATCTTTCTTTGGAAACTCACGAATCATTACTGTTTGAATATGTTAGGCACTCGGGTGTCTTCTTTTTCGTATAAGCTACTTCAAAAGTGCATTCGATGGGGAATCAAAGCTCCAAGTCTTAAATGGAAACTACCGCATTCCTGATGTACCCAAATACAATTCATCCCTCACAGATTTGATCAGAGACATGCTTCAAGCTAGACCAGATGACAGACCAGATATCACGCAGGCAAGCGCTTTGCTTGATTGGCCATTCATCTCCATCAATTTAGGTTGGTCATAGATCATCCATCAGTAGCATTCTTAGGCACTAGAATTAGAGCAATCCATTACTGATGTTGTGTATACTACCATGGTTGCAGGTTTGGTTTCGTGTTAATGAGCATCTGCCTATTGATTCACAAAAGTCATTACCTGACAGGCCACCTGAATCATCCTCTTCCAACAACCATGAAGGTAATGCATATTTTGACTAATATATATATAAGTCAAATAGAACTCTTGGCAGAAGATTGGAGTAGTAACTACTATTTAATCCTAATATTAAATAGAACAGTTGAGTTGTAGCTTATTTTTTCAGGTGCTTCAATGTCCACCAACAAATCAACTCCAATGCCTCGCAGAAGTGCACCTCCTCCACCTTCATATGGAGAAGCCAAAACTACACCTCAGCCATCTCTTGCTTCCGGGGGAGGGGAGAGTGCGGGGCAGCTTGGTGCTTTCTGGTCCACTCTGCATGCAAAGGACTCGCTTGTCCCAGAGGAAAAGAGCAAACCTGTATATGACAAAGAACCATCTAGCCACCATGTGTCATCGAAACATGACAGAATTCGTCCAGAGAATGATCAGTTACCCAAAAATGTTAGTACTAACAAAGTGACCAACACACAAACTCATGCTGTTAAAAGCAGTATACATGGAAAATCACACAAGTCTGATACTGTATCATCCAAGGACTTCGAAATAAACTTTTTCCCGGAGAAAGGTCATGCAAGTGAGAAGCGAATGTCAAGTATGGAGAATAACTTTAAAGACCAGGCTTTCAACACTTTTGTTGCAGAATTTGACCCCGCTAAGCTCAACTCTGGACTTGGTAACAAATCTGCAAAGGAAGAAGCATTAGAGGCTGAGGTGGAGAAACTCAAAGAACAGCTAAAGGAAGCTAACCTAGACAAAGCTGAAATAACTTCAAAATATGAAAAGCTTACTGCTATCTGCCGTTCTCAAAGGCAAGAATTACAGGATCTCAAGCAAGCACTTGCAGCAAGGATTCCATCGCCAAATAGAGAGGGTTTAAGAACCTCTGCTGGAGTTACATCATCTGCATCTTCGGTAATAAGCATTTCGTAATTTTCTTCTCAATTGATTTGCGTTGCTAATTTTGTTTAGATTGTGTTTCTGACACATTGTTATGTACTGCTTTGGAACTTCAGCAGGATAGAAATGAATGGAAAACTCCTAGTTCAGAACCAAGATCATGGCAAGCTTTCTCAGAGGAACCTGAAGCAATGAAATCCCTTTCAGCAGACAATGCTTCTAGATCTGTCAGGTCAAGAATTGGTCAGCAGAACAAGCAGCCTACTAAACCAGCTTCTGATTTTGGTAGTTGGGGTTTTGGGACAGATACATTCAGTGCTGTAGGTGCTGGAAGCCCACAGATGCCAAGACCTAGTGAAGGGAGCAGACCTCAGGCCTTTGAGAGCAAGCCAACTTCTCAACCTGCTGGGTGGGCTGGTTTTTAACTCTGGAAAAAAGCTATAATGAATCTATATTTTCATTGCACTGAGACATTTTTCTTTTCTTCAAAGCTCACATGGAGAAGTAAAAATGAGTGGAAACTTAATATATATTATGTTTGATTCATGTGATTGTGTTTGTTTCCTTTTGTGGATTATATGCTATTAAATGTTGCATGTTTTTCTGGACAAAAGCTGTTTTGGGGCTACAGTCATTTCCATTTTGCATGATTGTGGTATTACTTATTTGATTTCATATTTGTGTTAATTGGCTAGGGTCTAAGTGGTCCTTCTGGTAGACCATACCTGGTTTGTCTTTTAGTATATCTTGCATATGAAGCCAGTCCTTAAACAAGTATAGGAATTGCAATTGAGGCCAGGGAAAAGCGATGCCCTTATAACAAGTGGTAGTTAACATTTAAGAAGATGCACATGTCACACATTAAGAAGTCTATGTTGAATGCACGTGTGATACATTTTTACCTTGTTTCACACATTTATAGGCATTGTTTTGAAATTGTCAAGTTTTTTGTTGCTTCCTTTAAATATCTTCCTTTGGTGGTGGATCAACTGCACAAGCACATAAATTGTGCATAGTGGGAAAGTTGGGCCACGACTCACTATAGTAAGTTTTACGGTTTTACCTATTTTTCATATATTTATGTTTTCAACCCCTAACTTTTTAGTTTTTTCATTTCAGTTATGTTTATATTTACTTATTTATTTTTACACCTAGTATTTAACTCTGCCTTTTTTGACTCGACGTTTAACTCAAGTCTATGTTTACTCTTGTTTTACTTCAGTTACTCTGGTTTCATCTGAGCCCACAAAATCAAATCGTATGAGAGACAACACTTTCTAAATATGAGTGATATTTGTTTCTTTGCAAATGTTCATGTCATCTATTGTATAAGAAGTAATTAAGAGTCAATACTGAGCTTTCGTGAACTGGATTTGGATGTCCTCACATAATAAAAATACAATCCTTTGAATTTGAGGTGTGAAGTTATGTAGCAAAACTTTTCGGTATTTCAAATTTGCTTCTTCCTTCATCGTGCTTCTTAAATGGCCGATTATGCTTCTTCAATGGAAGCTTTCCTTCAGTTTTGTCTTTTTAAGTTTTCTAAACAATGTTCAATGCAAAGGATGTGGGGAAGGTAGGGTACATGAGATTTGTACTTGCCATAAACCCACTCATTACCAGAACCTCAAGCTTCATCTTGTCCACCCACTCATCCATTTCGTTTCGGAGAGAACCTGGAGATTCTTCACCAACAGAACCTCTCGCATACCGATTTGAGATCTGCAAGTGTCTATCCTTCTATAACCCCATATTTGAAATTTACAAACTCCTTTCCTTTCCTTTTGAGATATGCACGATTTTCTCCTTATTGTAACGCGTTTGTTAAATACAAGCTTTTTAGGTTTTCAAATTAATGTTGCCTGCAAAGGATTAGGGGTTGTATTGAGAGATTCTGGAAAAAAGATATCATGAACTAGATTTAATACATTTTCAGGAACATTTCAGCAAATAGACAAACATTTAGTATAAACCAGTTGATAAGGTAGCCTTTCTCAATCTCAACCATCCAATTTTATTGTCAACAAATCAGTGGCTATGAACCCCGCTTTCCCACTATGCACAATTTATGTACTTGTCCGGTTGATCCGCCACCTCTTCCATTTATATCCTAGAAAATCCTACCCAATAAAGAAGGGTACCCAATTTTGTGGATGGGAGAGGACACGCACAAAGTGACCACCATGTCCAATAAAGAAGGGTACCCACTATGCACAATTTATGTACTTGTCGAGTTGACCCGCCACCTCTTCCTTTTATATCCTAGAAAATCCTACCCAATAAAGAAGGTGATCTGGGTCCCAATGAGGGCGATCAATCTGATTTGGGTTGCTTGGTCACGTTACTGGCTCGCTGAAGTCGCTTGCTGCTTGAGTGAAGGTGGTGGTGAAGTCGAGCTGAATAGCTGCTGATCGTGTTCAGAGCTCCGGCGGGGTGTACATGCGAAGACACTCCAACGCCCAAGTCAGTGGTGTAATATTCGAGCAGAGTAACGTTATGTGTAAAAAGTGTACCTGCCAGCTGAGGTCAGACCTCTATATATAGTGTCAGGGGCTCTGCGGGCGACCGTCGGATTGCATATGACCTGATCAGGGCCGTTGAACCTGCGATCTAGGTCAAGCTTCTCTGTTTTGCTTAGTTGGGCCGCTTTCAGCCGACCCTATGACAATGTTGGGCTCCGGCCCAGTCCGGAACAGAAGGGTACCCAATTTTGTGGATGAGAGAGGAGGACACACAAAGTGACCACCACACGCGCGCTGCCGCCGTCCGTCCGGCCGGCTCGGCTTGGACTGCATGGTGTATACTTATTTTTTCGAAAAATATTTTTAAATTTGGTTGACCGTTTGACTGTTGACCAAGTCAAAAATGTAACGGTTTTTCATTTAATTCGCAACAGTTTTATTTTTTTTCAATAGAGCCGTTGGCTCTTAATGCTCCCAATGGATCCTTCCTCATTCTCACCTATAAAAGGATCCCTCACCTCACTTCTTACTCACACCAAAAGTTGATGCACTTCCAACTTTTCTCTCTTCTCTCTAAACCATCTCTTCTTCTTCTCTAAAAAGCTTGAAGCATTTCCAAGCTTATTTTCTAAGAGTGGTTTTTATAACCATATTGAGGGCATATCTTTAAGAGTGAATTTTCACGGTGCAGTGAATTTTCGTAGCAGTTTCGACTGGGCTGTTGTATCCTGAGGACGTCGTGGTTGATAGTCTGCTTGCATAATTTTCAGCAGTGCCATGAAACATCTTAAAGAGAGCGACCTAGTCCGCGACTCATCCCAGTAATCTCTTCGGCTTGATTTTTGAAAAAAACAGTGTTGTTTGAGAAAAGTTTTGGCAAGGAAAGACTTGGTATTTAAGTGTGTCCATTGTGATCCAACTCTCTTTCCTGGGAACCTACTCGGTTTAACATAGTGAAACCAATTGGTTTGTACTATTAAATATATTTTGAATAAATAGTTATTTTGATTTTTATTATTGCAAGATAGAGTCAGTTAAAAATTAAAATTGGTCCTCTAATCTTCAAAATGACTTTGTCAATATGTTCTCATGTACAAGATGGGGTGGTGCGGCTTTTAAGGTGATAACTTTGTGAAAAAAGGCCCTTAATATAAAAGTAAACCAGAAGATAATGGAACGAGCGTCATTAGCAACCCTATTGCAACGTAACATGCCGTCATGAAACTACAACTGTCAATTTGGCCCACGTGGGCCAGCCCAGCCCCAACCCATGTGGCCCTGGGGCCAAAAGCCCACTATCCCAAAGCCCACATAGGCCCCAAAGCCCATAACGCCCCTGTGGGCCCATCCCAGCCCATAGGCCTTAAAGTGTGGGTTTGGGCTAAAATAAACCCACTTATTAGGAGGCTTAAAATTTGTGGGGCTTTTTAGGGGCCAAGGGGGTTGGGCTAGGGGGCTTGGGCTGTTTTGACAGCTCTACATGAAACTAACCCCATCATGAAATGAAAAATTGACTCCAACACAATGGGTTTTTTCCATCGTTCGAGAATCCAGAAAAGGTTACATTGACTTAATTGTACAAAATTAGATTAAATTTGAAAATGTCGAATTTTTTTATTAAGAATTGAAAACGAACTAAAAACCTTAATAAAGAATATGTTTTTTGCTTATACTAATAAAGGGTTCCTATGGTATTCTACTCTGCAGGGTAGCAGTGTCGATCTTCTACCATCGAAGTAGTGGGATGACCACTACTTCTGGTGCGAGCCATTGGCCGCTTGCCATGTCATGTCCTCTTGTCTTCTAGTTAGATGCATATTGGTCTGAGCATGGTTCGTACGACGACGCAGGAGATACAGATGTTCCCCGTAATACTAATTGTGCTGGTAGGATTGTCCATTGCGATCCTCAGGTTGCGTACTTCAATCGTTGGAAGTCCTCCTCGATCTTTAGACTCCCCTAGTCGGCGGTTCAGAGACTCCCGATACACAATCAAATTACCTCTCGGGTTATACGGAAGCGACATGTTAAGTTCATATAAATTATAGGTGATAATTTTATCTTTTAAACATTTATTTAAATTTTAAAAGTGCGAAAGAAATTTTCTTGAAACTAGTAGAAACGGCACATTGTAGCTAACCAAACTTTGAATTCCCGTTTAGAGGTGTGTACGTGTTTAGTGTCCGACAGTACCTCAAACATCATTATCTCCGTTAGAGAGAACTACTGGGGAAAAAGATCATCCCCATTAAGAAACAGACCACATGTCTGCACCATATCGTTTGTTCACTCCCTCTATATTTTGCAAAAAATACTGTACTAGTACGAGTATACATATCAAGTACGGTGTACTACTCCGAAATTAAATACAAGTGAAAATATACATATATTTTATCTAAATTTAGACTACTTTTTACTTACATTCAAGTCAGTCTTTAGAGAGTACAACATATTAAACTATTTAAATAAACTCTTTTAATTTTATTTAGCATTGTGCAGATTGGTTTATACAGAAAGCAAGAAAAATCCTATCACATATCATAAAAAAACTCTAATTATTTTCTATAAAATTTCAAAACAAAACATAAATAAGACTGGAATTCTGTTCTTTGAAAGATGACAATTGACACATCATCTTCAGTGTTCACCCATTTTTGGATTGAAAAAATGAAGATAGAGCCTGCATGAAACTTATTATTATTCAAAAGTGGAAAATGGTACAGAGATAAGATGTTTTGACCAAAAGTACAGAGATAAGATAATGATGTGCAAATAACATCATTGATCATATTTCAAACTATCAATAAACGATTGATCAAGTTTCCTATTGAAAAACTTGTTGAAATATTCTGCATGTGTCAAATTCTTGTATACTGGTAAGCTTCCTTCACCAGTTAGCTGTTTAGCAGGTCCAATATCCATAGAAGGGTTTGGATAGCAGAATGTCACCACTGACAATCTCTCCTTCACTTTATTAACTACTGCTCTGTGCTCTGGTGCTTTGTATATCCCATTAGTCATCACCTGTGTAATGGAAAATAGATGCATCATACTAATGCCTTTGATTTTTAAATTTTCAAAATCAAATGTGATCGCAATTCTTGTTCATATATAATGCCCAAGGTTGTAAATTGTGGTTACGGTAACGTTCGAGGCCGGTCAGGCTGCATCGTGATCCTTAATATTGTGGAGAATCATGGTCTATAGAGTACCGATCTCGATAGTACCAACACTTCCAATTGAAGACGTGTTCGGTGTCTGACACGTATCGTGTCGGGAACCGACGCTGACTCTTCAATTACTTGTATTTTTCAAACTAAAACAAGTGTTTGCGTGTCTGTGTCTGTGCTAGTACTTCACAGGTACCGATACAGAAATAGACACTGGACACAACATTGACACAGGCACGTACACACCAGTTTTAATTTGAAAAATGGAAGTAGTTAAAGTGTCGGTGAGTGTCCAACATGACACATGTCGGACACCACCGAACACATCTTCAATCTGAGGTGTTAGTGCTGCAGAGATTACAATCAAATGCAGCTGGCACAGTCTTAATCGCAATCATTGCGACATCAAAATCTTTGATGTCGTGACTCAGATTGCAATCTGAGACCTTTTTTAAAGACTTTGATAATGGCATAATCCTAGTGCTTTAACCATTTAGGTGAGATGTAACAAACTTAAATTGAATCATTATGTGGTCAAATTTGCAAGGTTAATGAGTCAAAAAAATACAAACCTCAATTATATTGCCTATGTTAGCAACAATGGCACCTTCTATAGGTTCAACACCAACCCATTTTCCATCTTTGAGGAACTGCAGTCCTGGAAAATCACCAAAATCAACCAAGAGAGTGATACCAGAGTTGTCGGCGTGAGGAACAATCCCGAGAACTCTTTCCGGCTCGGGACAAGGCGGGTAGTAATTCATCCTTATATCATATAGTCCTTCTTGGAAACTATCTGATATTTTTGTATCTTGAATCCCCAAAGCCATAGTAATGAAACTCACAATTGAAATTGCTGCTTCCCTCATACCTTCAGAATATCTCTCTAGTGTTTCCCTAATGATAAATTGCAAAACAAGACCCTTACAAACATAACAAAAAGGTTGTAATATAAATTTCTCAAAGGAATGCCTTACATAAATTGCACGGACACTTCAGATTGAAGACATATGTCACATATCTAGTGTCTGACACGTGGCAGTGTCGGACACCAACACGACACCAACAAATGTGCTTACATTCAATACTTACATTTTCTCTAATTATTATCGATATCTACATGTTAGTGTTGTATTAGTGTCTTTGTAATAAAAGTTTCTCAAAGGAATCTCTTGCATAAATCAAAGACGAGATATATAGCATCGACATTTCAGATCGAAGGCACATCTAGTGTCTGACATGCGCCAGTGTCCGACACCGACACATGTGGTTGCATTTAATAGTCTTCGGTTCAGCCATTTAACAGTATTCAATTTTAATTATTCATGTACCTGAATTCAGGAGGGTTTTGGGGCCACAAATCATATTTTCTACTCTGAGTGGGAAGAGATTTGAGGAAGATCATGTCATTCCAATCCAGCTTTTGCTCTTCAGAAGTCACAAATGCTTGACCATAGCCTTCAAGACTTCCTGGTTTCTGTGCCCATCGTTTTTTCTCTTCAGAAGGAAGCTCAAAAAATTTCTGAACTTGATTCTGAATATTCTTAAGGGATGTGTTGGAAACTCCATGATTTACCATCTGCAAGAAAAATTAGAATATCAGGTTATATGGAAACAAAAGAAAACATGTTCAATTGGCTTTCTAAAATCAAAAATGACAATTAGACAGAACTTCGGCTAGTGTATTTTGCTTTTATTGATAATACAAGACTATAAGTCTAATGAGCATATGATTGTAAGATTAAGACTAATCTCTTCTATAGTGTTGCGAAAAACCCAAGTCACATGTCGGATTTTGGTCTGAAAAAAAGTTTATAAGTGAGATACATTCCACACTCTACAATCCAGTTTTATAGGGTTGAGTTAGGCCCAACTCACATTCTTAGACATAGGATCCAGAAGCATAGTTATCAAAATCGAGATTCTACGCAAGATCAGGAGAGGGTAGCGAAATCGGAAATCGTAAAATCGCAAGTAGAATCGAAAGATTCTACCCAAAAAAAAAGTAGAAAAAACTAGAATCGAAAGGGGTTAACAACAAAATCGTAAGCAATATTAGTGGGGGTGGGTGAATGTTAGTTTTCGGGGTTTGAACCCAGGACCTTCTTCTTGCACTCCTTTTTGGTGCATTTCTTCGATATCCCTTAGCTCGCCAACTGAGTTACCTACTTGAGATACCAATGCTCTATGATGATTAAACTCAAATAAAAGAGAAATACTTTAGCTATAGAAATATGTTACTAGATTATACAGCTGGGTCTATTTTAGACAATCTCTTAACCAATAAATCAAGCAAATTATAACAACAAATTTACCATAAACAGAAAACACATGTATCAATTAACAAAATTGCAGGAACAGCTAAAACAAGGAATTTTGATATATCACTATTTGAATTGGCAATACCTGAAAAACACCCCAGTGTTTGCAAGCAAGGTGAAGCTTTTGAAGCTCATCATGTTGAGTGTCTACGTTGACCAACTTGGCCATATCTATTAAGGGTATGTGAAGAGGTGGATCAGAATAATTAGAGGAGGTGCAGAAATCAGCATCTTCATCATCTCTTATGTACCTTTTTGGAACTTTGTGTAATTGTTGAAGTGCTAGCTCTTGAACACTTGGAACTGCAAGTGATGATTCCAGGTTCTTAGTTTTTGCATCCATTGCTAAATTCACAATCGGTCATGTGAGTTTGATCGGTTAGATTAGATCACACTCACCACTTTTTTTTTTTATTTTATATAGGTTAATGTTTATTTTGGGAATAGGGGAAGGAATAATATAAAATATAGTGGGGAAAAAGAAAAGTGCTTAGGAGAGAGATATAACTGTTAATTAAAATTAAAAGTAGTTTTGATATTTTAAATATAATGACATTTTTATTTAAAAGGTAATTATATGATTTATTGGAATCATAATTGCATAATTATACTTTCTATTATTGTAAAAAAAATACTTTCTATTCTATTATATATCTAATATCTATTTATCTATTTATACAAAAAAATCTCCTATGAAATTATCAATTTTTTTTATAAGCTTGAAATTATCAATTTGGATATCTTATTAACAATACACATATCTAATTTAAGGGTCAAGATGTCATTACCCTCTGTTTCTTTCTTTTTCTTCTTATTACACTCTCTTTCCTCCTTTTTACTTTTCTCTTACACTCTCATTCTTCCTTTTTACTTTACTTTTACTTTTCCCACAAACAATTCTTCTATTTCTCTAATCACTTCACTGTTATTTTTTTAACTAAATTTCTAAATTTATACAAACACTACTCTATTAAAATTACCTATAAAAATGTAAATGAGTCACACTAAAAAACAAAATAAAAAACTATCACTTTTTTCGAAAAAGTTATCACCTTAAAATTTTAATTTTTTTCCCCAAACTTTGTTTACACTCTTATTGATAATCTACTATCACCTCTTATTGATAATCTACTATCTACGAGATAACTGTAATGATATATAAAAAAACGCAGGATAACTACACTTATATATAAAAAAACAAGAAGATTTAATGACTATTTAAATTACTGATTAATATTTAACACAAATATTTCTTATTGATAATCTACTATCTCTATTTTACTATCTACTATAAATTATAATCTACTAATCAAGTAAAATAATCAATTGAAACTACGAGATAACTGCATTGATATATAAAAAAACACGGGATAACTGCAATGATATATAAAAAACAACGAGATTAATATTTTTCATTGATAATTAAATTTTTTGAAGACTACTACTACAAACCTACTATCTAAAAAACAAGAAGAATTAATGACTATTTAAACTACTAATTAATATTTAAAACAAATATTTTTTATTGATAAGGCTGATTAGCTACGAACGTTTCCGACGGACCAATATTCCGTCGCTAATTGCGACGGATTTGTGACGGAAGTCTCGTCGCAACACTTCAAGAGAAACACACTGTCATTTCCTCTTAATTTTTCCGACGGATTTGAAGTTCGTCGCTAATTTCCGACGAGATATTCGTGGGAAAGCCGTCGCAAACCATCAAATTTTATTTAACCAAACTTTAAACCCTCGTCCCCTCATTTCACCCCAAACTCTCACTTCTCTCTCTGTCGTGCTCTCTCTTTCTCAGCTTTCACTCTCCATCTCCGCCTCCACCAGCCTCCACCCCTATTGTTGCTCATCCGGTCCTTCGCTTCTCACCACCACCATTTCGTCTTCCCCTCTTCAACCATAGTTCATCTCCACCACTGAAAAGCAGAATCTCTCCTCCTCACCGCCAATCCGAACCATAACCAGAAAATGGCTTCTTCTTCTTCCTCAAGGGTACGTTTTATTATACTTCTATTCTACACAAAACCCCCAATGTTTGATTAATTCGAAACCCTAACCCCCTATTCCTAATTTGTCAGCTTCAATCCAAACCCTAAGCCTCCTTTGCAACACAACGTTGAGTACTGGATGATGGGCTCGCTTCTCCATGAAGGTGACGACGGTGAGCTAAGAGAATTCATTAGGGTTTCCGATCTAGAAGTCGCGTTTTTTGTTCCCCTTTTCTCTTCGTCGACCTTCAACACACGGTCACACTATGACGGATCCCGAGACCCAGATAGATCACCAATTGCAGGTGCGTGATATTCCTTTTTGGTTTTTTGATTGCAATAGTTGTAGGCATGATCTAATTATTTAGGGGTTGTTACTTTGGAAATTGATTGATAATCGTTCAGTTGCAATGCTTGTAGTTTTGCTGCAATGCTTTACCTATTTAGTCATACAACAGAATTGTAACCAAGCTAGGTTGTAGGACTGGTTTCTTGAAATTGTCTGCCATAATCTTGTGCACTGCAGGTTATTCCTCTTTGCTGGGTAGTTTTCAGCAACATTTGTGAAGATTGGGAAACTGGGAAACTGGGAATCAGTGAAGACTGACAAACTGATTATAATAACACTATTTGTGTTAGACCGTGTCACTTCAGGTCCCAGAATGTTGATAGAGATAGAGATAGAGATGAAAGTGTCGTGTGATGTAATTGAGACTTGAGATAGATGTATTGAATGATTATCTTTATCAACAGAGGTTATGAAGAATCGTGAAATTTAAAAGTGAAAAGAAACTCATGCTAATAGAATCATAGTTTTTTGGTAATTTTCAGATATAATAATACAAGATGTATCAATAATGATTAGTGTTGGGATATTTACAAATAAAATTTTCATACTTTGTTGCTTTTGAATTGAGAATCAAAGATGGGAGTTTGCCAATATTTATTGACACACATGCGTAATTTGACACTCAAAATGAAGTTAGGAAGGCTTGTTCAGTTTGTAGAGGAACTTGCACTTGTAAGGACTGCTCCACAAGTCAGTTCAAAGACATTGAAAGTAAGGTCTGACATCAAACATGGATGCTTTTCTACTTAAACAGTGTTCTGTTAGTAGCATAATTTGACACTTAGCTTTTGGCCTGTTGTTTTTTCAGGCCTACTTGACTGGTAAAAGTAGAGTTGATAGAATACTGCATTTTCATTATTTGATATGCATGCTCCTTCCGGTACTAAAGCGAATCAGTAAAAGACTGGGAAACTGAGCTACAAACAGAAGCATAAATTGAAGGTAGAAATTTATGTTCTTCTAACATTGATGTTTTCTGAAGCAGCTTTTGTTGGCTGTAACAAACTTAACTTATATGCCTTTTGTGTGACAGGGAAAGATATTTCTGATATTCAAATCAAGCAGGTTGAATTTGGCTGCAATGAGAATAATTATCGGTAAGTTCTCTGTTTTGCTGCACTGTAGGTAAATGCCTTTTGTAGTTTTGCTGCAATGCTTTATGTATGAAATAATTATATGCAAATTTTATGCTCATTTATTATTTGTTCTCTCTTTGATTATGAATTGATGGCTCAAGAAAGTCAAGGTGCAATGAAACTGTAAGAACCAAGGATTTCAAGAAAGAATTTCTGATTTTATTAGTGAATCAAGAATGAACAATTATATATGAACTTGTTCCCTCCATAGTTATCAAAATCGAGATTCTACGCAAGATCGTAAGCAGGGTAGCAAAATCGGAAATCGTAAAATCGCAAGTAGAATCGTAAGATTCTACCCAAAAAAAAAAGTATCAAAAACTAGAATCGGAAGGGGTTAAACAAAATCGTAACTCGTAAAATCGCAAGTAAAATCGTAAGATTTTACTAAAATGCAGATATTACTCAAAGTCTTAGACATAAACCAACAACCATCATAAAGCCTAAAAATCAAATCATTCAAAGTCTTAGACATAAACCAACAACCATCATAAAGTCTAAATCAAATCATTCAAAGTGATATTAGGCATAGAACCCATAATATCTTCTTCTTCATCTTCATTAATATCATCATTAATGCCATCATATGCCCCATAATCGGTCCCCTCATAATCATCTCCCACATAATCATCTCCATTATGACCTTCACCATAACCTTCATCATCATCTCCATCATCCTCTCCATTATCAACATCAAGTTCATCCACAGGTGCAGCGGATGTAGCAGTAGCACTACTACTACCAATCCCATGATTCCCATCATTACCAACCAATTCTTCATCTAAATCAACAAAGTCCTCATCTTCCTCATCTTGACCCGTGATCCAATCATCATCATTGATATCTTCAATATCTAGAGAGCGTTTTCTCCTTTCAGTCTTACTCTTTTGTAATCTTCCATTTACCATCACATAGACAAGATCGTTCATTTTTGGCACATTCAATCGGTTTCTTTTCTTGCTATGGACCTACACAATTTAGAAAAACTAAATTGAAGTACCTATCACATAACAATTATGAGAAATAAATATACTAATAATTTGAAATCATACCATCTCAAATGCACTCCAGTTCCTCTCACAACCTGAAGAACTACATGTCAAGTTCAAGACACGCATAGCAAACCATTTTAACAATGGTGTTGAATCACCATAAGAATCCCACCATTGAGCCGGGGTCTTCGTTTTTAGAGCACGCCTAGCTATTTCATCACCAAATAAACCCTTTCTAGCTTTGAAAACCTCAAGCTGCTCATCAACCTCACCTATCTTGTCATAATCATAATTCAACATCCTTTTCAAACAGTCATACATCCCATTGGACACTTCCGCATCAGGTGTGAAGTTGGGTTGGTAATGCAACACTGGATTGAGATAATGCCCTGCAGCATGCAAAGGTCTATGGAGTTGTTTGTCCCACCTATGATCAATAATTTTCCACAAAGGCATGTATCTAATGTATGAAAAAAAATGATTCAATTAGTTTGTGGTAAAATACTAAACTAAATCCTAAATTTTGCAATAAATAAATAGTCTACCTCGTTTTCTTGTTGTTGAAAGCTTGTTGAATCTGCTCTTTACATTGATCCATTGCTTCATATATGTAAGCCATGGCTGGACTATCGTCGGAATCCACCATTCGCAAAACTTTAAGCAATGGAAAAGCACCTTTTATGCAAATCACTAAATTAAGCCAAAATTTCTTATCTAAGACTGCTTCTTCAACCTCTTTTCCCATAGGCAGCTTTGCAAATTGGCTTCCCTTCCATTGTGTACAAGTGAACATTTGAAGAAGTGATCCCCTATTATCATTCAGACTTCCCAAACTCAGATAAGATGTGGCAAAACGTGTGGCACCATGTCTAATCAATTCACCTCCACCCGTATAGTGATGCAGTAACTTTACAAGACCAGACCGAAGATATATGAACTTTGCGATCTTCCTACCTTTAGCAATGGTCTCCTTATGAACTGGCAACTTGCTCTCAAAATCCTCCAACATCAAATCAATGCAATGAGCCGCACAAGGTGTCCAGTAAATGTAAGGCTTCTTTTCCATCAGCATCTGTCCAGCCAACTTATAATTAGCAGCATTGTCTGTCACAATCTGGACAACATTTTCTACCCCGACCTCATCAATAACATCCTCCAACATCTCCAAAATCTTATCAGCTGTTTTTGAAATCCCAGAAGCATCAATTGATTTTAAAAAGAATGTCCCCCTAGGACTATGTACGCAGAAATTGAGGAGAGTCCTCTTCCTCTGATCTGTCCAGCCATCTGTCATAATGGTACACCCAAACTTCTTCCAATACACTCTATGTTCCTCCTTGATGGCATTTGTATCCTCAACTTTTGCATTCAACAATGGCTCTCTAATCTCATGATAGGACGGTGGTTGATATCCATTTCCATATGCAGAAATACCCTTTACCATTTGTATCCATTTATCATTGTTTGCAACATTAAACGAGATACAATTATCATAAAAGAATTCTCCAACCTGTTTATCCAGTATTTCCTTCTCCCTCCGCTTGAATGCAGTGTTGAGTGTTCGTTGAGAAGTGACGCCCTTCTTGAAAATATTTGAAATATGTGGTTGCCGAAGTTCAACCCTTTTTCTTTTACCAGTGTCAATTTCTTCTACTGAATTTACTTCATCCAATTCAAGTGGAGTTGGATTTCTCTTCTCAATCAAATTCTTTTGCAACTCAACTACAAGATGCCACATTTGCTCCCGAACGTTATCCGGGACACTTTTGCACTCTCCTACATCTTTCTTTGTGCAAGCTAAATGGTGCTTCAATCGGTAGATTCCCCCACTAGTAAACACTTTGCGACAATATCTGCATTCAATACCGCTGCCTTCGATAAGTCTACCGTGTTGCCAACCAACATCTTGTCGCTGCCCGGGAGCATTTTTCGGCGGATTTCGGCGTTTAGAATTCGTCCCAACACTTGGGGTTGATGCGGTTGAAGTAGGAGGTCTACTACTGCCCGTTCCAGCCATACAAACACTGTAATAGAAAGTAAAAAAACGCAGCAAACTTAAACAAAATACACAGACTGAAACAGAGTCACTGAAACAGAGTGTAAAGTGTAAACTGTAAACTGTAAACTGAACTGAAATTGACAAATTGTTACCTCAATATTGAAGATGATAAACGAACTGTGAGGGAAGCAGAAGCAGGAGCAGAGAGCTTGCGAGTTGCGAATCGCAGAAGCGCAGAAGCAGAATCGCAGAAGCGCAGAAGCAGAACAGCAGAAGCAGAAGCGCAGAAGACGACGCACGCACAGGAGCAGAAGCAGAGAGAAGAACGGTGACTCTGTGGGGGAGAAGGGTGAGACACGAACGAGAGAGACGAACGAGAGAGAGAGACGAACGAGAAACAAGTGAGAAATTTAGGGTTCGAAGGGTAGATTTGCGTAAAAACGCAAACCGGGTCGCAACCCGACCCGTTTTTTTGTGTTCCAAAAACGCGTTTTATTTGCGATTTTCATCGTGGACTCGCAACAGAATCGTGGAATCGTACGATACTTCCAAAAATCGCACGATTTCGCATGGTTTCCGATTTTGCATCAAAATCGAATCGTAGGGGGTGCGTAGAATCGTAAAATCGTGCGATTTTGCGATTAAAATCGCGATTTTGATAACTATGGTTCCCTCATTTGTTTTCCTCAGAATATCCCTCATTTGATTTTATAGAATTGTTCCTACTATTCCTAATAGTATACTAGTATATATGATGCAATGAAGAGGGCTTATTGGAGATTTTTTTGTACGTTATTTTTTTAGGCTATCTGCTACCTAAAGGGTGGAGGATATCTGTATATACTAGAGAGATAAATTATGACCCAAATCTGTTCCATGGTCCACTAGCATTTGACATCTATTTATCCGTGTGCAAGAAGTGCTTTCCTCAGTTAGTATGTGTCCAATTCAATTGATGATATATGATATATCACATAGTAATGACATGGACGTTCCTGAATGCAGGGTCTTGTTGCAACAGAAAAAGGGAGTAATCTGGATCCAGTTGAAGTTCCATTTGCTAAAAATTCAAGAGACTTTCAAGGGCTTCCAGATGATTGAGAATGCTCGATTCAAAGAGGAGTTAGATTGAGTCTGTGCGCTTGCTGGAAAGTTTTTGGTCTCTCCATTGAAATGGTGCTCTTCAACTCGTAAGTAGAGTGCAATTGGTGGAAGCATAGAGACACACTGTTTTGAACTTGTTTTTTTACTTAATTTGTTCAAAACTTGAGCACTTAATGCTAAGAGAGGATTATGAAAATGGCTCTGATAATTTGTTGCGTTGCCTTTTCTTTATGTATTGTGTTAGACTTGTAGGTATATGTTAATTGGTCCCCTTTACTTGCATTCATCTCCATGGAGCATGAAATTAAGTTCTTTATTTTATTGCTTTTTTGGTTTCTTTGTTATTTATGGATCAATGATGTTACTATAAACTGCATTATCTATCTGCTAACATTATCTATCTGTCTTCCATCTTTCATTCTTGCTGGTCTCACTTCCTTTGGTCACTTTTCCTTATCTTTGCTTTTTATTCTATGTCTCTCAAGTGTCACATAGAATAGAACATGAGCAACCATGAAACTTTATAACTGGTTTATGAAGATAAAAACAAGTCTATGTATAACTTTTTCCTCTTGAGACTTCTCTTCTTTTTTATTATGAAGTCCTGTATTCTTCCTAAGTTTATTGGAAAGAATTCTCTAATTCAGTTAAAACTTTTAGCAAGTTTATCTTATTTGTAAAGCAAACTTGATGATGAGTATGAATATTTAGGCTTGTACCTGAAGCAACACATTTACTATTTGTTTTGTCTTTCATTATGAATTGATGGTTCATTTGGTAGTAACGACACGTTTCCTGAATACAGGGCTTTGTTACAACAAAAAAGGAGTAATCTAGACCCAGTTGAAGTTCTATTTGCTAAAGATTCAAGAGACATTCAAGGGCTTTCAGAGGGTGCTAGTATCATGTTGTAGTGACAGGTTCAAGTTGCTTCAGTTTACTTCATTTTGTAGTTAGTACTTAGTTGTGAAAGTAGAAAATGTTATAGTCTTTACTATGAAGCTAATATGTATAGATATATCACTGTTAAATACTATTTTGGATGTATGATTCAATTTTTTTTATTTTTTTTAAATTTCAGACGGATTTGCGACGAAAAGCTGTCAGAATTTGACTTTGCATTTGCGACGAAAAAATCCGTCGGAAAAGATTTGCGACGAGAGATTTTGCGACGGATTTTTGTCCGTCGGAAAGTTCGTCGGAAACGTCAATTTGCGACGAAAATCGCTGCATTTGCGACGGAAATCGTCGATTTTCTTGTAGTGTATATCTAACTTTTACTATCTACTATAATCTACTAATCAACCAAAAGAATCAATTGAAACTACGAGACAACTGCATTGATATATAAAAAAACACAAGATAACTGCAGTGACATATAAAAAAACACGGGATTAATATTTGCCATTGATAATTATAGTTTTTGAAGAGTACTATAAACCTACTCTCTAAAAAAATAAGAAGGCTTAATGACTATTTAAACTGATTAATATTTAAAACACATGTGACAAATATTTGTCACTAATACCTAAAAAAGGACAAATAATTGTCATTGATATATAAAAAACACGGGATAAATATTTCTTATCGATAATCTACACTATAATTTACTAATCAACTCAAATAATCAATTGAAACTATGAGATAACTGCACTGATACATAAAAAAACATGGGATAACTCCACTGATATATAAAAAATATGGGGATAACTGCAATGATATATATAAAAACACGGGATAGATGCACTGATATATAAAAAAATACAGGATAACAACATTTATATATAAAAAAACACTGCACTGATATATAAAAAACACGGAATAAATACACGGGATTGTTTTTAAATGATACTTTTACATTTTTAGATTTTAATATTTATCTATTTTTATTTAAAACTTCTTTTTTATCTAGTTTAAATTTGTCTTTATTTTCACGGGGCAATGTTCAGACTATTTAAATACTGTCTAAGTTCATTCATAAAAAAAATATGACAGCACCCGTGTGTATGCATAGGTATCCTACTAGTATTCTAAATAGTATACATCAAAAAATAAAATAAAATAATTTGTTGATTCCTTATTTTTATTCTGAATCAAACCAGGCTTGTTTTATTGTTTGACTCTGCATACCCCTTTACCAAGTCAGGCTGCTATTTACACTTGTTTCTTTTACAAACATACCCCCTTACGGAGTCCAATATTTTTCTTAAAATACAAACAGACCTAAATATCAAGAATAATTTTTTTATATGCAAAATGAACTTTATTAAAGGGGAACCAAAAATATAAAGAGTTTAATTACAAACAACAACAATCAAGTGCACATAAGTGTTCGTATAACTCAGATTTTTTTTTTTCAATGTGGTGCTCTCTCCGTCTCACAATGAGTGTCACATTTGTCAAAAATTGTCCCAAAATGAATTCATTTTAAATTTTCATTGTAATAATAATTACGTACTTTTATTCATATGTTGGTTTAGTCTAGTTAATACTATTTGCATTAAAACTAACTCATTATCATCCACTTTACATTTATTTTAATGATGAATACACTAATGCCTAATAAATGAAATTTGGTAAACTTACTATTTATATTTTTTTCTTGATTCGTGTGAAATAACTGATTGTGACACTCATTGTGACACAAAGAGAGTATTAAATATATCAATTAATATTACCATAGTATTTTTTGGGTGGCAAAATTTCATGGTAGTTCACTTGGCTTTGACTTTATCTACTTTTACGGGGTAGCAATAACCACCCTATCATGATTCATATGGCATTGGGATAAAGATCGGGAATATTCAGTTAGAAGTCCCAAAAAAAGTATTCTATTGTACCGGAGTAGAAAGTCAAACACGCGACCTCGTGCAATGGGGATTTTATCTATCAAGGTGACTAGTGGGAAGAAACTATTGTTTGACTAGGGGTGATACTCGAGAGTGTTAGTGTATCTTGACAACGGTGTTTGGATTCTCTCCTTCCCTCCTTCCTCTCCCTCACAAAATACAAGGGTGAGAGGAGAGATCAGAAAATGATTAAAAAAATTTAAATAATGATGAGAGAAACTGAATTTAAGAGAGAGATAGAGAGGATGTAGGGAGATGTAGGGTGAGTGAGAAGGAGAGGATCCAAATCCTCGACAACATAGTATACTCACCCCAATACTAGGGCATGTTCCGAGGTACGACCGCGAAACATGAAGACAAATCATATGATCCCATTCATGCCAACCCCTATAAATGGTGATTAAAACACCATGCAAAGGTATGTTTTTTGTTCATTTCTTAACCCAATCTAAATGTGTGCTAACTTTACCGTTAGAATGTAGGTTCTCATCTCAGATTTGGATCTAGTACAGTTGGTTGTGTCTACCTCTCTCTTCATGTCTTTTTTTTTTAAAGTTGGAGTGCATTTAATGATTTAGATTACCCTAACTGTACATCAAACCAACTGCACTGAATCCTAGTCCCCTCATCCCCCGTCAAACTCATAAAGACTATAATGAGGGGGCTGCTTCTTAGACCATACAACAGAACCAAACCGGCTTCCAACTTGATCTCCTTCTCCTTGTTTTCATGGAAGCTTCTCTCTCCTTTAGATCCACATTTACAAGATTTATAGTCGTTGTTGTATAATATGGTATAAATGGGAGAGGGAAGTGAAGAGTGGAGGGGATCTGAAAGTTTACTTCTGAAAGAGTGGGGATGATTCCTGGAAGTTAACTTCTGGTAGAGGTATTTTTGACGAAACAAAAAAATAGAAAAAGGGGAAGGTATATTAAAAATGAGGGGTGCAAATTTCAAATCCTGATTCCATGTAAGATTTTGCTCAACAAGCCCAGTCTGTCTACACTATTTAGCTTAATTATTGGGCTTGTTCCTAAAATCCAACAGTATTTGTATATGCTTTAGAGCTTCTATAATTTGATAAAAAATAAGAGCTTCTATAATAAGGTCCAACCAACAAAAAAAGAGCTTCTATGATGAGTATTGACCAAAATAAAAATATAGCTTCTTTCTCTTTACTAATAAAAATATATCTTTTATGAAGATAGGGGTTGGAAATGCTATTTTTTTATTTAGGACCATTGCTGGCTACCCACGGAGTGTCCCAACGCTTTCAACGAAGGACTAATCTCCGCTTGCTACTTGCGGCAAGGATTTCGCTAGCCAACATGCCTTTTTAACGTGGGCGGAAATCAAACCCGGGAGCAAACCGGATCGACCCCCACTACGTAGCTCAGGGTAGCCCGACCACTGGGCTAGACGTGCTATTTAATAAAGTTTACTTAAAATAATTCTATAATATATATATATATATATATATATATATATAGAGAGAGAGAGAGAGAGAGAGAGAGAGAGAGAGAGAGAGAGAGAGAGAGAGAGAGAGAGAGAGAGATGCATCAACAAAAAAATGCATAGAAAAACTGATTGAAAATTAGTAAACACTTGCGTAATACATTGACATGCCAAAGAATATATAAGAAGAAAAAAAATAGCATCTTTTCCTTCACATACTTTTTTCCATTGACATAGTAAAATGAAACTATTCTATGTATTGATCATCCAAGTACATGACAGGTTTACTTGATTAGCGATTACATTAAAAAATGGTTCCCAATTTGTATTGCTACACTGAACATAAACATGTTTAAGGCTATGTTAGGAACAATCATCCTCTCTAAATTTGTTGGTCATGAACAAATATATAAATAATGAATAAGATCATGTTGGTTTGAGTTGTCAATGATATGATGGGCATGTGGCAGTTGGAGACATTCCAAAGTCTCTAAATTGCCTTGTTGACCAAAAAAAAATCTCTAAATTGCCTTAATATTGCTCTCTATATATTAACAAGAAAATTCTCTTTATAAATAGAACCAAAATTAAGGTATACGCCCTTTATTGGCTAAAGCAAAAAAAAAGGAAAAAGAGAAACAAAAAGAGGGTTATGCCATTGTTTCTCTAATTGCTCAAGAAAATAGATAAAGGCATCCATTTAAGTTTTTTATTTTTTACAATAAACATCCACTTAAGTTTGGTCTATATATTAGCTTCTTAACATTTCTGGCTTTAAATTGATTTACAAATTGCTTTTGTATTGTGTTATTCAAGTGGCATAGATATTTGTTATATTGTTTAGAAGAATTTATGAAAATAGTTTATAAACATGTTGATAAGTTTTTTTAAGCTTATTTCGATAAATTTATTAAATTAACTTACAAGAAAAAGATAATTTATAAATAAAAATAGAAAATTTAATTTAGTGGCCATAATTAGTTATGGAAAAATTAAAATCAGTTGCTAATTATGACGCCACAAAATTTAGTGAGAAAGTTAGAGACAGATTTCACACTTATACCATTAATTTTCCCTCTATAATTTAACTTTTTTTAGTAGTTAACTTATAGAATATATAAAAATAATTTGATAATCTTTTTTCTTTCATGGAAGAATTAGTTTATATTTAAGCGCATAAATGATAATTCTTTTATTTTATAATAAATGTCAAAATAAGTTGTTTACTCAAGCATGCCTTAATAGGAACATATATAAATTATCATGATAAAAGCTAGCAAGGGTAATATCCCTCACAAATTATACTTACATAATATTTATGAATAAAACTATAAATCGCTATCGTATTATATAGTCCACAAAGAAGCTAATGTTTTGGAATTCAAGTATCATAATTAAATTTTTTTGTTTTTTTATTTTCAAGTATCTTCTTAACTGTCACCATCTTTATATTCACGTGAGTACTGAGCAGTTGAATAATGTTGTAACACAACAACCATTTTTCAACCTTCTGCCATGAATAAAATCGCATGTGTTTAACATATCAAGTAGGGTAATATATACATTACACAACAACCATGCTAGCCTTCTATTTCCATGTGATTTGCAATGATACAACTATTTTAATTAAAAAGCAATCCTAGACTTATTCCTTCTTTTTCAAAGAATGTGTTGCTAAGGACCACTTGTTTCTAGGTTCTCTTTTTTGAGCTACAAAATGGTCCCAATTTTTGTTTGTTTCTCACATAACAGCTAAGAATAAAGCCATAAAATCCAAATAAGAAGTGACTCAATTATACGTGGGTGAATAAATATTATTCAAGTTTCATTAGGGTCTTCAGGGGAGGTGAATAAATACGTGGGTGAAAAAAAATACTCTTTACTGATTTGGAAATTACTACTAGAAAAAGTGAAATAGCAACGGAAATTTAGAGACGGAAAATAGAAAAATTAGTCTCTAATTTCGTCTCTATATGTTAGCGACGCCAAAGGTCTGGGGGGATTAACGACCTCTAATTATTCAGTCTTAGCTTGTTGGGGAGGTGGAGGCTTCTAGTAGATGAGGCTAACCTTTGGAAGGATGTCCCGGCAACGAGGTATGGGAGTCATGTAGTGTCTAACCTAGATCATAATGTGTTCAGGTCAAGATACTTTTAGGGTTGGAGTAGGTCTGGTTCTAGGTCAAGATTCACTAATAGAAAAGGCTAAATTAGTCACCAAAATTAATGATGGAAAAATTAAAATTTGTCACTTATTCTAGCGTCATAAATTTAGTGACGACGTTAGAGAAATATTTTACATTTTCAGCCACTAAGTTTCCCTCTCTAATTTCAATTTTTTAACTAGTGATTGATTCTCTGATGGTGTGTCCAAGAAGATGCGAAACATAGCCTTGGTTCTCATTTGGCATGATGAAAATAAGAGTCATGGCTCAAACGGGTTTAGAGTTTGTTGTTTAGAGATTATTCGAGGAAAAAATTACTTTCTTAACAAAAAATCAACTTTAGTAGTTTTATTTGTGTTTGTTTAAGCTTTTTATTTTAATCAAAAATCTATAAAACATGAATTTTATCATTTAAATGAGAAGTTGTTTTAGTAGCTTCTAAAAAAATATGATTTTTAATGTGTGTTTGATGACAGAGAAGAATTAAAAAGTGATTTTCACTATTATAAACAAATACAAATCAAATTTTACTTCACGAAAGAATCTCTAGAAATAATTTGAGTTATTTTATCTAATAACCACTTTTACTCTAATCTTAAACAAACGGGCCTTAATATTTCCTACATTAAGTCACTTTGGCCTCTTATGAAAGGGGAAGTTGAAATCTTTCTTGAAAAGTTTCATAGGAATGCCAGGCTCCCAAAGGGTTTTAACTCATACTTCCTTACTCTATTTCCTAAAGTGGAGTGCCATTTGTCTCTTTGGAATTTCAGACATATATCTCTATTTGGTTGTCTCTATAAATTGGTTGCTAAGGCCTAGGTTGCTAGATCGGGGGCGGTAATCGATGGGTCTGTTGTCAAAAAATAGTCGCTTACATCCGAGGTAGACATCCGGATGATAGGATGGCCATTGTTAATGAAGTGTTGGATTACACTAAGAAAACAGACATAGAATGCATTATCTTTTCGGTGTATTTTGAAATGGCATATGAATTAGTTAACTGGAGGTTCCTACTACATGCCTTGGAGGTTCGAATTTTTCAAAAGGTGGAGATCATGGATTAAAGTGTGTGTGTGTGTGTGTGATCCTTTCTGTTTTTTCTTATGGCCAAAGGGCTAGGTGTGCTGATTAGAAATGTCGTCGAACCGATTTTGTTTACGGAGTTTAGAGTGGAAAACATTGAAGTTGTTCTCTCTCAGTATGCTAATGACCACTACAAGAAAATCGACGATTTCCGACGGCAAAATCCGTGGGAAACGCACTGATTTTCGTCGCAAATCAGCGTTTCCGACGGACTTTCCGACGGACGAATTTTCGTCGCAAAAGCACTCGTCGGAAATAGTTTCCGACGGATAGTTTCGTCGCAAAGGTGTCCGTCGCAAAGTCGTCGGAAACCCGTCGCATATTTCCGTGGGAAAGTCGTCGCAAATACTGACACCTTTTCGTCGCAAATCCGTCGCAAATCCGTCGCAAATCCTTCGTGTTTTATTAATTAAATAGTACAATTTCGTCGCAAATGTTTAAAATGTCGTCGCAAATTTCGTCGCAAATGTTTAAAATGTCGTCGCAAATTCAAAAATTACCCAAGAAAATTTCGTCGGTACGAAAAAAAATTATGTTTATAAAAATTAGCCATTTGCCAATTCAATTACAGACTCAAAAATTCCCTGCTAATTCAATTCAGACTCAATTTCAGCTTCAGACAGTATTTGTATATCAACCATTCAAGGAGCTATTCCTACTAACATTTCATATAACAAAACATTCAAGCCAGAGTAATGAAAAATAATAAAAACATCATCACTATAGGAAATCATTAAACATATTACCAGAAACATGATACAGGCTACACTGAAACATTCAAAAGTATAGCAGACTCAATTACATTCAAAAGTATAGAAGAAACATTCAAAAGTATGCACAACATGCTTACAGACAATTCTAACTCCCTGTCTATAGCATAGCAGACATATATTGTGTCAATTACATTGTCCAGCACATGCACCAGGAAACTCAGCACTACTATCAGTACCACCCATGCCATTGCAGCCACAAAATAAGAATCAGTCCCAAGATTCGTCACAGCTTTCAAGATAACACAAGCCTGCATAAGTGCATATACATAAACAAACAGAACATAAGTTAGTATAGAAACAAAATAACGATAATAGAAAAATAAACCAGTCACAATTCATTACATAGACAGAACAACCAAGTAATATGATTCATTGATAATAGCAGGAATGACAGTGATTATGCTAGTTACCAATATTTTGAAGAGTGCTAAATATCACCCTGTTAGATGTAACATAGAAATCCAGTTAGTTTCTGTATATAATTCTAGTTGTTTCAGTTACAGTTAGTGCTAAACAGAACCAGAATTTCAGGTTCTAAAATATTTGGTAAAACAAATATTTGTAGTCAGATTCATAACTGTTTATAAATGTAAAAGCTAAAAGAAACTGAGATAGTTTGAGAGAAGGAAAACTGTTATTTTCATTTCAATATTCTCAACTTGTAAAACTGATTACAGAAACAGCATTTTATATATGCTGTAAACGTGTGCACTGCACAGCTTAAAGTGCACACCCTACTAACTAACTTCTAACAGATCAGAACAACAAATTTAACTAACTGAATAACAATCTAACTGATCAAACAGAAAATACTAAGACTACAAAACAAGCTAACTGAAGTAGCAGGAAAAGCAAATACACTTAGGCTACTAATACACACTTACAATAAAGAAAGGACTGATAATGCACCATTTCAGTTACAGTTAGTGCTAAACAGAATTCTGGTTCTAAAATATTTCAGTTCCTCTAACTCACTGAAAGATGCAATTAGTCCAACTAGAATATCTACAAATGCCACTTCTCGACTCTCCATTGAAACTAACTACTTCAATTATAAGACTTTGCTCCTAAAATGTGGTTATTTATGCATATTTTTTATACATCTACTCAAGCTCTAGTTTATGTCAAGACACCCTTTTCATCTCTTTGCTAAAGACAGACTCAACAGAAACAGAACCAAAACTCATACAACATAACATAATAAAGAGTAAAACTAAAATATCAGTTGTGTTCAATATAGACACACCAGGAACCAACAGTTAAGGCTGCAGAAAGAAAAGGAGAACACCACCACAACTAAAAGGACTATACATATAATGTGCATTGAAGTGAAACATACAGAGAATGTAGAAAGAAAAACGGAAAAAAGAAAATAAGATAATCATTACTATAGTGTATAATTCATAAAACTAAGATATTTTACACATTAATTAAAACATAAATTACCTATGTGCCGTCACTAACCCTTCTCATAAGTGTAGTCTATGTGATCTCCGCCGTCTCCATCATCTTCAACATCGTCCTGGTCATGCTGGGCAGGCTGGTCCTGCTCGGGCGGCTGCCAATCAGGTGGAGGTACTGGAATCCCAGAATGGCTAAATACATAGTCAAGAAGTTGTTGTTGTCGTGCAACCTTCTCCTCCTGCCGTGCTATCGCATCCTGCTGTTGTGCAAATTGGTCTGTCAATGACTGGATGATCCTAAGGGCCTCAGGGGACAGGCTCTCACTCGTCGAAGCTCCAGAGTCTAACATATTGCCATATATGCCCCCTGTCCCATACAAACGGCTCTTATTGCGCCCTCCAACAGCTTCCTCCCACAACATCCGCTTCAACTTCTCCAACTCAGCGGGATCTAGTGGTAGATTAGTCTGAGACAACCGCCGGTGAAACTCCTCCTATTAAATGCACACAAAAAATACCAAAAGAATCTAAATTAAATACAACATCAGTGAAATCAAATGTAAACATGTGACTGAAGCCCTATTAAATAGTATATGTTAGTATAGTATATCAGTTAGTGTTATTGATGCTGTGCCATCCATTCTAGAATGATCTAAATAGAGTTATATTTCAGTTACAGCCGTGCGCATAATAAGCATGTAACAGATTTATTCAGTGAAAGAATAAGCAGTGCGCATAATAAGCAGTGCGCATAATAAGCATGTAATATTTCAGTTTCAGTTACAGATATATAAATGCATTAGAAAAAGGAAAATTAGTTTCAGTTTCAGATATATATTTCAGTTTCAGTTTCAGATATATATTTCAGATTCAGATATATATTTCAGTTTTAGTTACAGATATATATTTCAGTTTCAGTTTCAGTTACAGATTTAACATATATACGTATCAATTTATATAAGAAAAAAAGGAAAATTAGTTATAATGCATTAGAAAATTGATATATGTTTCTTATAATAAGTACAGTTTTTTTGTTCCTTATCAAAAATATACCTGAGTAACACGAGCACGCTCCTCTACATAGTCGTCTGTGCCCCTCCTAATGTGGGTGCGGCGATGGAGCTCATCTATATGTGGCTTCCGCCCTAACTCCTTGGACTATAATTAAAAATATAAGTTAGAAAACGGTGAATTATAATGGCATAAGGAAAAGATAAGTTTAAGTATATACCATTATCTCTGCATGCTGCAACATGGAGATACAACCTCCAGTGTGCAAGTTTCCTCCTTTTTCTGATGCCCTATTCTTCTTATTCCGCTCACACCTAGCCAAGAATTTTGGATCATTATTCCAATGGTGAAGTAGACGATCATAGACTAGTTCTCCTATCCAATCTGGTCGACGCCCCAGCACACGGACACCTCTGAGCATATCAGCGAGTCGAAGGGCTGCTTTCTTATGAAAAAGATCCCAAACGGTGGCCTCCTGCGACTTACGCCATGCAACTTTCTTCTGCATTGTGAAAACATTTACAAGATAATGTGGTTATCCAATAACTTAACAAGTTTTAAAAAATACGACAAACATTGTGATGATTTAAAATGTACACTTACTCTAAAAGCGTTAAAAAAAATGATGTTGCTCAACCTCATTAAGCTCCTTCCAAGTAGTCCACGGATAGTGGTATAACTCGCGAATAGTCTTCCTGATAGCCTCTGCGGCTGGCTTACAAGGAAGAAACCTGCAAAGTTAGAACAATCGAAACGATTAAAACACATTATATATATATATATGACAACAATAATCAAAAAAAGTTATAAATTTTTTTACATACCCTCCACTCTCAACACGGATGACACATCGCCCGTCGCGTAACCGAATCTCAACCTCCTCAACATCATCAACCTGATCATCATTAGGTATCGCATCATCTCCAGGTGATGGTGAAGGGGTAGGAGTAGGCACTGGCGAAGGGGTAGGAGTAGGAGTAGACATCGGACGAAGGCCAGGTACCGGAATCATTCGATATGGAGGAGTCTGTGACGGTGGAGGAGTCACCCGTGTAGATGAAGTATGACCATGTAAATCTCGGGGAGATGGGGTAGGTGACGGTGAAGGAGTCACTCGTGCAGATGAACTAGAGCCAATATGCAAGGACCTAACCCCAGAGGTCTGCCCCCGCGTCTGCAAGGACATAAATCCAGAGGTCTGCCCTGGCGTCTGCAAGGACCTAAGTCCAGAGGTCTGCTGCTGCGTCTGTGTCTGAGGAGTCGGCAATGATCCCACTGTACCTGCTGGTGCTGGGCGTGTCTGTGTCGTAGGCATCTCAGAATAGTCATATGGGTCCTCGGCACATATCACCTTCTTACGCCGAGGGACAACTTTAGACTTCCCCTTACTATCATGCGGGGGTCTAGGTGGCGACCAATCACCTCCACCTGATGCCATGCTATAGAGGAAACTAACATAAACATAAATATAAACAAAAACATAAACACAAACAATTCAAAAACATAAATATAAACATAACCATAAACAGAGATAACTTCAAAATTCATGAAACAATTCAAACACAAGCATAAATTACAAGACATCAAACAATTCAAACACAAACATAAATTACAAAACATTAGAAAACACAAGGATTAATTATATATATCTAATCTTCCAGCCATTCATCATCTTCATCTTCTTCATCATCTTCATCAACTGGAACCTCATGTGAGTCTTCTCCTTCCAAGTTGTTTGGATCCACTTCTTGACCATAGCTTTCCAAATCACGTAAGTTATAAATTGGTTCAACTTCATTAACTTCATTTACAGGTGACATATCAACCGTCTGATAGGGAACTTCTTCCACCGACTCATCTGCTTCAATGCGAGACCTTGGCTTTGTCTTTATTGCAACACATCGCTTGTCTCTTTGAGTTGATGGATAAGGAACATAGTACACTTGTCTCACATTCTGTGCCATTATAAACGGATCATACGCTGGATATCTTTTGTCCATCCGTATGTCCACTCTGTTATACTTCTTATCTATTTTGGTGCCTCTAGCTGACGGATCAAACCAGTCACAATAAAACAACACTATAGTTTTAGGATAGTCTAACACATTGTACTCTAGCTCATAAATGTGTTGGATTACACCATAATAATCATCTTCACCTCCTTCATTGAACCCTTTTACATAAACTCCGCTGTTAATTGTTGCTTTGTCTTTCGTCCATGAGTGGGTATGAAACTTGTAGCCATTCACGAAAAATGTGTGATACTCTTTCACATTTGAATGAGGACCATCAGCTAAGTTTCTCAAGTGTTGATTGAATGGAGTTGGTTCTTCGCAGTAAACCTACGTATGTGACATACAAATAAGTTATTTCATAAGGAACACATGATTAAGGTTGAGGAACAAGTAACTCAACACTTACTTGTTAAACCATGCTGGAAACCTACGTATGTGACCTACGTATGTTTAAACCATGCTGGAAAATTTTCATATATATGAGCAGACGCTTGATCATCTCTTACGTCTTCAGACAACAAGAATGATCTGATCAAATTAGATAATACGTGTTAAATGAGCTGGCAGATATGGACAATTAATTGAATGAAAATATTGATATACATACTCAATGTATGGTTTAACTTCAGTGCAATTGTTCAACACATGAACATGAGCTGACTTATACTTCGCATCCGTTAACCAATGAGTTGACTCCTTCCCAGAATGGTGACCAGATTGGCCGAAGACCGACAACATTAATGGGTGTCTAACACAATCATTTTGCATTTCATTCCTTTTAGTTCTCAACGTGAAATCTGTGAAATAATGTGAGCAAAAGTGGGTTGTTTCGCGGTGTAGGTATGACGCACAAATCGATCCTTCAACCCTCGCCTTGTTTTTCACCGATCGTTTAGAATCACCCATGAATCTATAAAACAACTTGATTAGATGAAAAATTATATTTACCTCAAATGGAAAAAATGAATTAGTTCTCAAAATGATACCTTTCAAATGGATACATCCACCTGTACTGAACCGGTCCACCAAGTCTTGCTTCATATGCTAGATGAACAGGGAGATGCTCCATAGAATCAAAGAAACCAGGTGGTAATATTCTCTCCAACTTACATAGAATGAATGAAATGTTCTCTTCCATCCTAACAAGGTCGGCATCTCTTAAAGATGCAGAACACAAATCCTTAAAAAATTGACCCACTTCAGTTAGCGGATTAAGAACATGCCCAGGTAAAGAACTAAATGCAATAGGGAGTAAACATTCCATAAATACATGACAATCATGACTTTTCATCCCAATCATTCTTCTCTTGTTCACATCAACACATCTCGCCAAATTAGAAGAATATCCATCCGGCATTTTGAGTTCTTTTATCCACTGATAAACTGAATTTGTTTGTTCGAGAGTTAATGAGTAACATGCTTTGGGTTTGAGCATCTTTCCATTAGTTTGTGGCTTCAAATTTAAGTCCTTTCGATTGCACTAAAGAGCAATGTCCAATCTCGCCTTATCATTGTCCTTGGTTTTGCCCATTATGTTCATCATTGTGTTAAATATATTGTCAAAAAAATTCTTCTCTATATGCATAACATCGAGATTGTGTCTTAATAAATTATCTTTCCAATATGGGAGATCCCAAAAGATACTCCTCTTTGTCCAATTATGCGCCTGTCCATATCCATCAAATCGAGAAACAAGAGGATCATCTGTGATTTTTGGAAAATCTCTAACTCTATCCCAAACCTGATCTGGAGTAAACCGAGGAGGCGGCCCATCCTTTTCAACTACATTCTTCTTAAATGCATTCTTGTTCCTTCTAAATGCATTATCATGTGGTAAAAACCTACGGTGCGAGTCAAACCAAGAACTCTTACCCCCGTGTTTCAAGGTAAATGCCTTTGTATGCTCCATACAATGTGGACATGCTAATTTACCATGGGTTTGCCAACCAGACAACATGCCATAAGCAGGGAAGTCATTAATGGTCCACATCAAAGCAGCTCTCATCATGAAATTCTCTTTCCGTGCGTAATCGTAAGTCAAGACACCATTCCACAACCTCTTTAAATCATCAATTAGTGGTTCTAAATAGATGTCAATGCCTGCTTTTGGATTTTCTGGGCCAGGAATCAAACAAGTCAAAAACATGTAAGGTTTAGTCATACACATCTCAGGGGGAATGTTGTATGGGGTAACAATAACGGGCCAGCAAGAATATGGCGAAGCCGATGCTTGGGTATATGGCGTAAAACCATCAGAGCATAACCCAAGCCGTATGTTGCGTGGATCCGCGAAAAAATCAGGTTGTACCCGATCAAAGTGTTTCCATGCTTCCCCATCAGACGGATGGGGCAACACGCCGGGACATCTATTCTCAAAATGCCACGTCATTTCCCCTGCAGTGTGCTCGGATGCAAACATTCTCTGCAACCTTAGAATTATTGGCAAGTAGAACATTGACTTCACCGGAACTGGTTTATTCTTGCTACTATTCCCCCTTTTGCGATACCTCGGCGCATTACAAAATTTGCATTCAAGTAGCGCAGCATCATTTTTCCCAAACTCATTATCATAATACAACATGTGACCTTTCGGACAGCAATCAATCCTTCTAGCTTCCAATCCCAACTTAGAAACTAACCTCTTAGCCTCATGAAAAGTCTTTGGCAAATTTTCATTCATAGGCGTCACAGCTGACATCATATCACATATCAAATCCATTCCCACCTCAGAAGTATTACTCAATGATTTGAGAGCTAAAAGCTTTGCACAAATCGATAACTTTGAGCTTGATGACCCTTCAAACAATGGCTTGTTTGCATCTAACAACAGATTATAAAATGTTTGTGCTTGCTCATTCGGAAGCTCATCCATGTTATTGTACTGTTGCTCCTCAAATGACACATTCACCCCAAGACCGTCACAAACCATATTCTGCATCAA
Source organism: Astragalus membranaceus (assembly GCA_039519185.1). NCBI lineage: Eukaryota > Viridiplantae > Streptophyta > Magnoliopsida > Fabales > Fabaceae > Astragalus > Astragalus membranaceus. The sequence goes on along the minus strand of CM076848.1, from coordinate 168,881,505 downwards.
GTCGATTTGTTCACCACGTCCTATATCCGCGGAATTACTTGAAGAACCCCTGCAATTTTCGCCAATCAATGGGACGACATCAAACCCTTCTTCACCATTACTAGTCCAAATCCAATAATTGGGCCTAAACCCAATTCTCTTCAAGTGTTTAATGACCTCTGTTGGACTCTTAATCTTTCCACATTCACATTTGACGCACGGACATCGAATCCCACCTTCAACTCTAAATTGTTCTTGACTAATTGCAAAAAGAACAAACTCCCACACGCCATCTACAAAAGATTATTTCAAACGCGCTCTTTTTGGAAACAACCTATCATACATCCAAAGGCGGTGCGAAGGAGGAAATTCCATTCTGCACATTTAAAATTGCCGATATATCAAATAGAGAACGATGGATGTCCATCAAGAGAGAGAACGTGAAATGTATTTAAACGATGGATGTCCACCGAGAGAGAACAAGACATGATACATTTCATATCATATTAGCTAATTTCAAATTAAAGAAAGCACTTAGCTAATTTCATATTAGCTAATTTCAAATTAAAACTATAGAGCTAATTTCAAATTAAAACTATAGAGCTAATTTCAAATTAAAGAAAGCAAATATAGAAAAAAGGAAGAGAGGAAAGTTTTAAAAAATTGCACAAGTAAAGCAAAGGACCAACTTCCTATTTGACTCAAGTGATACTATGAATTGCATCAAGTAAAGTTTTAAAAAAGTAAGAGAGGAAAGTTTTAAAAAATTGCACAAGTCAACTAGTCAACTAGTTTAGGTACTTGTTATAAAATCAAAAGAATTGCACAAGTCAACTAGTTTAATCCAACAATGCAATGATATGGGTAAGAAGATACAAGCAGGAAACATTGGAATAGTTATGAAACAAAAGGAAAGGGAGAAACTTGGAAAGGTACCCGAGAGCAAGAAGAGGCCAATTTGTTGTATTTAAACCTAACCTGCAAAATGAAGTTATCAGGAACACAACCTCAACAATTAAGTGCATAATCTATAGAAATGAAGCCTTCACACCCTATCCAAACCAGCAACACAACCTCAACAATACAACAACTAAATCTATCACATATGTAATTCATTCTAGGTGAACTTTTTAATCCCTAGTAAAGAATTCAACTATCACAAAATTATGTATACAACAGAACAGTTTCATATTACTTCCATATTACTTCATGAACAATTTCATTACTTTCCTATAAGGTAAGCCAAGATCCAAAGTAGAATCAATATTAGGCTATACAGCCAATTCGTGAATGTGATTAATATTTACCAAAGCACAGGGAAATTTACAGATCCAGAACAAAAATTTCAAAAGACAGCTTCAATACAAATCAATTTTCACATTCTAGTGGATTATGAATAAGAATAAACAGCAAGTTAACCAAAAGATATGTATCCAGAAGAAAGTTGGAATAACACCTATTTAGAAGATGAGAAAAACTGGCAGTTTGACATGTGAGATGAAGACCGATAGAAACCAGTAAGAAAAGTGGATCAAATGATAAGATAGAGAAATTCACGGGATAGAAGAAAGCCTAAGAAACTCTAAAAGAAACCAGCTATAATAGACATTTCTCTAACTGAAAACAGTAAGCTACCAACAGGTTTAGTCCCCAATAACAATATCACGTTCCAACTGGAACCAGGTATCCTTGCTGAATCAACCCTGGAATCACACCAACACACCTTGAAGAACGACGATCTAAGGTAATTGCGAGAAAACCCTTTGATTTCAGTTGCAGATTTACTGTATTTCGAAACCCTAGTTTCGAATCTATCTTGTTTCTTCTCTCCTTACTGATTCAATGCTTGCTCTTTATGTTGTTTGTTGATAACCTGACGAAACTGGTGAATGATACACACAAACGGACACAACGAAGGTTTCAAGGCTCGATTCCTTCACTGAATCGCACCAGTGGGTATAGATCATTTCTCTGATCTTGTATTTCCTTTTATTTGACTTTGATTCAGAAACCCTAGTATATGAATCGTAATCTTCTTTTTCTGTTTCTGTTTCTCTCCGTACAGAAACCCTAATCACTGTCCTGTTTGCCGAGCAGTATCCCTCAAGTCAATTCCCTCAAGTCTTCAGGCATGTGTCTCAAATCTCAACTTGAACATGCTATGTGATAATCTTTTCAAAACAATCAGTTTTGGGGTAGGTTTTGTTTCATTGCAGGTTATTTTAATACTTCCTCGATGGATGACTAAACTGATGAAACATTTTCTATGTAGGAGAAGCTGGTGAATCACCATGATAATAAAATTGGAAGCTTTTCTAGTAAAGTAGGAGTGCATTTCAGAAATCTTCATATGCTCGTGGATCTTTTACTGAAATTCTGTGATGAGCTCCTGAAAAATTTCTTAGCTATGCACAGATCAGTAAGTGGAAGCAACAAAGAGCTAAGATTTTCCTGGTTGATTTTATTGAGACTCTATTTTTGTATAAATGTGTTTGAAATTGATTGTTTTGTTTATTTGTTTTGTTGATTTTTCCTTATGTGCTTCTTATCACTTTGATTGTGAAGTCCATCAAACTTGAATTTGAGAAGATTTACTATCCATATCTCCTGATTAGCAAGAAGAGATACGCTGGTTTGTTTTGGACAAAACCAGACAATTTTGACAAAATGGACACTAAAGGTATACATTTATCTTTATATCTCTATGGCTTTATTGGTCAAAAACTTGGTGAATGACTGCCTTCACAAAATTCTAATTGACAGGTTCATTTTGGAACTATGCAGTGTTCATTTTTCTTTTGCTGCAACAATCTACAATGCCTTAAACTATGAGGTGCAGAATTTAAGCCAGAAAATGAGAAGAAAGAAGCTGCTGATCAGTCAATGAAAGCATATGAGGTGCATTTTTTATACTGTTGGAGATGATTTTTTAGCTTTTGATGTACTGAATATACCAAATGCATTAACAAACCTTGCAAGTATATATTGTTGATCTTTTGATTTCTTTCATTCTTCTTCTGCTAAGAGAATTGCATTCTCTTATATTCTTTTTCTTGCTGAAAATGCAGCTGCTGTTTTTGGTGAACAAAAGCGCTTAGAGCCAATGCCGGCGGAACGAAAGGCCTGATGGAGAAAAGAAATCGATTTTGCCTTAAGTGTATTTTGAGTTTATTTATTTATGGAATTCGTAGAATCGTGTTTACTGCAAATGTGGTTTGAATTTTATGCTCAATTTGGGTGTTAGTTGTCTTCATGATTTGTAAATTATTCATTCATCGTGTGTTCCATTTTCTTACTTTGAAGTGCAACGGCCGTGTCGATCAACGGGAGAAATTTCACCACGGACTCAACAAAGATTGACGAGCCCTTAAAAGTTGAAGAAGCTGAGACAGTGAATGTGCCCCCACCCCCAACTGAGAAGGTATTCTACAGTTATATCCATGTTTGGACATTCATTTTTGTACTCTTGGTTTGTGTATATATAATATGCTTTTCCTAACATAGACTTTAAGTATATATCTTTTTGATGTTGAAGTTGCTTGTGTTGGGAGGCAATGGCTTTGTTGGATCACATACTTGTAGAGAAGCCTTAAATCGTGGTTTGTCTGTTGGGAGTCTTAGCAGGTATGGTGCTTTTTCGTATTTCTGACCACTATCCGTCAATCATGCATTATGTATTAGAAATCTTTAATCCTTCCCTGTTGGATATTATATTCCTGGAAACTGGATGGTCATAGGAAGTTAAATCAGTGGCCTGTTTTATTTGAATTCTGTTTATGTGAGTCTTGTACTCCTTTTCATATTTGTTGTTTTAACGCTTTCTCCTTGTAACTTATCTGCTTTGCCATTCACTGTCTTTTACTTCCAGGTCTGGCAAGTCATCCCTGCACGATTCCTGGGCTAGCAATGTCATCTGGTATAAAGGTTTGTTTCCTTCCCCATCAGTTCCTTGCAGACAATATAGTGTAATATATCTAAATTGTGTTCTTATAATTAGGGAATCTCCTTTCAACTGATTCATTGAAAGAGGCTCTGGATGGGGTCACCGCCGTTGTAAGTTCCCCCTTATCTTTGCTATGATGCATAGTAAATATTTAGCAGCTAAATGTAGAGCTCGTAGCAAAATGGTATTGCTTATTTTCTGTTTCCTCTTGCAATTACTAGCTGTTTGCCTTGATGCCTTGTAGTAATAGTAGTTGAAAAAGAAATGTACCCATTAATTAAGATAACAAGAAACAAGAACAAATTATAATTATACTTTGCCTTTCTTTGAATTTCAGTTATTGCTTCAGCTAATTTTGATATTTTGCATGGCTTTGCAGGGAAGTTCCATACTCTTGTCTCTCACCAAGAATCACTTGAGTTAAAGGTTAACAAGACAAAGGCTATGGTCAAATTCCAGCTTAAGAAACTGCTCTGCATGGGTGTAGCTGTGGGCAATGTTAGCAGTGCTGCTGTGGGCAATGTTAGCAGTGCTGCTGAAGCAAGGTTGGCTGCAGCAAGGGAGGCTGCAGCAAGGGAGCAATCTCAATCTGCTCAAGAGGAGGCTGATGAGTGGAAGCGGAAGTATGACATTGCTGTAAGAGAAGAATTTTATGGTACTTTTAAGTTTAATGAATTGTTGTAATTTTGTTTTGCCTTGATGTCTTGTATAACTTTTAAGTTTAATGAATTGTAATTTTGTGCTTCTAGCACTTTTAAGTTCAATAGAAGTAAATTTATGAATTATTGAATTATTATGAGTTTTTGCTTTATGGAAATCAATTTTGGGTTGTTTTTGTATCTAGTAATGGGTGTTGCTGAATCTGTAGAGAACAATAGTAACAATTGGTGGGTGGTTTTTATAATTTTTTTTTTTAAAAAAAGGGACATTTTGAATCGGTTATCTAAAGAACCGATTTTAAATGTCGTATTTTGAATCGGTTATTTAACTGATTCAAAATGTCCCTACATTTAGAATCAGCCGTTTTCGAATCGGTTGTTTAAATAACCGATTTAAAATGTCATATTTTGAATCGGTTATTTAACCGATTCAAAATGTCCCTACATTTAGAATCGGCACATTTAGAATCGGCAAATAACCGACTCCAAATGTGCCAAATAACCGATTCAAAAGGCCTTTTTTGTAGTAGTGCACAGATTCTGAAAAGGTATAGTTCATTCAAAACTAAACCCCAAAAAGGAAAAAGCAAGCAATCAGGAAGAAAGAAATAACCAATATAGGCACGGGCACAACAACTAATACAATAACCGGTACACCCTATTTCCTCTAGTGCTCTTACTCATCTTTTCCAAAGCCACACAACCAAATCTAAGAAAGAAAAACAAAACAAGAAATTAAACATATTAATTGAGGAAAATTCTAAAACCTATATTGAGGCATTAACTTCTAGTGATGATCATTCTTTAGTTGCATTAGTAAGTCTTCTATTCATGGACTTGTAGTTCATCAATGGCAGTAACTTCTCTGTTTTCCCTTTATGTACTTTTTTGTGCTGTTGAAATATTCTTGCTATAATAATCATATTTAGACACCTTGAAGATAACCTAGATGATTGGCTCACATGCAGAGGAGCTGGACAATTATTTAGATGGGTATTCATGCTTATCTCTCTAGCTATTTATGTTTGATATTTATGTGTATTGGCATTCAAATATTACAATGATGAGAATCTTGTGAATGTAAGTTAAAGGCCACAAAAACAGATTTGACATCAAAATGCTACTAATTTTTTGGTTGCAACTGACTTGATAAATTGTGATTAATTAACTTAGCTTTGTAATGTTCTGCAGCTTATATAGAACTTTATTCATAATATTCATAATAAAGGCATAAGCCTAATGTCATTTGGATTAGGAACACACTGCTTATAACACACAATTTCAAATACCATTTTACAAATATCAACAACAGATATAGAGTGCAAACATCAAATTCATAACATCAAGGAACTCAGTCTCACACCATTAGATATAGATTGCAAACATCAAATTCATACCATTAATTATGAAAGTTAAAGCCACCCTATTTTGCTTCTTCAACAATTCTAGTTTAAACATCAAGCAATTAAACCATGCAAACACCAATGACTTCATAGATACCACTTCTAAAACCTGGTTGAGTTAGTGTTCTGTGACTACAATTCGGACATGTGGTTACAAGGTCAATTTGGAAAAGGTAAGAACACGATTCTGGAAATTGCTTGAATGGATGAAAGCCTCAAAGATAACTAATAACAATAGTAGTATATCATTTGAAAGACTGGATGGTAAAGATGCATGTAATGTTAGTCAATATCCTAGAGTTGACTTTAGCATGTAATGTTACTCAATATCTCAAGAACTCCAAGATGAACAAATGTGTGGGGACAAAAGATGCATCAAATTGCTATAAATTTGAATAACTTGAATTTTTAGTGCTCTTGCCATGATACTGTTATATCCAAATCTAAGTAATGTAGATTTATTTCCTGTATTTGTGAAGGTCTACTGCAGGAAATAAAAGATAGAATAATGTAAAGTTGACAAGAAACACCAAACCAAATTTCAAGAAACACCAAACCAATTTTGATTCAACAATTTTATCGCTGCCCAAAATATGCGGACCTCAATTACTAGACCTCCTAACACAACGTTGTTGAGAGAATGAACAAACAAATAGATAAAAAAGAAGTGAGGCTAAAATATATCATCCAAATCAGTTTAGGGTTTTAATCAATTTAGGGTTTTAATCAATTTAGGTTTTTCATCAAATAAGTTTAGGGTTTTAATCAATTTAGGTTTGATTCCAAATCAGAGGTTCATAAGCAGCAAATAAGTTTAGGGTTTTAATCAATTTAGGTTTTTCATCAAACAATCAGGAAGAGAGAAGAAGAAAGCTACATACCTGTGCTTTAATCAGGAAGACTCAGAAGCACGCAGGAAAAGAGAATATGAAGAAAGCTTCCGTTGATGGCTTCGCGGAGGAGGGCTTCGCTGTTCTCGCGAGAGAGAAGAAGAGAGAAGGCTTCGCGGAGGAGGGCGGTGGAGGACGGAGGAGGGCTGTGGAGGACGGAGGAGTGCGGTGGAGGACGGAGGAGTGCGGTGGAGGACGGAGGAGGACGGACGAGGGCGGTGGGGGCTGGAAGAGGGCGGAGGAGAGTGAGTGACAAAAATGAAAAAGGTGTAAAATGAGAACTGATGAAGCTGCGCAGGGTTTTATGAGACTTTATAGTTTGCGACGGATATTTTGACATTTCCGACGACAATATCCGTCGAAAATTTGCGACGGATAGAAATCTTCGTCGCAAACATGAGCGGGAAGTTTAGTGCCTGTTTTGTTGAACATTTGCGACGACGTTTTGGTCGCAAATCCGTCGGAAATTGCGACGGATAAGGATTCGTCGAAAATTTTCGCAGGAAACAAGGTTTATTCTTGTAGTGGACGCACTTTTAATTGGTAAGACATATGTTGATAATCACCGAACAATAAAGGCCATTTTGCGTCCTTTGAATTGGTATAGGGCCTTAAGGTTAATTTCTTAAGGAGTTTTCTGATGGGAGTTAATGTCCCAGAGCCCTTCACTACTATGGCAACAACCTTTTCTCATTGTCCTGTAGGGTCGTTCCGTTTAAATACATAGGACTGCCGATGGGAGCTAAATCTAGGTGTTTAGCCACATGGCAACTTGTGATTGACACGCCAAGACATCAACTTAATTTGGCGAATAGGTTAGTCAGTTTTGGGAGTTGTATTATCCTTATAAACCATCCTTAATAGTATCCTAATCTCTTACTTGACCTTCTTCAAAATGGTGAACAAGGTCTAGAAAGTGCTTGTGCGGATTTAGAGGGCATTGTTGTGGGGAGGTACCAGAATAGAAAGTAAGATCCTTAGGGGCTTAACAACCCCCTAATTATTTAATTCTAGCTTGTTGGGGAGGTGGAGGTGAGGCTTTTGGTAGATGAAGGTAACCTTTGGAAGGATGTCCTAGTGGTGAAGGATGAGATTCAAGCGGTGTCTAACCTAGATCTTAATGGGTTGTGATCAAGATATTTATAGGGTTGGAGTAGGTTTGCTTCCAAGATTGGTAACAAAAAACTAAAACTAGTGACGAATTTAGAGATGGATTTCACATTTTGTCACTAGTTTTCCCTCTCTAAGTTTCACTTTTCTAATTAGTGAATTGTTATGTGATAGTGTGTTCAAGAAGATGGGAAATGCAATCTCAATTGTCTTTTGGTATGATGAGTGGGTCGATACCTCCCCCTTAAAGAAGTACTCCCATGGATATTTTCTATTTCCAATCATAGAGACCGTAAGATTTTGGATATATAATTGTCAAAAAAAAAGATTTTGGATATAAGTGTGGTCAGGTGTGGGAGTGCTCCTTTTCTTGGAGGAGGGGTTTCTGAAGAGTATAATTGCTCTTGTATCTTCCGTAACAATTACCTCTTGCGAGGACAGGTGGATTTTGGAGGGATTTACAAAAGGTGTGTATTCCGTTAAATCGACATATGCTTCAAAATAATCCCCATTCAATTATGTTTTCGCTATCAAAATTTTATGTCCATGATAAAAATGGATTAGTTGTTCCCTGATTAAAGTTGCAGCCTTTGCATGGAATTTTCTGATGAATCGACTCCCATCTCGGGCTAATCTATTATGGAGAGGGAGTATGTCATAGGTACAAGCTACTGTTCATGCCTTTTGTGGAGAACACCAAGAAATGAACAACCACTTATTCTTTAGGTAAGATTTCTCAATTCGGATTTGGTATATGTTGTTTAATTGTTGGGTAATGTTGGTGCTACCGTCTGAGCTCCCGACTTTATCTATACTCTATTGGGGGAATTTCTGACCTAAAATATTTAACATGATGTTCTCTGGGCTACCTAGGAAACCATGAGTGGGGAAATCTTCTAAAATAAAATCCTAGATCTCTCGTGGGGAAATCTTACATACATGTACATATTAAACATGATATTCGGTTTGCTGATAGTTAAGCGGAGGAGTGAGTCAATCACACCTCAATATTTGGCTAGTTCTACTTGTTTACCTACCTCATCATTGTCTAGATAGCATGAGGTGTTCATGGGAGTTGTCATCTCCTTTGATTTATCTATTTCAAATCTCTTGAGAAGTTCTTTGTAGTATTTTGATTGGGTGGTGAAGGTTCCTTACTTTGTTTGTTTTATTTGTTGTTTGGGGAATAAATTTAGCTCTCCTGTCATAGACTTTTCAAATTCACTCTACACAATACTTGAAAATTCTTTGCAAAGCAACTCATTAGTAGCACCTCAAAGATCTAGATAATCAATATATCTCTTGATAAAGAATGTTGTGTCAGCTTTTCCTCTTCGAAAATGATGACTAAGTAAATATTTGCTCAATCTTTTATACGAGACTCTAGGAGCTTGCTTTAGCTCATAGAGACCATTTTTGAGTTTATAAACAAAAGATGATTTTTCAAAGTTTTCAAGGTCAAGAGGTTGCTCAATATAGACTTCCCCTTGAATAAATCCATTTAGAAATACACTCTTAACATTCATTTTATATAATTTGAAATCCATGGTAGAAGAACATGGAAGTTACATATGAATAGCTTATAATCTAGGTACCGATGCATATGTTTCTTCATAGATTCTTAATTCTAATTATAACGTTAACTACTAGTCAGGCCTTGTTTCCAACAATTGTTATGGATTCATCCAATTTATTCCTGGGTTCAATTTGAGATACAGATGCTAGATGATAACAAGTGTTTCTAAGCGAGTTTCGAGTAGTTACCTCTTCTACTAGATCTCAAGTGACATTGTCGAGTGAATGATACCTTGGAATTATCCAAAAGCTACAAGGTCAAAAGGAGAACATAATTTTGAAGAAGTTGATCATGTCTTCTAGAGAGTTGCTCCAAAAGCTCGATTTGACATAGCCATTAAATCCAAAAATATTCTTTGTCAAATTGGTTTGTTAGCCATCAAGAAATCCAATATAGTGACCTAATGTGATTTTCCCCCTATTAGAGACCTAATAAAGGGACTTACTACTGACCGGGGTACAACGCTGACTGACATATCCCAACACATAAGGCTTGTAGAAGTTGATATTTGGTCACATAGGATTCAAAGAGTGATCCTCATCAATTAATGCACTCACTACAAAAGGATGATGATACACCAATTCAAAGCTAGCTATGCATATTGTTCGGTTCTCTTAATCTATCTAAACCCGTAAACTAACTTGAGCATTAGAATGATTTTGCAACTACCCATTCTACTACTCTCAAACACACCAGGATGGAAGAAGCTGCATTTCATATTATTGGAGGGAGACTCGACATATTCACCCAGAGGCGGATCCACCCACATTCCAAGGTGTTCAACCGCACACCCTAAAAAATAGTACCAATACCCCTATTAATTTTTTTTCTCACCCTGAAAATATTTTTTGCACCCAAACCCCTAGTTTTGCTCCAGTCCAATGTTCCTAGTTTCTATTTATTTAAATATATTAAAGTTTTATTTTTATTACATTTTTAGCAATGCGCGTTTTTTAATTTTTTTTGCATCCCCTTGCCCAAGGTCCTAGATCCACCACTGTATATTCACCCATCAGAAAATTAGGGTTTAAATTAGAGATATACCTAGTAGAAGAGGAAGTTGAACTGAGGTCTATCATGACAGATTCATAGACTCAGTGCTGGTTAGGTGGTATCTATGTGAGGAAGAGGAAGACACGTGGAGGTGGCGTTGTGGTCGCTGGTGGCGTGAACTGAGGAAGACAAAGAGAAAGACGAACGGAGGGAGCTTTGTCAGGTGGAAGATAGTCACGAAACTCACAGTGTAGGCGTTGTTTTGTTTGTGCTGTGTGAGGAAGAAGGAGAGTACAAGAAACGAGAAAGTGTGAGGGAGTGAGACCTCGAAGGTTTAAATTTTTTTGGAAACCAATAGCTAGCGTTTTTTGAGAAAGCGTTGTTCATTTGGATCCGTATTTTGGTTTTAAGTAGCATTTTTAAGGAAGCGCTACTAAAAGGACTCCGTGTTTTGATTTTAAACAGTGTTTTTTGGAAAGCGCTTCTAAAATAGTAACTGGTTTTGGTTTTAGAAGCGCTTTCAAACTAAGCGTTATTAAATGGGCTTCATGTTTTCTTTTAAGTAGCGCTTTACAAGAAGCTCTACTTAAATATGAGTTGTTTATTTACAATTATTGCGTAGTGATAGCAGAATATTATTTAGATTATATTATGATAAGTTGATTAATGAACAATTAGTATAAGAAAAACATATAAAATGATTTTTGACTGAAGAGAGCATCGCGGAATAAAATGATTATGCAGACGTGAGGCGCATTTCTACGAAATATTGTATTGCTTGTTATAAAATACTATTAATGGTGAACCAAGCTAATACTTTATTTTTTTGATTTAGGACGATCGCTGGTTACCCACAGAGTGTCCCAACGCTTTCAACGAAAGACTAATTTTCGCTCACCGGTAGAACCAAATATTAGGCTGGCCAACACCATGTTTTAACGTGAGTGGAAATCGAACCCAGAAGCAAACCGAGTCGACCCCCGCTACGCTACTCTTCTGGGCCAACGTACCTAATACTTTATTTGTTAGTTTCTCTAAGATTCATAAATAAAATAAAAGTAAAAGAAGCTTACTAAAGAGTTAATGGATTCAACTTTATTTGCAACCGCTTTACTTCAAATCCAAGCTGCGCGTTTAAATATTCCAAAATTTCCATTTCACTTCACATCCTTAAAAAGCATAAGATAAAGTAAAATTTAAGTTTGCCTCCCAAGGCCATGCACTTTTTTTATGTAAAATCTTCAATATGAAATTCTTCATTGTTTCTTTATTACACAATCTGATTTGCTTTTTGCAAACTATATATAGCCAGCCTATGCCCAAGAGATTCATGCTAAATATTGTCACTTTCAAGGTTTTCTAATCGAATAAATCTAACTTTTTTTTATAGGTAAGCGGTTAAGCCGGGTTGGTTTAAGAATCTTTTTTAGTGAGTGATTGAAGTCTAAAGCAATTTTTTGGTTGAAGCCTTTTTTCTTAAGGTTAGGTTTTATATTAGGCTTTTTGCTTTATAAAAACTAGAAATAAAAAACGAGGTCTAACGCTAGAGTTTTAGCCTTACCCTTAGGCCGGCCTTATGGTTAAGAGTCAATTTATTTGAGAATTTTCTCAATTAAGCTCTAAAATTGCATTTCTCAATGCATCTTTTTTTTTCAAAGTCGTTAGAGACAATTTTTTGCTTCTTCTACTAAATAGTGGTTTGTTAATGAGATTCTAGGAGCGACAATCTCAAACAAATAGTTAGAATAGAGGAAAACGCTATAGTTTCCGATATTTGAACTCTAGACCAATAAATCTCATATACTACAACTCATTTGGTATCCTTAGCTAAGATTTAATAAAACCAACCCTTTTTTTTGTGAACCAATGTATCATCCACGGCGACTGTGGAGACTAATCCTTCAAGGTAACAGAGATCCATTTAAGGGGTTGACTTGTCCCAACAAATGTTTTTCCATACGCACCGATCAGAGATCAAACTCATGACCAAATAGTTAAGGTACCCATGTATCAAGTTGGTTTATCAAACTCATGTGCTAATTGAAGTGAATCTATAAGTGTACACTAGACTTGATTATTATTGGTGGGGGGTGCTTTCTTCAAAAGAGGCAAGGTATAATGATCCAATCAAAGAGGGTTATGATGATTGACTTAGGTTAGTTGGTCTTGCCTGATAGAGTCCGGCATATCACATGTGAGTTCTTTTGTTTTTTGGGTGTGGGGTTACATTGCTAGCTAAGCGTGAACCTTCTTTGTCTTTGTATTTCACTATCACTTTCAATTTCTTGCAGATAAGAAGGTGAAATTGTATGATCTACATGTACGTAGAATTTAATATGGATTAATTGAATTGGATGGATGCATTACAATCATCATCTCATTATGCCCCCAAATGGGCCATCCAATTTTAATAATAGCTAGAATTTATCCTCCCGGAGAAAGCGCAAATTAAACCACAAAAGACACTTCTTAAAAAAAAATTCATGGAGTGACAAACACCTCCCGTAAACTCACACACATAAAGTGAGAGGGGGATCCTCTTAAGTGGACTTTTCACTTGACACTCTCTAGTGTTAAATTTCTACTAGTCAACCCTCTCTCTCATTTTTTTTTAAAATTTCTTTCTAACTCTTTGTCTTATTCAATATGTGGCTGAGTTTTCACTACACAATAAAGTGAATGGAGAAAATTCATGGATATGGATTCACGGCAGTCACCACTGCCGGTGACTGCCTATCTCTCTCTTCATCCATTTATTTTGATTTTTTTAATATAAAATAAATCAACGGCCGAGATTGAGTATGATGGTGATCCAATGGAGGGCACCGGCTCGACTGCCGTGACTGCCGAGGTTAGCGACTGCCGAGAATCGCGATCCAAAATTCATACCCACGCAAAGTAGAAATTTTGGATTCATACTCATATAATCACGAAAATTCACATGTATTATTTTTTCATCCTTACCAATATACATAATTTTGATTTGTCTTTTGAGACTACTAGTATTTTATCCGTGCATACGCATGGGTGATACTGTATTTATTATAATTTGCTATGAAATTATAAATACGTTGAAAATAATTTTTGAATTTTTGCTATCGGTATCGCTTTTTTTAACAATTAATAGTGATAAATTAATTGCTTTTCTTAGTTTGAGTAGATTCTACATAATTTAATATTAATTTTATGTAATTACGTTACTGACTTTTTACAGCTGTCGTCAGCGCGACAAGCAGCAAGCAGCTTTTGCTGCTTTTTTGCAGCTGTTGTCAGTTTTTTTTCTCAGCTTTTGTGCCGTTTTTTAGTTAGCTTTTTCTACCAAAAGTTGCTATTTTTTATTTTTTGAGGCAAAATGTCTAAAATGCCCAAAAAAATTGGCACGTGGTGCGCAAGCAGAATGTCTAAAAATGTCAATTTGGTAGCATATTTTTTTATTATATTCGTATTAGATTAGATTAGATATTAGATAGATTAGATAAATTACATTTTTATCATTGGTTAGCTTTTGGACTATTTTTGACATTTTGCTAGCATATGAATTGATTATATTATATTATAGTATTAGATTAGTATTAGAGATTGAATTAGTATTTGATATATATGTTTGAAGTGGAATAAAATAGAAGTAAATGAGAATAAATAGAGATAGAAGAAGAAAAAGAGAATGAAAAGAGAGAGAAAATAATATAAATAAAAAAAGAGAGAGGAGAGAGGTGATTAGAAAGTGTGTAAGAGAAAAAGTAAAAAGTTGAGATTTTTTATCTTTTAGTGGTAAAATGTCTAAAATGCCCTAAAAAATGGACACGTGGCACGCTAATGGAAAGTCTAAAATGTCAATTTGCTAGTATATTGTTTTATGTCTAAAATAAAATAAAAATAAAATAAAATAAAATGCCCTAAAAAATGGACACGTGACACGCTAGTGAAATTTCTAAAAATGTCAAATTGTTAGCATATTGTTTTATTATATTAGTATGCTAGCATATTGTTCTATTATATTAGTATTAGGTATTAGATTAGATTTTTAATTTTCATACTAAATTTCCTTAACTTTGATTTTCATCGACATAAGTTTTTATTTGCTTTTTGTTCATGTTATTAAGGGCAGATCTAGGTGCACCTGCATATTCCTTAAAATTTTAAATTTTCACTTACCATAAAAATAATTTTTAATTTCACCCCCTAACTATACTAATTTGTACTGCCTATCCCACACTCAAGCACCGATCACATAGCTTCAACTTGGAAACCAATTATTGACATGCTTCGCAAGAGATTTTCTTCTTGGAAAGGGCGCATTTTATCTATTGGCGGAAGGGTAACACTTATTAATTCGGTCTTGAATAGTTTACCTCTCTACTTCTTCACTTTTTACAAGGCTCCGAGGGTGATCATCCTACAAATGATTAAAATTCAACGAGACTTTTTGTGGGGGATTAATGATGGCGATAGAGGGATGTATTGGGTAGCTTGGGACAAAGTTTGCAAACCGAAGAAGGAAGGGGGGCTGGGCATCAAAGATTTAGAGCTGTTCAATGTGGCTATTTTATCTAAGTGGAAGTGGAGGTGTTTGGTGGATGTTGATGCGAGTTGGAGAGGTTTGTTGCTATATCGCTATGCGGATTTTTCATCATCTCTTATCCACAGCCTAGATGACTCAATTAATAGGGGCTTGAGAGGTTCCCTTTGGTGGCGTGACTTGCTTATGTTGGAATCTTCTTTGCCTCCGGATCGGCGTTTCAAATCCAGCATCCGGAGAAAATTGGGGGATGGAGTATCGATTGATTTTTGGAACAATCATTGGCTAGGACACGCTCCATTGTTTGTGGTTTTTCCTTCTATTTTTGCAGGTTGTATTAATAGGAACGCTACTGTTGCTGATTATGGTGCGTGGACTGGCAATGATTGGCGTTGGCAATTTCCTTGGACGCAAGATGGCGACCTGAATTTTAGAGAGGAAGCAGAAACGCTGCAGCAGATTTTATATGATATTAAACCATCTCAGGGAGCTCTCGATGGGTGGCTGTGGACGTAGGAGTCTTCTAATTTTTTTCTCGGTCAGAACCTATTATGCTGCACTGCTAGAAGCTACTGATCTGTCAGCTTCGGTTACTGACCGTAACTGTATTTTGGCGAATATTTGGAAGTCAGCGACACCATCAAGAGTTAATATATTCGGCTGGCGTTTGTTCTGGAATTTATTACCAACTCGTGAC
Organism: Astragalus membranaceus; assembly: GCA_039519185.1. NCBI lineage: Eukaryota > Viridiplantae > Streptophyta > Magnoliopsida > Fabales > Fabaceae > Astragalus > Astragalus membranaceus. The sequence goes on along the minus strand of CM076848.1, from coordinate 168,865,736 downwards.
TAGCTGCTGCATCGTCACATAGTTCAGTCTGAAGCTGATGCAATTTGTCCATTTTGTGCGCTTCACACAGAGGATTTGGCTCATTTGTTCCAGACTTGTTCTTTTGCAACCGATGTGTGGTATCACGCTTGTGCCTGGTTGGGTGTACAACAGGTATTTAATCTTTCCTTGCACTACAAGAATTTCGGTGATTTCCGAGGGAAAATTCCCTCGGAAAAGCAGGAAAATCGGTCGCTAATTCACGTTTCCGACGGAATTTCCGACGGACCAAATTCCGTGGGATAAATGGTCCTCGCAAACGATTTCCGACGGAAATTTCCCTCGGAAATGTTTCCGTCGCAAATCCCTCGCAAATCCCTCGGAAATATCCCTCGCAAAACCCTCGGAAATATCCCTCGCAAATCCCTCAGAAATAAACTAACACAGTGTTTGTTTTAGGTGAAAGCAAGAGGAAAGGACTAAGCATAATTATGCATTCAATTAATCATTCTCATTCTCATTCTCAGTCACTCCTTTCTCTCTCACTTGCTGATTAGACTTTTAGAACTTTGGTATACTCTTAGGTTAGTTATGTTCTGATTTCTCTTCTAACAAAAACTCTGTAAAATATATAAGTACGTCATTCCTTATTTTTATAGCACATTAGTGATGTTCATAAATTTTGAACCAGTAACTGAAGTAATTAATTTTAAGAACAGGTTTGAAAATAGTTTATCTTGCAGGGGCATTTATCTTGCAGGGGCATTTATCTTGCAGTAACTGAAGTAATTAATTCTAACAATTTTCTGAGATTTTTTGTGTTTGTTGATTAAATAGGATTCAGGGGCATTAATCAGAAACAATAATCAGAAACAACAATAATTTCAAACAACAATAATCAAGGAAACACACAGAAGGAAATACACAGAAGTGAAATACACAGAAGGAAATACGCAGAAGTGAAATACACAGAAGTGTTGAACAAATAATTTATCAGAAAAAGGAAATACACGGAGTTAGAAGAAGGGCATTACCTTCACGTATTGGGGCTTAGGGTTCAGATTGGGGAAGCTGTAAAATTAGGAAGATCAGATTAGGGTTTTTAGTAAATCAAAAATGAGGGTTCTGATTAGGAGATAATAGAGAAGAAATAGAATAGAATACTTACCGTAGAAAAGAGGAGGAGGAGGAGGAGGAGAACGAGCGCTGGGTCTTGTGCGACGGGTTGTTGCGTTGTTGTGCGACGGGAGGAGGAGAAGAAACGTTGTTGTGCGACGGGAGGAGGAGGAGGAGAAGCGTTGTTGTGCGACGGTGAGAGCGATGGTGGCCGGCGAGGAAGGGACGCGGTGGTGGTGGTAGGGAATAGAGAGGAAGGGACGCTGTGGTAGGGGAATAGAGGTGAAGCGTTGTTCTGAAGGAGATGATACGGGTTTTAGTTTTAAGGGGAAAACCGTTTCCGACGGATAATTATTACTTTCCGACCGAAATGTCCCTCGGAAACTAGCGAGGGATTTAAATTCCCTCGGAAACATAAGCGGGAAAATGCACTAAACACTTAGCGAGGGATATTCCGTCGGAAACGAATGCATTAGCGACCAAAAATAATCCCTCGGAAATATGTGGTAGGTAAATCTACTCATTCTTGTAGTGTTGGCTGAACATTTTTTGTGCCTGGTTGGGTGTACAACAGGTATTTAATCTTTCCTTGGCTGAACATTTTTTGTGGATGGGCAAACTTTGTAAGGGAAAGAAGGAGAGGAAAACCAATTAAGTACTTAATATGGTTGACGACGTGTTGGTGTCTATGCATGGTTTTCCCGGAATGGAGCCATCTTTAGGAATGAGGATGCTAGCATAGCTGCTGTTATTAATCGGATCAAAAGTCTATCATGGAGTTGGTTTGTTTATCGAGTAGGTAGCGGCTCTAATTTGTCTATTTCTTCATGGTGGATTAATCCACTTCCAAACCTAAACAATGTATAACTCTTATTGTATTGTTTGGGTTTGAGCACCCCTAGTGCTACTTTAATGAAGAAATCGCTTATCGGAAAAAAAAAACATATGTAATAGGGGTTTTCTTTTCTCTCAAAAAACCTTGCAGCGTACAACTCACTTATTACCTCGACTAACATAGTAATTAAAATTATTTGAACAGCTCCACGTGCAAATTCACATATGAATTAATAGTCTGGTAGATTTGAGTTCTTAATATTTGATCAATACTCTTGGAGCATACACATCAACCGCTCTCTGAGTGTTTACTTGATTTTCATTAATATACTCTCTCTTTTTATTTTAGCAAACTTCCTCTTTCTAGTTTAAAATAATTTTGTATTGGTTGATTCTCAAATTGGCACTTTTTAATAATGTATTTTTTCCTCTCCCTGAAAACTCTACATCATTTTGGCTTAATTCAGACAATATTGGACACTTTTTTTCGCTTTTTCCTTCATTTATAAATTTAGTGTTAAGCCATCCAAAAATAAAATAAAATAAAATAAAATGGTGAGGAGTTAAGCAAACAGAAATATTTTCTCATATCTGGGTCATGTTTATTGGAGTGAAATATTTTGTAATTGAATGTGGTTCTTTTGTGTCCTTGTGTGAAGAGATAATTAAAGGGTAACCGACTATTGTTGAAAAACTAAAAAAAAATTAAATTGCTTTATAAGATGTTGTGTGTAGAAAACAATTATAAGTATCATGAAGCCTGGATACCGGATACGATATGTGTTACGACACGATATGGATACGGGGATACGAGAAAATTTTGAAAATCAAGATACGACACGGCTGGGATACTTTAATAAAAAATTAAATTAAAATTTAAATATATAAAAACATAACAAAAAATAAAATAGAATAGAAACACAAATAGAAAAAAAAAACAAAGATGAAAAACTGAAATATTGCATTTTATAGATATGAAAAAAAAACTGCCCAAATAGATAAAAAAAATCACACAAAATATATGGATGAAAGGAAGAGGACAATCGACACACCTATGTATGAGTGACTAGTCATAAAAAGTAATGGTGGACAAGTAACGGAGACCACTCGAAATCGTATAATACGAATAGTCAGTGGCAGAAATAGATGACTTTTTATATATAGACTAAGATATTCATATTAGTACGTAATTGGTCAATAAAACATAAGCATATCATTAGTCAATATATATTCATCACATTGTAGAAATAAATACTTGTGATCTTATCAAGTAGAGATAGTTACGTATATTTATCTCACTCATATCACAATGTATTATTTCTTCTATTATTGTATTACGAAAAAACATATAATTTTGTCTTTTAGTTATTGAGGTATTAAAGTGTATCATATATGAGTGACAATCATGTGCTTAGTTGGTAAGAGGTATCGAAAAAGTATCTGAGAAGTATCATTAGTTGGTAAGAAGTATCAAAGATGTATCTGAAAAGTATCGAGTCAAATATTTTTTAAAAAGAATTAAAAAATTATTAGATACTCTTTGGGTACGTATCGGGAAGTATCAGGTGCGTATCGGTATCGGATACGTATTCGACACAGGTACGTCTCTATTTTTGAAGTATCGGGGCTTCATAGTAAGTATGTATGTAACTAGCTTATTTGATTAGATATATTAAAATTTTGTGATTTTAACATATAGTATGTCTTTATTTTTATACTATGATTTCAAAATTTTATGAAGTTAAATAGTTTGATGCCTTTGACCCAAGATTCTGGATATATACGCCATTGCATGTAATATATATTATGTGTATATAGAAAAATAAGTGATAGTTACTCCAGAAGTAACTCTTGTTAGTTGAATAACTTTCTATATACATGGAAATTTATTAATCCAAACGTTGAATTAAAATTTCTTATCAAGTAGATAAATCCCATAAAATTTCATATATTCTTGAAGTTATTTGATACTTTATTAAACAACGTCAATTAACATATAAATCTATATATATATATATATATGTAAAAGAGACCCCAATGGAGCCTCCACAATTTTTCACATAATTAAATTTTATCTATTATAATATTTATTTAAAATTTACACATAAAGAAGACTTTAATTCTAATGAAAGAACATAATTGCCACTAATTTATTAAAAGATTCTCTTAGTGAAATATTAAATAATAATAAAAACTAACAATATGTTTATATATAATATAATATAATATAATATAAAATAATAAAAGATAATATATTATAATTTATCTATATCTATATATATATATATATATATAAGAAGCTCGACTCTTGAATTGTGAGTTTTTTTTTCCTTTTTCTCCTTTATATTTATATATATATATATATATATATTATTTTAATTGTTAGTATATATATATATATATTACTTTTTATATTCCTTATGTCTCAATTATAATAAATAACTACATTTTATTAGATTAATAATAATGATAACTATTATATATATATATATATATTAGATGACATTAATTGTAACCAAAAATATAAAAATACATTGTAGTAGATGAAGGGCTTTATACACAAACAACTTCATGAGATAAAAATATTTTATGCCAATGATTACAATAAATAAAAGTTAGATATAATATTAAACACGTTTCATACTTTTTATTTAAAACCAGCATTATAATTTAGTTTTAAAAAATCAAATATTATTAAACTAATTCGAAATTAATGTCATCATTTTTTAATTTACTTATTATCAAATAAATTTAAAAAAATTTAATTTACACACACACAAACATATTTATATATTAGTTATTATATAATTTAGTGATAAAACCTACAAATAAATATATTCGTACATTTATTAAAATTTATCAATCGACTCAATATTTGTTGAAATCTTCCAATCTAGGTACATATTTTTTTAAAAAAAATTGTAAACAAAATAAAGATTATTTTTTGTATAATTAAGTTAGTTGACCTTTAAAATTCTTTTTTATGTAACAATTATGAATTGAAAGCGAGGGGTTTCATATTCAGATGAATTACTCATTTAATTGACAATAAACTAATGAGTTACTATAATATGAGTGGAAAAGATAGAGTTTTAATCATTTATAGCAAAAATTAACTATTTAAAGGAGACAATTTTGGATGGTGAGGGGAGAGGTTTTGACAAAAATGTTCATATTGAAAAACAAAGAGCAGAAGAAAGGAGCGAGTTTCTTGAGAAGAGGTAGAATGCACAAAAATGGTCAAGGATTCCATGTTATTGGCAGTTTTGAAGTAAACAAAGAGGCAAAGGAAAATATGGATTAGTTAGTGAATCATGCAATAGAAATAACGATTCTTTGTAAAGTTATAAACATTGAGAGAAGTCATGTATATTTTATTATTGTTCTTAGAAAAATTTTTTATTTAATAGTTTTGGTGAATTTGTATGATGTGTAGGATTTAATTATGTCCCTTGAAGAAGAGCTTTTTTTTGTCACTTAATAGATAGTGCATTAGTTTGTCTTTACACTGAGTGCACAAATCAAACACGATGTATATAACTTTTAGTATCTTTCTTATGAAGGAGTCACCTTGAGTCTCACATATAGGAAGCTCACCCTCTATATCACAAAAAGGCAAAAAAAAAACCAAGAAAAACATCATTTTATGAGATTTTTTGAATTTATATTTGTATTAAATATCAACTTTTTTCTTCTATTCATTAGGCTATAAGGGAGATGTTCCTCAATTTTTTAATTATATTAAATTTAATATCAACTTTCTTCTCTTATTTCTTAATCTACATTCTTATTTTATGAGATCCAGTTTTTCTTTATTTTTTCTTTTTGATTTTATGTGAAATTAAGTATTAGATATCAATTTATTCATTATTATTCATTCTAAATTCATGAGATGAATTTTTTGCTTTTTTTTTTGTTTTCACAAATTTTCTACATAAATAAACTTACTTAGTCATTTTAATTTATTACTTTTGATCATGATACTGATGTGCTAAATGCTATAAAGGAATGGTGATGGAGCTCTAACACCAAACTTGCCTACGAGACTTCAATAGCACTACATCAAGCTTCAGAGTATTTGATTGTATCCCAACCTTTTTTCCTTGATTAGTTGGTGGTCTTACTACTTATTCCAAATATTCTTTTTATAGGACAACTTAAATGAAACTTCTTACACTAAAGATATGGATCTTTGTGGGGTTGTAAATCTGTAATGAAAACTTAATGAGTCGAGTGTTTAGGCATCATCGACTAAAATATTTCTTTGGTGGTTTGTATGTATTAACAATACTCATGGTATTGTGACCAACAAACAATACTCATGGTATTTATTATCTTAGGCATCCCTAGAATAAATCTATCATAGACACATAAGAGTCATAGTTTATGGGTTTGTAGAATTTGCTCAAGCAGTATAATGTAGTTGTTTTTTTTTATAACCTTAAGATGTCGTCTAAATGTAATTATATATTTCAATTCTATGTATTAATTTTTTTATTGAGCACCCTTAAAAGGATCTTCTATTTTTTTAATGAATTTTTATCTTTCAATTCTGTGTATCATATCTCTCGATTCGATGAACGTAAATTGTACATTGTTTTTAATATTGAACTTTTCTTAACTAACATTTCTATTTGCTTCCTCTTTTTATGATTCTATTGGATTTCTTTAATTATCGATTTATTCATTTTTATTAACCTATTAAATAATACCGTTAAAATTGAACTATTTCCACCGTTCCATTTACTTCAATTAGCCAAATAAATGAATTGCTACGATAATTATAAAATAATATATGAAATATTAAAACAATTCGTGCAACGTACGAGTATTCCCCTAGTATACTCGTAAAGATACAAGTATATGAAATATTAAGCATATGATTGTATAACTACAAATGTCTAATTAATCTGAAGTTTGGTCGTGGTCGTTAATATAATATGACAATATTAAATATATAGTTGAGTTGATAAAATTCATTGTTTATAAGTAATTATTAAGCGGAATAACTCCAACAAAGAGTTAATCATGGAGTAACTAAATCATGATAAGATATGTTGCTAATAAGGATGTTAATTAATACCAAATCAAGTTGAACTTTTGGACTTTTTCAGAACTTCTTAAAGTTATTCTATTGTGACTAAAAGTCAAGAATCAAAAGTGATGGAAAAGCACATTGCATAGCTTAGCTTGTAGGGAGAATTTGGAGCTAATTCTGGATAAGTGTGGTGAGCCATGTGCTCCATGGAATCTCCATTTTCTGAATAAACGGACTTTTTCATCATTTATTCTCTGGGGTAGGGTAGTCTATGTGTACACAAGTTACAAGTAAAGATCCATTTATTTTAAGAGTATAATTTTTATCATCTAGATATTAAATTAAAGTTTATGGACAAAAAATTTTTAGGACCAAATAATAAGAATTAAATTGATAGAGTTTAATCAATGTCTTTGGTTCGAATCCAGCCTTTAAAATGTAGTGGTGTTTAAACTCTTGAGAGAGAACTTTACCTCCCATTGTGATCCTACTTGAAAGAACTTTGGAAACCTAACCACTAAATTTCTAGCGGACAAGTTGTTATAAATGTTGGGTTTTTTTGTTTGTTTGTATTTGTAGAAATATACGAGATATATTATACGTGAAGAGGCACAATTCTAAACATTTATTCATCGCTCTATATATAGAGCTAAACTGAAATACAAAACCAAAGAAAAAAAATATAAAATCGCGTTTCCCATGTCCACCACCTTGAGCTCCTTTTATATCGAGATAGAAAAAACCTTGAGGAACCTGGATGGGCTGTCCGCGTGGTATTCTCCGCTCTCAATAATTTTTGCCACACCCAAGTCTCAAATTTGAGACTTTGGGGTGCGATCTGAACCCACTTACCGCTCAGACCAATTCTTGTTGGTCATGTATATATAATTATGTATTCAGTATATCAAACCAACACGTTTAGCCCAGTGTCGTGCTGCCTTGGGTTGGGGGTCTTCACGGTCTGCTTCCGTGTTCGATTCCCGGCTGCGACAAAAAAACCTGTTGGCCAGCGAAATCCTTGCCACAAGTAGCGAGCGGAGATTAGTCCTTCGTTGAAAGCGTTGGGATCACTCCGTGGGTAGCCAACAATGGTCTGAACCAAAAAAAAAATGTATTCATATATCATTGTCAAATTAAATGTTTAGCTGAAACTACTTTAAGACATTTTGGTAATGATAATAATGGCCTCCATGTATGGACATGTTTGTAGTGATGAATAACTCATCATCAATGACACAATAAATTGTCTTGTCTTGGCATGAGATTAGGAAAATACTTAATCTGAACTTCAATATTACTAAATGTATTTAAACCAACATTAATTAAGAATTTTAGTTAATTAAAACTATTTTTTTGGTTTCACATAAAAATAAGCGTATTTTTAAATTATTCAGAATAATATTTATTGCCGAGACATTGAAAGTTGTTGTTTAAACAAATTGAGGCAAAATTGGGTAAAATTTACTTATTTCAAAAAATTGACACTTCTTGTGCTTATGATGAAATTAAGAACTAAGAATTGACATTTTCTTTGGATCTTTTTTTTCCAACTTTTCTTAGGATCTGAAAGCATATGTAACTCGATATATAAAACTCAGAGCGTGTGGTTCAACGGTTGGGGCTGATCCTCCCTTAACCAATGGTCGGGGGTTCGATCCCCATATTGGGTACGGAGCAGCGTTAAAACTCTAGGCCAGCTGTCCTGCCCCTCGAGGCACCTACAATGAGCGAGGGATTAGTCACTGCTATCCGTGTGGTGGATACCCGGGTTTACCCAAAAAACTCGATATATAAAATAACTTGTGGAGTATTTTGGAAACAATGATATTAAATACAAGGAAATTAGGTTAAGTTTTCTTATATTTTTAAAAAAAATTACATTGCTTTTGCTTAAACTCAAGTTTAGAGTGGTACACTAATACATATTTTTATTGTATATAAGATGGAGATCTTATAACCTATGTTTGGTTCCACTTCCAAATCTTTTAGACTAATATTTGGAAGGGAAAAAACAAGTTGACCATGTAAAAAATTTGTTTTGATCTTCTTTAGTGAAATCAAATCTCGTGCTCAAAATTGATTATACTAAGCTACTAGTAGCTTCTAAAGTGAGTGTGAATTGATCCTATCTAATATATATTTAACTAGTCCTCAACTACCCTTGTTACATTTTTTAAAATTTACTTTTTAAAAACAGGTATGTAATGTTATGACGTATTTTGGCAAGTATATACTCAAAAATAATTTTAATCCATACAACAAAAAATAACATGAGGAGGGCGTAGAGCATCGTGGCCGTAGAGCACAGTTTGACAACGGAGGAGGGCGGAGGTCAAGGGAGGAGGGTGGAGGTCAAGGGCGGTTCTGCTTCGCTGAGAGATGGAGATGACCGGCGGTTGAAGAGGGTGGGACGAAATGGTGGTGGTGAGCGGTGGAGGATGAGCTGAGCAATGGCGGAGGCAGGTGGAGGGTGAAAGATGAGAGGGAGGGTGACTGAGAGAGAGGGCGACTGAGAGAGAGGGTGACTGAGAGGGAGGGTGAAAGATGAGAAGTGAGTGGAATGCGTGAATTGAAATGAGAGGGTTCGTGGGAAGAGTTCCCTTTAATTTGAGATCTGTTACTTTGCGACGGACTTTTAGAGGTTTCCGACGAAAATATCCGTCGGAAATTTGCGACGGAAAACAACTTCGTCGCAAACGTAAGCGGGAATTTTAGCGCCTTACTTTGCTGAACATTTGCGACGACTTTTTCGTCGGAAATCCGTCGGAAATTGCGACGAATAAGAGTTCATCGGAAAGTTTCGTGGGAAACAGAGCTTATTCTTGTAGTCTCTCTCTCTCTCCCTCTCTCTCTCCTTCTCTCTCTACCCTAATACCCTTCCCCACCACCACACCACCACCACACCATAATAATAATAATAATAATAATAATAATAATAATAATAATAATAATAATAACTATATAAAAAAATAGGCTGATATAAAAAAAAACGTGGCTGTCAGACTTAACGACGGAATATTCCCTCGCTAATTAGCTAGGGAATTAGCGAAACAGAATATTCCCTCACTAATTAGCGAGAGATTCAAATTCCCTCGCTAATTCCCACTAGCGAGGAGCAATTTAGCGAGAGACTGATTCCGTCGCTAATTCCCTCGCTAATGGGAATTAGCGACGGATTTGGGGCATTTAGCGAGGGAAAATCCCTCGCAAATGGACAATTTTTTTGTAGTGCTTGTTTTCCATATTCCTATTTTCTAGGGAGTGGATGCACATTTTTTGCCTTGATTTCAAATAGTTAACTCCTTATATATCAACTTCCCATAAATGTAGAAAGGTGGTTGTCGTAGTTTGACTTGGTTTTTTTATGATATTTCTTTTCATAAATAATATACTAATGACTTGGACATTTAATCAACAATTATATGAGCCCATAAAAATCAAATAACAGCCTCCAATATGGACTTAGGAGTCAAGTTCAGCCAATTTTTCTTCAGCCGATTCTTGCCTCCGCTGATCCGACGTCAGCATATCAGGCACCTAAATTGCTCCTTAGCTGCTTATCTTTGTCGTGTAGTCATATTCGGTCAATTATACCTTAAGCTGCTAATTTTGTGTTTTGCTGACCGGAGTCAGCTCTCAGATAATTGATTCTACGCCAATCGATCATGCACCTTAAGCTGCTTCTCAGTCTGCTTATCTTAGTCGTGTGGTCATATTTGGTCAACTAGACCTAAGCAACTAATTTTGTATTTTGCCGACTGGGAGTCAATTGACAGCCCTCGGCTAGCCTTAGCTCGGGTGATATGAACTCGACTGAGCAGGATTCAGCTGATTAGGAAATATTTTCCCTTTAACCAAGTGGATCTAACCAGCTATTTTTTTCTTGAATGTATCTAAATATAACGTTATTTTCAATTTACGTTTAATCAAAATCAACTTTACAGAATCAATTCAATCAAACACACACTATAGTATATGTAAAGTAATTTCCTTATTAAACAAACTTATCAAGACTTCCTTCCTTCTCTTCGCCTAAAACACAATATTATTTTTTATTTTTTTTGACAAAAAACACTCAATGCATTTCATCAATAATCAACGACACATGGAGGAACACTGGAGTATTCTTGAGGGCTAGCTGACAATAAGGCCACCCCTGCTAGAGTATGAGCAACCTTGTTAGCATCCCTGCGCAAACTCAACTTGAGAGTTGTAATTAAAAAAGGTAAAAAGATCTCTACTGGCTCTAACAATTGAGCCAAACTCAGAAAAAATAACACTTTTGGAATTAAAAGCATTAACTACAAATTTAGCATCTAGCTCAAAAATAACTTTTTTATAGCCAAGATCCCGAATCCAAGTGATATAGCGCCGAATAGACCCAACGCCTCCCCCAATGGAACATCTAGATGGTCGAGTAGCTAAAATTTTTGGCCTTGATAAAGTTCCCATGCTCATCCCGAAGACAAATACCAATACCAACTCGATTAGGCAAAAAAAAAACAATATTATCGAGATCAGAATATTAATAAACACTAGCGCCGTGACCCGTGCGTTGCACGAGGTCAAAGCTTTAGCAAATACATAATTATTGTAATACTAAAATTTGTTTTGTAGATTGAAAATGATCACACAAATTAAAGGGAATTAGAAACCATCACAAAATTAAAGGCAGAAAACATAGTTGAGATACATGTTATAATATCACAAATAAAAAGTCTAGAAATTCAAGGAAAACAACAACGATTGTAGAAAAGATCGTTATTATATGAGAATTTGGTTATCAGTAGAGATAATGAAGCTTTTAGAGATGATAATTAGAGTATTCAACTTGAATAGCTGGTGGTTCACGACGCATTATTCTCGGACGAAGACGATTAGTTGACACTGGACAATGTATCTTAAAATGACCTTTGATGGTAATCTCGATAAAAGTCTCTAGGGATTTTAAGCAGCTTCTGCGAAATAAAGGTACAAAAATATTAGACAACACAAATAATATCTAAATTAGAGGTAAGATGAGGAAGTAAAACAAACTTAATATGAAAGAAGAAACCAAATTAAGATATGTATATGGTAATAAATTTGGATACAGAAACTGTTGATAAAATGTAAGGGAAAAGCCACATATGTGGAGTGAAAGGATGAAGGAAAAGCAAAAGCAAGCTAGTGATTAATACTCACAACCTGAAAGATCACTAAGTTGAAGAACTTTAGGAATATAGAAACCTATTGAATAATCTAAATATAAACACAAACGTAAAGAAATCAGTTCTTTTGGAGACATACAGAGTTGTGTCCTAAATTAATATAGAATTGGTAATTTTATAGTTGGAGATATGGTACATAAACATTAGAAAGTGTTTACTTAATACATGAATGTGAGATTCCAAGGGAAACAAAAATGAAAGGAAGATTAGATATGTGATATGATCCATATTTAATAAAACTTGATGAATCAAACAAATATGAATGAGAGAAGAGGCAATGAGTCTTAGTTTAGTTCCACTATCATAAATTGGCATCTAAAATACTACATATTAGAGTCTAATAATCATGTACTTATATAATGTGACGATCTAAGGGAAATAAAAATCACAGTACCTTTGATATATAACATGATCAATATTTGTCAAAGTTTGTGGAACCAAATCAAACTTCAAAGAGTAATGTTAAACAATGGTAAAATACAATCCAACACAACTAATACAACTAAGGAAACAAAGGTTTACATAGAAATTGACTTGCTTGTTTGAGCCCTATATCTTCAAGAAAACCACTTTTAGGCATATAGTCTTGCAAGTGCTCAAATTTCTTCTAAGGCATGATGTCTGTCATGGTACTAATTATAATCTCGTAATCTTATAATTTTGATCAATAAACAGATTAGGAGTTGGATATAATTGAGAGGCTGGTTGTGGAGATGTAATCCGGCCAGGACTATTAGGAGGATGAATATTAGCTTTAACAAACAAATTTTCAAATTTCATGTCTTAGAAAAAGAACTCTTTACCCCATTTCTTGTCTTATTTTTTGGACTAAATAAGCCAATTGATCATTAATTAGACTCAGTGATTTTTGATGGGATAGATCACAAAAAATACCTTCTGACAAACCAAATATAAGAATATGTTAGATAAACTTAGTGAGTTTTAATGCACAAAGTAAAACAACCTCATTATAAAATCAATAATTTTAAAATCATCTAATCAGCAATAACTTAGAAGTGAACAAAACAATAATTTTTAAACTTACTTCATCAAAAGGTTCAAAATAAGAACTGGGAGTTGGATTCCATCAGCATCTATATTAGAATATCATAAAACTGTAACTGCAGCCCATAATTTGAAGAAGCCAAATGCCCTAGAAATTAAAAAATGAATTATAGATAAGGAAAACCCACCAAATCAGAAAAGCACAGTTTATTCAGCCATTGGAAGTCCCTAATTCCATGAAAACATGCTTATTAAGATGGGGATAAAATTGCTCATCAAAACAAAAAAGTTAGTCTATGAAAACATCTAACATAGGAAAATAATTATTGATTTTATAATGAGTTGGGCCAGTAGCATACCGCATCGCCTTGCCTCCAGCTTTGTCTAGACTACATGACGTATTTCATGTGTCGCAATTGAGGAAGTACATCCCCGATCCGATTCAACCGTTGAGTTATGAAACGATTGACATCCGACCAGATTTGTCTTATCAGCCCACTCCAATCAGAATCATCGAACGTGGCGAGAAAGCGCTCCGAACGAGATCAATTCCTATTGTCAAAGTGCTTTGGGATGGTGCCTCAGCTGACGAAGCGACATGGGAAGTAGAAGAAAACATGCAGGTGAAATATCCCCATCTTTTCGATTGAGGTATGTTTTGTCCAATTTTGAGGACAAAATTTTTAAAAGTTGGGGTGATTGTAACATCCCCAATTTAGCTAATTTAATTTATTTAAATTAGCAATGAGTCATAATTAATTAATTAGCTGAACCAAATTTAATTAACGAAAAATATTAAGTTACGAGATGTTTGAGTTAAATGATTTATTGTTGTGCATAATTGTTATATTATGCTAAGTATAGGAGTCATGAAGATTAGAAATGGAATTAAGAGGGAATTAGAAAGCCAAGGGCGTTTCAGTCTTTTCCACTTATTAAAAGACCCTCAGCTGGACAAACACTCAAAACTCACCTTGTTTCAGCAAAGAAACTGAAAGTAATAATAATATAAGTTATAATTTAATAAGGGAGTGGTGTGTTAGGAGTAGAAGGGAAACTTAATCATTTGAAACAAATAAGTGAGGGCAAAATGGACCTTTCCCACCCACTTAAACCCCCCAGCTCATTTTCTGAAACACAAACAGCACCTTCATTTCATTAAAAATCAGAAACTAGAGAGGGAGAGAAGAGAGTGAGTTGCGAAGAGGAGAAGAGAAGGAAGAGGGGGGAGAACTCCTTGGATCTTCAATGCATGTAAGTGTTCTAGAGTTCATTCTTCTCCATTTTCAACCTCTTTCCAATGATACCAATTTTGTGGCTCAATCTTCCTCCTTTCCCTTCCACCATTTTCGAGCTTAAAGCTCAATCCTAGCCAAAATCTGAAAGTTTGCCTTGCATGTTGTCTAGGGAAGCTTGTAGGTGGTGTGTGGGGTGCAAGGTTTAGTCTTAGGGCTCATAAGCTAGCTACATTGCGAATTTAAGGAAGGATTCACTACAAGAAAATCGACGATTTCCGACGGCAATTTTCGTCGCAAATGCAGCAATTTTCGTCGGAAATTGACGTTTCCGACGAACTTTCCGACGGACAAAAAGTCGTCGCAAAATTGCTCGTCGGAAATAGTTTCCGACGGACTTTTTCGTCGCAAATATCTCCGTCGCAAAGTCGTCGGAAACCCGTCGCAAATCTCCGTGGCAAAGTCGTCGCAAACGCTGACACATTTTCGTCGCAAATCCGTCGGAAATCCGTCGGAAATTTTTAAAAAAAATTAAAAAAAAATTAAATCCAACAGTCGTCCGTATACCCTCACTAAACCAAACTTCTATTGCAATTCTTTCTCTTATACACTAGTAATTATCATAACAATAGAATGATAACAAATATTTGGTACAATCTGGAACTTTAAATAACATTTCCTCTTAAACATACGAAAATAATCTGTTTAAAATATTTATGTACATAAGACATTAAAAAATCCCCATAAGTGCCGTTGTCTACATTTCTCAGCATACATTTACTACACCAACACCCTTACATAACCAAATATCTCTGACGCCATGCATCAGGGAAGTCAAGCCAATGTCAATGTATTCAATAAAAAATATTGTATGATTTGTTACATACTATATCAGCTTTACAATAAGAATTTGGAACTCTTTCTTCATCCGTTTTGAGTTGCCAAAATGTGAAGTTGGAAGACTATAGATACGCCAATCTACTGTTACTACTTTTCTCATAACACAGTACTCTTGTGGTCTAATTGATGAAATTAACTATTGTTCCTAGGACAAAATTTTCTTGTTGATGCATATTAATAATCAAAACAATGTTAATTATGTCTAGGAGGACTTGAGAAAGTAGATACTCCTAACAAACCCTTTTCCAACTTCACCTACTGCTTTTAACACTTTCTGAGGGTCAGTTCCTTCCTCAACTACTTCCTCTTGCTTCCACTTCTTTGAAAAAGAAAGGAAAAACAATGATCAGACTATCGATTTATTAAAACTCGTATAGTAAGGATTCATAATATACTTTGCGCTAAATCAACGATATAAACACAACTTTTATACCTTGGAAGAATGTGATTTCCCCCACGTTAGACCGATTACATCGCCTCCTAGAGAATCGTGCCATATCTGGAATGTGGTGGAGAACTCTTTCTACAAGAGATAAAGGAGGGTATCTAATAAGCAAAGAGGATACCGATATATTCGACAAAAGGAAACAACATCAATATGTTTAACACCATGTCATTTTCACTGTACTTACCTCTAAATCTCTGATAAAGCACCTTGATGGATCAAAGTCTACTAGCAACTTATTTTTAAGTTGCTCTGGCTTACCCTTCAAATCTTTAGGTAACAAAAAAGGTTGGAAGCACTTGCTAGCATGTCCTTTAGCAACTTGTGTTCCTGTCAACATTGCCAATGAGAATACCATTTGATTAGTTAAGTTTGTGAAAGTGGAGATATAGCGAAATATAGAAAGGTTAGACTGTAAATAATTGATGTTATTTAACTTACTAATTTCTACTAAAACTGGAACCAATGTGATCATGTATTGTATATTCGGATATTTTATACAATGATATCATATTTGATCATGCACACAGAAAACCTCCTACTAAGGAAAATGTTGATTGCCTTCTTACAACTAATAATCTATATATGTCAACTAATTATATCAACCTCACCCTTAAATCATTTTAAGACTTTCAGACTATATAGCTATGAAAACAACCGGCTATTAAGAATTATACCGTGATCAACTTCTGATGAGAAGAGAAGCCTTTGGGGATACGGGAGTTTGTCCTTGTGGAGAATAATTATTGCATCATAATTGTTCAAAGGAGTTCGAAAAACGCACTGCAGCATGGATTGAAAGAATCGTAAAAGACTCTTAACGAAATCACGTCTCCAACTGAAAGTTGAAACTGAAACAAATAAATAACTAAAATGTGCTGCACTCACCTCCCATCTATATGGACCAGTCTCCTCATGAAATGTTAGTTTCATTAGCAAATTTGCACTGCTTCGGGCATAAGCAACCAACCTTTTAAGTTCCTGTTAAAAATAAAAACATATTAGTCATTACCAAGCAATAAATAGCTCACTATCAATTAGCATGCACTCACCAAGCCAACTAGTTTCAACAATATTGAAATGTTGACATAAAAGGTTCAAACAACCGCAGACAACTTTTACTTGACCTCAACTAGCACCCAATCAAAATTATATATTGTAAAGAATTATTCGTAGAGAAACAGCGGAGTGAGGACAGAAATTGCAATTAACAAACACGGAGAGCAACTAACCAGTGCACTAGGTGATAACCCCTGTCAATTTGCAATCAATAATCATAAAATAGTTTTATAATATTTATAAACCAATAACCATAGTTTGAAATTTAAATATTCAGTCTCAAGCTCTATGGGTAATTGTCCATCCCAACTTCACACCCAATCGAGAACCCCTTTTTCATAAGGGAATGGCCACAGAATAGTCATTTCCTTTGCAGAGTGAGCAACAATAATTAGGAAAACCCACCGTAAGAACCCAGTGATCCGTGAGCAGGGAGCATCAAATGGCAACGGATTAAGAAAGAGATATGCAACCAAAAGCTCAACAGCCTCCTCTACCAAGCAAGCTGAAAATAGGTGTGAAGCAGCCCAACGTTTTGCTAGTCTAGAAAAAAAAAACTGTCAGTTACAGATTACAAATAGAATATAACTTGACATACAAACTTTCAAATGTTCACCTAACTACTGGTCCATAAATCGGGTAACGACTTTGTAATCCATTGATCATGCTAGCATGTTGACTATGGGTAAAAAGTTTCTTGTCAGCAGAAGACACCCGCGTTTTTTTATCATTCCCAACTGCATGTTAAAATGGTTTGATAAGTGAAATTGAGAAGTGGCATTCTCCAAAGTTCACCAAAGCTTATCATCAGATTGACTGAAAATACATTAGGAATTCAAATTTGAATAAAATCATGTTACTAACCAGGTAACTTTTAAGGATGAGTATAACAAATTCCATCTTCAACTTCAATAGTAGTAATAAACTCATGTTTGGACCAAGACCAGACACAATTGAACCGTAATCAGATTGTTCTGAGATTTATTAGCAATCCATTATAAAATGCCTGCATTTAGAGGAACATCAACCAGATAAAACAAAAATGTACCTTTCCTTCTCCTTCTCTGTAACAAACCAGGTTCTTTTGGGGCGGGAAAAGATCTCATCCTTATGTGCAATCATGTTTTCGGCCTGACAATATCATATAAGTGCGTGATTTTATTGACGGGAAAATGTTAAGGATGAGAAAATCGAAGTAACCAAAGTCACAGAATACAGTACAGTACTATGAAGACAATATTCTAAGTGATGCTACTATGAAAATGCTGTTTCCTAAGATAAGTTGTCAACAGATAAAATGCAAGCACAATAAAGGCACACTGTGATAAGGGCAGTAAAACCAAAAAATAACTGATCAATACCTTTGTGGCCTCCATTTCAGCTTTCCTTAGGGCTCTTTCTGCCCTGAAAAAGTTGAAAAACAAAAACAGTACAAAACTATAAAAGAAAAAGTAAGAACAATGAAGTCTTAACAACTAGTAACGAAATATAATCAAAACCTCTCTTCTTGAAGTACTTCAGAAATTTGATCCTCCATTTGCTCAATTACTTGAGACCACTTGTGTATAGATTGCTCTGCAACAATGCGGCTTTTCAGTTTTGAACCAGCCCTCTTTGCCTAGTTAATTGAAAATCAATATTCACAAAAAAGATTATACAGTGGCTTGTTTATCACAAAATCAATATTCGCAATAAAGGATGCTATATTCACAATAAACCTTTAGGTTTAAATACGTTTTTACCCCCTGCAAATAGGGGGTGTTTTGTTTTTACCCCCTACAAAATTTTTTTTTTTTAAAAACCCCTTGCAAAATTCACTTTTTTGACTTTAGTCCTCCTGTTAAATAGACGTTACAAAAAACGTCTACGTGGCATTTTTTATTATTTTCTATTTTTTTTTAATTCTGACTGGGCTGCCATGTCATTATTTTTTATTGGCTTAAATATGTTTATACCCCCTGGCCCCTACAAATAGGGGGTGTTTTGCTTTTACCCCCTACAATTTTTTTTTAATTATTCCCTCATCTTCTTCCCCATTCCCAGATTCATTCTCTCTTCCTCTTCACCTCCTTTTCTTCTCTTCTCTTCTCTTCTCTTCTCTTCTCCTCTCTTCTCTTCATCTCCTCCACTCCTCCTTTCCCCATATCTTCTTCATCTTCAACAACACAACCACAAAATCTCTCTCTCTCTCTCTCTCTCTCTCTCTCACACACACACACACACACACAATATACCTCGCTGACCTTCTTCTTGAATGCTTTCATTGGAATCTGGAATTGGGAAAACAAAAAAACTCATGTTCTTCAAACCCATTTCCAAACCCAAAAGGATTGTAAAAATTCATGTTCTTCAAACCCATTTTCAACTACTAACAACACTTAATTTGTGCACCTACGATTTCCAGAAAGATTGCAAAATGAGAAAAGGAATTTTAATTGCAAAATCTTATGTTTTCAAAACTCAAAAAAAATATGCTCTTCAAACCCATTTCCAGCAACCCCATTTTCATGCTCTTCAAAACCCAAAAAAAAGTCTATGTTCTCGAAACCCCAATAAAATCACTACATAGATCTGTTGCGGTTTTGATTTTGTCCTTGTGGTTTTGATTTTGGTTGCGTTGTTGGTTGGTGTAGTGATTTTATTGTCGGTGAGTTTAGGAAGGGCGAGGATAGATCTGTTGTGGTGGATGAATGGTTTGGGTTGGAGGATTTGTTGATGTCTTCTACGTTTGTTGTTGTGAAGAGAGGTACTGTTGTTGTTGATGTTGATGGTGTTGGGTATTGATTTTGAAGAGAGGATAGATCTGTTGTTGTCTATGCCTGTGAAGAGAGGATAGATCTGTTGTTGTTGATGGTGTTGGGTATTGATTTTGAAGAAGAGAAGAAGAAATGATTTCATTTGGGATTAATGATTTCATTTCACCCCATATTTGCAGAAAAAGAGAAGAAGAAAGGATTTATTAATTTAATAAGATTTAACAGTAATGACATGGCAATTCTGTTAGACATGTCAGCAAATCACTAACAGATATTTAACAGAAGGACTAATACCAAAAAAAAAATATTTGCAGGGAGTTTTTTAAAAAAAAAAATTTTGTAGGGGGTAAAAGCAAAACACCCCATATTTGCAGGGGGTAAAAACGTATTTAAACCTAAACCTTTAATATAGGAAAATCCAAATCATTATAAACATAACTTCAGAAAAGGATAAAAATCTTATGGTTTTTTCCTGGCATATAATATAAAGTTATTAGTATTAGTACAATCAATATTGAACAATTCACACAACTTATGCCATTCAACAAACCAAAGGATACATATCTGTTGGTCTCTTCTGCACCAACCAACCACCTTCCCTGCTGCATACAGAACCATTCATATTCTACATCAATTACAATTACAATCACATAAATCATCAAACAATAAACACCAACAAACACAACGAAACCGAAATGCCAGAACATTTATATCATTCTATATCACATGCTTACAAACCGAAATGCCAGAACATTTATATCATTGATTTCTACCAGATATAGCAAGCTTCCAGTACTGACAGCCACAAGATTGTGTGCTACAGTGAACTCCAAGTCATAGCTGAACACAAACAAAACAACAAAATGACTTCAAGCCCGCACAGTGAGCGTTAAATACTGCTATTATTGTAAATGTGGGCATGCTGGTGAACATACACACGAAAACGGGAAGTGGTAAACATTTCATACCAGCATTGCTGTGAATTGTCATCTATACAAGGGAACCAAAACCCTGCCCTCCTTATCTGATTATCAGTATGAAGAACATTATCTCTGAAGTGGATTCCTGTCTCTGTCTTTTCTATCCAATAGTCGATTCGAACTAATCTCACATTCTGCACCCAACATCAACCTACATGAGAAAACACAAATAGTAAATCTCACCACAGCAACTTGTTTCTCACAGGTTGCCACCATGTTTTCTGGAAGGATTTCAATACAATAGCCATTTTCTTTCCAAAGAGTAGTGAATAGCATGTATATGCATGCCAAAAAGCAAAACATAGAGAAATTTCAATATTTCAATAGGACACAATACAACATCATTCATGGGAACCCATCATAAATATAATATAAATATTTACATGTAACACCTTCGTGAAACGTGTGGGAAACTGAAGCATAAGATGATGCTTAAAAATGGAGTTAATATCACAATATTCATTCCCCAACAAGCCAATAGCAAAACAGAGAGAAGATGAAGGAAGCAGAAATACCTCCATACACAGCTCATCGCACCTAGTCTCTACTATCGTGTACCTCCATACACAGCTCATCGCACCTAGTCAGAAATTAGAAATTAGGGTTTTATACTCAAATTAAGGATTTCAATCACAAACAGGTATTGAAAGGAATGAGGGCTTACCAGGAATTAGAGAGAGACGTAGAAGGAGACAGAGCCGGCGGAGTCGGAGGCCGGCGTGCGTGGGTCGTCGTCATGCGTCGTGTTCTGTACTTCTGTGTTGTGCGTGAGGGAGAGGCGAGGTGTGGTCACAGAGTGAGGGTGAGGGAGGCGCGATGGTGGAGGGTGTGGGTGGAGGCGCGATGGTGGAGGGTGTGGGTGGAGGCGCGACGGTGGAGATGAAATTTGAGTTCTACGAAGATGAGATTCGAGAGGCTATGAGAAGGGAGATGAAATCGATGTGTTTGAGAGGTAGTGAGGATTGAATAGTGAGGAGGGAGGTGGGGTTGAGGGAGGGGCCGAGGGCGACTGAGAGAGAGGGAGGGCGATTGAGAGAGATGGTGGAGGGTGTGGGTGGAAAGCGTGAAATGAGAGGGTTCGAGGGATGAGTTTTCCTTTAATTTGGATCTGGTACTTTGCGACGGACTTTTAGAGGTTTCCGACGAAAATATCCGTCGGAAATTTGCGACGGAAAACAATTTCGTCGCAAACGTAAGCGGGAATTTTAGCGCCTCTTTTGCTGAACATTTGCGACGACTTTTTCGTCGGAAATCCGTCGGAAATTGCGACGGATAAGAGTTCGTCGGAAAGTTTTGTAGGAAACGAAGCTTATTCTTGTAGTGATTGTTGTATCCAAGTTGCTGTGTTTGAAGTTCCTAGTGAGTGGATTTCGGTTTTGAAGCCTTGGTCGCGGTTGGTACGAGTTCGTGACGTTTCAGAGTCGTTGAACTTTCGAAGTCTCGGCGAATTTCGTGATTTTCATCACGATCAGTGAGTTCTATACTCGCTTAGGGAAATGTTTCGAAACGATAATCGTGCATTTTGGTTCTGTTTTCAACTCGTCGTGTTTTTGTGTTAGAAACCGTATTTCGAATTCTTGATGTTTGATGTGTTGAAATTGTGATAATTATATGATTGTTGGAATGTGATTGCTATGACTATTTGTGCTGGTTATGTGTTGATTTGGACTGAATTGGTATATTGTGGTTTTCGGGGATCGATCGGAACGATAATTGGGAACGAACGGAATGGCCATATTATGAGAAAACAACAATTCTGTGTTACTGATGAACACGCACGGGTCGTGCGCCCTAGGGCACGGACCGTGCGTACTCTTCACAAACTGTGTTTCAAAAACTTTGGAAACACGCACGGGTCGTGCACCTCTGGAGCACGGACCGTGCGTGTACTTCTGTTACCCAACTTCAAAACGCGTCTTAGGCCATTCCGAACGGTTCCAATTGCATTCTAATCCCTTCCCCAATGTTATATAATGATAAAACAACCTCACTTCATTGGACTTGCTTAGGTTTGGATTGAATTGGGGGAAGAATTTCCTAAGCCTATAATAGATGTTATATGGATTGGTTAAAACAAAGCAAATAAGTGATATTCCCCTTTATAGACGAGTTAAAACATTGTTTTAGTGACAGCGAGTGAGAAATTATAACATATGCTAATGAAACAGACTTGGTGTTTCGTTACGGTTTTGGTAACCGCTTATGTGTGAATTTAATGGAACGGACTTGGTGTTCCGCTACAGTTTTGGTAACCGCTTAACAATTAGTTAATCGAGGTGACGACCTCTACGAGATAGCACACTAGGGGAGGGAAGTCATGATTCCCATAACCTAGGCCCCTCATTGTTTGCCCACCAGTAAGAGTGGATTGGGTTCACCAAAAGTCGATAAAGAAACCGAATAAGGTGACTTGCGGTGTTGTGTTAGTACGAATGTTATTGTAGCTATCCAGGTTTGGGCTACGAATGAAAAAGATGCATAATAAACCGTTAGTGTTAGTGAGGGGTCTCGATAGGACTCACTGAAATAATGTTTATCTCACCCTTTAATGTTGTTGTTTTTCAGAGAAACAGGGAAAGTCGAAAGTAGTGAAACATGGCTAGGTGATGTTCTGCATGATGATGTTGAAGACTAGCTAGCTGCTTATGTTATTTCATTTTGAGAACTTCGAATATATGACTTGTACTTGTACTCAAAGTTGTATATCGGTTTTCCGCTTTATTTCTGTATTTGGATATTGAACTCTAGGTTTGAGGCGAAGACGTCTAGTTATGGAAATTATGTTAATTATGTACTTCGGTTTGAAGTCTTAAATGCGAGTGGTACTTTGACAAGTTTAATCAAAGTTTTAGTATTGTTCAATGTCCATAAATCAGGAATAACACTCTGATGTATGCTATGAAAGTATATCTTGGATATTTCTACAAGTTACAAATATCAGAGTGTAACACACATGGCGGTAGTGGACTGGCGGCAGAAAGGGGGGAAGGGCGGGAAACTGAGATGGAAGATCCTACGTGGAGAAGACCACAAGATGTAAATATAGAGATGTGTATTTTCGTATTTACATATAGAAATGGTGAATGCGAATGTTTGTGTAGTTTGACATCATCCTATCCGTACATATAATTGCATTATGTTTCCGTTTGAATGGATTTCTTTTTAGTTTTTAGTTCTACATTACTCATCCTCCAATGGTTAAGCAATGGAGACTTTTCTGCTCTTAGCTATTTGCCAAGCAAACACTCTCTACTCTAGTCTCTACGTAAGTGAGTATACTTATTATATTATTAATTAAAGTATTATATATATTTTTTATTTAGCGTTAAATATGTTTGTGGTATCTATAAAATTTGGATTTTTTGTTTTTATTCTCTAAAAAAAATTCACTACTTTTTGTTCCTACATTTTATTTTTTATCAGTTTTAGTCCCCATGATTTTTAATAACACTTCATGACTTTTAATAACGCTTTTGTGACCTTTTATAAGCGCATTTAAAAGTCGTGAAACGTTATTAAAATTTATAAGAGACTAAAACCAAAAACGCAAATTTTATAGAGACCAAAAAGTATGTGAAATATTTTTAAGTAACGAAAACCGAAAAACTCTAAATTTTATAGGGACTAAAAACATATTAAACCCTTTTATTTATAATTCAACATATAGTTTCTATTTTTCGTTCAAGCAAACTTTGATTCTCGTCACTACAACATTTTTGACTTTAGGCCACGCCACTCGTTGCCACGGCTACAAAATCGTGGCTTCAACAAGGAATAGGCCACACGTTTACAAGTGTGGCTAATGAGATTGATATTAGGCCACAGTTTTGTTAACTTGTTGTTAGCCCACGGTTTAAAACTGTATAGGCGACGGTTAGAAAAGTGTGGATGCCTAAAACCACAGTTGTGCGATCGTGGTCTTTAAAAATATATTACGTAAAAATATATTACATGTAATTTTCTTAATTTTTGTTATAGCTTTTGGTTATAGCTTTGAAATATTTACTTCTATATCAGTTTCTATTTATTATAGGTTTGAAATTTTTATTTCTAAATTAGTTGCTAAATCGATCACTAAATAAAAAAAATTTTATACCGAAAGAACTATAGGGGCTATGCTCAACATTATCGAACAAAGGTTGGACATCTCATGCCTCACTTAAGCATTTGGGACTCACGTGGAGTATTAGTCAAAGCTAAATCGATGTTTTTTTTGATAAGCGACGATTTTATTAACGGGGAGCACGATGGGTACTCTAAACTCGTACAATGGCGGGAGGGCCTCGTTAAAACATACAAGGGCAAAAACCTAGTGGAAAAAAGACTCGAGGAGGAAAAAGAATACCCCCAAATTACAAAAGTGAAAAAGTGCACTGAGAATTAAGACACAACATGGGTTTTGACACTAGTGTTCATATATAAGACCATTTAGATTTCCTTCCCGTTTGAACCATTGCCACGAAAAAACAACAACTCGATTAAATAAGCAATCCCCGTCAACAACCAAGCCCTTAAACACCACATCGTTTCTAAAGCTAAATCGATGTGGTTTAATGAACACCCCGGGAGACTCAAGTTGTTGCTTTTTTACAGGGACAGATTGAAGTTCTCCAAGAGACCAAATTTTGTACACTGACTTTGGTCAAATTATTACTCAATATATATATATATATATATATATATATATATATATATATATATATATATATATATATATATATATATATATATATATAAAAGGACTGACTTTGTTTGGAATTTGTACACAAGTGAAAGCATACCTACATATATAAGAAGCAAAAAGAAACAAAAGATAACTCACAAACTTAATGTGGGTACTCCATACCTACACCCACGATATCACAATAAAATATTTTACTAGTCAACTTGCAATCTAATCTAATATCTATTTATCTATTTATACAAACAAAACTCCTATGAAATTACCAATTTGGATCTCTTATTAACAAGACACATATCTAATTTAAGGGTAAAAATGTCATTACACTCTTTTTTTTCTTTTTTTTCTCTTTCTTCTTACACTCTCTTTCTTACTTTTCACTTTTCTCTTACACTCTCTTTCTTCCTTTTTTCTCTTTCTTCTAACACTATCTTTTCTCCTTTTCACTTTTCTCTTACACTCTCTTTCTTCCTTTTTTTCTTTTTACTTTACTTTTAATTTTTCCATAAATAATTATTCTCTTTCTTTTATCACTTCACTTTAATTTTTTTAACTAAATTTCTAAATTTATACAAACACTACTCTATTCAAATTACCTATAAAAATGTAAATGAGTCACACTAAAAAACAAAACAAAACTATCACCTTAAAATTTTAATTTTTCTCTCCGAAATCTGTTTACACTCTTATTGATAATCTACTAACACCTCTTATTGATAATCTACTACCTATTTTTTAATATCTATTATAATCACGGGATAACTGCACCGATATACAAAAAAACACAAGATTAATATTTGTCATTGATAATTAATATTTTTGAAGACTACTATAAACCTACTATCTAAAAACAATAATATTTAAAGACTATTTAAACTACTGATTAATATTTAAAACAGATATTTCTTATTGATAATCTATTATCTCTCCTTTACTATCTACTACAATATACTAATCAACTAAAATAATCAATTGAAATTACGAAATAACTGCATTGATATATAAAAAAAAACACGGGATAACTCCACTGATATATGAAAAAAAAAACACGAGATTAATATTTGTCACTACTACTACAAACCTACTATCTAAAAAATAAGAAGACTTAATGACTATGTAAATTAGTAACTAATATTTAAAACAAATATTTCTTATTGATAATCTAATATCTAACTTTTACAATCTACTATAATCTACTAATCAACTAAAATAATCAATCGAAACTACGAGATAACTGCACTGATATATAAAAAACACGGGATAACTGCAGTGATATATAAAAAACACGAGATTAATATTTACCATTGATAATTATAACTTTTGAAAACTACAATAAATCTACTATCTTAAAAAACAAGAAGGCTTAATGACTATTTAAACTGATTAATATTTAAAACTCACGTGACAATATTTGTCACTAATACTTAATTAAAAAATGACAAATAATTGTTACTGATATATAAAAAAACATGGGATAGATATTTCTTATTGGTAATCTACTATCTATCTTTTACTATCTACTATAATCTACTAATCAACTCAAATAATCAATTGAAACTACGGGATAACTGCAATGACATATAAAAAACACGGGATAACTGCACTGATATATATAAAAAAACACAGGATTTATATTTGTCATTGATAATTAAAAATTTTGAAGACTACTATAAACCTACTATCTAAAAAACAATAATATTTAATGACTATTTCAACTACTGATTAATATTTAAGAAAAATATTTCTTATTGATAATCTACTATAATCTACTAATCAACTAAAATAATCAATTGAAATTACGAGATAACTGCACTGATATATATAAAACACGGGATAACTGCACTAATATATGAAAAAAAACACGATATTAATATTTGTCATTGAAAATTAAATTTTTTGAAGACTACTACTACAAACCTCATACTATCTAAAAAACAAGAAGACTAATTAATATTTAAAACAATTATTTCTTATTGATAATCTACTATCTAACAAAATTACTATCTACTATAATCTATTAATCAACTAAAATAATCATGAAACTACCAGATAACTGCACATATATATAGAAAACAAGGGATAACTGCAGTGATATATAAAAAACACGGGATTAATATTTGCCATTGATAATTATAATTTTTGAAAATTACTATGAACCTACTATCTAATAAAAGAAGAAGACTTAATGACTATTTAAACTGATTAATGTTTAAAACACATGAGACAAATATTTGTCACTAATACCAAAAGAAGGACAAATAATTGTTACTGATATATAAAAAAAACACGGGATAAATATTTCTTATTAATAATCTACTATCTATCTTTTACTATCTACTATAATCTACTAATCAACTCAAATAATCAATTGAAACTATGAGATAACTGCACTGATACATAAAAACACGAGATAACTGCACTGATATATAAAAAAATACGGGTATAACTACAATGATATATATATATATATAAACACGGGATAGCTGCACTAATATATAAAAAAAACACGGGATAACAACACTGATTTATAAAAGAACACTTCACTGATATATAAAAAAACACGAGATAAATGCATGTATTGTTTTTAAATGATACTTTTACATTTTTAGATTTTAATATTTATCTATTTTTAATTTGAAACTCCTTTTTTATCTACTTTAAATTTGTCTCTATTTTCACGGGGTAATGTTCAAACTATTTAAATACTGTCTAAGTTCATTCATAAAAATAACACGACAGCACCCGTGCGTATGCACGGGTATCCTACTAGTTTTTACAAGAAAGTTGCAAACTTCATTCCACAATATTTGCATGGGAAAATAGCAAACCCTCTCAAAGGCACACAACTATCCAAGCCCCCAATATACCTAAAAGCAATGTTTTTAAAACCGGGCCGGAGATCGAACCGGCGAGGCCTCCGGTTCATGGTTCAATCGGTTCAACCGGTTCAACCATGGTTGAACCGGATGAGTAATTTATTAAATAAAAAATAAAAAATATTAAATTTTGGAGAAAAAAGTAAATTTAAAAATAAAAAAAATGTATTTCGGGCGGTTCAATCCGGTTCAAAGCGGTTGAACCGCGGTTCAACCCGGTTCTTCTCCGGTTCGATCCGGTTCTGGGCGGTTCAATAGAACTGCGGTTCAAATGGGGTTGAACCAACCGGCCGGGGGTCCGGTTCCCGATTCAACCGGTTGAAGCGGCCGGTTCGGTCCGGTTTTTAAAGCATTGCCTAAAAGACTAGAGTTGTTGAGGTGAAGAAAAGTCAAACCAACTCTACATATTTATAATAACTCTCTACATACTTCTTCACATTACTTGGATGAGTGTACCCATTTTTCTTCTTTTACCAAATTCTTCACAATATAATGGAACTTGACAATACTCATACCTCTTGGTTGAAATCTTCTACCTGTTGATCACCATACCTACGTACATACACAAGCGGAAGCACACCTACATAATAAGCAAAAAGAAACAAAAGACAACCTACAAATTTAACGTGGTTCGGTAATCCATACCTACGTACATACACAAGCTCACAATAAAATATTTTACTACTCAACTTTCAATTTTTACAAGGAAAAAAATTGCAAACCCTCTCACAATGTTTTGCACAGTAAAATTGTAAACACTCTCAAAGAGACACAACTACTCAAGCCCCCCAAATACACCCAAAATACTAGAATTATTGGGATCCTGATCCGCTGCGGTCAGAATATACTCTAGTCAGTATTGTTAGAGATCATTGGATATATCTAACACTTAATTTCAACCATTAAATAATTTTGATATTAAAAAATAAAAAAATATTTAAGTGGAGAGAGAGTGGCACAGGAGACTGCAGAGGATTCATATCAGAATTTTTGTGGTCAAGAAAACTCAAAATAACTTTTTATGTTTATTATTAACTCTTTACATAAGCTCCAAGATAGTTAACTTTTACATAACACAAAAGTAAGCTCCAAGATATTTAACTTTATTTCAAGTTATATTGTGCTATTATATTTGAATGAATTGAATTAAGTCTGTGGTCTTTTGTCACAATATTATTATTATATGTACTCAAACTGTCAATGTCAAACAAGTATTAGGTGGATAATTTCACATAAATAAAATATTAGGTGGAAAACGTGTAGTAGGATAAAATATCACGTTTTAATAAAATAAAACTTTCATAAAATAATATTATTATAACCCCCAATAAATATAGAAAGCAATAATATGAAAAGTATGAGTTGTTTTTTGACGTATGAAAATAATGAAGAGAAGCAGGTGAACTGAATATCTAAGGAAACATGGGAGGGATTCAAAGGATGAAAGGGAATCACAGTGATTCACTTCCTGACAACTGTTTGAAAGTGGAAGGTTGAACTTTGCTCTTTGCAGCTGGTATGTGGTAAGTGGTAAGTGGCATTGAGGAGAGAGAAGAGAAGCACCCTTTTTGTTTGATTCAACTTTTCTCTAGTACTTAATTAATTATTAACTAATTTGTTTTTGACAACAATTATTAACTAATTATATGATATTAGATCCATCATACCATCAATTCACAATTTGTTTAGTTCAAGGAAGTACTCATTTACTTCCCAAAATAGATCCATCAATTCACAATTTGTAAGTGCGTGTGTGAGTTAGCACTTGCCGCTCCAAATGAAAGACGAAAAAGGATGACAAAATGAATACAAAAGAATAAAAAACACATTCGGAAGCTAACTCATGGGGTTCAAAGTGTAAACTACTAAAATCAGGGTGTTAATAGATTTTTAATTCAATCGTCAAGATTTCAACTCTCCTATAGAGCAACTCTAGTGGGTTTTTAGTGAGTTCCTAGAGCATCTCTAATGGGAGTACTATATAGTACTTAGCCAATAGAAAGTGGTATCTATTTAGTACTCCTATTGTGGAAAAAAAAATTGGGTATTTATAGAGAGTGAGTACTTTTACAATCTCTCTCTCTCTCTTTCTCAAATGTTGACTCGTATGTCAATATTTATTATTAAAAATGATATTTAGCTATTGGTGAGACTCATTTAGTATATTTGTTAATATATTGAGGTAGAGTGCTATATTTCCCTTCTGATCATTTATCCCTAATGAATGTTTGTATTAGAAGGTTTTAGCGAGACTCTTTCCTTTTTTTTAATTTTTTTAGTATAGGTGTTAGGTTTAAAAGATCGAAAGCTTATTAAATACTAATATTAAAAATTGGGTTTGTATCTAGTTCTACGCTCTCTCAATCACCCTCTACACTCTCTATCTCTCATAAATTCTTATCATCTCTTTTACTTTTTCTCTTATATATATATATAGTTTTATGTATTTTGAGAGAGAGAGAGAGAGAGAGAGAGAGAGAGTGTGTGTAGAGAGCTATGAAACCCTGATACTTCAAAAATGGAGACGTATCGTGTCCGATACGTATCCGATAAAATACGCACCCGATACTTCTCAAATATATCTTCAATACCTATCTTACCAACTAAATATATGATTGTCACCATGATACGATATATCTTCAATATCTCTTGCTAAAAACATGAATTTTGTTGACACATTCATAGCAGAAATAATATAGTAAGTGTCGGGAAAACATATATAAGTGCCCACTTCTTATGATAGCAAAGTGTTTTTTTCTACATTGTGATAGTCATACATCGACTACTTATATATGTATCTTGGCCATGTTGGAATCACAATAAGGTCACAATAAACGTACATGCATGCTAACTTTTGCGGTGAGTGATAATCCACAATTACCTAAACATTCCTTTAAACAATGACTTCTAATATAAGAAATTGGTTCTTAACATTATTTAGGAATAAAATATTTTTGGAGAATAGAAAGCAACAATAGAGCACACTTAAACAATCCAAAATAAGACCTATTGGAGTTATTATAGAAGTAGTTCTACTAAATTAAAAATAAAGTAAAGCCACTGAAATAAGATGTAGATGTGGCTCATAAAAAAAAGAAGATGTAGATGTGGCTCTGAAGCTCATTTAACCAATCCAACCAAAGAGGGTGACTCTCTTAATTCCATTACAAGCTCCACCCAACACAACCCACCATTATCTCTCACACTCTCTTTCCTGACAAAGTCACATGCACATGCAGACAGCTCCACAATCACACATCCTCTTCTCACATGGACTAGTTAGAAGACATTTAGAGCTTAGGTAACATATGACCCACACAAACATTTCTCACCCTCTTTCTCCCCCGTAAAAACAAAACAAGAAAAAAAACATTAAAAAATTTAACAGTAAATAAAAAAATATTTACTTTTAAAATGTGAGATCAACTAATATAAAATAGTTATTAATCAAATTTATCGTCAACTATAATATAAAATATTATGAATAGTTGAGATTTTATGTTAAACAATACAATTTCAACCACTCAAATATTTTGTATTATCTCTTATGGTCAATTTAATTAATACACCATTGGAGAATTAGTTGATCTTAGAAAACACCTAAATAAATAATAAATAAATAAGAAAACCTTTTTGACAGCTCTAACCAGATTGTTTAGCACATTTTAATGTTACATACACCCCACAACAAAATAACAAACAAAAATAAAAACTCCAACTTTTTTCTCCTCTCTGACTTTGCTTCCATTAAGATATATCCCTCTCCAGTTTGCTCCTCTTTTCATTGCCATTGGTTTCACTTTTGGTGGTTTGAGTTTGAGTTTCAGTCATTGTTTCTTCCTCTCCTTATTTTCTAAGAAGGGTATTAGGTTTATGTCCCTTTCCTTATTTACATTATTTGTGGCCATTGTCAAACAAAGTCTTGTCTGGTTTTTTTCTGAAACTCAACAAGGTTTTTCTGAAACCAATTGATTAAGCTTTCTGGGGTATCCATTTTTACCTTACAATTTGGATTATTGGTTTCAGCAATATAAAGTTTCAACCTTTTCAGTTTTTCTGAGAACCCAAATCTGTAGTATTGAATTTGATGAAATTGGGTGGTGTGGAAAGTGTTTGTAATAATTTATCAAGAAATTGTTTACTTGCAAGTTCGAAAGCAAAAGCATCTTTCTCAATGTTTGTTCTTCATGTGTAAACTGTAAACTACAGAACATTGGAAACTGTTCTATTATCAGGGTTTGGAGAACATAAAGTTGAGGGTGAAGGAAGATAAAGGTTGTTCATTTACTTCTTTTAGCACAAAGGGTTTTATTTTCTTATAGTAATGATCCATATGAACTCTTAAAATTCTGGATTCATTGTTGTTATGTTAGTAGAAAGAGAATCATACACAGAAGGGGTTTGCAGTTTGCAATTAGAAGTGTTGTTTAAGTAGATTTGACTATTTGAGAGTAAGATAGATCACCTTGTTTTTTATGTAAAAGGGTATAGTTGATTTGATTCATTGTGGTGGTTGAGATTGAGAAGTTGAGTTTAATTGGAAGAGAAGAGATTTGACATGGCTGCAAAGCTTCTGCATTCTTTAGCAGATGATAACCAAGATCTGCAAAAGCAGATTGGATGTATGACTGGGATTTTTCAACTCTTCGATCGCCATCAGATTCTCACGGCTCGCCAGAAGAGACTTCCTTCTGGTATTTACCTTATTTAAGTAGTAACATGTTCAATTTTTTTTTCCATTTTATTGTGAAAAGGAATTTGAATTTGGTATGTGATTAGTAATATTAAAATGTGTGGTAAAAGATGCTTGTGATAATTTATTTAAATAGATCGATTTTACTGTAAATTCGTACGGAATTTTGTATGTTGTATATGGTGATCTGATCTGGTTAATGAATTCATGTCATTTACATCATTGTTGGCTTTTGGTCATAGGTTTCAGTTTCATTAGAGTATTTTACATTTAATGTTTCTGCTTTTCATAGGTAATTTGCACTTCAATGATGGAAGCTTGGAAAGAGATTCTAATAGCATACACCATCGACAAACCGCAACGGTAAGGACAATGTTCTTAGCCTGATTTTTTGACAATTTATTTACTGTTTCAGTTCAAAATTCATTGAACAAGGCTTTAAATTGAGATATGGAAGTTCTGTTACCTTATCAAGTATGCATATGCTGATCCTATGAAGGTTGAGAATGTTTTAATCATCCTTAAAATCATTTTCAAGATTTATCAATCTCCTTGACTTCCACACAATCATCTGAATTATGTTTCTGTTTTTTTTTTCACTGAAAATTTTGATGTCCATGATATACTTTCTATTATTGATGCATGATTTGTAACTATATATCATGCTATGCTGTGTGAAAAACAAAGCATTTGCATGGAATAATGAAGCATAGTGAATTCGCTGCAGGATACGAGCTTAAACAAAGGTGCGAATGAAAAACAGAGAATTTCAACAGAATCATCAAGAGCATCCTTCTCTTCTTGTTCATCATCACTTTCTTCTTTGGAATGTAAAGCTGAAGTAGAAACTTCCTTTGACAGAATTCTTTATCCCGAAACTTCTTCAAGGGACACAGTTACCAACCAATCAAATATCTCTCCGAATTTCGGACGCCACTCCCTTGACCTGCGAGATGTGGTGAAGGATTCAATGTATAGGGACGGCCGAGGAGTTTCTGTGAAAACTCGAGCCAAAGAGCAATCTTTCAATCATGCGATGAAGCACAGGGATTCCCCGCGACCTTTTTTGGTGTCCAAGTCCGTTGATGGATCTTATGGGGTTGAAATAGATGGTAAGCAAAATGTGCCTATTGATCTAAAGGACTCTATCCGAGTCCTCGCTAAACTTAGAGAAGCACCTTGGCATTATGCAGAAACTAGAGAAGTTCCAAGATCATCATCACATGAAGTAAAAGATGGACACTGGAATTCAATCTCAAAGGATGCTTCTCCTTGGTTTGCTTATGATGGAAGGGAAATGCGGCGTTTATCTTTTGAATCGCGAGAGACCATCAAATTGACTCCAAAACTAAAAGAGCTTCCTAGACATTCACTGGATAGTAGGGAAAGCTCGTGGCGAACTCATAGCTCTGATTCAAAGCCTAATGAGATTTCAAGAAACATTTACGGTGGCACCTCTTCCTCTACCGCAAATGAAAGTTTCTCTAGCCTACAACAGTCTTCAGAAACTCAGAGTAGGCCACCTAGTGTTGTAGCAAAATTAATGGGCTTGGAAGCGTTACCGGATTCCTCATTGGCCGGTTCAACCGAAACTTATTTTTCATCTCAAGATAATGGTCAGTTTCCAAGATCATCAACTAATGGATTTATCAGACCACTGAGAGTTTCTAATTCTCCTAAAAGCTCATTGAAAGATCCAACGTCACCAAGGCGGCGGAAGAATCCTGATCTGGTTATGAAACCGGTTTCTAGTTCAAAGTTTCCTAATGAACCAGCACCATGGAATGCAAATAGAAACTCTCAGAAACAAAGTTTAAAGTCAACAACAAAAAAAGCTCCAACAAAAACAACAGATTCTTTTCCTTCAGTTTATAGTGAGATAGAGAAGAGATTGAAGGATCTTGAATTCAAACAATCTGGAAGAGATCTTAGAGCACTAAAACAGATACTTGAAGCAATGCAAGAAAAGGGGCTTTTAGAGAGTAGAAAAGAACAACAAGGTCCAAATGTTGTTGCAAGTCAAAGCGACTATGAACCGAAAGCTACCAATCTTTTTCAGAATTCTAGATCAGTAAGGCAACAAAGTCCTCAGGGAAACAATTTTCTATCTTCCACGATCAAGGGATCGGACTCTACAAGGCCTTTTGATTCCCCAATAGTGATAATGAAACCGGCAAAACTCGTTGAGAAAACCGATATTTCTGCTTCTTCTGTCATTCCAATTAGTGCCTTTTCTGGTTCACATAAACTCCAGAGCAGTGGTGTATACCTAGATAATAAAAACAGCACGTCTTCTACTCGAGTAGCAAAAGATCAGTCTTCGAAAATCGTTCGCCGCGATGCTTCTCCGGTTTCCAATGATAAGAAAGCAAGTATTGCCAAGAATTCAAGATCACCACAACCTCAATCAAGGTCTCAACAATTTCCAAAAGAAAATAGCCAAAGTTCGGTAAAGCCTTCAGGATCTGTGAGTCCAAGATTGCAACAGAAGAAGCTAGAGTTAGAGAAGCGATCTCGTGTGCCTACCCCGCCATCAGATTCAAATAAACCAAGAAGGAAATCTGGTAAGAAGGCAATGGAATCAAGTGCTCCTGGTGGAAAAGCAAGACAAAAAGTCTCAAACTCTCAGCATAGTGAAGAGCAATTGAGTGAGATAAGCAATGAATCTAGAAGTTTAAGTTTCCAAGGGGATGATTTTTCTATGCAATCTGATAGCACCACTTTAGCCTCGAAAATGGATATGGAAGTCACCAGTAAACTACAATCTTCTGATATTGATGACAGCCAAAGTCCATCTTTGAAGGCTATAAAGCAGTTGGTTTCAGCAACTGTGCAGAAGGTAGGAGCCATTTTCTCACTTTTAAATCAAACTTTAAGATTATAACAATGTAATAGAATCTATGAAGCACCGACACAGACACAAAGACACCCATTTTAATTTGATAAATAAAAGTAATTAAAGTGTGTGTTGGTGTCCAATACGGCACGTGTTGGACACCAGACACGTCTTCAACTTGAAGTGTCGGTGGTACAAAGAATAGAATTTTGAATTTTAGCAATAGCATATTCCTTTTATCTGTTAACAATATATCTGTTTTCCTTAATGATCTAGAAGTCAACTCCGAGGCTGGATGAGGACGAGGCGATTGCGGAACTTGCAACGAAGGGCCCTGAACATCCAAGTCCTATCTCAGTTCTAGATGGCTCGGTGTACAGAGATGATCTGTCATCCCCATTAAAACAAATATCTAATGATCCAAAAGGTTTAGTTTTATGCCTTCTAAATAAGAATAAAAAGATAAGATCCATATTATCTCTAATGACCACCCTTTGTATTAAGTCAAATAAAACGGTAGAGAAAAATTCTTGGCTGTTTCTGAACCAGTTTAGCATCAGGAGTAATTATAAATTTATTGATGAGGAAACTTTGTCATTTTTTAAATGAGAGATTGGCAAGTGATAATAATTTGAGAATCTCATCG
This sequence comes from Astragalus membranaceus, assembly GCA_039519185.1. NCBI lineage: Eukaryota > Viridiplantae > Streptophyta > Magnoliopsida > Fabales > Fabaceae > Astragalus > Astragalus membranaceus. The sequence continues at coordinate 168,829,447 of CM076848.1, read as the reverse complement.
TTTGGATAAACAACTTAATTAAGTGTTTATGGCATAAGTGCTTAAATATAAGAGCTTATGCAAGCTGTTTCTATAATAAAGAATAAAATAATGTTACACCAATTTTCTATAAGCTGTTTTCATAAGCTATTTTGAGGAGCTTATGGAAATTAGTTAAAAATAGCTTATGAACATGTGATAAGATGTTTCCATAAGCTCTCCCAAACTGTCTCACAAGTACTTATACTAGTAGCTAAGCCCAAATAAGCCGATCCAAACAGGCCCTTAGTCATGCTTGCAAGTTGCATTGGCACTTTCACATCATATAGAATTATTTCTTACTTATATCTCATTATAAGTTCAAATTTTGCAGCTGATGGCGCCCAAGAAACCAAAGAAGGTGAAGTGAGAGATCAGTGGAAGCCAGCAGATAGCCTTTCATTTAACAGCACAGGATCTGGAGAGATCAACCGCAAGAAATTACAAAGCATAGATCACCTTGTTCAAAAGCTTAGACGGCTAAACTCTAATCACGATGAAGCCAGAAATGATTACATTGCATCCCTATGTGAAAACACAAATCCCGACCACCGATACATCTCTGAAATATTACTAGCCTCAGGTCTCCTACTCAGAGACCTGAGTTCCGAAATGATGACATTTCAACTTCACTCATCCGGTTATCCCATTAACCCGGAGCTATTCCTCGTCTTGGAACAAACCAAGGCAAGTAGTTTGATTTCAAAAGAAGAACTCAGCCCTGGAAAAGTTTCTTTCGTGAAGCAAAATACCGAGAAATTTCACAGAAAACTCATCTTTGATGCTGTGAATGAAATTCTTGGTGCAAAATTAGGCTCTTCCAGTCAGCCGTGGTTTCAGCCTATCAAACTCACAAAGAAAAATCTCAATGCTCAAAAGCTTCTTAAAGAGTTGTGCTTTGAGATAGAAAAAGTTCAAACCAAGAAGCCTCAATGCTACTTAGAAGATGAAGAGGATGATGGTTTAAAAAGTTTGTTGTGGGAAGATGTGAAGAATGGCTCAGAAATTTGGACTGATTTCTATGGTGAAATGCCTGGAGTTGTGTTGGATGTTGAGAGACTGATATTTAAGAATTTGGTTGATGAGATTGTGATTGGTGAAGCAGCTGGTTTGCGAGTCAAGTCGTCGTCGGTTAGTCGCAGAAAATTATTTGGAAAGTAGTTTGCTTCATTCCTTCTTTTCTTACTTATATTAGCTCTTTATAATCTTGTTATTTGCATATATATTTTTTTTTTCAAGTATCAAGGCATAGAAGTTTGCTTATTAGAGGTTTGATTATATTTTTGGCTAATGGTGTAAAAAAGATTTGACTTACCATGGATTTATGACATACATACTACATAAAAAAAACAAAATTCTTGATGTGAAAGAGGTGGTGTTTTTACCACAATTTAGATTGTTGCTTGCAATGACATTAGATAGCAGAGTTGCTGTCTTAGGTTGTTTTTTTGACTGCATTAATATAGCTATTATTTAGGAGGCTGAGCTCTTAGCTACAATTATGGAGGTTTACTTGCTTATAAAAAAGGTTGGCAAGTAGGATGTGACTCTATGCTTGTGTCAACCTTCAAGTTTCCAAATATTGTTTCTTGGAACTTAAGATAGATGGGCCAATTTTGTTCATCTTAGTAGACAAATGCAATTTATAGTTTCTCGTAACTTGTGTACAGATAAGCTTGCTGCTATTGGTAATAGCAGCTAGAGGTGTTAATTTGGGCCGACTCGATCTATTTGAGTCGGCCCACATCAAGCCAAAGCATTTATTGGAGATTTCCAAAATATATGTTTGAAAGGTCATATTGAACGGGTTATATTCAAATGATTTTATGTATTTGTTACAAAGTTGCGAATGACATAGTGGCTGCCTACCCTTGGTTTGAGTATCTGGTCGCGTGCTTGAACTTGTGTCCCTAGGGCAAGCAAACGCAACACTTGACCATTATTGGACCAGCACACCGCTTGTGATATAATATGATCACTAATGATATATAACCGTTTCTACCAATAGAAACTCTTGTTGAAGAGTTGTTTTCTTTAACTAAAAGACATGAATTTCTCTCTCTCTCTCTATATATATATACAGAAACATTCTCGAGTCGGTAAAACATACAAAATAAGTCTCTCACAAGTACTAATTCTATCATTTTCTTATTCTAAATTACCTCTTTGCTTCTCTAGTGCATAAGAATTTAGCTAGTCTATGAATTTTACAATACCATGTTATATATAATACTGACAAAATTACTCAGGTATATTAAGTTATTTAATTGTATTATATTAGTTCTTTATATTTTTTTGTTCCAATTGGATTCTTTAAGTCTTAAAACGTATACGACGTTATCCTTTTTTGAGCCTTCGTTAAACTTTGTTAAAAAAAGCCTATGCGGCTGTTATTGATGTGGCTGTAAGAGTACTGACATGTCTATTTCAAATTGACTTTTAAATTATTAATATTATTTTTTAATTAATTTTTTATTAAAATTAAAAAACACCATATTGAGATGAACTGGAGTTCTTCTTCATCATCCCTTTACTCCTGCATCTCTCACTCCTTCTATGAAAGCAAATCATCATCCTACTTATCTTTCCCATAACCGTTCAACTTCAACCAATGAAACTGACGCTTTTCTATCAAATCTCAAAACATTTGTCTCTTCCTTTTATTACAGCGCCACCACCAACAACAGTTTCTTACAAATGATCGCGGAAACGGTCAATGGCCTCTTTATGTGCCACGGTGATGTCCTTGAACGCATAGTTAAAGGACCCTGGTACTTAAAGGATCCACCCTTTATTTGTGTTTCCTTCTCTGCATCCACCTCAAATTCACATTCACAAGCCAAAACGAAATATCCGAAAAGAGGTTTAAAATTACCAAGAAAGGAATGCAGAAGAAGAAATATGGTGTTGACGATGGGATGAAAAAATAATTATAAAATATAATTATTAATTTAAAAGTCTATTTGGACTTGACATGTCAACACTGTTACGAAAAACAACGTAGAGAAATAAAATGAATACAATCAGAGCATAAAAATTTAACGTGGAAAACACCAAAACCGAAAAAAAACCACAAACCGTTGTCTAATGACAACCAGATAATAACACTATGTGAATATTGTTACAACAAATAGACCTCTCTCAAACACCCCATGGCCCAGTACACCCACACCCTCCAAAGAAAATATTTAACTACATCTCACAACACTCTAAGACAAGAGTATAAGAGAAAAAAATAAGTCAAATACAAACATAAAGTGTTTATGACGAGTGTATCTTGTAACGAAGAACTCGATCCAATTATATAGCATTGGTCTCCCTCTTCCTTCACAAAACTAAGCAATGTGGGACTTTTTCAAGATGCAAATTTCAATCAACTCCAACAATCGCCACCTTGATTGTAATTGATCAACGAGACATCTTTCGCTTTCGTTGTCTACACCGGCAATCATAGTTCAAAAGAACTATCATACTCCATCGTAAAAAGTATACTTCACTTGAAGCTAAACAACTCCAAGAATTTTATCCATGCCGAAAGCCATCGACATAACTTCTTCAAGATGCTCAATTCCAATCAACTCCAACAATCTTCACTTTGATTGTAATTGATACACGAGACATCTTCTACCTTCATTGTCTACACTTGAAGCTAAATCACTCCAAAAATTTCTACATACCGAAAACTATCGACATAATTTCTTCAAGACGCTCAATTCCTATCAGCTCCAACAATCTTCACATTGATTGTAATTGATACACGAGACATCTTCAGCTTTCATTGTCTACACCGACAATCATAGTTCAAAAGAGCTATCATACTCCACCATAAAGAGTATATTACACTTGAAGCTAAACCACTTCAAGAATTTCTACATGTCGAAAGCCATCGACACAACACCTTGTGCAACCCCAATTATATCAACACATCCTTGACTTATATTTTCCACAAGCTAAAATTGATTCTTCCACCAAATTTCTCTATCAAACTTCTTTTCTGATGTGGAAAATCAGACAAAGCTGCAACCACAGAGCATACTAAGAAATTTATACCCCACCGAACCAAAAGCTTTGATACCAGTTGTTGGGAAAAACAACATAGAGAAATAAAATGAGCACAATCGGAGCACCAGAATTTAACGTGGAAAACTGCAAAACCGAAAAAACCACGAAACGATGTCTAATGACAACTAGAGAATAACACTGAAAATTTTTACAACACATAGACCTCTCTTTCAACACCCATGGCCCCAGTACACCCACACCCTCCAAAGAAAATATTTAACTACATCTCACAACACTCTAAGACAAGAGTATACGAGAAAAAAATAAGTCAAATACAAACTTAAAGTGTTTACGACTGGTGCATCTTGTAACAAAGAACTCGATTCCATTATATAGGCTTGGTCTCCCTTTGTTGACTCACCGTCATATGTATATTGTTGCTCAGTTTTAAAATCAAAATGCTAGTCTTTGTTTATGTTTCAGTCAGTTTTCACGGGGAAATAGCATAGATTACAATTGATGTCATTAGGATTGCATTGTAAGCTATTATCCTCTTCTCCGAAGCTTATTGTAAGAGAAAACATTTAATTTGATGTTTCGTCAACTAGCGAACCAGACAGCTTGCCTAGTGACGCAACAGATAAAACAAGAAAAAATTTTATGCAGTTTCGCGTCGTGACCTAGGCAAAATTTCTGCCATCGCGTCGTGATGGTCTGCAGATTTGACAGCAATTTAAGTGAAGAATCAGAAGTTTTTGGAGAATTCTTGGCTGCGAAAATAGGGTTTTGGAGCTGCGAAAAAGAGCAAGATTGGGAGCTTTTCTACACGTGGGAACAAGAAATTGAAAGATCCAATGTACTCCTCTTTGTGTAACTTCTCTTTTACCTTGTCTTTCAATACTTTGAACATGAGCAGCTAATTTTCTTAGGGTTAGGAAGAGATTAATCTGTCCAAAACTATCATGTGATGCCATTGTTATGATCAATACAATTTAGTTATCCTTTTTAAATTTTCCTTTACCTCCGTTGTTATTGCTTTACAATAATTATTGTTGTTGTGATGAATTAGGGTTTACTTTCACCATTGGAAGATGGTTTATGTTTTCTGGAAATTGGGGTTTAAGGTCATGAGTGTGATGATTATAGGAAATGACATTACTATCATGAATTCCGTTAATTCTCTGTGTTTAATGCTTTGTTTAGTGGTTATTCACTTAAGGAATTAGGGTTCCTATTAGATAAAAGGGGTTTTTAGGCAAGAGATTGTCCTAAATCTTTAATAACTGAATTGAATCTTTAAATTGGGTAATTAAATTGGAATTCATCAATGGTATAGTGCATGATAGTGTAGGGGAGAGGATTTGATTCCTTGCCACTTTTACTCTCGAATTTTATTCACAAATAATCTGTTTTCGGTTACTATCAATTACCAAATATTTAATCATATTATAACTAATAGTTGCCTAACTTGCTTAGTGGATAATAACTCTCAATCCATGTGGATACGATTAGTGGTTCTTACTATTTTGTTATTACTTGCAACGATTCGGTACACTTGCTGAAATCTTAACACCCTCTTCCTTCACAAAACTAAGCAATGTTGGACTTTTTCAAGATGCCAATTTCAGTCAACTCCAACAATCTCCACATTGATTGTAATTGATCAACGAGACATCTTCCGCTTTCATTATTTACACCGAGAATCATAGTTCAAAAGAACTATCATACTCCACCATAAATAGTATACTTCACTTGAAACTAAACCACTCCAAGAATTTTATCCATGCCAAAAGTCATCGACATAACTTTATCAAGATGCTCAATTCCAATCAACTCCAATAATCTTCATTTTGATTGTAATTGATACACGAGACTTCTTCTACCTTCATTGTCTACACTGACAATCATAGTTCAAAAGAACTATCATACTCCACCATAAAGAGTATACTTCACTTAAGCTAAATCACTCCAAGAATTTCTACATGCCGAAAGCCATCGACATAATTTCTTCAAGACGCTCAATTCCTATCAACTCCAACAAACACTGTAGGAGTCCATTACAGCCACGTCATTGACGTTAGTGCCATGCGGGCTTGTTTGGAACGGGGAATAAGAAAACGTTAACAGTGTTAACGTTGTGTAATTTTTTTCCTGATAAGCAATGATTCATTGATCAGAGCATTAGGGATGCTCAAAACCGCAAGTACAAAAGGAAATCACAATTTGTTGATATAAGTAAGAGCATTGTTCCACCATAGAGGCGGAGACAAGCTAGAATCTCTTCCCACCCCAAAAATAAACCATCACCAAGACAAGTACTTGATATGTGCCACAACCAAATCAATCTTGGCTTCTTCTCCTCTAAAACAAACTCCATTCCGGGCTAACCAGAGACGAATGGAAATTTCTCCTCATGCATCAATTTTTATTTGTGATTTTCATTCCCCATGTCCCTAGTTAAGTTTGGTTTGGAGCGCATCTCATCCGAAGAATTTTACGGTAGTTGCAAAAAAGAGACACCAACAAGTTGTCAACCAGAGTAAATACCGCACCTTCTTAGCTTTTTTTCCTCTACAAAAGTTGTCAAACAGGATAAAGTGTTGAGATAAGTTATAGGAATTAGGCAGCTCGATATCGGGTCAGCGCCCAACCTCACTCCACACCTTGTGAGAAAAATCACAATCTAGAATCAGATGTTGGACTTCCTCTCTGACGTTGTTACAAAACACACTGACTGCTCCTTCCTCCATATGGATGATATGTTGTCTCACCAACAAGTCTCGAACTGGTAATGAATTAGTAAGTAATCTCCATCCAAAAATCAGAATTTTCTATGGAATTAAAGTCTTCCAAAGGGCTTTATAATCAGAAAAATCACTTTCACTAACCACTGGAAAACTTGGATTGGATGACAGTAGATATTGGTAACAAGAGTGCACTGAAAAACATTTTGAAGACTCTAAGATCCAGCTCCAAAAATCGGCTCCATCACAATTTAAGCTCACTTCCCTTAAAATATCAAGCAGCACTCTCCCTTCATCACTATGAAGTTGAACATCGTTTAAAACCGAGGACAGGTTCCAATGCCAGCAACTCTGATGCCACGCTCCCAATTCCACAATCTTCGCATTCTTATTAGAACAACCTACAAAAATATTAGTGAAATCCAGTTTCAACAGACAGTGCCCAATCCAATGGTGGTGCCAAAAATTCACATTACAAGCATCACCCAAGCCATATAAATCTTCGGCGCCTTATAAAACGATAAAAATATGGAGAATGCTATTTAAAATAGAGTTGATAAGAGTTACCCGACCACCCATAGATAAATATCGCCCTTGCCACAAGGCAAACCTTTTACGAAGCTTATCAATCACCAGTTTCCAAGTTGAACTCCTTCTTGGGTTTGCCCCTACGAGAACACCCAAGAACTTGAAAGGAATAGATTCCGTGCGACAATGAAGGAACGTTGAAGCCGAATGCATAAAATCCTCCGGAACATTAATCCCAATAGGTTTACTCTTATGAAAATTGACTTTCAATCCCGATACAAATTCGAAACTTCTTAGGATCGCTTTGATACTCCAAAGGTTCCCCATGTAGCTTTTCCCATCATAATAGTATCATCGACGAACTGTAGGATAGAAAACTGGAGATTATCGTGAACCATAAAATCAACAAAGGAAGGGCGAAAGAGGATCTCCTTGCCGGATACCTCGACAAACTTGAAAATCTTTTGTCGGACTATCGTTAACCAACACTGACATGGAACTGGACAATACACAAGCCTTCACCAACCTAGTCCACTCCGAACTAAACCCCATTCTCTCCATCATATACACCAAAAACCTCCATGAGATAGAATCGTAGGCCTTTTTGAAATCCACCTTAAACATCAAACAATCATCCTTCTTTCTCTTTGCCAAATCTACAATTTTGTTCACCACCAACACACCATCTAGAATGTTGCGACCTCCCAAAAAAGCAGATTGGCACTTAGAGAGAACTCTCTTCAATCTACTAGTTAACACATTTGCAATGATTTTGTAAATACAACCAATCAAACTAATGGGTCTAAACTCCCCCAAACTTTGGGGATGATCATTTTTGGGGATGAGTGAGATAAAAGATGTTGAGATTTCTTTTAGTAAAGAAGCCTTCCTATAAAGTTCATTAAACAAGGCCACTATTTATTCACGCAAAAAATCCCAACACTCCTTTATGTAATTTAAAGGATCTAAGTGGGACAAAAAACATAATGAACCGGCCAGTACAATTAAATAACTCAAAAGACTCTGGAAGTAATTTTGCTTATTATATATTGAGGATGAAACTTACTTTTACATGGAGAAACAAATATGCCTTAAACCAGTTGCTATTGGATGATACCTCTTGTAAATGAATAAACATAAATTAATTTAATTACTTGCACAAAAAAAAAGATTTAATTTAATTACATAAGAAGGGGAAAAAACTAGCGAAACAGTAGTATACGGAAGAAAAATATTAGGAAAGTGGAATTATGTCACTAGTTTCATATACCAGCGAAAATATTTTTTCGACAAAAAGGTAAAATACAATTTCATATAGAGAATAAAATTTAAAAATACCAGCATCGCTTCCGTAGCATAGTGGTAGTGCGTTCGCTTCGTAAGCGAAAGGTCGCGAGTTCGATCCTCGCCGGGGGCTGTATTAAATGTATTTACTAAATTTTGTTTTTATTCCGAGTGCCGTAGTTTTCAGGCCTATTTGAGCTTTTTTGGTCAACGGGCCTAATTGGGCTGATCCATTACACTTTTCTTAAACAAAATATATGACGTGGGCTCAAGATTTCAAGGCCTAAAATCTCTCTTTGACTGGCTTTCAGCACCCCTCTTTACTCTTTTTTTTACATTCTAACAATCGAGTTGTCGGAAACCATATCCCTTTCCGAGAGGAATTAAATTGTCACAATGTAAAAAAGGGGCTGTTGTGTGCTGTAGGGAAAAAGGGTTGCTAGAAATTGTTCTCAATCTCCTTTACTTTGAACAACGAGTGGGACAGTGTGAGATATTTTTTTTTGTTACAGAAAGTTTAGGTGAGTTAGGTTCCGGGGGCTCACCAGGGTTAAGACAAGCCTCACGGCTCTTTGATCGCTTATATAGGTACTTACAAATCATCCACTAAAGAGGAACCATGTGGGACGTCAAATTTACAAGTGGATTCCTAATAGAGGGACGTCAAAAATAATACAATTAGTGCTCATATTGAGACTTTCCTTAGCTAAGGTGTCGGCTGGGATGTTGCTATCACGGTCAATGTGTTTCCATTTGACTGAAGAATGTTGCTTAAGGAGCTCTCTAATGCCACATAACAAGTCGTAATGGGGAAGAAGTTGGGATTCCGATGCCATAAGCAGCTCAATTGCCCTGGAGGAGTCAGATTCCACCACTAGATTTCGAAATCCTTTCCCCCAAGCAATACAAATACCATGGTAAGTTCCCCAAAGTTCTGTTTCCAGGATGCTACAATAATTAAGCTTATGCGAGGAACCAAAAACAAAGGATGCTTTCGCATCTCGCGCAACACCATCACACCCGGCATGATTTCCTCCATCCGTGACGGAACCATTGCAACAGATAGAAATAAAACCATGAGGAGGAGGGCACCAATTCCGGGATCTCAGAGAGCCATTACCGAAACCATTTATCTGCAGGATTTTTGTTTTATCTTTTGCTTGCGAGATCGCCAAATTTTGGTTCTGAGTTTGCCAATATATTGCTTCTGGGTTTTCGATCTAGTTATCGAAGATTAGCATATTTCGGGATTGCCAAATCGCGTTAAGCGCAACGCCAAAAACAGTGGCCCAGTTTTCAATTCTGACTTGATTACGCTACAGATTATGGAGCAGCCACTCGCACCAGTTGTTTTCCTGGAAGAACAGGATTGATTGAGTTGAGTCGAGGATGTTATTCCAAATTGGGATTCTGATCTTGCAATCTCGAAAGTAGTGTAGGAGAGTTTCATCCCTCTCCTTACTATTAGTGTACATTAGCTCCTGGTCCAAGTAAATATAAACCCTTCCAAAATATGACTATTTCTTCGTACTTTATTATTCTAATTTAGTACATTATTGCTATAGTTGTTGACGTGTGATACTCACTCTTTGGACAGTAACACAACAAGTCTAGTCACGAAACAATGCTAATGTGGTAGTCCAATGCCACGTGTCAGTGACTTCAATAATAAATTATTAATTATCATAGTTTAACAAGGTTATCTGATGAAGGTAGTTGAAATCACAGTATGTAGGAATCATATTAGCGATAAAATGTGGGTATACCATGGTAATTAATAGAACTACTTGTACTTCTTTCGGCTTTTCTTATATGCAACCATAAAACTTTTAATGCAATTTTGGTTTATAGATTGAATGGAAATTGAACAAATGGGCAAAAATTGCACAGCTGTGAGACCTAAAGGACTCAGTTCGCTCAAATAGATTTTGAAGGACAATCACGTGATAATGATATACTTAAAGGACATAATTCGCTCCGTTAAAATATGAGAACCAGAATCATACGTTCATGAATTTCTTATTTTATTATTATTTAATATAATAAATATTAAATTAATTAAAGATATTTATGATTATAATAATTTTAAAATAAAACTTATTCAAAAATAAGAATTATGAAAAAACTTAAATCGACATATTCAAAAACTTTTATGATCCTCCCTCATGAGAACTCAATTGTCTCTTCGTTCTCGTTCAGATCTCTCATCGTCTCTTCGAACCCTAGTTAGCTAATCATCGCATCTCTGGGTTCTTCGACGAACACTGCTCGACACCGCCTTCTCATTCTCTCTGGTGCGCTGCTCCACAATTCCTTCTATGAGTTCGTTTCAGTTTTTGTTTCAGATTTCATTTCGGATTTCGTTTCAGTTCTTTTTAAATTTCGTTTTCCCTAATTCTTCCACAGAATTTGTTTTTTTTGTAATTGCTATGACTAATACCCCCGAATTTCTGTAGATCTGGATGTAAAATCAATGGAGTAATCAGGATACCGGGTACTTGTTTCTAGTTTGTTAGGGTTTCACATTTTTTTGCTTATTTATGATATTCTGTTTTGTTCGACAGATGAGAAGGTACCTGTTTTGTTTTCTAATTTATGATTATCTGAAACTTTAGTAAGTATTTTAACCTTCATTTCATCATATTTTCTGTTTTATAATTTATAATCCTATTAGCCTCAAATACAAAAGCCCCCTTCTGATACTCCTAAACAGATGAACTTTAGCTTAGTATGAGTACATAAATGGATTCACGCAAAAAACAGTACATAGATGGTGTGGATCAATGTTGTGACAATATGGCTAGAGTTTAAAGTCGGGTGTCAGTGTAATGCGACTTTAAAAGTGTTCCACAAAGACCAGAAATACTGAATAAAAGGGGTAATTAAAGTCGGATCTTGTTTGTCCGACTTAAAAAACAGACTTCTTAAGTCGGATCTTCATCCGACTTTAAATCTTCGCCTTTTCTAAGTCGCCCTGATAGAAGTCAAACTCGCATCCGACTTTAAAAGTCCAAAATATCCGACTTTAAATCCCGTTTTTCCACTAGTGATTTCTTTCTCCCTCTTCCAATTTTATTAGGTTTCTGATTGTTGTACCCTTGTTTTGGTCATCATATACTCATATTCTTGTTAGATTTATTTTATTTCATTTTTAAATTAAAAAGGGATAGAATCGTTTTTGGGCTTATTCGATTATTATTACTATGAAATCATAATTGAATGGCCCAATTTGCAATAAAATGAATAAAGCGCACAAATTTGACTGAAAATTAACAAGTTTATTAAGGGGTGTTGCTTTTCCCCACTCCCAAACCTACTTTCCGACCTCCCCAACACACTCATTATCTTGATACACAGAAGCAATTTTACCCGTTATGTATCAAGATACCGAGTGGTTTGGAGAGATGAGAAATTAGCTAGGAAGGAGTGACTGGGTCCAAACCCAATCCATACACGGAATTATGGATCCAAAACATACAAAACTAAAAATGGCTCAAAATTCTTAAAAAGGAATTTTATATCTGAATTTTAAAAAAATATTCCAAAAATAAAAAAAATGGGAAAACTACAAAAATACAAATTAATAAGAGATTATCCAGATTAAAAATAAAAATAGTACATACAACAAAAAGATAGAAAATACAAATTTGAAAAGTTATAGAAAATATATATTATCCAGATTAATAAGAGATTAGGTGCTCCAGTAGTTAAACTTTCATCGTTAACCTTTTTTTCGATAAGTAAAAGTGATTTATTAAAGAATGTCTAGTTCCAACATCACATGTGCGGGCTCTACCCACCTTCGATGAAGGGTTGCAGACAGCACACTACAATCATTTACTAGAAAAACTAGACCAAAACAAATACAACATCAGTCTAAGTAGAACGCTAGAGGCTCCCAAGTGATGAGGGAGATACACCATAAGCACGAGATTCATCGTTAACCTAATTTTTCTAACCTAGCTATACATTACATTAGGAAGGTTTTATTTTTTTTGTCGGTAGACAGAGTGATAAGATTTTAAATTCAATTGAACTAAAATTAGAAAAATAAAAATACATTAAAAAATCAGAATCATCAAAAAGGGGGTAAAGAACCAGCCGACCTTCCTCTTTATCAAACCCTACCTACACAGAATTAAAGTATAAATAGAGCAACAACTCAAGGAGAAAAAAAGGGAGAATTTGTGAAAAAATTTACCATCTAGAAAAGTATTAGAGACCTTTATCAGATGTCCTAATATTCAACTATGTGTAAAAAAGAAAGAGAGCAAACTGAAAAATAAAAGGAAAATAAACATAAACCTTACCTTTGATGGCAGATTATTGCGTCGGAGATATTCCTCTCTGACCGAAAATCACATCTCCTCTTGTCTCTCCCCTTGCTCAGATCTCTCTAGCATCCTTTCAATAAGCATGACAACATAATCCGAACCCGCGGGTACCCACCCGAACCTGCCCCGAGTTTGACGAGAAAATCCGCTTTGACCGGGAACGAGTTTGGGTTCGGGGATGTCGATACCCACCCCGTCCCCGCCTCGAACCCGCTCGACAAAACATAAATTTGTGGCGGAAACGGGTATCCATGGAGAACCTGTCCCCGTTTGGGACAGAGTTGGGGGATGCAAAACCCGACTCCGATAGAGGTAGGGGCGGGGACGGGGAATGCCAAACCCGCCCCCCGACCCGCCCCGTTGCCATGGCTACCTTTCAGTCACACACCCAGAGGTTGAGGCACTAGAGAACCCGCTGGTGCCATTGCCACTCCAGATTTTTCAATTCTAATAATTACTTGTATAGATTGTATTGTGTTTTTTTTTTGGCATTCAACTTAATATTTCCATTTTTCTTCACCGGAATAGTGCATTATTCCCATTTCCTTTCCTTTGCCTTCTACATCGTTTCCCCTTTTCTTTTTGACAGAAGTGTAACAATTATTAAAAACTTAGAATTTGTAATGCTCATATTTTGTGAAATATGTTTATTTATTTAACTTTGCAGCGGATAAATTTTACCGGAGAAGATAGCATCTAATTAACTTTTACAAAAGAACAGTAAAATATTATAAAGGGATATTAATTATGACAAAGATATTTTAATTTCGATCTTTTATACATTTAATTTGTTAGGAATATTATTAATTAGCTATAAAGGGGTGTGTATTAATTGTTTTAGTTCTTCTTAGATTTTATGTTACCTCTTTCAACTTGTTTTGTTATATATTTCTTTTAGTATTAGTTTTATATTAACCTTTTTGGATTTTTTTTAGATAAGCAATACTTCATTGATAAAACACTAGGGGTGCTCAAACCAAAACAACAAAAGTTACATATTGGTTAGGCAATGAAGTGGATCAAGCCACCAATCAGAGATATCAAAATTTAAATTACAATGGAATCTATAAACCAGCCAACTCCAAGTTAACTGCTTGATGCGAGAAAAAATAGAGTCAATGTTGGGATCCTCGGTCTTGAAGATAAGAGCATTCCTAGCCAACCAAATGCTCCAACAAGTAGTCAACCAAATTAAGTACTTTATTTGCTTAGCCTTTTACCTTTAGACAGCTTCCCCCACCAAAGACAGTGATCGATCAAGCTGTTGGACCCCACGTGATCGATCCTAAGCCAAGCAGAAACCCGCTACCAAATATCTGATGCAAAAGTGCAGTTCAAAAAAAGGTGAAGATGCGATTCAGCTTCGTTCCAACACAGAGGACAAAGAGCATCAGCATCCGATGCGATAACAAGACGGTGTCGTAAATTTCCATGAGTTGGCAAAGAGTCCCTAAGTAATCGCCATCCAAAAACAATAACCTTAGAGGGAGCGACACATCTCCATAATTTTTCCAACAGCTTATATAAATCATTTTGATCGCTCCCCATTACCTCCCGAAGCAACTATTTATAACAACAAACGGACGAAAATTTTTTTTGAGGCCTCAAGCTTCCACACCCAACTATCTTCAATCTCTTGGCAAAGAGTCACAGGGGCCAAAATCTGCTGAATACTTGCAGCCTCCATTTGATTGATACTAAATTGAGAAACCAACCAAGACTCATTCCAACGCCAGACTCCATCCCGCCACCCTCCGTAGTCCCGCACAACCACACGGCTGGAGTCACGCACTGCCCAAAGAGAAGGAAAAAGCCGAGAAAAAGAAGAAGTTCCCAGCCACACATCATCCCAAAAATCCACCGAAGCACCATTCCCCATCCTGCGAAAAGCTTGCTGGCCGAATGTAGCTGGAGGTGGAAATGCAAGATCAAGCAACAAATCACGCCACCAAATAGAACCAACGACACCTCTTCTTAAAGCACCCTCCGACCGTTGTATAAAAGCATCATTGAAGTTTCCATATCTATGAAATAATAAACCTTTCCAAGGAGCGATATCATCAACGAGAGCCCTCCACTTCAACTTACTTAAAAGAGCCACATTAAATAATTCTAAGTTTTTGATACCGAGGCCTCCTTCATTCTTCGGTTTACAAACCTTGTCCCAAGCCACCCAATACATGCCCCTATCTCCATCATTGATTTGCCACAAAAAATCTCTTTGAATTTTGACCATCGCATTAATAACAAACTTCGGTGCTTTGTAAAAAGAAAAGAAATACAATGGAATACTATTTAGCACCGAATTAATAAGAGTGACTCTACCTCCAATTGAAAGATGGCGCCCCTTCCATGAAGCTAACCTTTTTCTAAGCATATCAAGCACCGGCTTCCACGTTGTTGCCCTTCTCGGATTAGCCCCAACCGGAATCCCCAAGAACTTGAATGGGATGGACTCCATTTTACAATGAAGGAAAGTAGAAGCGGAGTCAAGAAATTCCTCGGAAGTGTTATTACCAATGATCTTGCTCTTATGAAACTTCACACGCAAACCGGAAACCAATTCAAAGCTTCTTAAGATTGTCTTGATGGCCCACAAATTATCCCAAGATGGCTTCCCCATTAGCATCGTATCATCCGCAAATTGCATAATAGAAAATCGAAGAGAAGCATTAATATCATAACCCACAAAATAGCCAACCTCCACCGCTTTAGCTACTAAAGCCGACAAGCGCCCTTCCGCCACAATTAGGAACAAAAAAGGGGAAAGAGGATCCCCTTGTCTCAAACCTCTATACGCCTTAAAATCATTAGTGGGACTCCCATTAACCAACACCGAAAAAGTAGTATTACATACACAGGACTTCATCCAAAGGATCCATTTTTAGGAAAGCCCATCCGATCTAATATATAGAACAAGAATTTCCACGAGATGGAATCATACGCCTTCTCGAAATCAACTTTAAATAACAAACATTCATCCTTCGATCTCTTAGCATAATCAAAACCTTATTAACCTTATTAACACTACGGAGCACCTTCTTGAGCCTATTTGCCAACACTTTTGCCAAAATTTTGTAAAGAGACCCTATCAATGAAATCGGTCTATACTCCCCCAAACCTTGGGGGTTATCATTTTTGGGAACCAATGCAATAAAGGTTGCGCCAACGACCTTAGGGAGAAAAGCCTTATCATGAAACTCATTAATGAAATCGACGACATCCTTTTTCAACAAATTCCAACACAATTTGATGAAGCTCATGTTAAAACCATCCGGCTCGGGACTCTTATCGCCATCACACCTCCACACTTCCTCCCTAATTTCTTCTTCCGAAAAAGGTTCAATCAAGAAATCCATATCATCCCGGAGAGCTGGCTAAAAGTAAGACCACCAAGAGTGGGGCGAAATTGACAAGACCCCACAAAACAGTTTTCAAAATGATGTTTAACCGTATTCTTCACTTCCTCCACCTCCTCTAACACCTCCTCTAACACCTCCCCACTACTCCTCAAAAGCAACAAACTACAACAGCGCCTTTTAAATTTTAAAAGGGAATGGAAATACCTTGAATTCATGTCACCTTCCTTGATCCAACGAGCACGAGACTTTTGCGCCAAAAAAGATTCATTTGCTTGAATTTGATTCCAAAAAGAAATTGAGACCTGCTTTCGATTATTAACCAAAGCGCTATCCCACCCCCCCACTTTTTTTGGATATGTAGTGTATGTGAAAATTTAAGTCTTCTCTATTAAATCCCAATTTTTAAACTTGTTCCTTCCAAAGTTAAAATTCTTGCTCCGAAAATTTTGGAACACAAACCGTAACATCCTTAAATTTAGATGTCATAAATTTAGAATGTTAACCATTTCAATAAAAATCAGAGTTGCGAACCTACTTAAGGAATTGAACAAAACATGACTTGACGGAAGGAAACCATCATAACTTACTCCCAGAGGTATAAAATACCAAAACGAGTACTTAATGACATAACTGAGAACAGTTCAAGATGAGTCATTACTTAAAAACTTGTTTAAATCCGAAAGTACGGTTTGCTTCTTACAATAACTATGATTATACAATCAAATGTGAAAACCTCATAATAATACGTATTACAATACTAGGGTAGACTAAGAAAATGTAAACTTGATCCCTAAGGATCCTTTAAACTCTTGTAGCCCAGTTCAACAGCTACTACTTCTTTATTTGCTTGGTCGTGCCCTACTCATCTGTAAAACACCACAACATATACAGTGAGATTTACAATCAAGTGAGTTCTTTCGGGACCCCTCACTCTTAATCTCTCGATGTTTTACTTAACTTTTCTCTTATCTTAGCACAACCCCGGACAATCACTACGCGATTTCCCCGGAGAACCCACCCGACAATAGCTATTGCCGAGTCAACTTATTATGGGCCTAGGCTTAGGGCTCATAACTTCCCCTCCCCTAGTATGCTCTTTACTCAGGATCGTCATCCCATTGGTGTTTTATGCTTTACTTGACTCTTAGGTCTACTTTCTCACTCGATTCAACATTACTCGGTTCACTTATAAACCATACTAGAATTTTAGTCACGTTGCATTACAATTATACATGATTTCAAACTCAATAGACCTCAATTAACATTGGGAAGGGATAAGGAAGGGATTGGGGAAATGTTTGATTCAAAGGGAATACCTTTTAAAGGAATTAGATATGAGGATTGCAAAACAATTTATTCTGGGACAGTAGGAAACACGGCTACCCGTGTTTTAAAACACCGCAAGTGTTTTAAAACACTGATGGCTGTGTTTTAAAACATGGCCATGTTTTCTGCGTTTTCTGACTAACGGCAGAAAACACGGCAGCCAGTGTTTTAAAACATGGCCATGTTTTCTGCAGTAGCCTAAATTCCCTTTTCTTTATACTCTGTTTTTCATGGATAAAAATCATTCCTTTGGATAACATCATACCAATCATAGACACCAACAATGGACAACATCGTTGTAACATATTTAAGCACAAATAGGCCAAGCACAACAAAACAACAATGCCATTCCAAACATCACATGCATGAGGCCCATTTCGAAATCAACTCAATCTTTTGTGAAAATCATACAAACAAAAACTATCTAAGGTAAAGAACTCACTCGGAATGCTAAGAAAATCAAACATGCAGGTGGGATGATGACTCTCTCTTCTCAAGACAGCTCCTATGACACCAACCAAGAATGCTATGTTGCTCCTCACTCCAGAACAGCCTCCCTAGCTCCCCATCCATGTCCCCAAACTCACATGCAAGCTCCAAAAATGTTGACTTCAGCTCCCCAAACTCCATGCAAGTTCGAATCATCAAAGGATTAGAAGGGGTTTCGAAACTCAGTTTTTGGTTTGAAATTTATGGTTTCAGTGAAAGAGGGAATGTGTAGAGATGAAACCAAAGAGAAAAATGTAACATGGAATTGAGGTATTGAGAGTTTGGATTGTGTTTAGAAGTTTCAAGCTTGCTTCTCTCTTCACTCTCCTCTTTCTTCCCCTTCGACTTCCCTTTCTCTCCCTCTAGCCCTTGTCTCTTTTTGATTGAATGAGAGTTGGGAAATTGAAAACACCTCCTCTTTTCTAATGTCAGCTAGTGGGGGTTACTTATAGGGAGAGTTAGCTCAAGGAAATGCTATGGTGTGGCATGTTCCCTAAATTATTTCTTTTTTCACAAATTTCATTTCTACCCCCATCCTTAATCTATTTCTTATTTTTACCCCAATTTAAATCAGTTAGTCGAACCTTATTTTCCCTCCTTATTCCTTGCGCCGTCTCACTTCTAAACTAACAAACAAGTACACAATGCATACAAGTATAGTACTTAGGCAATCAACTCATGATATTACTGTTGCATTCGAAAAATCCGGAGGATCTCTCGCGTTCAATGCATACATTGAAAAAACCCTTAAAAATGAAAATGGTCTTGAAAACCAGATTTTGCGTTCGGGAGTCGATTATGCGCGGGGAAGGTATTAGCACCCCACGACATTCTTTCGAAAAAGGTTACCTCTGATTAATTGTGCAAACTTATATTAACTTTCAAAAATATTTATTTCCCATTTATAATGAAAAGAGTTTAAAAAAGACTAAACAAAAAATTATTATTTTTGGTTTAATTGAAAACTAAAAAGAAGAAACACTTTTAAAAAAGACTTAAAAAGATTTTCTATTATTGCACTTGACAGAAAATGTTTGTGTGTTGATGTTTTTTATTATTTCAATGTTTTTGAAATTGGCGGGCGTTCGTAATGACCAAACAGATAAATCCAGAGTGGTCACCACTAATAGCCTATTTGAAATGTAAGGTGTTCACAATGTTCAAACGAGTTAAACCCAGAGTGAGCATAGCAAATAACCGATTTGGGATTGGGTGTTTGATTATTTGAAAATGTTTGATTGGAAGCATGATCTAAAAAAAGGTTAAAATTGTGTGAAAATGAGTTGGACTTATTAGTTTGTAAAATGTGTGAGGATGAGTTGGACTCGTTGGTTAGTGAAAGTAAAACGAGTGGGACAAAACCTAGACTCAAATGAGTTAGAAACATAAAAGATATGGTGCAAAGTAATTAATATTTATTAGAGAATAAATAAATAAAATGATGAATAGCATTGATGCTTTATTAGAAAAGAAATAAGAAAAGCATACAATAACAAGATGAATGGGAAGTAGGACGTAAAATAAGGGATGGGGGTTCGATAGGTTAAAAGAAAAAAAGGGGGGGGGGGGGGGGGTAAGTGTTAATAAAAATAATAGGAGTGCGAATTAGAAGTGGGGTTATGTTTCAACCACGAAATCTACGTAGGAAAAATAGGCCCATGTTCTAAAATAAGAGGAGGTGCAGCAAATGAATTGGTGGTGTAAAAACTAGGTGGTGGTGCTTTGAGCTCGACAGCAACGCAAGTGCTGTTATTTTTTTTTTGCTTTTAAATTTTGATTTTAATAATAAACAAAAAAATAATAAATGAGTCAAAAAAATGAGAAATAATAAAGTAATAAAATATAATAAAATGAGAAGGGCTTTATGAGCCACACACGGGTTCCAAATGAAACCCTAAAATACCAAATGTAAATGCTGCGTGCAGCAGCTATGAAGGAAAGGCCAAACTGGCCATATCAACATGAAAAAGAAAAAAAACAGAGAGAGAAAGAAGCAACCGAGGGAGGTGAAGGAGGAAGCTCATGATGAGTGGTGGTATGGATGACGGTGGTGGCTGTTTGGTGGTCGTTGTGGTGCGAAAGTGGCCTTTTGACGGTGGTGGCCGTTTATGGTGTGTTGCGCCCGAAAAAGTCCCCGAAGGAGAACCTTCCTCGTTCACAACTTTTCTTAAGACAATGAAGCCGCCACCAATATTTATTAAGGAAAATATTAGGAAAACCTTCTTTGGAAAGCGATTGGTCTTGCGAAACTAGAGATTAGGGTTCGGGGGTCGGTTACGCGCAGGAAAGGTGTTAGCACCCCACGCGTCCTCTCTATTGAGAGGGAACCTTTAATTAAATGTGTGGTTTTAGTGTGTTGACTTGAAAATACTTAATTTTGCCTCTCTACTTCTTATTGAAAAATTCTTAATGAAAATCTTTATTTATTATGAAAAAGGGGGAAAAATGGTTTTTTTAGAAAAAAACGCTTGACGAGACATGACCCGCTCCTACGTATCTCCCGGTGCGATGGAGAACTCAAAGCTACGTAGTTCTTCTTTATCCTAAAAAAAAGGTTTTTGTCTTTTATCTTTTTAGTGAATTTTTGAAATAGGACGAGCATTTAGTGAATGATTAAACTAACCAAGGTTATGGGTAATCACCGCTAAGTACTCTTGAAAATGAGAGTCACTACCGCCAGTCAGACGAACAAAGGTTCTGATTGACTATTAGTAGCAACCCATTTTTTATTTGTTCTTTTGAAAGTGGTTTTTGAAAGAGATTGATTGGCACGAATGATCAAACTAACAAAGGTAATGAGTGATCATCGCTTGTTGTTCTTTTGGGAAAAAGACATCGCCACCAATGGCTAGACAAACAAAGGTTCTGATTAGCCACTAGCGACGATGGGTTGAAAATGATTTTAGAAAGGAAAATGTTTTTGTTCTAAAAATGATTTTGGTTTGCGAAAGTGATTCTTTTTTGTTACGAAAATAATTCTTTTCTTTTTATTATGCAAATGCTAAACCTTTTATGAGTGCGCTTGACGAGAATGTGACTCGCTCCTACGTATCCCAAATGGGAATCAAAGCGACGTAGTTCTAACGAGCCTTGAAAATGAAAAATCCTTTTGATGATGTTTTGGAAAATGAAGAGCGTTCATAATGATCAAACTAACAAAGGTTATGGGTGATCATTACTAACACTTGTCGTGATTTTTGATGCTTGGGAAAATATCTTTTGAAATCGAAAGCATTCATGATAATCAAACTAACAAAGGTTATGGGTGATTATCACTAGCACTCCATTGTTAATAATCATGCAAGCAGATGCTTCGCAAGACTATTAACTAAGTTTCGATTTTGAAAAGTTTTCGCAATTGGATTAATTTTTGTTCGGGGAAACATTTATCCATTATTGGGAAAAAAAGGTTTGTAAAAAAAAAGGTTCGCTTAGGGAAAAGAAACGAAATGAAAAAAAGAACAGGGGGTGCAGCAGTAAAATAATGGTGTAAATAAAAGGAGGGGTGCATTATTAAAACTGGGGTGCAGATAGCGAGCAGCCCAGTTCCCGTACTGGGTTCAGCGGCCCAAGAAACCTGGGCCTCTCAAAGGGGAGTCTCACGCAGCAAATGAAGAGGTGCGGTTAGTAAACGTAAAAAAAAAACTTACTATAAAAGCCTAAATGAAAACTGATACTCTGATTTCCCCAACCCTAATCTCCCTTCACTCACTCACGGCGCCGGACTCCCCCCCTTTCTAACCCTAAAAAAAAATTTCTTTCTCTCTCTCTTCTTTGCCTTCTCCGTCTCCTCTCATCTCCTCTCTTCTCTCCACCGTCCCCCTCTCATCTCCTCTCTTCTCTCCACCGTCCCCCTCTCATCTCCTATCTTCTCTCCACCGTCCCCTCGCCTTCAAATTCCTTCTCCCTCACAGATCCGTCACTCTCTCACCGACCCAAGCCTTAGTCGCCCACCCCTTTCTTTTCTCACCAAACCGCAACACTCTCTCCTCCTCCTTAACCTTCGTTGCCCCTTTTTTCACCGATCGGTGCTTTCCTCCGAAAGACGCCGTGTTCTCCCCTCTCTAAACCGTCGCTTTAAGCCACGGGGTGTTGGTTCGGCGGTGGATGGTGGCGCGTTGGCTCGGTGGTTGTCGCGAAGGGAGGGGTGGTCCGATGGCTGTTCGGGATGGTTGTTTGTTAGGGGGTGATGAGAGCTACGGTTGTGGGGTGGTGTTTGGGTGGCGTGAAGGGTTTAACCGTGGTGGTGGTGGTGGTTGGGCGGATCTGTGACGGTGGTTTGGCCGTGATGGTGTTCGGTGGTGAGGAGAGAGAGAGAGGAGGGGTACGGTTTGGCGGTGGCTGGCTGGGATGGTGTTTGGGTGGTGAGGAGAGCTACGGTGGTTGGCTGGTCGGCGGTGCGATGGTGACTGGCCGTGGGGGTGTTGGTGGCTGTTCGTAGTGGTAGGTGGACAGTGGCTTGAAGGGTCTGGCAGTGATGGTGGTGGCCGTTTGGTGGTACACGGTGGCCGGAGGTAGTTTCTACCCTTCTCTTTTATTTTGGTTGCTGTTTTTATTATTTTTTTTGTTTCTGATGCCCCTTTTTTTGTTTTGTTTTTTTTTAAAACACATACAAAACATATATTCACATGTTTACTGTATTTATTTGATTAACAACTATTTCAGAACCTACTCATAAACATGGATGCACATTTATGTATAAGCTTAAAAAGGAACGAGAAACAACCTTTTACTCCAGCTTCTGAACTTCTCTTCTTATCTTGCTGTGTTACCGCTGCCCTTTCCTTTTCTGGACTGATTGCTGTGAATTCTTGCTTGTGTGTATGTTTAGTGTGTGTATTCAGTGGCTCTATCTGTATTTTTGTGTTTGTGAGTGTGCTGAAACTGTGTGTGTCTCCCCCTCAAACTGATTTCTGTGCATTTGTATTTATAGGCAGGGAAATGTGGTGTAGGAGAAAGCAAAAAAAAACCTCCTGGGTATTGAAGGTTGCTGGGTTTAGAGGGGGGTGGCGTGGAGCAGTGGATGATGTGAAGCAATGGGTGGCTTGGAGCAGACTTTTGCTGCTTGCTTGTAAAATTTGTGCTAACTTTAGCCAAAAATGGGAAAAAAGTGAAGAACAACAAAAAGGAGATGGCTCTAATGCTGAAAATACATACACAGCAAAACATTTAGTTTTTATTTATTTATTTTGTAATATTTGCATTTTTATTTAATTTTCGTTTTTATTATTTTTTGTATTTTTGACTATTGTTTTTTTTGCATTTTTGGGACAGTTTGGACTCTAAACACTCCTAAATCGTAAATAAAATAAAATTTGATTTTTTTGACATTTTTGGACTCAAAACAAATTAAATAGACAAAAAAGAAGTTGAGCCAAATACAAAAGCGAAATCGGGCCCAACTAGACAAATGCGCTAGAACGAGGCTCAAATAGAACAAATAGGCCCACTAACTGATAAACACTAAAAATTAACTAGGAACCACGTTCGTGGGCCCAACTCAAAATGATAAGCCCAATTTGTATATGTGTAGGCCCAATAACCCAACTGTTGGCCCAATTACACAAATGGCATCTTAACGACACTCGCATGACACCGACACGCGTTAACAGGACTCGAGACTTGCAAAAAATGCGACCTAGTAAATTAAAACACTATTAACAAGAGCTCGGACAAAATTGGGGTATAACAGCTGCCCCTCTTTATTTGGATTTTGACAAGGAATATGAATTGGCCGAAACATATTCCGAGGCAAAATAGAAATAAAGAACTCAAAAACTATACCAATTTTGTCCACTTGGGGAAATCCGAATTTTCTTTTTCCTTTTTCTCTATTTTGCTTATCTTTGTTATTTTATTTTTCCTGAAAGATAGACACTTTTGTGTCGATGCAAAAATAGTAAATGAACACTGACGTGCAGACAGAAAAGGTAAAATGGACACTTACGTGCAGACAGAAAAAGTAAAATGGGCACTTGCGTGTAGAAAGAAAAAGTAAAATGGGCACTTGCGTGCAGAAAGCGGTAAATTGCCCAGGCTGCCTAAAACCTGTACTCCTTAAACGAACTCTTGATGAATCCGAGTTTGCGCGTGGCTTTGAGGAGCACGCTCCTCCTGTTGGCCTTTTCGAGCGACCGGGGGGATCGTTATCAGCTCCGGAACTGATATACAGATCAATGCACGGCGTCCACTGTATCTTAGGCTGATACAACTATTCCGTTGAACCTCACATGGGGCTGCGATCCATCGCGTTGCTCGTACACGATGTGAGACCTGGGCAGAAGGGAGCGATGATCTCTCTGGGCTCCAATCCGCAATGCGCGCCTGAGCGCTCTCTTTCCTTTTCTTTCTTTCTTTTCGTTTCTTTTCTGTTTCTTTTTTTCTTCTGAACTCTCCCAACTTGGGGGAGCATTTTCTGGAATATGGAGGCGAGGGCTAACACCGAAATGCTCATCCTCTCTTTGTACCTGTAGCCGAAAATGAACAAATGCATGCAATGCAAATGCCATGATTGCTGTTTTCTTTTCCTTATGATGAATGTAATGCAAATGTCTGAATTTCTCTTTTCTTTACTTTATTATTATTATCATTTTCTATGTCTGAGGAGTGCATGATTTTATGCTCGGTGAATGTAATGCGTGACCTTATTTATTCATTGCTCTTTTGCTTTTTCAACCTTCTCTTTTCTCTTTTTTTCATATATATTTTTCTCTTTATGCTCTTTCGCTCTTTTGGCTTTTCCTTTGCTGGTCCGACCCACTCGCGGGACTTGCGTTATGAGACACCATGATTATTTATGATAATTATTCGGGAGCCGAGCTTCGTCCTCTTGTTTTAATGCAATCATCACTTCTTATTTGATTTTTGTGAGCTTTCTTGACTGAAGGATCATCTCTTTTTGTTGTCATTTTCAAAAATTTCGCAATGACCTTAATGCCATGACTTATGCACATTTCCATGATTTATTTATCATCTACCATAAAACGTAGTTTAAAATCAGAAATGAAAAGAAAGCACTGATAAGACACCAAACTGATAGAGTGAAAAATTTGGACTTTTATTCATACAGAAGTCAGACGCGCAGAATGTCACGCTGACTGAAAAGGGTACATTGTAAGTTTTCCTGAAACTAAGAAAAAGAAAAAGGAGAATGACGCAGCAGATCTTATGAATATTCTTTGTCTCTGGAGCGTTCGATGCCAACCGCTCATACTTATAGCCTTAATCACCCTTTTATCCAAGCTTTTGGAAGCACTGCTTGCCCCTTTCCTTTTTATGTCCAACTTTTCTGACCCTAATTTTTGCCTGGATCGCCCTTTTGGGTTTTCAATCCACCGGGTCGCTCAATTTTGCCTAGGCCGCCCTTTCGGGTTTTCAACCTAGCGAGCTGATTCTTGCTTGGATCATCTTTCTCTTTTTTCTATATATTTATTTTTTTAGGCATAGTACTTCTTGACTGCATCTGAGTTCATTGGGAGTGGGAGGTCTTCACCATCCATTTTTGTGAGGATTAATGCCCCTCCAGAGAATGCTTTCTTCACCACATAAGGTCCTTCATAATTAGGGGTCCATTTTCCCCGGGAATCTTTTTGGATAGGCAGGATTTTCTTGAGCACTAGGTCTCCCTCCTGAAACTCTCGAGGACGAACGTTCTTCTCAAAAGCCTTCCTCATTCTTTGCTGGTACAACTGCCCATGGCACAGAGCGACTACTCTCTTTTCTTCAATGAGATTCAACTGATCTAGACGAGCTTGAACCCATTCTGCTTCTTCTAATTTTGTCTCCATTAGCACTCGCAGGGAGGGTATCTCAACTTCAATAGGGAGGACTGCTTTCGACCCATACACCAAAGAGAATGGAGTTGCCCCGGTTGAGGTACGCACTGAAGTACGATACCCGTGCAAAGCAAAAGGAAGCATCTCGTGCCAGTCTTTGTAGGTTACTACCATCTTCTGCACAATCCTCTTAATATTCTTATTGGCTGCTTCAACTGCCCCGTTCATCTTAGGACGGTATGGAGAAGAGTTATGATGCTTGATTTTAAACTCTGTGCACAATTCTTTCATCATTTTACTATTCAGATTGCTACCATTGTCTGTGATGATTTTATCCGGAAGACCATAAAGACACACCAGGTCTTTCTTTACGAACTTGGTAACCACAGAACTGGTTATGCTGGAATATGAAGAAGCCTCAACCCATTTAGTGAAGTAATCAATTGCAACTAGGATGAAGCGGTGCCCGTTAGACGCCTTGGGCTCTGATCAGCGGTCGTACGCGGGTCAAAATATTTGAAAAGGATTAAGAATGTAGTACAAGGTGAGAAACCTTGGTCGTCTCACAAGGATCTCTAATACTAAGATTTCCAGAATCAGGAACAAAATTAACAATAAAATAGGGGGGTTTGTTTATGAAGAAAACGATTTGTGTTTGAGGTGTTTAACAATCTTAAAGTGACAATCGATTCACCGATTTCCGGCTACGCGTCTCGGATTTATCATTGGTTCCAAATATTCGTGCAAGACTCGTTCAAGGTTTCAGTTCTTGATTGATAATAAACTAATCAAGCAAGCGTCAATTAGTTTAAACGAATTCGCACCGTTTTAAAGCAAGCGTCAAAACAACGTGTTCAATCAATCATGATGGTGAACAAGCGCCACTAAACACAATCAATATCATAACTGAATTCAATCAATCCTCTATCAATTCCTACTCGAATTAAATAAAACAAGCGATTAAATAACCCGAATAGTTAAGAGTTGCGAAAAACAGATTCACATATAAACAAGCGTCATATATAAACGATTCGCGTATTGCAAATAAGCGTAATCTGGGTAATTAAGCATCACACAAAGACGAAAATTTGCAAACAAAGAATTCAAATGTGGAATTGATAGAGAAGAAAGAACTGAAAACTAAAAACGAAATAAACGAATTAACATTAGACACCGAACCTCAAAATCCGCAGACGAGAGCCTTTCACCGATGAATCAACTTAGGAATTTAGGCTTCCATGGAGGCTAGAGCACAAAAGTTTTGTAAAGTATATGATAATGCGTAAGATGCCTCAAAAATGGCTGCTGACCAGCCAAATCTATACTAAAACGAAATACCTAATCCCCAAATGGGCTATTGGATAAAAGTCCGTTAACAAATTAATATTCGGCCCAAAACCTGTATTACACAGTACTGCTTCGGTAGTTCGCAGTTTTCACCTTCAAGACTTCAGAACTGGGTTTCAAGCGCAACAGAAGAATTGTAGCTCTGTTCCTTAGCTTTCCAACGCATGCTCGCACGCCTCAATCGGATAACCACATACAAAGTTGTGACCTGCAGAGTAGATAGGGGTCAATATGCAATAAAAACAAGAATTAATCGTGAAATTACTATATTGCTCAAATAAGACCCAAAATCTAGAAACGCGCTAAGACTTAAATATTAGACACAGAACACAATCAAAAATACCAAGTGCAAAGCTATAAAGAGTGCATTAAAATGCACTGATCAAATTCCCCCACACTTAAGCTTTTGCACTCCGGGCAAAACACACAAAACAAGACACGAAAACAATGCATGAGTTTCCAATGAACCAAAAGAATGCAAAGTCATAAGAGAAATTCTTTTCCTAGGCTTCAAGGAGAATGACAATCAAAGATAACACTTAATTACAATCAAGGCAAACAAGAGAATAGAGCACTAGAGAGTGAATCACAAGTGATGAGTCCTCACATGATATGTATAAGTAATGCTCTCAATCACTCAAGTGTCTAGGCTTGTGTTTACTCTCAGATATATAATAAGCACATCAATGAAAGTTAGCACTACCATATGCTTGACAAACTTCTAACATCCACACTTAAGAACACATGCACATAAGATCAAAAGGTCTTTGTAAGGGTTTTAATGGGGCCAAGGTCAATGTGGGATAATCCTAAGGGGGAACTAGGCTAAAAAGAATCAAAGAGGATAAAGAAGCCATGAAAATCAATTGTAAAGTGAGCATGAGAGTATCCAACTTCAACAACATATGACTAACTTCTCTATTTTGATACTTCTCCCCATAACTCTCTTCACACAACATTCGCTCTTCTTGATACAAAAATAAAAAGATACACTTCTTTTTTTTTCTTTTCTTTTTGCTTTTTTTTTTCATTCTTTTTTTTTTCATTTTTTCTTCTTTTTTTTTCTTTTTGGGGAATATTTTTCTATACAAATTTACTTGCCAAACTTTTCATTGAGAACCCAAGAACTAACCCAAGTGAGAACCACAATTTGGACACCCCCACACTTATGGATTTGACAATTTTCAGATCAAAGCTCCTTCACCCTCTAAGATTGGGTAATAACATTGTTTTTCAGTTTTGGGGCTTGTAATGAGCTATAAAACAAAGAATGAGATAAAAAGGCTCAAACGGGCTTACACAAAGGGATAAATTTAGGGTAGGCTTATTTGGCTAGTGGCTAAAAAAACAGAATTGCCTAGATCATTTCAAACATGCATGTGAACAAGTATTTCAACAAGAATCAAGTCAAGTTCTAGAGTAACTAACAAACATGAGTGAGTCACACACAAGAACGGAGAGAATGGCAAAAGATTAGTCCATCCATTATAAGGCTCAATTCTCACCAGGGACACTGACTATCACAAATGATGCAAAATTTAGTGCTCACATCGAACTTATTATACCAAGAGCAACAAGGAATCAATCAAGTCATGTCAAAACACCTATGGTCCTAGAATAGTAAAATCACTCACAACTTGTACAAACCAATAACTCATGGAAAAACATGCTAAAATAACAATTTTTTGTTTTTTTTTTCTTTGAAGGAAAACTGGAAAAAAAAAAATTACAAACTACTAAGCTACTAAAAGACACCCCCCACACTTAAATCAGACATTGTCCTCAATGAAAACAACAAACATAAAATAAGAGTAAGGAGGAGGGACTCCCTGGTCAAACTTCAGTGTAGGTGGGATGTTCCAATGAGAGTTCTCTTATGGTTGCATCTTCAGTTGCGGAACTCTCATCGAATAACTTGAGGCGCTTTCCATCGACTTTGAAAACTTTGTTTGTCGCCTCACTTTTTATTTCCACTACACCATGAGGAAAAATGTTAGTAATAACAAAAGGATCAATCCACTTGGATCGATGTTTCCCAACAATAATTTTCAGGTGGGGTCTGAACCATAAAACTCTATGCCCAATGGAGAACTCCTTTCTGAAAATCAACTTATCATGCTTAGCTTTCCACACTTTCTTGGCAGGAATGCCCGCCAAGGTTAGACCAATGTTGTTCCTGTGTTTCCTTAGGATTGGCGGCTTCTCTTTTAGTTCAGATTTAAACCCTGCTATATTAGCCTCATGAAGCTTCCCACTCCTCTGTGAATATGCATAATTAAATTTTCTATGGGGTGGTTCAAGCTCTAAAACAAATGGCTGCTCAATGGTAGCAGCAGCTACATCCACAACATCAGCTATAGGAAGTGTGTCAACCTGTAAAGTATCAACCAAACCATCAAGCAATTCAATTTTGCAAAGGGAATTCTCTTCCATGGGGTGTTTCTTAGCATTAAAGATGCTAAATTTTTCAGTGGTATCACCAAATTCCATGGAAAGAGTCCCTGCATGTACATCAATTTTAGTTTTTGCAGTCCTCAAGAAAGGCCTGCCTAAAATGATAGGTGACCTGCTGGACTTAGTTTCTTCCTCCATGTCTAGAATGTAAAAATCTGCAGGAAAAATCAAATCATTAACTTTAACAAGAACATCCTCAATCAATCCAGCAGGTCGAGCATTACTCCTATTTGCTAGTTGGATGGTAACACCTGTTTCCTGCAAAGGTCCAAGAGCAAGAGAGTTAAAAATAGATGTGGGCATTACATTGATTGAAGCTCCTAGATCTAGCATGGCATTGTCAAATTGACTATTTCCTATGGTACATGGGATGGAGAAGGTTCCTGGATCATTGCACTTTTGAGGCATGGGCAACATGAGGGCTGAAACATTATACCCCACATTGACTTTTTCAGTTCCTTTCAGCCTTCTCCTTCTCTTGTGTGTGCACAACTCTTTCAGAAATCTGGCATATTTTGGAATCTGCTTGATTGCCTCAAGGAGGGGAATATTGACTTCCACCTTCCTAAAAGTATCTAAGATCTCACTGTCCCTATCCGCCTCATCTTGTTTTTTAGTACTCATTGCTCTATGAGGGAAAGGGAGTGGTATTTCTTGTTCATCAGAAACATGTTCAGGTGCCTTATTATTCTTCAAAATAGTAGTTTCAGGCACCTTTGAGGTGTCAACAGCCTTCCCAGATCTCAATGTGATAGCACTAACATTGGGGTTTGGTGCTTTTGGATTAACAACTGCTTGAGCAGGCAATTGGTTTGACCCTCTGGCTTGCATCTGATTAATTGTGGTAGCTAGTTGTCCCACTTGTGTCTGTAAATTCTGAATTGAGGAATCTGTTCTCTGTTGGAACTGGAGATTCTGGGCAGCCATCTGCTTAACTAGATCATTTAATGAAGGTTCAGGCCTGGTAGCAACTTGTGATGGATTAACTTGCTGCTTAGGTTGTTGTTGTTGTGCAGCTGGATTTCCCCATCTAAGGTTTGGATGATTCCTCCAGCTTGGGTGGTACCTGTTAGAAGACAAATCAACATTGGCTTGAGGGTTAAATATATTAGCTGCATATGCTTGAGGGGTATCAGCATTAGGATCCTCTTGCAGCGTAGGACAAGAATCTGTGGGGTGCTCTGTAGAGGTGCAAATACCACAAACCCTTGCTGTCTGACCTGTTGCCAATTTTTTTACCAAAATCGTGAGTTCATCCAACCTGTTCTCTAAGCTCTTATGATTATTAGCATGTATCTCATTTACTCCCCTTGTTAGAAGTGCAGAGTTGCTTCTGGTTGTGAATTGTTGGGAGTTAGTGGACATATTTTCTATTAAAGCTCTTGCATCTGCTGGGGTCTTGTCTACAAGTGCACCTCCACTAGCAGCATCCATGATATTACGGTCCATGGGTAGTAACCCTTCATAAAAGTACTGGATGAGCAGTTGTTCAGAGATCTGGTGGTGAGGGTAGCTTGCGCACAATTTTTTGAATCTTTCCCAGTATTCATGTAGGGACTCAGTGGAGTTTTGTGTGATACCACATATCTCTTTTCTGATTGAAGCAGCTCTGGATGCGGGAAAGAACTTCTCTAGGAACAACTTTTTCAAGTCATTCCAATTTTCAAGAGAACCTGGTTGGAGGTAATACAACCAATCCTTGGCTGCATCTTGGAGTGAGAAGGGAAAGGCCCTTAGTTTAATGTGTTCCTCTGGAATTCCTTGGGGCTTCATGGTTGAGCACACTATGTGGAACTCCTTGAGATGTTTGTGTGGATCATCACCTGCAAGACCATTAAACTTTGGCAACAAGTGTATTAAACCAGATTTCAATTCAAAAGGAACATCAACATCAGGATAATTAATACATAGAGCATTGTAAGTGACATCAGGTGCAGCAAGTTCCCTAAGGGTTCTACCAGCCATGTTGACAGAATCAAGATCAGAATCAAGTTCAAAAAGATTATGGCTAAAGATGTTATCACTATCACTACCAATATCCTCTATATGCTCCCTAAGTCTACGATGTATTGTTCTCTCAATTTCAGGGTCAAAGGGATGCAAATTAACAGTATTAGACCTGGTCATGCACCATATGTAACAAGAAGTGAGAAAATGCAACAATTCTAGAAATACCAACTATGTCCTAATGCTAAAATGAATGCATAAAATAGAAAACGAATCAAATCTAACCAAAAATATTTAAAAACAGTACTAAAAATCTAAATAAATCTAAAGAAAGATATGCAAAATTTTTTTGGATTTTTTTGGAGATATGAAAAATTAAAACAATTACTTAAAAATAGAAAACGAACGAATTTGAGATTTTTACGCTATAGCTCCCATTTATGGGAGTCCCATTCTTTGATTTATTTCTGATTTTCTGACAAAATTTCGGAGCAATCGGAGAAAATCTCCTGAAAACCGTTTTTTCACCTAATTAGAGACAACACATAACGGGGCTGAAACCAACAGAACCTGCAAGGCAACAAAACTCAAAAACAAATGTTAGTGGTTAGTGAGTCCTGAAGTTGGCAATCCCTAATTAGAGATCCCCGGCAACGGCGCCAATTTGATCAGCGGTCGTACGCGGGTCAAAATATTTGAAAAGGATTAAGAATGTAGTACAAGGTGAGAAACCTTGGTCGTCTCACAAGGATCTCTAATACTAAGATTTCCAGAATCAGGAACAAAATTAACAATAAAATAGGGGGGTTTGTTTATGAAGAAAACGATTTGTGTTTGAGGTGTTTAACAATCTTAAAGTGACAATCGATTCACCGATTTCCGGCTACGCGTCTCGGATTTATCATTGGTTCCAAATATTCGTGCAAGACTCGTTCAAGGTTTCAGTTCTTGATTGATAATAAACTAATCAAGCAAGCGTCAATTAGTTTAAACGAATTCGCACCGTTTTAAAGCAAGCGTCAAAACAACGTGTTCAATCAATCATGATGGTGAACAAGCGCCACTAAACACAATCAATATCATAACTGAATTCAATCAATCCTCTATCAATTCCTACTCGAATTAAATAAAACAAGCGATTAAATAACCCGAATAGTTAAGAGTTGCGAAAAACAGATTCACATATAAACAAGCGTCATATATAAACGATTCGCGTATTGCAAATAAGCGTAATCTGGGTAATTAAGCATCACACAAAGACGAAAATTTGCAAACAAAGAATTCAAATGTGGAATTGATAGAGAAGAAAGAACTGAAAACTAAAAACGAAATAAACGAATTAACATTAGACACCGAACCTCAAAATCCGCAGACGAGAGCCTTTCACCGATGAATCAACTTAGGAATTTAGGCTTTCATGGAGGCTAGAGCACAAAAGTTTTGTAAAGTATATGATAATGCGTAAGATGCCTCAAAAATGGCTGCTGACCAGCCAAATCTATACTAAAACGAAATACCTAATCCCCAAATGGGCTATTGGATAAAAGTCCGTTAACAAATTAATATTCGGCCCAAAACCTGTATTACACAGTACTGCTTCGGTAGTTCGCAGTTTTCACCTTCAAGACTTCAGAACTGGGTTTCAAGCGCAACAGAAGAATTGTAGCTCTGTTCCTTAGCTTTCCAACGCATGCTCGCACGCCTCAATCGGATAACCACATACAAAGTTGTGACCTGCAGAGTAGATAGGGGTCAATATGCAATAAAAACAAGAATTAATCGTGAAATTACTATATTGCTCAAATAAGACCCAAAATCTAGAAACGCGCTAAGACTTAAATATTAGACACAGAACACAATCAAAAATACCAAGTGCAAAGCTATAAAGAGTGCATTAAAATGCACTGATCAGGCTCTATGGGACCAATGACATCCATACCCCACATTGAAAATGGCCAGGGTGCAGTCATGACATTTAGTGAAGCCGGTGGCACGTGTATGTGATCGGCATAAATCTGGCATTTGTGGCACTTTCTTACAAAACTGTAGCAGTCTGCCTCCATCTGCAGCCAATAGTAGCCAGCCCTTAATATCTTCCTTGCCATAGTATGCCCGTTGGAATGAGTTCCGAACGAGCCCTCGTGCACCTCTCTCATGATCCTTTCTGCTTCCTCCTTTGCCACACACCTAAGGAGGACCTTATCATGATTCCTCTTGTAAAGCACCTCGCCGCTCAGGAAAAAATTCATTGACAGTCTTCTAAGCATTCTTTTATCATTTTCCGATGCCCCTGGGGGATACTCTCTATTCAGGATATACTGCTTGATGTCATGATACCAAGGTTTATCATCTCCGCTATCTTCAATTGCTGCGCAGGAGTAGGAGTGTGCCGGCAAACCTCGATGCTGGATTCAGATCTGGGTCAAGTTCTTATCACAATTGACATTAAACATTGAAGCTAAAG
The DNA here is from genome assembly GCA_039519185.1 of Astragalus membranaceus. Classification (NCBI taxonomy): domain Eukaryota; kingdom Viridiplantae; phylum Streptophyta; class Magnoliopsida; order Fabales; family Fabaceae; genus Astragalus; species Astragalus membranaceus. The sequence continues at coordinate 168,795,373 of CM076848.1, read as the reverse complement.
TGGCCAGTGCATCAGCCAACTGATTCTCTCTGCGAGGAAGATGTTGAAACGTGATTTCTTCGAAGGACTCAACCAGTTCTCGGATGTAGTCCCTGTACCGTATCAACTCAGGATCTCTGGCTTCCCAATCTCCGTTCACCTGATGGATAACTAAGGCTGAGTCTCCGTACACATCTAATCTTTTAACTTTCCAGTCCAGAGCTGCTTGAATACCCAGAATACATGCCTCGTACTCCGCAATATTATTTGTGACATAGAAGCTCAATCTAGTAGTGAACGGTATGAAGCGATTGTCCGGGGACACCAGCACTGCCCCAGCCCCGTGACCATAGCTGTTGGAAGCACTGTCGAACACTACTCTCCACCTTTCATTTTCTGGGGACTTTCCTTCTTCAAATAAAGCCAGAATGTCCTCATCTGGGAAATCACACTGCATCGACTGGTAATCTTCAATAGGCTGATGTGCCAGGTATTCAGCTAGCGCACTACCTTTGACGGCCTTTTGGGTGACATAGAGAAGATCATATTCTGACAACTGCATCTGCCACCTCGCAATTCTTCCTGTAAGCGCGGGCTTCTCGAAGATATACTTGATAGGATCCATCTTTGACACCAACCAGGTGGTGTGACTTAACATGTATTGCCTCAAGCGATGAGCAGCCCAGGCCAAGGCGCAACAAGTCTTTTCTAGTAACGAAGACCTCGTCTCACAGTCGGTGAACTTCTTGCTCAAATAGTAAATTGCATGCTCTTTCTTGCCAGTTTCGTCATGTTGTCCTAACACACAGCCCACTGAATTTTCTAGCACGGTCAGATACAGGATCAAAGGTCTGCCATGCACTGGAGGCATCAAAATAGGCGGATCTTGCAGGTATTTCTTAATCTTCTCGAAAGCTTCTTGGCAATCATCATTCCACCTAGTCTCTCGATTCTTGCACAGCAATTTGAAAATCGGCTCACATGTGGCAGTTAACTGGAAGATAAACCTGGAAATGTAGTTCAGTCTTCCGAGAAAACCCCGAATTTCTTTTTCGGTCTTAGGAGTAGGCATCTCGAGAATTGCACGCACTTTATCTGGGTCAACCTCTATCCCCTTTTGACTGACAATGAACCCCAATAGTTTTCCTGACCTCACCCCAAAGGTGCATTTAGCCAGATTTAACCTGAGCTTGAACTTTCTCAACCGTTCAAAGAGCTTCCGCAAATTAACAACGTGCTCTTCATCGGTTCTGGACTTTGCGATCATATCGTCCACGTACACCTCAATCTCTTTGTGCATCATATCATGGAACAACGTGACCATAGCTCTTTGGTAAGTAGCGCCGGCGTTCTTCAACCCAAATGGCATGACCTGATAGCTGAACGTTCCCCAGAGAGTTGTGAAAGTAGTCTTCTCCATATCCTCAGGAGCCATTTTAATCTGATTATACCCCGAATACCCGTCCATGAAGGAGAAAAGGGAGTGCTGTGCTGTGCTGTCTACTAGGACATCAATATGAGGCAAGGGAAAATCGTCTTTGGGACTGGCACGATTCAGATCTCTGTAATCAACACACATTCTAACTTTCCCATCCTTTTTGGGCACTGGCACAATGTTAGCAACCCATTGTGATACTTGGCTACGACTAGGAAACCAGCGTCAAACTGTTTCTTCACTTCGTCTCTGATCTTTAAAGACATCTCGGGCTTCATCCTCCTTAACTTCTGTTTAACCGGAGGGCACTCAGGCTTGACTGGCAGCTTGTGCACCACTATATCAGTATCTAACCCGGGCATATCTTCATACGACCATGCAAAGACATCAATGTAGTCACGCAGGAGTTGAACCAACTTCTCATGCTCACTCTTTTTCATTGAAGTGCCAACCTTGACTTCTTTCTTTTCGCCCTCCGTGCCTAAATTGATGACCTCAATAGTTTCCCCATGTGGCTGAATAACCTTTTCTTCTTGCTCAACCATTCTCATCAATTCTGGTGGAGTTTCCCAGTCATCCTCAGCATCCTCCTCAGCTTGATTAACGGGGTACTCAAAATTAACATATGAACCGCTGGCATCATTATTTTTAGAGGTATTCATTTTAGATCTGCATTTGCGGGAATAGAAAAGCAATGAACAAGCAAAAATAGAGACACAAAATGAAGACGCAAAAAGCTATTTTTATTCATTCGAGAATTCAAAACTACATTTATTGATAGATGATTTCTAAAAGAAAACATGCATGCCCCTATGAAAATATCCTAAGGCCTTGTGCAGAGCCAAAGGATTTGCATTACAAAGATCATTACTTTGAAATGAAAACAACAGGGAAATCAACGATCTTCCAGTTGCCAATCTCTTCTCCTGCAACACTGCGACGAACCAGGCCTCGATCCACGCCTTCTTCAACTGACTCTTCCTCGATGACAGCTATCTGATTAGGGTTCAGCATGCCAGCACTCCTGAAATTCTGTTTGAGGTCATCTATGGGGACCCTCATCAATCGGGGCTCTCTCCTCTGAAGCCTAGCCAATCCCTTCTCACGCTTTTCCTCAGCCATTCTTTTCTTATCAGCTGGAGTGGGCCAGTAACCTAACCAACATCTGTCCTTGTATTCTCGCAGATGCACGGGTGACAGAATTCCTTGCTCAGATCTTCCTAGCCCCTTCCCAATCTGATAGCCACTCTTCAGCGTAACCTTTGCTACCATAATATCAGCCTTGGACCACTTGGGCACCGGTATTGGGGACTCTTCACTTACGAACACAGCGTTCGCAATTTCTAGGGATTGAAAGGCGGATTCAAGGGATTCCTCTGCAGCTTCAATATAATGAGAGGGGACAGGTTTGTTGATTGTGAACTCTCCCTCCCCACAGACAACTACAAGCTTATCGTCGACTATAAACTTGAGTTTTTGGTGAAGTGTTGAAGGGACAGCGCCTGCTGCATGGATCCAAGGTCTCCCCAAGAGACAGCTGTACGAGGACTCAATATCCATAATTTGAAAAGTCACACAGAACACCTCAGGCCCTATTTGCATTGGGAACTCCATTTCCCCTATGACTTCTTTCTTAGACCCATCAAAGGCTCTGACCAGGGTTGAGCTGGGTTTCATGTAGGAACAATCCACCTCTAACTTGTTCATCGTTGATCTGGGCATAACATTCAATGAGGATCCATTGTCAATGAGAACCCTGGAGAGTGTATATTCACCGCACTTCACTGAGATATGCAACGCCTTATTGTGCCCCTTCCCCTCTGGGGTGAGCTCATCATCAGTGAAAGTAATGTAATTAGATGCAACGATGTTCCCAACTATACCATCCAATTGATTGACAGTAATATCTTGGGCGATATGGGCTTCATTCAGCACTTTAACCAAGGCATCGCGGTGGGCTTCTGAGTTTAGTAATAGGGACATGATGGAAATTTTGGCTGGGGTGTGGTGTAGCTGATCCACCACTTTGTAGTCACTCTGTCGCATTATCTTCAAGAATTCAGCAACCTCTGGGTCTGACACCTTCCTATTTATCACAGGCTCCGGCTTTACATTCTTTCCTTTTCGGATTCTTTCTTCTGTTGCCTTAGAAGGATCCTCTTCCTGAGCTTGGGGAATATACACACGCCCACTTCTAGTTACCCCACTACTTCCTGCGATATTGGTGACGTCAAGAGCAGCTCGAGATCTCGGAGCTGGAATTGGCACACTGTAGCTCCATGGGACATCAGTGTTCTTCTGGCTAGGAGCTGGAACTGGGATCACAATAGTCTTTGGTCTTGCCACAGCCGAATTCCGACTGTATGGCACCTCGATGGGTCTCTGCACATCTCTTCCCCCTTCTGATTGGAGGGTCAGAACGTCCTCCTCTCTCCCCTGTATACCCACCTGGATGATGTGGCGGTCCATCAGATCCTGTAACAACACCTTGAATGCTTCACATGCTCCTACACAGCTGACATTAGCACAAGCTCCTTTCTGAACGCAACCCATTCTAATAATCCCGCATTTACACAATTCTGCATGAATGATTTCTAGGGGGGTCTGAATATCTTCAACTGATTTGATTAGGGACTGCTCTTTTATATCCATGATTGCATTAGTGGCATGCTTCCCATGACCAGGCAGCGGGTTAGTCGTGATATTTGGATCCTCCTGCTTGAAAGTTATGCCCTTTTTGTCTATCAAGTCCTGCACCACTATCTTGAAGGCTTTGCAATCCTCCACAATGTGCCCAACTGCCCCTTCGTGGAAGGCACAGGTACTATTGGGGTTGTATCCTGTTCGCGATCGTGTGTGTTCTAGTCGCAATGTCAGTGCAAGTATACACGTCGTACAAGTAATAAAGTGGATAAAAAGTAAGAGATCGTTCCCACGAGGATTGATTAACTTTCAGAGTTCAAGTCTTTAAAACACAAGTGAAACAAGTAACAAATCGACACTAAAAGTTGGTATTAAGACTAAGAACATAAGTGAAGCAAGTAAATAAGAAGTGGTTGTGAATATGGAAGAGTATGAGTTGGATTGCTGCATGCAAGTAAATCTTCTCTAGTCAGACGTTATAACGTTTACACGTTAATACGTACAAATGCTATGTTGTATAGACGTTATAACGTTTGAACGCTGTTGCAAAAGAGCTGTGCTTTTCAGTCACAAAACGTCAGAGCTTCAAGTACTAGAATTTCTATGTCTAGGTTCTAAGTAGGCCTACTCCTGTATTTTAAGTACCCACAGCAATGTCCTATGAACTATTATCCATTCTATGTCTAGACTTAGATAAAAATGCCTAAATGTCTTTAGTGCACCTTTTCATTCACATAAATCTTTGAGTTCTTTTCATAGACCATGTCTGTACCTATGAATCTACTTATTTTAAGTGATCAGTTCAAAACAAGTTTGGAAATATTAACATGCAAAGATTTAGAACGCATAAACATCAATACATCATAACATTAAACTAGAGATTCATTACATGCAAAACAACAACCCAACTACCAATGTTTAGCTCATGCTGAGCATCCTTACAGAAATAAGAGGAATAAAAATCCAAATACCGTACATAGAGAAAAGGAGACTAAACGCAAAAGATACGCCTAAGGGGCCTTCCTTCATGCACGGTGTAAAGACGTTACAACGTCTGAGCTTTACAGTAATGGTTGCGAATGAATATGGAAATTGGGGCCTTGAGAGAATTTAAAATGAAGAAGTCTGTGTCCAGAACTTCTGTTAGAAAACTCTCTCTGAAAAATGGAGGAAGGTGGATGATGAATGGAGTCGTTCTTCCGCATGTTGCACCCTTGCCTTTTTATAGAGAGAGAATAGTCATGGTCAAAAGAGGGTCACATGTTGCTGATGTCATTCCCCACCTTCCAAGTTTGCTTGCGAGTTGACTCTGCCCTGAAGTGACACCGCACTGCTACAGTGCGTCAGCCGCGTCAGTGCTGAGGAGAGAGAAGATTTCCAGATCTCTGGCCATCATTACATGCGCGCCAAAATGATATATTATTTTCTTGCTCTGCTGTCCTTCTACAGACGTGATGGGAGACGTTGCCACGTTTGGATTACTGCACAAACACAAGAAGCATCAAAACGCTCACAAAGGCGCCAATTGGCACCAAAATGCCTAGAACTTGTAATTTAGCCCCTTTCTAAATAAAAGCAATAAACTAATATAAACTTTACTAGAAACAACCTACTATTGCCAGAGAACTTGCATGATTTAACTTTGAATAAGTATAAATAACTCATATAAATATGAGTTATCACACCCCCAAACTTAGACCATTGCTTGTCCTCAAGCAATTGAAATACAACATATGAAAAGATGCAAGAAACTAAATGCACCAACAGTTTACACCCTGCTTATCTATTTTTGATCAAAATTTTCTTCAAGGGGCTAGTTTCTTCAGACTTACACTACACACTCACGCACCAATGCACAATTACATTCTAGATTCATTACTGCCCAAAGTGAGTGTGTGATCTCTGTATCAATTCTTTTCCTAGCTAGGTTCAGAAGCTACCCTAGCCTATGAAAGAGTGGTTTCCAAATGGTGAGAGTATAACATCTTTCAAAACAAAGAGTAGGCTAACATTTTCACATAAGACATGAGGGTTATTTGAAGCACAACAAAGGGTCTTATCTTGGGTGCTAGGACTAGATTAGCGCAAACTACTTTTCTGACTCACACAACGTAAAACACACAGAGGACTGCAACCCCTCATTACTGAGCAACTTTCATTTGATTCACTTCACTTTTGGTTTGGAGTTTTTTTTATTTTTTATTTTTTATTTTTTTCCTTTTTGATCCCTTGGATTTGACAATTTGGGATTGAGATTTTTGGGGTACCCAGTATTTGTTTCGGGAAATTGCAGCCAACACAGAGGACATGTGGATTTTTCCACTTATTTGAAACAACACACACTTTTTGGTCTTTTTGGAGTAGACGTTATAACGTGTATATGAGAGACGCTACAACGTTTGATAACACAGAACACAACACACAAACACACACGGCATACGTTATAACGTTACGGGTAGACGTTACAACGCTGCACTCACACTACACAGGCACTAACCATCCTACAGTCTTTGCACCCAGCCTTAGTACAACCTGATATACCCCCAAACTTAATTTCTACTGCTACTCTAAGTTTTTAATCAAGTTTTACACTCACCAAAGTCAACCAAAACTAGCTTTAGCATCAAATAGTCCTTAGCTAACTAGGTTTTCCTTAAAACAGAGTTTGTGTGGAAGCAGTAATCAATTCTATTCATCTAAGCATGCATTAGCTACTCACACAAAGTCACACATAGTCATTACTAGATTTAGCCCAAGGAGAAACATTTTTTATGATTAATAGAGTAGGGAAGGTAAACTGATTTTGCATTTGATTTTATGCATACACAAAACATAAAAATGATCCTCCCCCCCCAAACAAAAAGATGAGCAGTGTCCCCACTGCTCACTGAATTTGAAAAATGAGAGAGGACATTTACACAAAACAGAAACAAAACAACTACTGACTACTAACTCTCTAGACGTTGTAACGTCTGGACAGCTATTTATTTTTACTGAAATTGTAAACTATAACTATACTACTGCTAAAAAGAGGGCTAACTTACTTGTTCAGAGCACCGGACCTGAGCCTTCCACTTTGTCTGGCTGGGATGCTTGCTTGCACAGTCTTCTTTTTCTTTTCCTTCTTCTTCTTTTCTCCTTCACCGTCACCAGCATCAACTGAGATTTCAGTTTCTTTTGGCATCTTTGCACTGCTCTCCGCAACTCTTTTCTTTGCTTCCTCCCATGCTTTCTGCTTTTCCAGCTCTGCAGGATGAATCTGCTGCTGCTCTTTGGGTTCCCCCTGGGCTTTTTCAACCTCTGGCTCATGAGACGTTGTAACGTCTGCAGCTTTTTCATCAGCAGCAACAGCAGGAACATTCTCTGAACCACTTGCAGCAACAAATGCTGCACTGGTGGCTGTTGCTGGCTTGTCTTTAGCAGCTTCAGATTTCTTTTTTACCTGCAACTTTTGCCTTTTGGCTGCAGGAGGGTCAACTAGTTGCTCTTCTTCTTCACCTTGTCTTGCTTCTTCACTTGCAGCGGCTACTTCACGCCTTTTCTTCTTCCCAAATGGACTCTGGGTGGGCACAGTCTTGAATCTTTGCCTTTTGGGTGGGGGAATGAGTTGTGGGTCTGGGTTAGTTTCAACGGCAGGTGGTTCAGACGTAGTCACGTCTGCACTGGTTACTTCTGGAATGGATGGTTGTGATGGCTCTTTAGGTTTAGATTGTGGTGTTTTGGGGATGTTTTGGTCATGGGTGGGTTGGGCTTTAGCTGAGGGTTGGGGTTGTTTGTCTTTTGGTGATGGAGGTGTGGGTTGGTCTGGTTCTTTGAGTGTTTGGGTTGGTGGAGAGTCAGCCTCAATATCAGTCTTATCACTGGAACTTCCTTTCTCTTCTGAATGTGTTTCTTCCTCATCATCACTTAGGATTTCCCTACTCACCTTCTTTGATTCCTCTGCATCACTTTCACTGATGCTATCCATATCAGCTGATTTAAGTTCTTCTTCCTCACTACTTACCTTCTTTTGCTCTTTCTTTGCTGGGCTCTTTCTTTTTGTGGCTGGTTTTCTTGTTTTCTTGACTTTTTCCTTCTTCACTTTCTTGGGGTTCATTGTTGATAGGAGTATGTTGTCTTCATCTTCCTCTTGCATCCAATCTGGAAGTGCTGGTTCTTCAATTACCATCTTGCCTTTTGTTGTTTGTGCGTTCACCTTCTTTTGCCACTCAAATTGTTCCTTGACAAACTTGGCTAGGCTGTTCTGCTGGTCTACCAGACGTTGCAACGTCTGCGCATCAACTGACGTGGTAGCATCTGCAGCTCTCTGCCTCGTTTTGAACTTTGTAGAGAATGCCCCTTGGGGTTCCTCTCTTAGCTCAGATGCTTCAATCTCCACTCCAGCTTCCATGCAGAGATCAGTGATTAAACAAGGGAAGTATAGGTATCCATCCTTCCTGTTCTGCCATTTGTTTATCTCCCTGTTGATGAGCTTACCCACTTCAATCTTGTCCCTAGACATAATGGCATCAATAGCAATCAGCCTCTCTTTATCAACCCAGAGAGTGTGAGAAGTGGGTATCAAGCAATTCCTAATGAAATGAAACCAAGCACTGGCCTCATCACACATGTATCTCTTCAAAATTTTGAATTCATTTCCATGGTCGCCTCTTCGCTCCCAAACAGCTCCATCAACACATATCCTTTCTTTGATTTCAGTCATCTCTGCCACTCCGTAAGTCTTTTGCTTCACCTCAACTGCCTTGCCATAGTAACCTAGCCCAAAGTAGTCATTTATGACTCTTACACCAAATTTGACTTCTTCTCCTCGAACGATGGAGGTGCTTGAAAGTTCTCCATCGGTTCTTTCAACGATTCCTTTGTAAAAGTCATGCACCAGAGTTGCAATCTATTCCTTTCTGTGAACTACAAATTTCTGCCATCCCAATGCTGTCACTGTTGCGAGAAAGTCAGGATTTGGGTTTTCCAAGTTGAAGCCCCTTTCTGGCAGCAGGGCTTTCTTCTTTGAAGGAATGGGGATTTCTGGATTTGGAACAGAGGAAGAACTTGGGTTGACATTCTTTCCTTTACCAGATGATTTTACTGCAGCTTGCTTGGTTTTAGTCATGGTGATTGTATGAGTTTTCTGGAGAGTGGGGGATTTGAGATTTGGGATTTGGGATTTGGGAGAAGGGATAGGATTGCGGTTTCTGAAAGTGTATGAAGGTGGTTTTGATGATTGTAACTGGTGTGTGTTTATTGGGGAGGTTTTATGGGAAGTTGCGAAGTAGGTGGTGGCGTGGGTTTGGGAAAAAGGGGTAACCGTTGGAAGTGACGTTATGGTCACTTTGGCAGTCACGTCCAAAAAAAATCATTAAAAATTGTTTCATTTGAAAATTACTTGACTCATTTTCTTTTCTTTTTCATTTAAAACTTTACCCAGGCAGCGAACGTGACAACATCCTAGACACGCAGAGACGTTATAACGTTTATACTGCTTCAGCTCTCATTCCTGCACAAAACAAAATTTTTAAAGACACAAAATTGCTGGTTAGTAAAAACCATTGGGTTGCCTCCCAAGAGCGCTTGCTTTAAGAGTCTTCAGCCAGACTATCCCTTTTTTTGAATTCAGGGGTTGTTGAGAGCCACTGTGGTCTTGTCCCTAACCACATGTTCTCCATAGTAATGCTTCACTCTTTGGCCATTGACTTTGAAAATGGAATTAGTTTTCTCATCAAACAGGTCCACAGCACCATGAGGATAGACTTTTACCAGCTTGAAAGGTCCTGACCATCTTGATTTTAACTTCCCAGGGAACAACTTTAACCTTGAATTAAACAACAAAACTGATTGTCCTTCTACTAGCTCCCTTCTTTGAATTTTCTGATCATGCCACTTCTTGGTTTTCTCTTTATACATTTTTGAATTCTCATAGGCAGTGTGCCTGAATTCATCTAGCTCATTTAGTTGAAGGAGCCTTGCTTCTCCAGCCTTTGAATGATCTAAGTTCAGTTGCTTCAGTGCCCAGTGAGCTTTGTGTTGGAGTTCAATGGGCAGGTGGCAAGCTTTTCCGAAGACTAACTTGTATGGTGACATGCCCAGTGGTGTCTTAAATGCTGTCCTGTACGCCCACAATGCATCATCAAGGTGCAGGGACCAATCCTTCCTGTTTGGACCAACCATCTTCTCAAGTATCCTTTTAATCTCTCTGTTGGAAATTTCTACTTGACCACTTGTCTGTGGGTGATAAGCTGTAGCAGTCTTGTGCTTCACTCCGTACTTAGCCAATAGGTTTTCAATCAGCTTGTTACAGAAGTGAGAGCCTTCATCACTGATTATAGCTCTTGGAGTACCAAATCTTGTGAAGATGTTTTGCTTCAGGAATTTGCTGACTGATTTGGCCTCATTATTGGGCAATGCAATGGCTTCCACCCATTTTGACACATAATCCACAGCTACCAGAATGTATAAATTTCCATGAGACATAGGAAATGGCCCCATGAAGTCCATTCCCCAAACATCAAACAGTTCCACTTCAAGGATATTTGTCAATGGCATTTCTTGCTTGTTGGAGATGTTTCCAGTTCTTTGGCAATTATCACAGCTTTTCACTAATTCATGAGCATCTTTGAAAAGTGTTGGCCAATAGTATCCTGACTGTAACACCTTTGCTGCAGTTCTGGTTCCTCCAAAATGTCCTCCATAAGGTGATGCATGACATTGTTGTAAGACATGGAGTTGTTCCTCTTCAGCCAGGCATCTCCTAAGCAACTGATCTTGACACATCTTATACAAATAGGGTTCATCCCAAAAATAGTGCTTCACGGTGTGGAAGAATTTTTTTCTTTGCTGATGGTTGAAATCCACAGGCACAATCTTGCTGACTAGGAAGTTAACTATATCAGCATACCAGGGAGCAGTAGCATCAGACGTTATAACGTTTAAAGAAATTGTCATAGACGTGGTAACGTCTTCAGCTACTGTGGCTACTGTCAGCAGTTTTTCATCAGGGAAATTTTCTTTTATCTCTTCTGCACCTGTACCTGCGTCAACATTCTCAAGCCTAGAAAGATGATCAGCAACTTGGTTCTCCACCCCCTTTTTATCATGAATTTCCAAGTCAAATTCTTGGAGGAGGAGAACCCATCTAATGAGTCGTGGCTTTGCATCTTTTTTAGAAATCAAATACTTGATGGCTGAGTGATCAGTAAAAACAATAACTTTTGCACCCACCAAGTATGATCGAAATTTGTCAAAAGCAAATACAACAGCCAGTAACTCTTTCTCAGTTACAGTATAATTTAATTGGGCATCATCTAAAGTTTTGCTAGCATAATAGATAGAGTGAAAAATTTTGCCATACCTTTGACCCAATACGGCCCCCACAGCGTAGTCACTCGCATCACACATTAATTCAAATGGTTTGGACCAGTCAGGAGTGACTATCACAGGAGCTGTTACAAGGGCAGTCTTTAATTTCTGGAAGGCTTCATGACAATGCTCATCAAAGTTGAAGACGTTATCACGTTGCAGCAGCAGACACAAAGGTTTGGAAATTTTTGAGAAATTCTTGATAAACCTTCTGTAAAAACCAGCATGCCCTAAGAAACTTCTAATACCTTTGACAGTGGTAGGTGGAGGTAATTTGTCAATAACATCAATTTTTGCTTTATCAACCTCCAACCCTTTCTTTGAAATCTTGTGCCCTAAAATAATTCCCTCTTGAACCATAAAGTGACATTTCTCCCAGTTGAGTACTAAGTTGGTTTCTTCACACCTTATTAAGACTCCTTCTAAGTTATCCAAGCATGCCTTGTATGAGTCTCCATAGACTGAAAAGTCATCCATGAAAACTTCCATGGATTTTTCAATAAAATCTGAGAATAAAGCCATCATACACCTCTGAAATGTTGCAGGTGCATTACACAATCCGAATGGCATCCTTCTGAAGGCAAAGGTACCATAAGGACAAGTGAATGTGGTCTTCTCTTGGTCCTCAGGCACAATAGCTATCTGGTTATATCCTGAGTAACCATCAAGAAAACAATAGAATTCTTTGCCTGCAAGTCTATCCAACATCTGGTCAATAAATGGCAAAGGAAAATGGTCATTCTTGGTTGCTTTGTTCAGCTTCCTGTAGTCCATACATATCCTCCATCCAGTCACTGTTCTTGTTGGAATCAACTCATTTTTGTCATTGGTCACCACAGTAACTCCACCCTTCTTTGGTACACATTGAACTGGGCTCACCCATGAGCTATCACTAATTGGATAAATGATTCCTGCATCTAACCATTTGATGATTTCCTTCTTGACCACCTCTTTCATTATCGGGTTCAATCGCCTTTGTCCTTCAATGCTGTTTTTAGCATTCTCTTCTAAGACAATTCTGTGCATACAGATTGTGGGACTGATACCCTTGATATCTGCCATTTGCCAACCAATGGCTTTCTTGTGCCTTTTTAAGGTGTTAATGAGATCACTCTCCTGCTCTTGTGAGAGGTTAGAAGAAATGATCACTGGTAAAGAATCATTTTCCCCTAAAAAGGCATACTTCAGGTGATCAGGCAACACTTTTAATTCCAGATTGGGTGGTTCTTCAATGGATGGTACTATCTTCTTGAGATTGGAGTCTTCTTGCCCCAAAGATTCATACTTCTTTGTCCACGCCCTGGGTACATGGGAGTTAGACGTGACAACGTCTGTGGTTGACATTGTAACGTTTAACGGATCAGCTTCTTCTGATAACAACTCTTGAATCTCATCATTGCCCAGAATCTTCTCCAAGTGGTCATTATCTTTATTGAATTGCTTTTGAACCACATGGTCAAGGGCAACCACAAAGGAACATTCCTCTGTGTTAGGTTCTGGATATTTGAGTGCGTTGAGGACGTTGAACTTGACTTCTTGGTCATTGACCCTCATGATTAATTCTCCCTTCTGCACATCAATGAGTGTCCTTCCAGTGGCTAGAAATGGTCGCCCCAAGATGATAGGAACTTCCTTATCTGCATCAAAATCCAAAATAACAAAGTCCACTGGAAAAACGAATTTGTCAACTTTAATCAAAACATCTTCTAATATGCCCTCAGGATAAACTCTACTTTTATCAGCTAATGTAAGACTTAAAGAAGTAGGTCTGGCAGTTCCTATACCAAGTTTTTCATAAATGGACTTGGGCATCAAGTTAATACTTGCCCCCAAGTCGCATAAAGCTTTGCCAAGGTAAAAATCTCCAATGGAGCATGGTATAGTAAAACTGCCAGGATCCTTCAGTTTTCTAGGGAGTTTATTCTGCATGATTAAGCTACATTCTTCAGTTAAAGCAATAGTTTCAAACTCCCCTAGCCTTCTTCTTTTGGTGATGACATCCTTTAGGAACTTGGCATAGTTTGGCATCTGCTGTAGAGCTTCAACTAAGGGAAGGTTTATGTGTAGCTGTTTCAGCATCTCCATGAACTTGCTGAATTGCTTGTCTTCATGAGCTTTCTTTAGTCTTTGAGGGTAGGGTGGAGGAGGATATTCAGGTACAAGCTTTGGAACAGTCTTGATTCCTGGTTCAGAACTAGACGTTGTAACGTCTGGCTTAGACATCACAATATCTGGAATATTCTTCTCTTTTTCTCCACCTTTGTTTTTCTCTTTTTCCTTGTCTGGCGCCTCAGATTCTTTAGGCATAGATGGTTCTGGATACTCAGTGCCACTTCTTAATGAGATAGCATTTACCTATGCATTTACCACATCTTTACCATTTGACTTTGATGAAGATGGTGTTTCAGTTGTGGATGGAAGAGATCCATTCTGTCTTTGAGTAAGAGCTGAGGCTATCTGTCCAATTTGGTTTTCCAAAGTTTTGATTGAAGACTCATGGGTCTGTAAGGTTGCCCTACAATCACTTATGAAAGTTTTCATCAAGGCTTCCAAATTGCTGTTGTTGTTATTCTGCGTATACTGCTTTTGTTGTTGAGGGGGAAATCCTGGGGGTATTGCAGGAGCAGCATTGCTAGCATTCAAAGAATTGTTGTTCTTCCAACTAAAATTTGGGTGATTTCTCCAATTTGAATTGTACAAGCTGGAGAAGGGACTGTTACCCTTGTTATGTGATACAAAGTTTACAGACTGGGGGTTATGGGGACACTCTTCGTAGACATGCCCTCCTTCACAATATACACACTCTACTCCCCCAGATGGTGTTGGTTCAATAGCTGCAGCAGTCTGTGTTTCAGACGTTGCCACGTTTGGAGTGCTCAAGTTCTTAATCATGTTGGTCAGAGAAGCAACCTGAGCAGAAAGGGCAGTTACTTCACTTATCTCATGGACACCAGCCTTCTTTCCAGGAGTGAATCTATCAGAAGGCCAATGGGCATTGTGAGTGGCTATGTCTTCAATAAGTCTGCATACCTCAGAGAAAGACGTGTTTAATATGACACCGCCTGATGAAGCATCAAGTATAAGCCTGGTAGGTTGATCTAGACCATTATAAAAAGTCTCCATTTGAATAACTACGGGAATGCCATGGTGTGGGCACATTCTTAGTAATTCCTTCCATCTTTCCCAAGCCTCAAATAATGATTCCCCTTCTCTTTGTTTGAAGGAAGTGATGTCATTTCTTAACTTGGCATTTTTGTTGGGAGGGAAGTATTTTCCAAGAAATTTCTCAGCTAGCTCATCCCAAGTATGAATTGAATTTGGCTCTAAGGAGTTCAACCAATTCTTGGCCTTATCCTTAAGAGAATATGGAAATAGCTTCAGTCGGAAGGCATCTTCTGAGACTCCAGGGATGACAAAGTTGCTACACACATCCAAAAATTGCCTTAGATGTGCATAAGGATCTTCTTGAGGAAAACCCCCAAATTGCCCTGCAGTCTGCAGCATTTGGAACATCATTGGCTTGAATTCAAAGTGACCAGTATTGATAGGTGGTCTTGCAATGCCTGTTTGTAAATGGGCAGGATTGAGCACGGCATAATCACGCATAGGCCTGTCCCTGTCATTGACCATGTCTTGTGGCCCTGCATTGATGAGTTGCTGTCTCTGCCAGTGTTCATCATCAACATAGGTTTCTGTATGAGTTTGTGGTCCACGACCACGTCCTCCGGCATCTGAGTGCCTTCCTCCTCTTGGAGTGCGTCCACCTCTAGAGCTTCTACCACCAGTACCATGTTCAGACATGATTGGTGGCTGAAATTGCTGTTGTTGTTGCTGCCTTCTTAACCTTTGTTGTCTCCTTAGTCGCCTGAAGGTTCTTTCAGGTTCTGGATAGAATTCAGGCTCAGATCCACTCCCTGGTTCTGTTGAACTAGAGCTTGAACTGGAGCTAAGCATACGCTGTAACGTTTACCTGTTTACTCACAAAAAAAACAACAAACAACACAGCAGAATTCTTTCACCTAGTGTTTTAATTCTTGTTGAACAATAAAAGTTAAATACAATCCCTGGCAACGGCGCCAAAAACTTGTTCGCGATCGTGTGTGTTCTAGTCGCAATGTCAGTGCAAGTATACACGTCGTACAAGTAATAAAGTGGATAAAAAGTAAGAGATCGTTCCCACGAGGATTGATTAACTTTCAGAGTTCAAGTCTTTAAAACACAAGTGAAACAAGTAACAAATCGACACTAAAAGTTGGTATTAAGACTAAGAACATAAATGAAGCAAGTAAATAAGAAGTGGTTGTGAATATGGAAGAGTATGAGTTGGATTGCTGCATGCAAGTAAATCTTCTCTAGTCAGACGTTATAACGTTTACACGTTAATACGTACAAATGCTATGTTGTATAGACGTTATAACGTTTGAACGCTGTTGCAAAAGAGCTGTGCTTTTCAGTCACAAAACGTCAGAGCTTCAAGTACTAGAATTCCTATGTCTAGGTTCTAAGTAGGCCTACTCCTGTATTTTAAGTACCCACAGCAATGTCCTATGAACTATTATCCATTCTATGTCTAGACTTAGATAAAAATGCCTAAATGTCTTTAGTGCACCTTTTCATTCACATAAATCTTTGAGTTCTTTTCATAGACCATGTCTGTACCTATGAATCTACTTATTTTAAGTGATCAGTTCAAAACAAGTTTGGAAATATTAACATGCAAAGATTTAGAACGCATAAACATCAATACATCATAACATTAAACTAGAGATTCATTACATGCAAAACAACAACCCAACTACCAATGTTTAGCTCATGCTGAGCATCCTTACAGAAATAAGAGGAATAAAAATCCAAATACCGTACATAGAGAAAAGGAGACTAAACGCAAAAGATACGCCTAAGGGGCCTTCCTTCATGCACGGTGTAAAGACGTTACAACGTCTGAGCTTTACAGTAATGGTTGCGAATGAATATGGAAATTGGGGCCTTGAGAGAATTTAAAATGAAGAAGTCTGTGTCCAGAACTTCTGTTAGAAAACTCTCTCTGAAAAATGGAGGAAGGTGGATGATGAATGGAGTCGTTCTTCCGCATGTTGCACCCTTGCCTTTTTATAGAGAGAGAATAGTCATGGTCAAAAGAGGGTCACATGTTGCTGATGTCATTCCCCACCTTCCAAGTTTGCTTGCGAGTTGACTCTGCCCTGAAGTGACACCGCACTGCTACAGTGCGTCAGCCGCGTCAGTGCTGAGGAGAGAGAAGATTTCCAGATCTCTGGCCATCATTACATGCGCGCCAAAATGATATATTATTTTCTTGCTCTGCTGTCCTTCTACAGACGTGATGGGAGACGTTGCCACGTTTGGATTACTGCACAAACACAAGAAGCATCAAAACGCTCACAAAGGCGCCAATTGGCACCAAAATGCCTAGAACTTGTAATTTAGCCCCTTTCTAAATAAAAGCAATAAACTAATATAAACTTTACTAGAAACAACCTACTATTGCCAGAGAACTTGCATGATTTAACTTTGAATAAGTATAAATAACTCATATAAATATGAGTTATCATATCCTCTGAAGTATGGTGGTTGAACAGGTTTCATGGGCCTTGTATTGATGAGCTTATTGGTGATGAGGTAGTTGAATAGGTCTGTGTATGACATGGGAATTGGGTCAAAGGTTGTTCTGTTTTGGTAGGTCCTTTGGTGGTTGTTGTGGTTGTTGTTTTGGAATGGATGGGCTGTTTGTGTGGGAGTGGGGACTGGGATGTTGGGTGGCTGGTATGGTGGGCTGATAGTGATGGTATTGGTTTCTCCCTCTTTCTTTTTGGGGAAGCCGGGGAATGGCTTCTTTTGGGAACTTGTGTTACTTGTGGACCCCTGTGCAATCTTTCCACTTCTCAATCCGTTCTCCAATCTCTCTCCCACAATCACCACATCTGAAAAATTGGATGATGCACTGCTGATCAGACGATCATAATATAGCGGTGGTAAGGTTTCCATGAACATAGAAACCAATTCTTTGTCTAAAAGAGGAGGTGTGACTTGTGCTGCCAAAGCCCTCCATCGCTGGGCGTACTCCTTGAATGATTCATTCTCCTTCTTGCTCATATTCTGCAGCTGTGTTCGGTCTGGCGCCATGTCCGTATTATATTGATACTGCTTGAGGAACGCATCTGCTAAATCCTTCCAGCAGCGGACTTGGGATGGCTCTAACTTCATATACCAATTAAGGGACGCCCCGGCAAGACTATCTTGGAAGCAATGGATTAGCAATTTGTCATCACGGGAGTAGGTAGACATCTTCCTACAATACATCGTTAAGTGACTCTTTGGGCAGGTCGCACCTCTGTACTTGTCAAAATCGGGGACCTTGAATTTTGGCGGCAACACCACATCAGGAATAAGGCATAAGTCTCTGGCCTCCCTAGCCCTGGAGCCAAAGCCCTCAATCATTCTTAGTCTTTCTTCTAACATCTGGAACTGCTCTTTGGTCTGTTGGTGCTCAGCGGAATAGACTTGAGGGGAATGAATTACACCATAAGGAGGTGGAGGCATTGAGTGCTGAGCCTGAGGGTAAACAGAGTTTCCGGATACGAAGCCTTGAGTCTGTGGAAAGGCAGCTGGCTGTGGAGTGAGGTTCTGAGGAGTAGGCTGAGGTATAACAATTGAATGCGGGATCTGAACCTGGGGTTCACCAGTCATTCCTTCTGATCCGACAGGCGTTGGCTGTACATTCTCAGCTATCGCCCCGGGACTAGCTCCTGGGCTAGCCCCTTGATTTGGAGGACTATAACCCAAAGGAAGGCCATAGGGAGGCCACTGAGCAGCTTGGAAGTCATTTCCATTCTTCAAGGACAACAAGAGTCTCATCATCTCGCTCATCTGTGCCTTCATGGCATTCATTTCATTTCTCAATTCAGGATCCCCTTGACTGGAGCTACCAGGAGCTGAATGGTTCTGATTCTGTACCTCGGGGTCTTGGCCTGTTCCATTTTCATTCTCTGAGCCTGAAACTGGAGGATTCTGATTCTCTGGTTGAGGTTGATCGGGGTCACTTAAGATTGCCATTCTTCTGGCTTGTGAACGTGTCCAATACGGATGTGGTCGCACCAGCTTGCCTTATCTTCTGTTTGAGTTGAAAACATTTTTATAAGCAAAGGAGCAAATTAATGAATGCAACGTAATGCACATGATTTTTTTTTATTATTTATTTTTTGTTATGTTATTTGTTGTTTATTGCCGGGAATCATAGTGCAACTTGCTCTTGTCGTAGGCGTATGTTCGAATACTTTCAAGGACATAACGCGGCTGGGATCAACAAGTGAGATAAACGTACTTCATTCAAGCATCATTCCAAGAACAAGATACAATATCCTTAAATGTGTAATACAACGCTTTGAAAAGAAAAACACAACATCCCTTAAGAAAAGAAAAATTACAATCTCCTAGTGAACATTCTAAAAAAGAGAATTTAAATCTAAAAACCTATTGCCTTCATCTTCTCTCGGTTCTTCTCCTTTTTGCTAGCTGCAGCAGCTTCTCTTGCCCTTTCCATGAGTTCCTCGGTCAGAGATCTGCAGTACTCCACGAATTCATATACTCGCACCGGAGTGTTGTAAGGCAGCATCTCAGCTTCTGCCTTTCTCAACCTCTTGGGAACATCCCTCACCGCCTGGTTAGCCAACCATGCCAATTTGGAGAACTTGTTCTTCCACTGCTGAATTTCTACCCTCATCTCAACTATGATCTCTCGCTTTTCAATCCTACCCATTAGCTCGAGAAGACGGTATTCCCAGTACTGACTCTCCTCTCTTACCTGTCGGTAAGCATCACTGATGTGACTCAGATTCCTCCTTAGCTCATCTGAATTTTCTTGCTCCATCCTTAAAGCCTGCTGATACTCTCTAAGGATGTTCACAATTGCATCTCTATCTTGTCTGATGCACTCTATTTGACTTTCAAGCTCACACGTCACAGACTGAGACTTTTTCTTGAATTCCTCTAGTGATTCCTTTGTAGCTCTCTCACTTTGCGCAGACTTCTTGAACAACTTCCTCCATTCGTTTGCTCTAACCATGGCCTCACCCACCTTGGCATTCAATCTTCTCAACTCATCTTTGGCAGCTTTCAGATATTCCTTCATTTTTTGACTACTTTCCTCTTCTTTCTTAAGCTTCTTGTTGCTTTCTTTAAGGGCCTCGGCCTTGCGTTCATTCTCGTTCTCTAACTTTCTCTTCTCAGAAATTACTTTCCCCAACTCATCTTGTAAGGCTTTCTTTTCTTCTTCTACCTTGAACAGAGCAGATTTGACCTCACTTTGTTCTTTGAGACTTGGAACGTGAAGCTCTGGGACTTCTTTCTCAACTGACGATGAATTCTGACGAGGCGGGCTAATATTTTGAATTCTTTGGTGAAACCATTGGTAGAAAGTAACATCACCCGTTTTCTTTGTGATCTCCGCTTTATCCTTGTAAACTACACCTTCCCAAGCCTTTGAAATTTTCTGAAGCAAGCCTTGGTTCTTTGGATCTTCTTTATCGAGAAAGATCGGGACCAACATGTCTTCAGTGGGTGCGTTCTTCATAGGATACCCAAGCTGTCTGATGGTGAGAGAAGGATTGTAATTGATGCAGCCTTGGGTTCCCATTAAGGGTACATTCTGGAAATTGCCGCACCGGAACAGTATTGATGGCCTATCTTTCCAACACGGATGGTTGAACCAACATACTTTGAGAGCACTGAGATCCTCTAAAGTGCGCACCCATTCTTGTGCACTTCTGGCTTCTACGTCACAACACAGGGCATATTCTACTAAGTCCGCGGCTTTCGTCTTATGAGTGACAATATGGTTGAGGAACCAGGTGTAGAGAACATGGAAAGAGCAAGCAACCTTCTTCTTCCCTAACACACGGTGATGAGTGAAGGAATAGTAGGTATCTGCAAGGATTGCTGGTACAGGGTTAATCGGATTTTCCTTACTTATGAATGCTAGAAAAATCCCAATAGCGGTCTCATCAATGAACTTCTCGACCTGAGGGAAGAGGACGATCCCAAAAATAGTTAGGGCTAACAGCTGCTTGAAAGGACCCCACTTCTTATTCTGGGCATAAAACTTCAATAAACCTTCGAAATAACATAGCGGGAAACCCCTGATACGGTTCTTCTTTTCCTTATGAAGCTCTAATTCCTTCATACTGACTTGCAACAACAAAGAGAGTCTCTGGTCTGAATACCGATGTTTCTGATATTGGTAAGGTGCTAACTCTGACTTTGAGAACCCCAGAATCTGCTCATATTCCTCGAAAGTTGGTGATAACTGAAAGTCCTTGAAGAGGAAGCATCGAATGTCCGGATCATAGAATCGACTCAGGGCCATTATAGCACTCTCTTGGACATCTAGTTGTAACAGTCTAAGGAGGTTACCATAAGCCTTCTGGAATAGGTCCCTCTCTTCCGATTCCATCAAGGAAACAAACTCTTTCAAACCCTCTACATCTATTCTCTTGACAACCGGGAACCTTGAATTAAGTACAATCTCGCTTCTTGATCCCATGTTGCTTTATCTTTCCCACCTAAGACAAGATTCGAAGTTACTTTACAATCCCGGCAAACAACTCAGATGTATGATGAATGATTTTCAAAATTGGGTTTTATTTAATGCAGGTGATGCAAATGATGTAATAGTGCAATGATGCAATGATGCCATGAAGCTTCTTTTTTTTTGTGTTTTTGCAGAAAGAGGATATTTGCAGGTGGTAATTCGAAAATTTTCACACTACATGCCATCTCATATAGGCATTTATTGAAAAGGAAAAGCATATCTTTTTTGATTTTCGAAAATTCTGAAGGAAAAATTGATTTGAACTGAATGCAACGATGCAGCACACAATTTGGAAAGCCCTTGTGACCTAAAAAGGGGTAGAACCTATGATCTAAGGCACTTTAGGGGTAATCTTCTCATGTAGCTCTATTCATACCCTCACAAAGGTCATCGGAGCCACAGTCTCTTTCCCGAAATTCCTTGTAAATGCAGCAAATTGCTAGGTACAAGGTATCGCGAAAGAGCACAACTCTGATTGAAACTTTCGCGAGTAGCCAAACGGACAAAGGTCCTGATGGGCTCCCACTACTCGAATCCACTCATCCTATGGTATCCTAACAGACCTGGGTTATGGTCTCTTTCTTTAATCATATAATCTCAAGGTACAAGTGTGTGTGTGCGAAGGGCATTTCCTTAAAAACTACCCCACCTGCAAATGAAAATCCAGAACAGTCCAGACAATAGCATGTTGTCTACTCTAGGGTTCAATATCATGAGGGAATTAAGCATATAAGCAAAGAAGCAACCATATTACTTTAAACAAAGGCAAACATAGAAAGAGAGGAAGAAGAATGCACAGGAATGCAACATGAAAGTATGAAAAAGAAGAAAACATAGAGGCAAAACAAGATATTCAAATATCACATACTTAATTAGTTAGGCTTGACCCACTTTTGAAAAAATGTTTTTCTTTTTAGTCCCCAGTGAAGTCGCCAGCTGTTGCGCCCGAAAAAGTCCCCGAGGGAGAACCTTCCTCGTTCACAACTTTTCTTAAGACAATGAAGCCGCCACCAATATTTATTAAGGAAAATATTAGGAAAACCTTCTTTGGAAAGCGATTGGTCTTGCGAAACTAGAGATTAGGGTTCGGGGGTCGTTAACGCGCAGGGAAGGTGTTAGCACCCCACGCGTCCTCTCTACTGAGAGGGAACCTTTAATTAAATGTGTGGTTTTAGTGTGTTGACTTGAAAATACTTAATTTTGCCTCTCTACTTCTTATTGAAAAATTCTTAATGAAAATCTTTATTTATTATGAAAAAGGGGGAAAATGGTTTTTTTAGATAAAAACGCTTGACGGGACATGGCCCGCTCCTACGTATCTCCCGGTGCGATGGAGAACTCAAAGCTACGTAGTTCTTCTTTATCCTAAAAAAAAGGTTTTTGTCTTTTATCTTTTTAGTGAATTTTTGAAATAGGACGAGCATTTAGTGAATGATTAAACTAACCAAGGTTATGGGTAATCACCGCTAAGTACTCTTGAAAATGAGAGTCACTACCGCCAGTCAGACGAACAAAGGTTCTGATTGACTATTAGTAGCAACCCATTTTTTATTTGTTCTTTTGTAAGTGGTTTTTGAAAGAGATTGATTGGCACGAATGATCAAACTAACAAAGGTAATGAGTGATCATCGCTTGTTGTTCTTTTGGGAAAAAGACATCGCCACCAATGGCTAGACGAACAAAGGTTCTGATTAGCCACTAGCGACGATGGGTTGAAAATGATTTTAGAAAGGAAAATATTTTTGTTCTAAAAATGATCTTGGTTTGCGAAAGTGATTCTTTTTTGTTACGAAAATAATTCTTTTCTTTTTATTATGTAAATGCTAAACCTTTTATGAGTGCGCTTGACGAGAATGTGACTCGCTCCTACGTATCCCAAATGGGAATCAAAGCGACGTAGTTCTAACTAGCCTTGAAAATGAAAAATCCTTTTGATGATGTTTTGGAAAATGAAGAGCGTTCATAATGATCAAACTAACAAAGGTTATGGGTGATCATTACTAACACTTGTCGTGATTTTTGATGCTTGGGAAAATATCTTTTGAAATCGAAAGCATTCATGATAATCAAACTAACAAAGGTTATGGGTGATTATCACTAGCACTCCATTGTTAATAATCATGCAAGCAGATGCTTCGCAAGCCTATTAACAAAGTTTCGATTTTGAAAAGTTTTCGCAATTGGATTAATTTTTGTTCGGGGAAACATTTATCCATTATTGGGAAAAAAAGGTTTGTAAAAAAAAAGGTTCGCTTAGGGAAAAGAAACGAAATGAAAAAAAGAACAGGGGGTGCAGCAGTAAAATAAGGGTGTAAATAAAAGGAGGGGTGCATTATTAAAACTGGGGTGCAGATAGCGAGCAGCCCAGTTCCCGTACTGGGTTCAGCGGCCCACGAAACCTGGGCCTCTCAAAGGGGAGTCTCACGCAGCAAATGAAGAGGTGCGGTTAGTAAACGTAAAAAAAAAAAACTTACTATAAAAGCCTAAATGAAAACTGATACTCTGATTTCCCCAACCCTAATCTCCCTTCACTCACTCACGGCGCCGCACTCCCCCCCTTTCTAACCCTAAAAAAAATTTCTTTCTCTCTCTCTTCTTTGCCTTCTCCGTCTCCGTCTCCTCTCATCTCCTCTCTTCTCTCCACCGTCCCCCTCTCATCTCCTCTCTTCTCTCCACCGTCCCCTCGCCTTCAAATTCCTTCTCCCTCACAGATCCGTCGATCTCTCACCGACCCAAGCCTTCGTCGCCCACCCCTTTCTTTTCTCACCAAACCGCAACACTCTCTCCTCCTCCCTAACCTTCGTTGCCCCTTTTTTCACCGATCGGTGCTTTCCTCCGAAAGACGCCGTGTTCTCCCCTCTCTAAACCGTCGCTTTAAGCCACAGGGTGTTGGTTCGGCGGTGGATGGTGGCGCGTTGGCTCGGTGGTTGTCGCGAAGGGAGGGGGTGGTCCGATGGCTGTTTGGGATGGTTGTTTGTTAGGGGGTGATGAGAGCTACGGTTGTGGGGTGGTGTTTGGGTGGCGTGAAGGGTTTAACCGTGGTGGTGGTGGTGGTTGGGCGGATCTGTGACGGTGGTTTGGCCGTGATGGTGTTCGGTGGTGAGGAGAGAGAGAGGAGGGGTACGCGTTGGCGGTGGCTGGCTGGGACGGTGTTTGGGTGGTGAGGAGAGCTACAGTGGTTGGTTGGTGGGCGGTGCGATGGTGACTGGCCGTGGGGGTGTTGGTGGCTGTTCGTAGTGGTAGGTGGACAGTGGCTTGAAGGGTCTGGCAGTGATGGTGAAGGCCATTTGGTGGTACACGGTGGCCAACCACCGTACACGGTGGCCGGAGGTAGTTTCTACCCTTCTCTTTTATTTTGGTTGCTGTTTTTATTATTTTTTTTTGTTTCTGATGCCCCTTTTTTTTGTTTTGTTTTTTTTTTAAAAAACACATACAAAACATATATTCACATGTTTACTGTATTTATTTGATTAACAACTATTTCAGAACCTACTCATAAACATGAATGCACATTTATGTATAAGCTTAAAAAGGAACGAGAAACAACCTTTTACTCCAGCTTCTGAACTTCTCTTCTTATCTTGCTGTGTTACCGCTGCCCTTTCCTTTTCTGGACTGATTGCTGTGAATTCTTGCTTGTGTGTATGTTTAGTGTGTGTATTCAGTGGCTCTGTCTGTATTTTTGTGTTTGTGAGTGTGCTGAAACTGTGTGTGTCTCCCCCTCAAACTGATTTCTGTGCATTTGTATTTATAGGCAGGGAATTGTGGTGTAGGAGAAAGCAAAAAAAAACCTCCTGGGTATTGAAGGTTGCTGGGTTTAGAGGGGGGTGGCGTGGAGCAGTGGATGATGTGAAGCAATGGGTGGCTTGGAGCAGACTTTTGCTGCTTGCTTGTAAAATTTGTGCTAACTTTAGCCAAAAATGGGAAAAAAGTGAAGAACAACAAAAAGGAGATGGCTCTAATGCTGAAAATACATACACAGCAAAACATTTAGTTTTTATTTATTTATTTTGTAATATTTGCATTTTTATCTAATTTTCGTTTTTATTATTTTTTGTATTTTTGACTATTGTTTTTTTTGCATTTTTGGGACAGTTTGGACTCTAAACACTCCTAAATCGTAAATGAAATAAAATTTGATTTTTTTGACATTTTTGGACTCAAAACAAATTAAATAGACAAAAAAGAAGTTGAGCCAAATACAAAAGCGAAATCGGGCCCAACTAGACAAATGCGCTAGAACGAGGCGCAAATAGAACAAATAGGCCCGCTAACTGATAAACACTAAAAATTAACTAGGAACCACGTTCGTGGGCCCAACTCAAAATGATAAGCCCAATTTGTATATGTGTAGGCCCAATAACCCAACTGTTGGCCCAATTACACAAATGGCATCTTAACGACACTCGCATGACACCGACACGCGTTAACAGGACTCGAGACTTGCAAAAAATGCGACCTAGTAAATTAAAACACTATTAACAAGAGCTCGGACAAAATTGGGGTATAACATGGTGGTGGTGGTTCGCGAAGAGAGAGAGAGTGTGGTAGTTGTTTGGTGGTGGATGTGCCGTGGTGGTGATGCTCGTCGGGGGTCACAGCGGCGGTTCTTGCCTGAGATGGTTTTGTGGTTGTTGTAGTGGTGGTGGTGGTGGTTGTGGTTGTGGTTGTTGTAGTGGTGATGGTGGTGGTAATTGTTGGGAGGTCACCTCTTTCCCTTTTCCTTCTAGTTGTTTGTTTTGTTTTGTTTGGTTCTGCAGGTGATGGTGGTGTTGATTTAAGAGATTGTTTTTCAGAGTTGTTCTCCTCTTCCAATTTTCTCCAATCTCTCTTTTTTTTGTTCTCTGGTCAAGTTTTTTATATAAGCTTTTCAATTTTGTTTTTTTCCTATGGCCAGCTACGACCATATGAACTGTCTCTCTGAATTTCTCAAATCATGATTCTGCTTATTTTGAAGTTGTTCCTGCCTTCTGCTTATTTTCTATTTTATGTTTGCAGGCGGTGCATCAGTGGAGCAGTGTGTGCAGTGTTATAGTCAAGAGCTGGAAATGGGAAATAACCAAAAGCAAGATGAAAGTGTTTTTTTGGCCTACTACTAAAATACATAATCCATCCCTGATTGAAATAGGCGCATGGCCCCTCCTGTTAGGCCTTTTTATTTTTGTATTATTCAATGTAATAATTTGTAACATAAAGAGAAGCAATAAGAATAAATCTATTTTCTTTTTTTCCTACCAAAAAATCTATTTTCATTTTTAGCTTTGGTATCTACTTGCGTGTATTTTTACTTAGTGATTTGAAGCAAACATGATAGTTAAATGACACAAAACCATTAATGAGCACCAAATGACACGTGTTAACGATTAAAACCTCAAAATGCACAATAAGTAATATTTTTGATTTTTCTACGAGAATTTGAACTAGTCGGACAAAATTAGGGTACAACAATTACCAATCGATAGTCAAGCAATTAACTAAATCTTCACCCAATCCTCGATCCAAAAATAATTAAGTCATTTAATAAGATTCAATCATCAAAGTAATTAAAATAATTACTTTAGGGTGTTACATTTCACCCCAACTTGAAAAATTTTGTCCCAGAAAATTCTTCAAGTTCTAAGTTCTATCTATTACACCATGGAATCTATAATAATACAAAGTAAAATGAGTCTCGAGGCCAATTATCCTAGGTGTCACTCATACAACAATTTGAGAAAATAATAATTAATGCATTCACACAATTAATTTACATTTAATATTCCGTTTTTTTCATAACATTACAAAGATAAATTCCTATTTTAAAAATATCTGTAATATTTAAAAAAAGTATGATACAACAAAAAAAATTCTGAAACCGAATTATAAAAATTCAAATAATGTTAATAATTCATTTATAAAAATTTCCCTAACAAAATTTCATTTTAAACATATTAAAAACTATCACAATATAAAAAATAAATTGCTATACCAGTTTTATAATATTTAATTTTAAATAATACAAAGTAAAATGTTTTTCAAGACCACTAATCCTAGGTGTTAACTTTACAACAATTTGAGAGAAAAATAATAAATGCTAATTCAGTTTTATTTTCTATAAAAAACATTGATTAATAATCAATAGTAATGAAACTCAACTTAAAAGAAATTTCATTTTCAAACAATTTTCATACAACTACTTATATAAATAGACTTTGTTCGTAGGTCAACAAACCATTATACAGTTACTGCTCTTATCTTTTACACGTTTTCTTTTTTCCTGTAGTTTTCTTGGCACATAATGGAATTCAATGCTGAAATGGCTGTTGATTTTCTATTCTATCATAGAAATGTCAGCCGGAATGCACTACATCATTTTAGAACAGGTGTATATCAAATTTTCTAAAATGATTTTTTCGACCTTTTTTTTCAGCTATCAAAAAAATCTGAACTTTATGTTGTGATTTTATAACACGACTAGCGTTAGACTTAGTATTAGTTTTTCTACTATATAGAACTTCTATTGTAAAGTAAAATACTGAAGGTATAAAAACTATCGTATTTTGTTCAGTTAAAAAAAGAATAATTTACTATTAATATTTGTATGTTATATTTAAATTTAACAATAATCTTTTTTAACATAAATATTTAAATTTTATTATTTCTTATAATTTCTGTATTTTAAACAATAGGTTGATTATATGTATAAGTAATTAATTTTATTTATCACAAAAAATCTTGGTCATTTATCAAGAAAAATCACACGTCTAAATACAAAGTAAACAACTATGCTAAGAAAAAAGTCTTTGACTATTTTTTGTGGTTGTCGCATTTTAATAAAAACATATTCACTTTAATTTTTTTATATTTATCGTAAATTATGTCTCATACCTCCCAAAATATTTTGTGTGTGTCTAGGTATATTTGTTTGTGAATTTACATTGTTTGTGTCTATATATTCACTTTTTTTTTGACCAAATATATATTCACTTTTAAATGTGCAAGCTATGTGTGTTTTTCCAAAAATAGAATTGATATCAGCTGTAAAAGATAAAAAAATTTATTTTTAGTACACTAATTTATTCCATAAGCATTTATATTAATAATTTCACCATCATGTTATTCACACAAATTTTTTAACGAAAACATAGTATAGTATCCCGTGCATCGCACGGGTTACATACTAGTTGTATTTATTTCCCTGGGACAACTTAGGCTCAGCTAACACGTTTTCAAGATTAAAACGAGGTGAAGGACTTACTACAAGCATAGTTAGGCTTTGTACGTATAGTTGACAAGATTTTCTAGGGTGAGAAAATTTCACAAACATTTAACCAGTAGTTTTGGGTTCAAAATAAAATGTTTTTTTTTAACAATCATGGTGGTAAGAGAAATTCATCTATTTTGAAAAGAAATTTTCAGTTTGTGTCTGAAGGGCATCTCCAGAAATTTTTCCAAATAGTTTGGTCCCCACCCCAACTTCGATTAATCTTATTCAAAACATTTAACATGAGACACTTATGAGAAAGTCCAGTTAAAAAAAAAGGTTCACAACCCAAGTTCATAGATAACACCGGTATACAAGTTTCAATCATATATCAAAATAAGAGCGGAACAAACTTGTTTGAAGAGTGAAAAGTTTTCAGTTAAACACAAATACCCTTCGACAATTTCCTAGAATCCAAAACAGCTTTGATACCTGATAGGAAAATATGGTGGGGAGTCTAACTATACAATTTCTCAACTTTGAAATAAATTCTATCGAAATGATGAGGTGATAGTTCACTAGAAACCTTTTCATTAAGAATAGAAGTGGGTCATGATTGCACCAAAGAAATTTAAAGAATAATGAAAATTGCATTAAGGTTATTTTCAAAATAAAGTTTTCTATTTGCAGTACAACCAATACTCACTCCTAAGCTTAATTGAACTTATAAACACTTCTACTTCATGAAATCAATAGTACAATCCATCTCCATCCATTATAGGACTCAATTTACTCACTCCACATTCGTGGAATTCAAGGTAACCTCAAGCATACATGTAAGTCATGCATTCATGTTTAGAATATCTTTGGATGGATTGGGGATGGGGTTGGAAGGAAGTTAGTACCAAAGGGATGAAGGAAAGAAGTCACTTAGATTGGATTAACAGAAAGTTACGCACGGACCGGGCCCTTTCTGTAGTACTAAAATTTTGAAAGTCTCCTCTTCCCCATTGATTCCAAATTCAGTCCCAACACCAAAATTAGTTCAATCAACATCAACACATACACGAGTTGCTAAATTCCAATTACACTTCAATTTCAGTCAATTGCAAGAAATTCAATCAACCATCCACATATAATTTGGTATACCAATCAATCATGCACTGCACTAAATTCTGAACAACATCAAATTCAGCACATACTCATCCTATTGACAAACCATCAATAGAACATTGTAAAATAGGGACCTCGCTTTGACTTGTCAAATTGAATTGAACCAATACAACTAACTGTTAACCTTTACAAACGAGAGATTAACAAATTGAAACCTTGCCACCATAGTGGAGACTTGTGTAGGCATCATGGCTTATGGACTATTGCCAAAATCATTGCTTAATATCTCTGCTTTTCCTTATTAGTCAATGCACTAGCAACATTCGTCCCAAATTCCCTTCTCAACGGATAGAAAAATTTGGAACATTACCTTTCAGTCTTCTTGGGGATACACCTAGTATTTTTTGGGTTAGACTCGGAAACAATCACTGTTCTCAAATGACTCACTGAATGATAGGGTTTTTATAAAACCTTATTTGAAACCTTTGAGCACAAAACAATTTTCCATGTACCTATCGGAGTCGACTCTATCAACAAAACCCCAAAATACTAGTATGGGTGAATCTCCATACCTCGTGAGTTGAGCCTTAAACTCATCAATAATAAAATCTGGATCTTAAGCTAGTGCAAGGACTTTTCAGGAAACTATTAGCAAGATGAAATCTTATAAGACCGAACTATCCTTTTAGTCAGAACTTTTCTGAAACTCTATCATTTTTATCCCTTGGAACTAATCGCCCTCTTGAAGGGCCTCAACTACTCAAACACTAAGGTATGAGAGAATCTCAGAATGTTTGGGGCTAAGTTGTAAAACAGGAAGACTCTCTACAATGATAGGGCTAACTGGGGGAATTCACACGTTCGGTTCAACCTCAAGTGTTTTCATCTAGAAGAAAGGAAGCATCTGACACTACGAGTATACTAGATTTTAGTAGACCGCATCTATTATAGAAGGTTGTAGTTGGTCGAGACCGAAGATCACAAAAAATTTTTCCGTTTAGTCAAAGGAATAATGAGGCTAAACTTCTCAGTTGCAACCGCTTTATTCATGAATCGAAGTTTGATGGAACAATCGGAGACTTCTGAATATACTTAAGATACAAGAACTGATCACACAATACTGGTGAACATTGATCCTAGAAGGTTAGGGTAATAGCCAACTTATAACGTGAAGGGTAATAGCCAACTTATAATGTCAAGCATTGTTGACTCCTAAATTATTCATACACTAGCGTACTTATTAGGGTATATCTTCTAGGATGGAGAAATCGAATGTCCTATCCCCTAGGGCTTAACCTCTAGGTTACTTAGGCGATGAGCCTATGAGAATCAGTGACATCTTTTGACACAAAATGCCAATCTTCCTTAAAAGGAAACTAACTTAGAGATTTTGACTATGGCAGTACTACTTGTCAAGTTGGTAAGTACCAAGACCTTTCAGTAGGTGAGTTTCATAACAGAGGGGAGGAATTTTTGGGAAAAAGAACATAATCTATGGCTACGGCTAACCGGGAGAAATCTTACGGAAGCTAGAACGTGCATTTTGGGTTAACTTGAGTCATAGAGTAAGGTTGACTAGAATGGTTGTAACGATAACCAAGGGAATGCTTGTAACGATAACCTAGGTCTCAAGACGCCCACCTATTCCGAACAAGTCTATGAGACTATCACTTTCTCATTGGGAGGTTTCTCAAGCTTACGATCATATCGGTAACTGACTAAGAATTAAGCGGTGACACGATGGTCGAACCGGCTCCAAAGGCTAAACGATTGCCCACAATCCTTTGAACCAGTACAGATGCCCATTCCTCCATTCCGTAATCTCATCTATAGCCCTAAACTTCCCCTACGTGCTCTAATAAAAGGAGAAAACCGAGAATCCTATGGTTCGGTGATCAGAAGTTTTCGGGGCTAAGGCAATCAATTGTCGTTATTCACAGTACATTGCGTGAAATATTGAGTTGGTCAGGCTCAATGCTTCGTACAATATGTTGAGAGGTTCTGACAATTACCCGTCACAGTCCCTAAATGACTCGATTTATCTAATCTTTTTACCGTGAAGACACTAAGCCCGACTAGGTCGAACTGCTCTGATACCAAAATGTAACATCCTTAAATTTAGACGTCATCATTTAGAATGTTAACCATTTCAATAAAAATCAGAGTTGCGAACCTACTTAAGGAATTGAGCATAACATGACTTGACGGAAGGAAACCATCATAACTTACTCCCAGAGGTATAAAATACCAAAACGAGTACTTAATGACATAATTGAGAACAGTTCAACATGAGTCATTACTTAAAAACTTGTTACAATACGGTTTGCTTATTACAATAATGTTAGGACTTTGGCAAGTGTACCAATTGTCGTCGCAAGTAATAAAATATCAGTAAGAACCGGTCGATTCCACAGGGATTGCGCGTTGACAACAATAGCAAAATTGTAAATTCTTAGATTGTAGAAATTTGGTAAATTGAGTAATTGGTAACAGTACACAACGTGAATTAATAATGCGAGAAAAACGACTAGGGAGCGAATCCTCTCACCTCGCCTATCACATGAACCTTAGCCAATTCGAGTTAATTATTCAATTTCTAGATTCAATTCACTAATTAAGGTCAAGGGCAATTCCTTGTCTCAATACCCCTATTACCCTAAGAGTTACCCTAATTCCTTAGGTGAGTCATGCCAGAGGGTAACGCGTTAAGATTAAGAATTTTAATGAATTCACATAAGCTACCACATATTCCTATGATGATTACTAGCATGTGACCTAACTACCCAATTTCCAGCTACTAATTCATATTCCTATGCAATCACTAGCCTGGATCATCGCAATTATCATATGTAATTGAAAAGCATTAAGAACATAGGTAATTAGACAAGCAAATCGAACAACAACTGAATTGACTAGAGCAATGGTTCACATGATAGGGTTGGGAGATTCATCTCTCCCTAATCTTAGCAATTTAGTTACAATCCATCCTAAGAGTGGAAACCAACATAAAATAGAAGACAAACATAAAGGAAGACATTAGAACCTTCAATCCCTTGTTCCCAAGTGGTGAGAAGGCCCCAAAATCGCACCCTCCAGCTGCTCCAAAGTGTGGCTCCTAATCCAAAAACGAAGTCCCATGAAAAATTGCTGAAACTGCTTTAAAAACCCTAATTTTCACGCACCATCGCGACGCGGCCCGTGTCCGTCGCGTCGCGACAAAAGACAGAAGCTTCAGGCCTCGCAGAACTGCTCCAGGTCGCGTCGCGAACCCTCCTGGTCGCGACGCGAAAAATAACAGAAAGTTCTGGCTTGCAAAATTCCTCCAGATCGCGTCGCGAACCCTCCTGGTCGCGACGCGAAAATCAACAGAAAGTTTTGACTCGCAAAATTCCTCCAGATCGCTGCATTTTCGGGCAAGTTTCTGGTTCGCCGAAAGATGCCACAACCAATTAAGAGGTCTTCAAGTCCCATTTAGCTCCAAAAGTGAAGGAATTACTTACAATTGAACTTCCTACTACAATTATCTAAAACTGAACTAAATCCCAGATAATGACTGTGATACAATGAAAACCCTGCACAATTGGTCCTAAAAATGCCTAACTTACATCATATGATTGAGAGTCAACACAACCCCAAACTTAAACTTTTGCTTGTCCTCAAGCAAACAATCAATTCAGACTGTGGCTGATTTTTCTATTCAGCTGTTACATGTAATACATCAACCTTAAACATATCAGCACATCAACTATCATCATCAACCTAATACAGTGGCAGGACAACTGAATTGGAAATACCGAATCATAAGCAGGCAGCATTCTCAAGTTTTCTCTTTTGCACACATCTCACTAGTGTTTCACTCTTTGAGGTGTTTAGGGTATTCACTCAATTCACAGTACCTGCATCATCGTTTCATAGGCTTGACAGAGTTCTATATCAATCTATACAAATGAAATGCACACACACTTTTTGAGGACTTAAAGGGTTAAAGCGGGGCTTAGGTAAGGGTGGATAATTTTGGATAAGTAGGTTGCACTTGGAGTTAGACCTATCTCTCTCTCAGTCAATTTCACACAATTCACTTACTCACCCATTTTCCCCAAAGCATTCAACAAACAAGAGAAGGATTTTATTTATTTATTTATTTTTTTTTTTTTATATATATTTGCTTTTTCTATTTCTTTTCTTTGTTCCTTCTCTTGTATACCACCCCAAACTTAGAATGTTGCTATTCCACGAGCAACCCCAAACTTAGAATTTTTCCCCACTCTCACAGCTTTTGTTACCTAACTCCAAGTTAAGAATTAACTAGGCTATGATTTTCAGAAAAAACAGCATACAGATGTTTAATAATAGGCTCAGAGGGGCTAGCAGAGGATAAACATTAGTTAGGTGTGGTTTGAAAGGCTCAGGGGTGCCAACAGAAGTGCCTCAGTGTGTATGGAATTCAAATGCAAGACGATTAAGTACAAAGTCAAGTTCTGCAGACTAATGCAAGCAAGGAATACACACAATATATGAGAAAGTGTTTAGGCTCAAACCTCACAGTTAGGATTGTAGAGATGAAACTTGAGAGATGCTGCTCATAGATGATAAAGAACTTCCGCAACCTTTGTCATGACCCCTGCTATTACTTGATGATAAAACTTGAAGTGCGAGTGTTAAAAGGAAAAATGCAAACATGCGACCCCAAATGCCACACATCATCACTATTGAAGCTGCTTTAACAAAACAAAAACAAAATATAGGGCAGTGGTGCCCCAATATCACAGAGTAAGTTATAATAATAAGTACAGACCAACGTGCGAAATAAAGTCAAAATAGGGCAAAATACAACCAACAGTGCAAAATAAAGATGTCTGAGTAAAACAGAAAAATAAATGAGCCTCCTGCTCAAGGAAATGAAATGTGCTCCTCCAAATACTCATCCCCTGAAAGAAGTCGATCCTGGGGGACCTGCTGCTGCTCTGCATGTGGTACTGATGAAGATGAAGCGGCGGCTGCTCTGTTCTCGGCCATATACTCCTCAGCAGCACGGTGGACTCTGTATGATGCCAGGTGTGAAGTATCTATGCCCTGCTGCTGCAATGACAGAGACGACCCGCACCAGCTGGCCATGAGGAGGTCATACTGGAAAGAGGAGTCGGTCTGAAACTGCTCCCGGTAAGATGGGCCTGCTGGCAGCTGTGGTGCTGGAGGTGCTGGCTGCTGTGGTGCTGCTCCATCTATGGGCCCCTCGGGCTGCTTCAAGATCCATGCTGCTGTGATACCCTCCCTGGGGTTGGTTAGAAGATCATCTGGGTACTCCGGGCAGCCCTGCTGTCGACATAAAGTATGGATGATAGAACAGTGCTTCAATCTAGCCCTAGGACATCTGGCAATCTCTGCAATACTCGCTGAAATGGCTCTCCCCAGATTGACCCTCTGGCCTCTCATGATAGCTTGTAGCCCCATGGCTACCTTTGTCTTGACATCAGTGGAGTTGGAGCATGAAATGATAGTCTGATTAAAGAAATTGTTCCAGGCCTTAGGAATTGCCTTCAGAGCCATATTGCAAAAGCGGCGGGGAAAGTCTTGACCAATCGGACCGATAAGATGTTTGTCCCATGTCGCTCCTTGACGACACAACTCCCTCAGCAAACCCTCATAATCGTGCTCCCCCTTGCTGTCCCAGGCATCCATCATGGCACAATTAGCAGTAGTAGGCAGGTCGAGGAGACTGTTGATGGTATCAAGAGAGTAGGACACCTCTCTTCCCCTCACCACTGAAACTCTATTGTCTTCATCCCCATAGGCATTTGCATAAAATTCTCTCACCAGGCTTTGGTTAGCTTGTTTGATCATTGAGTTGAGCGAGAGCCACCCCAATTCCCGGAGAGTGGAGGTAATGATGGGGAATTCTCCCGTGCTGAGGTTGAAGGCCCTTTCTGGATTTATCTTTTTCCCTTTGACCACTTGGTGGTACCTCTCCTCATGTACGGGGGACCTAAATCTGTCAACCTCAACTGCGGGTTCCCCTCGCCTTTTCTTGGAGGTGCCTGCTTTGCTTTTCTTCATCATTTCTGCTTACCTGTAATGTCCTGTAAAAAAAATTAAAAACAAAAAGAATCCAGCACCAATCGTTAGTTCTTGGTGGGTCCCTGGTGTGGGCCCCACTCACAGCAGTGAATCCAACAAAAACAGACAATAACATCTTCTCAGCACTAATCAACTACCCTAAGGTTCAATGATCATTGACAAAATTAAAGCACCGGCTAGCAACCAAAACAGAATTCACTTTGACATTTTCACAAACAGCTTGGCTACACAAAAATTTCATTCAAGCATTTTATCGAACACCTTGTGTATGCCCAAAATCCACTTAATTTCTACCCCCAGTTCAATCATTCTCTCTCCAACATTAGCAATAAGCAACAATCATGCAACACCATATCATAGGGAACAATCCTACTCTTCTAATTTGACTTCGAATCCTCACACTTCCTACCCAAAAATCACCCCAACAACCATCAAAAACACTCAAAATTTTGTACTCTAATTAAAGAATAAGGTGAAGATTGATACCTGGAGATGTTGATGGTGAAGAATTCGCGCAAGGTAGCAAGAATTCACAATCAAATGTGATCAAAAACCGTAATGGGGAGGGGAATTCGTAGTGTGCACTAAAGAGGGAAAATAGAGACTTTGAAAGAATTTTGTATTTGTGTTCGGACTGTTCAGTTTTACACTAAAAAGGCTCCAATCGTGACGCGGCCCGTGTGTCTCGCGTCGCGAGATTACACAGAACCGTTACAGTTTCCAAAATTTTAAAGCATCGCGATGCGACACGCCTCACTCGCGACGCGAGGAATGGCAGAAACATTTTTCTTGACAAATTTTCAACCCATCGCGACGCGACAGCACAGGTTCGCGACGCGAAATAGACCAGAACATTTTTTTCTTTGAAATTACTTTCCCTTCGCGACATGAACTTGACCGAACACA
Organism: Astragalus membranaceus; assembly: GCA_039519185.1. Lineage (NCBI taxonomy): Eukaryota > Viridiplantae > Streptophyta > Magnoliopsida > Fabales > Fabaceae > Astragalus > Astragalus membranaceus. Next base: position 168,759,085 of record CM076848.1, on the reverse strand, counting down.
AAAATTTTCTTCTCATGCCTAAGGCTAACAACAAAATAAAATAAATTAAAGACTTGAATTAAAGACTTGGTACCTCAGTGGGTTGCCTCCCACTCAGCGCTTCTTTAACGTCACTAGTTTGACGGTTCAGAAGATATCTCACATTGGCCCCGGTGGAGCCTTTTGCTCTTCAAGTGTCCCATTCACAGCTCCTTCCAATTTTTCTCCATTGCATTTCCAGCTAGACTCACCCACCACTTCTTTTAGATCTACCCACTCGCTAGATGACTTATCTGGTGGCGAGTGAATTTGCATTCTGTTTTTGGCTTTTATCTGGGGTTCCTCAACACTATAGCACCCTTCCTTTTTCTCATCATTTCCTGCTGCCTTGATCACTTTTAGGGTCACCTCTTCATCTTGCACTCTCAGCTTCACAGTCCCATCTGCCACATCTATGACAGCTCTACTGGTGGCTAGGAAAGGTCTTCCCAAGATGAAGGGGATGTCATTTTCCCCATCCATTGAACTCTTGACCTCAGTATCACCATCCAACTGCAGAATCACAAAATCTACCGGGAAGAGGAATTTTCCCACCTTTACCAGGACATCCTCCACAATACCATACGGATACCTTATTGACCTATCAGCCAGTTGCAAGGTCATGTGAGTCGATTTGACTTCACCTCCCCCAAGCTTTTTCCACATCCCCAAGGGCATTAGGTTTATGCTTGCCCCCAAGTCACAGAGGGCCTTATCTATATTAACATCACCAATTGCACAGGGAATGGTGAAGCTTCCTGGATCCTTCAGCTTAGGAGGAATTTTGTTTTGAATGATAGCACTGCACTCCTCTGTTAACGCCACCGTTTCATTCTCCCTTAACTTTTTCTTTTTGGTCAATAGCTGTTTCATGAACTTCGCATAGACCGGCATTTTTTCCAGGGTGTCAGCAAAAGGTATATTGATCTGGAGGCTTCTGAACACCTCCATGAACTTGGAGAACTGCTCATCCTTCTGATTTTCCTTGCTTACCTGAGGATAGGGCAGTTTCCTGTACGATGGGGTTTCTTGGGGTTCCACTTGAGGGTTGTCTTTCCCCGCTCCCTCGCACTCTTCATTTGCTTTCTTTTCCCGGGGCTTGGTTACTTCAGACGGTTCCAACTCCTTACCACTTCTCAGATGGATGGCATTGCAATTCTCATTTCTCGGGTTGTCCACAGTGTTGGCAGGGAAACCACTTTTTGATGTCTCCGCAAGTTGCTTCGATAACTGACCAATCTGTACCTCTAAATTTTTCATTGATGCTTCATGGTTTTTCTCCATGTTTTTCATTACCTGCTCTTGAGATTGGAAGGTATTTTTGGTCATCTGCATAAACTGTATCAATGCATCCTCTAACCGAGAAGGTGGTTTCTGTTGTTGATTGGCAGGTGCCTGAGATTGTTGTTGGTTGGAACTCGTGCCTTCATTATTATTCTTCCAAGAAAAGTTGGGATGATTCTTCCACCCCGGATTGTAGGTGTTAGAAAATGGATTCCCGCCCTACCTTTGGAAGTTTCCCATATAGTTGGCCTGTTCCAATGCTTCTCCATAAGCTGCACATTCACCTTCGTGGGATTTCCTACCACAATAATTGCACCCACCTGCTTGCACTGCTTGTACTGTCGCTGGAGCTTTGGAACCTACTTCACATGCTGCCGCTAATTGCTTAGTGAGAGCCTCAATTTGCATGGTCATTAGTTTCTGTTGGGCTAACACTGCGCTGTTTGAATCAAGCTCCAGCACACCTTTCTTTTTCTCAGCCCCCCTATCATTTTGGATCCTGTACTCATTGGAAGCCATGTCTTCAACCAACTGCTTGGCTTCTTCCCAAGTCTTGGTACCTAGGGATCCTCCAGCTGAGGCGTCCAACATCATTCTTGTTTGTGGTCTCAGCCCATGGCAAAAGGTCTGTAACTGGAGGAAATCTTCTATGCCATGGCCTGGACATTTCTTGAGTAGTAGTTTGAATCGTTCCCACGAATCATACAACGATTCGGACTCTCCTTGTGTAAAATTGGAGATATCAGCTCTTTTCCTTATGAACTTAGAGATTGGGAAGAACCTCTCCAAGAACTTGTTCTCAAGGTCATTCCAAGTGTTGATTGTCCCTGGGAGAGTGTTCAACCAATCCTTGGCTCTCCCTGTGAGAGTGAAAGGGAACAGCCGGACCTTCTTTGCACTATCGGTTACTCCCTCAGGGTGTGTAGTCCCGCATATCTCGTAGAATTGGAACAAGTGCTGATTAGGATCCTCGGCATCCGACCCAGAGAATTGCTCTGATTTCAAAGCTGTGAGCACAGAGGATTTGATATCAAACTGGGCCACGCCCACTGGTTGAAATGCTAATGCTTGGGCACCTTGATTTCTTCGCCCGAAGTCACCTAGAGTACGTCGGGGTGGCGGTGGAGGATCGGCCATCTCTTCCTCCTCACTCGACGATTCTTCCGGTACCGAGGTGGAAGTTGATTGTACCTGTGACAATTCCCTTGCTTGCTGCTTGGTGAGCTTAGCTTTTCTTCGATTTGCCTTTGCTAGTTTTTCAATTTCCGGGTCAAACAAGAGTTCTTGTGGACCCTTGCTCCGCATGCACAAATCTCTGAAACACTGAAGCAAACGTCAACAAATTCAAGGAACCAACAAGTAGCAAAATTAAGTAACAAACAAACAATCAAAAACTAAAAATCTAGAATCAACTCGTTTGCCTTGTTGACAACAAAGTCAACAATCCCCGGCAACGGCGCCAAAAACTTGTTAGGACTTTGGCAAGTGTACCAATTGTCGTCGCAAGTAATAAAATATCAGTAAGAACCGGTTGATTCCACAGGGATTGCGCGTTGACAACAATAGCAAAATTGTAAATTCTTAGATTGTAGAAATTTGGTAAATTGAGTAATTGGTAACAGTACACAACGTGAATTAATAATGCGAGAAAAACGACTAGGGATCGAATCATCTCACCTCGCCTATCACATGAACCTTAGCCAATTCGAGTTAATTATTCAATTTCTAGATTCAATTCATTAATTAAGGTCAAGGGCAATTCCTTGTCTCAAGACCCCTATTACCCTAAGAGTTACCCTAATTCCTTAGGTGAGTCATGCCAGAGGGTAACGCGTTAAGATTAAGAATTTTAATGAATTCACATAAGCTACCACATATTCCTATGATGATTACTAGCATGTGACCTAACTACCCAATTTCCAGCTACTAATTCATATTCCTATGCAATCACTAGCCTGGATCATCGCAATTATCATATGTAATTGAAAAGCATTAAGAACATAGGTAATTAGACAAGCAAATCGAATAACAACTGAATTGACTAGAGCAATGGTTCACATGATAGGGTTGGGAGATTCATCTCTCCCTAATCTTAGCAATTTAGTTACAATCCATCCAAAGAGTGGAAACCAACATAAAATAGAAGACAAACATAAAGGAAGACATTAGAACCTTCAATCCCTTGTTCCCAAGTGGTGAGAAGGCCCCAAAATCGCACCCTCCAGCTGCTCCAAAGTGTGGCTCCTAATCCAAAAACGAAGTCCCATGAAAAATTGCTGAAACTGCTTTAAAAACCCTAATTTTCACGCACCATCGCGACGCGGCCCGTGTCCGTCGCGTCGCGACAAAAGACAGAAGCTTCAGGCCTCGCAGAACTGCTCCAGGTCGCGTCGCGAACCCTCCTGGTCGCGACGCGAAAAATAACAGAAAGTTCTGGCTTGCAAAATTCCTCCAGATCGCGTCGCGAACCCTCCTGGTCGCGACGCGAAAATCAACAGAAAGTTCTGACTCGCAAAATTCCTCCAGATCGCTGCATTTCCGGGCAAGTTTCTGGTTCGCCGAAAGATGCCACAACCAATTAAGAGGTCTTCAAGTCCCATTTAGCTCCAAAAGTGAAGGAATTACTTACAATTGAACTTCCTACTACAATTATCTAAAACTGAACTAAATCCCAGATAATGACTGTGATACAATGAAAACCCTGCACAATTGGTCCTAAAAATGCCTAACTTACATCATATGATTGAGAGTCAACAAATAACTTTGATTATTCAATCAAATGTGAAAACCTCATAATAATACATATTACAATACTAGGGTAGACTAAGCAAATGTAAACTTGATCCCTAAGGATCCTTTAAACTCGTGTAGCCCAGTTCAACAGCTACTACTTCTCTATTTGCTTGGTCGTGTCCTGCGCATCTCTAACCCACCACAACATATACACTGAGATTTATAATCTCATTGAGTTCTTTCGGGACCCCTCACTCTTAATCTCTCGGTGGTTTACTTATATTTTCTCTTATCTTAGCACAAACGCGGACAATCACTACGTGATTCCCCTGGAGAACTCACCCGACAATAGCTATTGCCGAGTCAACTTATTCTGGGCCTAGGCTTAGGGCTCATGACTTCCCCTCCCCTAGTATGCTCTTAACTCGGGATCGTCATACCCTTGGTGTGATTTGTTATATTAGGAAGTCTTTAGTTAATAGTAATGCAAGGGGGTGTGCCTAGTAATCCTAATTTATTAGATAGAGCCCAAACGCCTTTAGAATACAGCCCATTGACCACAAACCCAACACAAGATCCACTAATGAGACTTTAGTGAGCTGAACTCATTCCTTTAGAATTCATTTTCAGAAATTTTAAACATATGAGGAGAGGGAGAGAAAGAGAAGTCGAGAGTGAGAGTTAGGGTGAGAAGAGAAATGGTGTTGAAAACCCTATCTCCCCATTTGATTTGAAACTGAAAATGCAAATTCCCTCACTTCTTACCTTCACATTCCTTCTCTTCCAAAGCACAAAAACAGAGTTTGATATATATATATATGTCTCCTCTTCTTCCTCATTTGTGCGATTGCATGAGGGGCTTAGATTGGATTTATGAAGCTTGCATGTTGTATTTGTAGAACAACATTCTCAACCTCACAACCATCACATTTCCATATTCTATTGAGTTAGAAAACATAAATTCTGAACCTACATTACCACTTTCATCTTGGGCTTCCTCTTAGCTTGCATGTGGGTTCCAAACTATCAAACTCTTCAACTTTGGTATTGCTTGTATGTTTGGAGTGTAGCATTTGGGGGTTTTGGAAGAGTCATATCAACATTGAGCTAGCTTAAGGTGTAATAGAAGTCTTGGGTGTTGTTTGGAAGCTAGGGAGCTTGGGAAGCACTTGTTGGTGCCTAGAGTTGATTTTGGGGTTTATAGGAGCTTGTGGTGTGCTTAGGAATCAAGTTCTCACTTGCATTTGATTTTCAGCTGAAATGTGAGTTCATTGTCCATTTCTTTTTGGTTTTCTTTAAATGCATGTTTGTTTTAAGTTGTTAATGAATGAATGCATGTTGGATTGAGTTGCTTGCCTGCTGAAAGTGTGTTCATAAACAAGTTATAAGTTGGTTTGCATGTGTGTAATTCATGAAATGATTAAATGGTTAAATTGTTTGATTGATGTTGTAAATGTTGTTTTGCACATGTTTTAACTTGATTTTACATGTATTGAGTTTGTCTTTCGGGTTGGTTAAGGATGCGGGGTCGACTGGGTGCTCAATGGATGCTTAAACAACCTTTAAAAATGGTTTTCTGGTGCTGTACAGGCAGCACAGGTTGTGCGTGTTCTTCTGGTTGACAGTTTTTCTCGTTAGCCTTTCGACTGTTTTCTTCGTATCTTTTGATCCAGAACTCCGATTTGAGTGTTCTTGGATGCGTTGGAAAGCTAATTAGAAGAACTACAACTATATTTAAACATTGAAAGGTATTTTCAACTTAATCAAATAGCCACTCTAATTGATCTTAGCTCTTAACATTTGATGCATTGAATTTATCACGTTCTCCATTGATCTTGTTGTACAATTAATTAGAGTGAATTGGATTGTGATATGCTCATTTGTTTGTGATTGGCTCAACATTGATGTGTTTTAGAGGTGAGGATTCATTGATGTTGTGAATGTTGTTTGGTAATTGTTTTGGCTTGAACTTAAAGTGTGATATTATTGCTTTGTAAGTTGAGTTTTAAGTTTGGGTCGAATTGGTATCACACGTGAAGCTCAAAATTTATCGAAAACAAGTTTTAGTGAACTGAACAGGGGGAACGGACCGTGCGCCTTGGAGCCCGGTCCGTGCGAAGGTAATTGGTAGTGGAGCTTGTTCAGTCGCCAGGAGGCCCGGGCCGTGCGCCCCTGAGGCCCGGTCCGTGCGAGACCTTCTGTCACCCCCTCCCAAAACACCTCATTTTCACTTCCTTTGGGTACCAATGCTTGCCCATTCCTAATCTCAACCTAAGATAATTCATTTGATTTGTATTTGAGTAATTGTAACGTGATTGGAAGTGACGGTTGAATGGTTTTGTGTCGAACTAAATCCTTTCGAAAATGCGAGTGAGAAAACTACTTAGTACATATATAAGTACACCATAAATGAATTAATGAATGGATGATGTACTTGGGGCGGTGTCATGAATTGTCTCAAGGCCCAAGAGGTTTTAGGCTAAGGTTTCGCTCAATTATATATTGAGTCCGGGTTCCCCATACTGTACGTCGTAGCTTTTATATTATGTAAGTCTAAGGCGTTAGGAGGGTGCATCATAGGTAAAATAATAAAAGATATATATTCGAAACGTATTAGTAAGGAGTATCGAAAGGACTCACTGAGATTATGTAATCTCACCCCTCATATTTGTTGTTTTTCAGATAAACAGGTGAAGGAAGGCTCAGGAAAGAAATCCAATTGGTAGTGGATTTGCAAGTCTTGGAGTTAGCATAGGTTTTGGATTAGCTCCAATAGTAGGACATTTTGTGATTGTCTATGTTTAAGACAATAACTTGGTTGTATTACGTTCTAAGTATTTATGCAATTGTAATTTGGATTTTTGTTAGGTTTGTTGACTCCGATGGGGCATTTTGAACTAAGTGGTTGAACCAAGTTTTATTAAGAGAAAATCCTATCAATGTGGGTCTTTATAGTTGTTTTTGATAATCCAAATTGTGAATGCGTACTCTGAAAGATCTAAAAAGTAATATTCTGAATTTTTATTACCGGTTAAAAATCTAGGATGTTACAAGAACTCAATTAACATTGGGAAGGGTTAAGGAAGGGATTGGGGAAAGGTTGGAACCAAAGGGAATAGCTTTTAAAGTAATTAGATAAGAGGATTGCAAAACAATTTATTATGGGATAGCAGGAAACACGGCTACCCGTGTTTTAAAACACTGCCGATGTTTTAAGATACTGCTGGCCATGTTTTAAAACATGGCTATGTTTTCTGCGTTTTCTAACTAACTGCAGAAAACACGGCTGCCAGTGTTTTAAAACATGACCATGTTTTTTGCAGTAGCCTAAAATCCCTTTTCTTTATACTCTATTTTTCACGGCTAAAAATCATTCCTTTGGTATCAAAACTTCTCGAATCATTCAACCATCATAACCAACACCATTAATACTCTATTAATTCAAGTTTATCCAACACAATTTCAAGGAAATCATACCAATCATAGACACCAACATTGGACAACATTATTGTAACATATTTCAGCACAAATGTAGGCCAAGCACATCAAAACAACAATGTCATTCCAAACATCACATTCATGAGGCCCATTTCGAAATCAACTCAATCTTTTGTGAAAATCATACAAACAAAAACCATCTAAGATAAAGAACTCACTTGGAATGCTAAGAAAATCAAACATGCAAGTGGGATGATGGCTCTCTCTTCTCAAGACAGCTCCTATGACACCAACCAAGAATGCTATGTTGCTCCTCACTCCAGAACAACCTCCCTAGCTCCCCATCCATGTCCCCAAACTCACATGCAAGCTCCAAAAATGTTGACTTCAGTTCCCCAAACCCCATGCAAGTTCGACTCATCAAAGGATTAGAAGGGGTTTCGAAACTTAATTTTTGGTTTGAAATTTCTGGTTTGAGTGAAAGAGGGAATGTGTAGAGATGAAACTATAGAGAAAAATGTAACATGAATTGAGGTACGTATTGAGAGTTTGGATTGTGTTTAGAAGTTTCAAGCTTGCTTCTCTCTTAACTCTCCTCTTTCTTCCCCTTCGACTTACTCTCCCTCTAGCCCTTGTCTCTTTTTGATTGAATGAGAGTTGGGACATTGAAAACACCTCGTCTTTTCTAATGTTCTGCTGGTGGGGGTTACTTATAGGGAGAGTTAGCTCAAGAAAATGCTATGGTGTGGCATGTTCCCTAAATTATTTCTTTTTGCTCAAATTTCATTTCTATCCCCATCCTTAATCTATTTGTTATTTCTACCCCAATTTAAATCAATTAGTCGAACCATATTTTCCCTCCTTATTCCTTGCACCGTCTCACTTCTAAACTAACAAACAAGTACACAATGCATACAAGTATAGTACTTAGGCAATCAACTGATGATATTACCAATCGATAGTCAAGCAATTAACTAAATCTTCACCCAATCCTCGATCCAAAAATAATTAAATTATTTAATAAGATTCAATCGTCAAAGTAATTAAAATAATTACTTTGGGGTGTTACACAAACATAAGAAATTTTCGAAACGAACAATTACATTCCAAAAATTTCATTTGCAAAATTTCCACACTGGAATTTTTAATTTTACACTGGCGAGAATTTCAAACTTCGAAATTTTCAAAATTTAAACGAATTTTGAAATTTCAAAGTTTCAAAGTTCTGGTACTGTAAAATAAAAAATTATAGGAAATTACAGAATTTGAAGTTTTGCACTTTGAAATTCCTGGACCATGACCTTGTTTCTTTCATTTAAAGTATGGGTCGAAGCCCATTACCAAACCCAAGTCCATTCGCCACTCACAATTTTTTTTATCCCTTTAAAGTAAGAATTAAATTAGTATATACTGATAGTGTACAAATTTTTTACGATGTCAATAAGTCAAGATTTTCACTTCATAATTTTTTTATTTTTTTTATTTCATTGATCTTAGAAGTCACATCGACTATGATTTCTATTGGGATTGTAATTTTTTTACACCGTCATTACACACCAATTAAACTCATAAATGAATCACTGATTTTGACTTATGCAATGTTATTGTAAATATTTTTTCTTTTTTTTGTGATTTGTAAATATTGTTCTTTGGTATTCATATCCTTCTAAATCTAACACTTCTTCTTTTATAGGAAATTTCAGAATTTGAAATTTTGAAGTTTGAACTTTGAAATTCCTGGACCATGACTGTTTCCCTTTCATTTAAAGTATGAGTCGAAGCCCATTACCGACCCCAAGTCCATTTGCCACTCACTATTCTTTTCGATCCCTTTAAGGCAAGAGTTAAATTCATATACACCGATAGCGTACAAATATTTTACGTTGTCAACAAATTCGAGATTTACACATCATAATTTTTTTTCATTAATCTAAAAAGTCACATATCGACTATGATTTCTTATTAATTAACATTGTAATATTTTTTTACACCATAATTGCATACTAATTAAACTCATAAATTAATCACTGATTTTGACTTCTACAATGTTATTGTAAATATGTTTTCTTTTTTTAGTGACTTGTAAATATATTTTCTTTGGTACTAATATCCTTCTAAATCTGACACTTCTACTTTTATTTACTACTATCATGTGACATAATACTTGAACAAAAGAACATTATTCAATCAAACTATATAAGATTTCTGTGACCAGACAAAAGAAGTTACTTTGATCAATTAATTATCCTTTATTGCTTTGTAAAGGTCTATATGCATAACATTTTTTTGATTTCTGATCTTTTTGTCAAAAACCAAAGAGATAAAAAGATAAAAAGTGTGGTCCCTTCTCTAATTTATAACGTAAAAATATATATATAGGACCACAAAGGCAATAAATTTTCTTTTTGTAGGCCATGACGTACTCCTCCTCTGCACGCCTACAAAGCGCATGCAACTCAAAAGCGTCCAGTGATCGGTTTTTCATTTTTTGGTACCAACCAGTAATTTACTTTTATTTGTCTATCCTGTACTACTTGGATATCAAGCCAACTGAAAATGATTTTTTTTATAAAAGAAAAACAATTTAAAAATGTCTAATTTGATGGTTTCGTAAGAAGCTAAGATACAATAAACTTATCATATCTTGTACGAGTCTAGCGTATATTGAACCACCAAAATATAATAAATTAATCATGTCACCTATTATATAACGTCTCTCTAGTTAAAGTGTTATGAGCTGAGTTAGATAATTAGATTCTAGCAGAATAGGGTAAGAAAACAGTTTCTTCACCTAACTTTGTTAAATATATTTTAAAAGGTGAAAAAGAGAAATCTAATAGAATATAAATATATAGATTAATAAACAAAATTGAAACTAAAATATCTTAATTTTAAAAATAATGTATGAATTTATGACAATGGTAATTTTCTTATTTTTCATAATAAAAAAAAAAGCTATTGAAATTAAAATATTAAAAAGTTAAAACAAGTGATCAAAAAATGTTATGATAAACTATTATTAAAAAAATATAAAAGGTAGTTTTGGCTTATTTATACTCATTATTTATTAGTTTATTTAAAATATATAATAGAATAACATATCTTTGTACTCGAAAAAACAATACTATATGTTATCTTTTTTCTTATCAGATGCATATCAAACACATTATAGGATATTGATTATCATGTGTCTATCCCATCCTATTCAGACCATTTATTGTCTAATTACTAAAAGAATCCTGCACGTTTTTATTTGTCCTTGTTAAGAATCATAGGATGAGATGGTCATATATTATACTTATAGGAGAGGAAGAGACCAATGTATCTTCATGCGGTAAAAACTCAAAAGGAATCATATTCATTAAAAAAGATGATTACAATCTAATACAATTTGTGCTTGTATAACACTTCAATGCTAACCACTATCCTAACAAACTTGACCACTAAACTAATTTCTAAATAATTTTATATTCTTAATAGCCCCCCTCAAGCTTCAAGCTGAAACTAGTATCACCACAATTAGCTTAAAATCTAAACATTATTCCAAACACAAAAAAATCAAGAAAATTATTAAAAGAAAACTAAAGAAAATTAACAAACACAAAGTCGGAACAAGATTGACGGGGCACTTGAAAACACAGTGATGTGCAGCAAGGTCGACGACAAACGACGATGGTTTTCACCAGGATAAGAAACTAAAGTGCCAACACGAGTTGGAAACAAAATTGAAACAAAACTTGATAGAAACGAGAGCGTAACAAAAGAGTGGTAAACATCTGTGAGATTTCGGTCGGGACCAAAGACGAACTGGAAGCACTGTGCTTTTATCTTCATAGCAAAGTTGCACTCAAGCATCTTCTCCGGCGATAATATGGTGGTTGTTGAAACAATCTTTTCAAGCTTGAATGATGCACGATGAAACAAATTTTGATTTGCGATCAACATGCTCTTGGCTACTTCCTTAACCTTCACTGCTGGTTCTTGCGATCTCGTTGTTTCTTTTTCATCCTTCACTGTTGAGTCGAAGAACATTGGCTCAAAATTGTTGAAGGTTGGAAGGAAGCAATTAATTTCACCGATCTTGACGCATCTTCCATCAATTGATGTCTTGATCGTCTTGATCAGAATCACTGCATAAAGATCTAAATCTTCCTAATTATTGAAGATGAAATTAAGGTCACCGTTCTCTGTGGATGCAAAGACGATGCTCAGTTCTTGCTGCGGAAGAGAATCTGAAGCATCTTCCTCATTGTCCAAAGTGTCATCTTGGTCACTTATTATCCTCATCTAGGGTATCACTCTGATACCATGTTCAAAATCATAGGATGAGATGGCCCTAGATCATACTCATAGGAGAGGAAGATAGCATAGGTATATTCATGACATATATGCACTCACATGCTAACTACTATCCTAACAAACTTGTAACCACTAAACTAATTTCTAACTAATTTTATATTCTTAATAGCTCCCTCAAGCTGATAGTGCTATTGCCGCAATCAGCTTGATATCCAGGCATTATTCCATTCCTAAAAAAACCAAAAAAGTTAATAAAAGAAAACTGAAGAAAGTTAACAAACACAAAGATAGAACAAGAACCACAATATTCAAGACATCACTTAAATCCTATCCACCACCGATGATTAATCTGATCTATATTTTAGAAGGCCTAATTAATCCACACCTCACAAATAGCTTACAGGACTGAATGCCAGATCAGAGCAAGACCTTTCAGGAGGTATAATTGAGAAAAACTCGAGGTAGACCTTATAGCCTATTTCTTTACAGAGTAATTTTTATAATCCCTTCCCAACCATGTGCGATTCTTTGCTACACACACACGAGTTTACATACCACCTTGTTTTAGAAAACATGTTAGCGACTCAGGTAATAACACTTAGTTATTTTGAGAAGTGGGAACATTTACTATAATTGTTTGAATAAAGTTAATGGTCAGGATTAATACATAATTAATTACAAAATCTCATGCAGCCTTTTAAAAGTCTCATGTAATATTAATTAAAAAAGAAACAATCAAGTGAGATTTTTGAAAATCATTAATGATCTAATATGACCGTTAATTTTAATTTGACGACGTCTATGGCTCGGGTGGTCTAATGCTTGTGGTTTTGGTGGTCAGACGCTTGAAATTTTGCTCCATACTCCAACGACAACCGACATTTTTGGCTATAAATATAACTTTATGTTCCACTACATCCTCACAGTCCTAATTAGTAGTGGCTTGATCAGTGTCAGATCCCCCAAAAACAAACAAAATGAACATGGTTGCCTAAACTACAACCTAGTCAATTTATTTTTTTGTTTTTTAGTCAAGCCAACACTGATCAGGTCATTGTTAAGCATCATGCGAGCATGGAGGGGCATAAACTTATACTTACGGGAGACGACATCGGTCGTCGTTGGAGTTTGGAGCTATTTTAAAGAGTTTGTCCACTGGTATGATCCTAGATGGATACATGTTTTTACGAATCATCTCAAGATGACATATTTTTTATATAATTAAAAAAGAATAACAATAAACTTTAAGTAACGATTATATATTTATTATTCTTGTTGGTGGAACCAATTCTATTTAAAGATGAGTGCATAGAAAAAGAAAACTTTAAGATTTTTTAGAATAGTGAACTTGTGTAGGGAAGAAAATGAAGTATTGTAGAGATGTAAACTTTAAGATAAGTGCATATAGATAAAAACAATGGAACAAGGAAAAAAATTGTAAAGAAGGAAAAGAATAAACTTGGAGAAGTTAAGACACCACACTCATAGAGAGTGATCAATCAAATGAAAATTCACTAGAAAAGTATGGAAATCTTTGATAAGAATCAAGAAGGTTTACCCAAGAAATCAAAAGAGACAAAGCTCTTAAAATTCACAAAGAGTATTTCTTGTTTCTCAATGATGTATCATAGACAGTTTACTTTTAATTTAACGTTCGACTATCAATAGGATGGTCTAACGCTTCAAGTGATTTATGGTGGTCAAATGTTTGAAAATTTCCTCCAAACTCCAATGATAATCGATGTTGTCGGCTATAAATATAACTTCATGTTCCTCTACACCCACACAATCCTTAATAGTGGCTTGATCGGTGTCAGATTGATAATTCTCTAAATTATCTATTTTTATTATTCTTTATGAAGGGAAAATTGTCATATACTCTAGACTTAAATCTTGTTTTTGTCTTAGTTTAATGTTAATTGGGCATGATTAGTTTATCAAAATATTGTAATGATTATGGTTGAATTGGGTTTCAATTTTAAGCATAATACTTATAAATTTAATATATTTGTAGGTTCCCTTTGGTAATAGACATGTGTTATTGGTAGCATGAGGAAGTAACATTGCCGAACGTTTGATTCGTTAGATATAAGAGTGAAGTAAATTGAAGCTTGTCCCCAATGCTCTTTAATTCATACAAATTCAACTTGTGTTCTTTTTATCCTTAAATTAAAATAAATAAAAAATATTTATTGTTTTTCACTTTAATTTCTTGTCAAACAAATCCAATTTAGTCTCATTTCAATTTAGAAGTTAAATTGTTAAACTAATAATTAACCGCAGTCCCTGAGTTCGACACTCGGTCTTTCCGTACTAGTACGTGCAACGATCCGGTACACTTGCTGTGATCCCATCAAGTTTTGTGCACTGTTGCCGGGGCCTGCCAAATTTTTATCAGCTTAATTTTTAAATTCTTGATTGAATTTTAATTTCTGTCATTTTATTTTTATTTTTACCTCTTAATCACTTACTTTTGCTCTAACCTTGTTTATGCGAGGCACTGCCTCAGCTAACCTCCTCTTTGATCCAGAAGTTGAAAAGACTGCAAAGGCTAATCGAAAGGCTACAAGAGAAAGGAACACTACAAAAAAATTGGTTATTAGCGAAATTTCCCTCGCAAAATGACCAAAATCCGTCGCTAATGGTCATTTGCGAGGGAATTAGCGAGGGACCAGTTCCGTCACTAAATCCCTCCTCGCTAATGGGATTAGCGAGGGAATTGAATCCCTCGATTTTCGCTCGCTAATTCCCTCGCCATTGACTGCAGTTTTTCAAAAAAAAACTGACACGTGTCCAGTGCTGAATGGCTTGTTTTTTTATATATATTTATTATTAATACTATTAAAAAATTATTATATTATATTATTAATTTTGTGGTTGTGGTGGTGGGGGTGGTGGAAGGTGGAAAGAAATTCGTATAGGTGAGAGAAGAGGAATTTGTAGGTGGAGAGAGGAGTTCATAGTGGTGGTTTCGTGGGTGGTGGCGGTGGTTGTGTGGTGGTGGTGTGGTGGAAGAAGGTGGAGAGAAGAAGAGGGAAAGGGGAAATCATAAGTGAGAGAGAGGAAGAGGATGAGGAGCTCCGGTGGTGGTGGTGGTTATGTGGTGGTGGTGTGGTGGAAGAAGGTGGAGAGAAGAAGAGGGAAAGGGGAGAGTAGCTCCGATGGTGGTGGTGGTTGTGGGTTAGGGTTTGTAGGTGAGAGAGAGAGTAGAGGAAGAGGAAGGGGAGAGTAGGCCGTAGGTTAGTTGTATGATGGTGATGGTGGTGGTGGTGGTTGTGTGGTGGTGGTTGTGTGGTGGTGGAGAGTAGAGGAAGAGGAAGGGAAGAGGAAGGCTGAAGAGGAGAAAAGAAGAGTGAGGGTGTTGTGAGTGAGAAAGAAGAGTGAGGGTGTAAACAGATTTAAGAAAAAAAAGTAAAAAAATTTGCGAAGGAATTAGCGACGGAACTGTCCGTCGCTAATTGCTGCACATTTTCCAACCCCTGCACTAAGTCCCATCATCTCAAAACTGTCAAAAATTAGTGAGGGACTGAAATTCTGCCGCTAAATACCTGCACTGAGTCCCATCATTTGAAAACTGTCAAATATTAGCGAGGGATTGAAATTCCGTCGCTAATTTTCAAAATTTCCGTCGCTAATCTTCAAAATCCCGTCGCTAATTCTCAAAAATACGACAGCCCCTATTCCCTCGCAAATTCCGTCGCTAATTCCAATTTTTGCGAGGGAACATTAGTCCCTCGCTAATTTCCGTCGCTAATGGGCAATTTTTTTGTAGTGGAAGCTCCAAGAAAAAGAAGCAGTAAGAGAAGTAGAGATTGTATCTGAGATTCCTGTGATTGAAGATATGGCTAATCCACCAGTGAGACGTACTCTTGAAGACTATGGGAATCGTGACACAAACAGGCATAGGTTACTGATTGCTCATCAACCGGTAACCGTGAATAGGTTTGAGATAAATCCAGGACTATTCCGTGAATTGAGGGAGATGCAATTTGGGGGAATGTGAAGATGCGAACAAGCATCTCACCAATTTTGCATTGAGGCTTTTTCCATTCTCTCTAAAGGATGAAGCCAAAGATTGGTTTGATTCACAACCTGAAGGTAGCATCACTACATGGAATGATCTTGAAGACAAATTTCTTGAACAATTTTTCCCTCATTCCATGTTCATTAAGAAGAGGGGAGAAATCAATAGTTTTGAGCAAAAAGAGGGTGAGTCGCTCTATGAGACTTACAAAAGATTCAAGATCACATTGAAGGCTTGCCCGAATCATGGTTTTGATGATCATCAGCAAATGCAAATCTTTTGTACTGGGTTGAGACCAAACGCTAGGATGATGCTTGATGCCTCAGCAGGTGGTTCTTTGAATTTCAAGACCGCGGTAGAAGCAAGACAAATAATTGAAGCTATGGTTTCAAATGATTACTTGGCGGCTCATGATAGAGGAGGTACATCTAAAAGAGGTCTCTTTGACTTCGATGCTCAAACTACCGGGTTGGCTCAACAATTGGAAGAACTGAAAAAGGGAATGGAAGCTCTAAAGTTGAATTATGTGCAACATCATTCTGCTCAAGTAAATGTTGTGACAAGTTTGAAGTGTGACTACTGTGAAGGTCCACATTCTAACCAAGACTGTGAACTTCCCCTAGCAGTCCAAGAGAAGATATTTTTTGTCAAAAGTAATCCATATTCCAACACCTACAATTCGGGGTGGGGGAGTCATCCAGATTTCTCTTGGAAGGATCAAGGGCAAAGCCAAAACACTCCTCAAAAGAAAGCAAATTGGGAGATTGCAGTTGAGGGACTAGCTGCACAAACTTCTTCATTCATGGAGGAAACAACAGCAGGTTTCAAAAGTCTAGAAGCTAGTTCTAAAAATCAAGAGGCATCCATCAGAAATCTAGAGACTCAGGTGGTCCAACTGGCCAAGCAAGTTGCACAAAGACCTCCAGGCTCTCTTCCAAGTGACACTATTCCTAATCCAAGGAGTGGTGAAACAGTGAATGCTATAACCACACGAAGTTGCAAAACAATTGAAGTTGTAACAAAGAAGAGTTCAGAAAAAGTGGACGAGTCTGGTGACAAAGCTCATGTGGGTATTGGTGAGAATTCTAATGTAAAAGAGAAGCCAAAACTTCCAAAGCCAGATATCAAGCTACCTTAATTACCCTCAAAGATTGAAGAAAGAGCAAGATGAAAATCAGTTTGGTAAGTTTTTAGAGGTTTTCAAAAAATTACAAATTAACATTCCTTTTGCAGAAGCTCTTGAGCAGATGCCCAAATATTCCAAATTCATGAAAGAAATCCTCTCAAAGAAGAGGAGGATCGTAGATGAGGAGACAATCATGCTTACCGAGGAGTGCAGTGCAATTTTGCAAAGGAAGCTTCCACAAAAACTCAAAGATCCCGTAAGTTTCTCTATTCCTTGCACTATTGGGGATAGAACTTTTGGGAAAGCACTGTGTGATTTGGGAGCAAGTATCAACCTAATGCCCCTCT
This sequence comes from Astragalus membranaceus, assembly GCA_039519185.1. Lineage (NCBI taxonomy): Eukaryota > Viridiplantae > Streptophyta > Magnoliopsida > Fabales > Fabaceae > Astragalus > Astragalus membranaceus. The sequence goes on along the minus strand of CM076848.1, from coordinate 168,741,816 downwards.
CCATTTTTGAAAAATTGGGGATTGGTCAGATAAAAAATACCATGATGACTCTGCATCTGGCTGACCGCTCAGTGAAATATCCATATGGTGTAGTCGAAGATGTCCTTGTGAAAATTGACAAATTCATCTTTCCAGTGGATTTTGTGGTTCTTGAAATGGAAGAAGATAATGACATCCCGTTGATTTTAGGAAGACCTTTCCTAGCTACCGGTAGAGCTGTGATTGATGTGGCGGATGGAACTTTGACATTGAAAGTCCAAGATGAAGTTGTGACTTTCAATGCGCTCAAGGACATGGACCCTAAAAAGGGAAAAGAAGGGTGTTATCGTATTGAGGTGCTTGATCCCATAATTGAAAAAAGAATTCATGATCAAGACCTCCACTCACCTATTGAGAATTCACTTGTTGTATCAAAAGATTTTGAAAAAGGGGGTGACACTAAGGAAAAAGAAGTTGGGGCTATGTCAGTGGATCCTCTGTTCTATTCTCCTCATAGAACTTGTAGGAAGAGGAAACTTAAGCATAAAAGAAAAGGTACCCAAGGAGCACTAAAGGAGGCACCTGAGAAGCAGAATCCTCCACCTGAGCCAAATTAGAGAATCACCTCAGCGTCAAGCTAGTGACGTTAAAGAAGCGCTTCATGGGAGGCAACCCATGCGAGGGAGTGTTCTATCTCTTCTCTTTTGCATTTATTATTATTATTTTATTTTGTACTCTTCTTTCTATTTAATTTTCGTATTGTTCATTGTTGAACTGTTGTTAGACTTGTGTGTGATGTGTGAGCAATAACATCTCATAACTCTAGTTAACTTGACTGATTAATGACTTTGAGGGTTGTTGGGTGATTGAGTTTGAACACTTGTTTGCATTTGAATTCCTTACATATCACCATTTAATAAGTTAAGTTAGCATGTCCATGATGAACACTTAACTGTCCAAAAAAAACAAACTGATTCCTAGCAAATTGAGCATGGTATAACAAGAAAACGTTGGGCATTCATTTCATTGCTTTGACTCTCTCACAGCCTGAGCTTTTGAGCCTAAACACTTAATTCCTTAATTTGTGAGTGTCTGTGCATGTGTATTTCTTCAGAACTTGAACTTAGTTCTTGATTGCTTTTGCATCGCATATACACACACATACATAATTGAGGACTTCTGTTTTCTTGGTGGCTAGAGCCTTAAAATGCCTATCCTTAAATTTTGACCTTTGAGCAGCCCATTTGAGCCTTCAATCCTTTTTTGTTGTTGTTTACAAACCTCATTACAAGCCATTAACTAAAAAACCAAGTGTCACACTTGTTTGGAATTGAGGAATGTGTTGTCATTATGGATCCTTAGGTATGAATTAAGTTTGGGGTTGCTTGAGAACAAGCAATTGTTCTAAGTTTGGGATGGGTATATCAAAAATAAGTTGTAAAAAAAGAAGAAAAAAAGACAAGAAAAAAAAAAGAAACAAAAGGAAAAAAAGAAAAAAGCACAACAAATATTTAGAAAAGATAACAAGGACAATTTTTCCTTGTGGGCAATTATTTTGAAGAAGTTTGGTGAGTGAGGAAATGATCTCGAGTGAAGAAGGACAATTTTTCCTTGTGGGCAAATTATTTTGAAGAAGTTTGGTGAGTAAGGACATGATCTAGAGTGAATAATGCATTTCTCAACTCCAATCAAGAAAGCCTAGATCCCAAAAATTATCCACCCTAACCTAAGCCCCATTACAACCCTATAACGTCCTCATGATTTGTGTGGTATTTGTGTGTGATTATTTTTTTTTAGAACTTTGTTCAAGCCTATGGTAGGATATACATGTATTGTGAGTTGAGTGCATTACCCTATATACACTTAAGAGTGAATTTTGGTGAGCGTGTGAGGAGAGGGTTGAAGTTGATGATTGGCTGCCCATGTTATTTTTGGTTGCTTTAGCTTGGTTTGCTTGCTAGCAAGAGTTTTGGGCAGTCTGGTTTCGTGAATGCAGTGTTATGGAATGCCTGAATGATGATGATTTGTAGAAATTCATTTGTTGAACTTGTGCTTTGATTCTAACCCAGTGTCCGATGTGAATTGTTGCTTGAGGGCAAGCAAATATTTAAGTTTAGGGTGGTGATAATTCTCTAAATTATCTATTTTTATTATTTTTTATGAAGGGAAAATTGTCATATACTCTAGACTTAAATATTGTTTTTGTCTTAGTTTAATGTTAATTGGGCATGATTAGTTTGTAAAAATATTTTAATGATTATGGTTGAATTGGGTTTCAATTTTAAGCATAATAATTATAAATTTAATATATTTGTAGGTTCCCTTTGGTAATAGACATGTGTTATTGGTAGCATGAGGAAGTAACATTGCAAGCATCATAACCTTATTTCTTCTAGCCCATGATCGTGAGCAAGCTGGTCCAAAGAATTATGAGGTGAATAATTAAGGCCCATTATGATTACTTGGAGCCCAAGAAGTTAAATACCTAGATAGAACACTCACTACAAGAATTTCGCCCATTTCCGGCGGAATAGAACACTCACTACAAGAATTTCGCCCATTTCCGGCGGAAAAAATCCGCCGGTACATTACCGGCGGATTTTGGGCGTTACCGGCGGACTGGTTCCCCCAGTAAATTACCGGCGGAATATATAGGTGTTAGTCTTACCGACGGATTGTAATTAGACTGTAGCTTACCGGCGGAATAGATAGGTGTTACCGGCGGAATTTTCCACAAAAAAAAATTTAAAATTTTCTGTAAATCCCCCAGTAATGGCAGCATAATCCGGCAGTAAAAATCATCGAAAAAAATCCGCCGAAATCTCTCACTCTTTTCCAACCCCTTGGATTTTGCGAAATAGCCGTTGCGCGCTCCCTTCTATATATTCCAACCCCTTCTTCAATCACTCTTCACCCTCTTCACCGAAATCTCTCACTCTTTTCTCCCAAATCTCTCACTCTTCTCCTCTCAAATCTCTCAATCCACTCCTTTCGAAGTCTGTTTTCTTCTTTCTGTGAGATTATTCTTAAGGTATGTTTTTTAAATGAATTTTGATTGTTTTAGTTAATATTTAGTTTTTAAATATGTGTTGTTTAATATTTCTTTTGTTATTATTTGTTTTGTAATTGATTGGAGTTGCGAGTTTGGAGTTGCGAGTTTAGAGTTTTGTTTACATATTTTTTGAATTAAATAATAGATATTTTAATTAACGAATATATTATTTTTTTAAATGAACTAAATATCCGTTTTTTTTTTTAAAATAAAATAGATTTCCGGTGGATTCCGTTAATTTACCAGCGGTTTTTTTGAAAACTTTCCGGCGGATGACAGCATTTACCAGCGGATTTGGCGCCGGTAATTACCGGCGGATTAGAGAATTTAGCGGCGGATTTTTACAGCCGTTTTCCCTACAGTTACCGGCGGATTCTCCGCCGCTAATTGAAATACGTATACATATGCTTGAGAATTGAAATATGTTTATCTCTAGTCTAGGAATAGTCATTGGTATTCAGAATCATAGGATAATTGTTGTTATTACTGCTTATTTCTTTTTAAGGTTACCTAAGGAATTAGAGATTTTTATTAGAAATAAATGTTGTTTTACCTAAGGAATTAGGATTAGAATAATTATAGCAATTTGATCATAGCTCATAAAATAAGTTCAATAACACGTTTGATTCGTTAGATATAAGAGTGAAGTAAATTGAAGCTCGTCACCAATGCTCTTTAATTCGTACAAATTCAACTTGTGTTCTTTTTATCCTTACATTAAAATAAATAAAAAAAATATTTATTGTTTTTTCACATTAATTTCTTGTCAAACAAATCCAATTTAGTCTCATTTCAATTTAGAAGTTAAATTGTTAAACTGATAATTAACCGCAGTCCCTGAGTTCGACACTCGGTCTTTCCGTACTATTACTTGCAACGATCCGGTATACTTGCTGTGATCCCATCACATATCATCCAAAAACAACAAAATGAACATGGTTTCCTAAACTATGACCTAGTAAACTTTTAGCTGTGTTTTAGTCAAGACAACACTTATCCGGGATTGTTAAGCATCATGCGAACATGCGAACATGAATAGATATTGTTTTTACAAATCATCCGTGAGATGACGTCTTGTATAAGAATTAAAGAAGAAAGTGAATAAACTTTTAAGTAAAGATTATTTAGTCCTTGTTAGTAACATCAATTCTATTTAAAATGAGTGAATAAAAATTGCAAATTCTAAGGTTTTTGAGAATGGTGCACGTGTATAGAGAAAAAGATGAAGTTTTGTGCAGAGAGATGTAAACTTTAAGATAAGCGTGATAAAAACAATGGAACAACATAAAAAAAACTGAAAAGATACAAATGAATAGAAATGGAGAAGAAGACTCTTCACTGTTAGAGAGTGGTAGGTCAAGCGAAGATTCACCGCAAAAGTATGAAAACATTTGATAAGAATCAAGAAGGTTCACCTAAGAACCAAAGAGAATTAAAGTTAAAAATATTCGTACTTATATGTGATCTTATTCATTGAACCTATGATCTATTAATAGAAAATGACCAATAAAAAGTTTACATAAATATATCAAAATTGTTCTAATGTTTAAATTTTAAAAAAGATACATATACCCTTTGCTCTAAAATATTTTTGTTTAAAATGATTTTATAGTTTTCTTTTAAATAATTAAAATCTAATTCATATATTAGATTTAATGCTAAACATAGCCAACACCGTGGGCCCAGTGACATAAGTTACTCTGGGATACGGGGGGTCGACCCATGCTCAATTTCCGCAGTGGAAAAACTCAGTGTGTGACAGTGCAAAATTTCTATTATAAAATGGATTATTTTAAATATTGTTGCTTTGATTCCATTAACTATCATTCCATTAACCGAAAGAAGTCACCAAAAACGAAGAAAAAAAATTCAAAAAATGGTGTTATCAAATTAATTAAGGTTACTTTTTTTGAGCTCAGACGAAATCACAAGTAAACACTATGCATACACACTACCACTACTCAGACCCAGGTTCGAACTTGAGAGTCGACGTTTCTATGTCACTGAAATTGTCTATGCAACCAGCAATGAGCGACAAATATATATATATATATATATATATATATATATATATATATATATATATATATATATATATATATAAATCTTTTTTACTGCGCTAATTTTGTTAGGGTGAAGTAAATGTACATAAATCTCATTCACAAACATTCAAATAGCCAAAAGGTTTTCTCATACTTTTTTTGATAAGCAAAATATTATATTAATGAGAGTACTATAACTCCAACCATTACTTATACAATGCGTCTCACTAAAACCTCATTGGGCCAAAACCCCAATGGAAAAAGACCCAAGAAGGAAAAGAGTACCGCAAGAAGAACGACGCGGAAATCCAACAACAACTAGTTCAAACATATATACAAGATGATTTCTCTACCAATCAGAGATCGTCAAAACAGAATTGCGGCCTTCTGTGCTGATGAACCAACTCCATGTTATAGACTTAACATGGTTAACCACCACCTGTGAATTAAAGACTTGACTTTTGAAGAGAATATAATTCCGATGAAACTAGATACACCACATGCTATGAAGCCCCGATACTCCAAAATAGGCCACGTACCCGTATCGGATACGTATCCGATACCGAATCAGATACGTATCCGATACCGATACTTGTCGGATACGTCCGGATACGTATCCTGCGAGTATCCTAAAATTTATATTTATTTTTAAATCAAAAAAAGACCAGATACTTATCGGATACGTATCCTGGGGGTATCCTGGAATTTATATTTATATTTATTTGATATTTTTGTATTAATTAATATTTGTTTTTGAATTAGAATAGTCGTACTTTGAATTCTAATGCAATATTTTTTATTTTAATTTATTTTAGGTATTATAGTAGTGTGTGGCTTATTTTAGGAAGAATATATTTTAAAATGGGTGGGGAAAAGACATTTAACTATGCTTACTTATTTTGATTACAAGTATCTTTTTTATGAAGTATCCCTGCCGTATCGTATCTTGATTTTCAAAATTTTCCCGTATCCACGTATCGTGTCGTATCGTATCCCGTATCCGGGCTTCATTGACCACATGACAACCATCGAAAACAAATACTTCAATCTACAAGCCTTCTTGGAATCCAGCTGCATACCATGACCCCGGAAATGACCGACACCAACCAGATTATCTGTAACTGTAATGCCCAACCAATTCTGGATATCAAGCCAAACACCTGCACATAAAAAATAAATGGGAAATAGACCCATCCTGCTCAAAATAGAAGGGGAAGCACAACTCGTAAGGGTCCCTGATAATACCCTTTGAAATAAGAGCATCGCAATTAGGAAGCTTCCCCAACAACAATCTCTAACCAAAAACCCCCACCTTAGTGGGAATTGAAAGCTACCATATATCATCTAAAACACTCTGGATATCGCTATCCAACCTACTCTGTTGTATAAAACTAGACAAAAGCACATAACAAGATTTAACAGAAAAAGAATGGAATTTATCAAGCCTCCACTACCAACAATCTTGCTCCAAATCGTCAAGATGAAGCAGATATAAAGTATCCAAAAGCACCTCCAGATCAGTCCTCTCCTCCTCATCAGAAAAAGCGCGACCCCAATCGAGCTTTCAACACCAAGTGTTATCAAACCAATACTCATGCTACATAATACTGTGATGTTTTAGCTTCGCCCACTTCAAAGTTTTCTTATACTTGAATTGAGTCTCGGTTTCTCACGTTAAATTTTTATTTATTAAAAAAGGACATAATAATATGATAAAATTTAGGTCATATATTCCTCAGTAAAATACGCTAACATAGTCACCAATTACTCTACTTATTCTTAATGGTGTATCATTTTATTAGAATTTTGAGTATTATTGCAACATTTTTTTTTGATTTGTAGACGAAGTGGCAATTGCCACTAGAAACTGACGCACACAACTATGAGGTCTCGGATTCGAACCCGAGACATGACATTCCGCCTAACAAATTCGGCATTTCCCAGTTGAGCTAGGGCGCGTCACGGGATTGCAACATTTTAGTGAAGAACATGATGAACTTGAATTGAACAGCTTCACCTAAGTTTTCTCACTTCTCCACGTCAACAGTACCCTAAAAGTAATGGTTGTAAACCATTGGTTAAAAGTTGTACCACTGCCACATAATAAATTGTTATGCATAATTCTCTGATTTCTTTCTTTCATTAAATGAACAGCACATAGTGATGTCAGAAGCTAGTTAACTAGTAATTTATTTGAAACTAATCTTTCCACAATCATGTAACAACTAAAGAAATCTGAAATTGTTTTCTTGTTTCTGCATTAAAAAAAAAACAAAACCATATAATTAAATAGGACCACAGGCAAATACAAATGGATGAAACTTTTTGTTACTGCTGCTGCAATGCAACCCCTGCATTTCCCTAGCTAGCTGAGTAATTTAATTTCATCTTGGATCTTGTGTTATATTATTGTGTACAGAAAAATACAGCAGAGGCTGCTTTCAAATTCAGTGACCTCTGCTTGTGATTTTATGTTGCTTCTTTTTCACTGTCAGAAGAACTGTAGGTTAGGGAAACATTTCCTTACTTTTTCACTTTTTTTGTGGATAGATTCTTCCATGCCCCTCATTAATATGCTGTCAAATAGGGTACAAAAAAGATGAATATAAACCAAACCTATTGTCTATATACTTTCCTTCTCTCTCTATTTCACACACATCTATGTGTCTATGCAGAGAGACTCAGATCTTTAATTGGACTTTTGTGACTGATTAAAACATCTTCTACTTTTATTCTTCATGATTTTTTAGAATAACTAATATATGTTACATTGAATACAAATGATAATTCAACTCAAATATAACAGAATTTAGAGATTTTACTAATTTTGTTACAACCCTTTTGGTCTGATTTTGCTATACCATAAATAAATATTGACTAAAATTAGAAAAAACAGAAATCCGTGGTGTCACAAAATTTAGTGATGGAATTAGAGGCGGATTTCACATTTGTGTCACTAATTTTTTCTCTCTAACTTTATTTTTGTTAGTTAGTGCTTTGTTTGGGACTGTGAATACCCTAAATACTTGTACTATATAAAACTACTGTTGTCTTTTAAAAAAATTCTTTTCTAATTTTCAAGAGTTTTTATGATAAACACTACAAAAAAACTGGTCATTAGCGACGGACATTTCCCTCGCAAATTGACCAAAATCCGTCGCTAATGGTCATTTGCGAGGGAATTAGCGACGGACTGGTTCCCTCGCTAATTCCCTCCTCGCTACTGAGATTAGCGAGGGAATTTGAATCCCTCGCTAATTAGCGAGGGAATTTTCCCTCGCTAATTCCCTCGCTAATGACTGCAACTTTTCAGGTGATGGGACTCAGTTGCAGGGGTTGGTAAATGCGTAGGAATTAGCGAGGGATATTCCCTCGCTAATTCCCTCGCTAATGACTGCAATTTTTCAAAAAAAAAATTACACGTGGTGGTGGTGGGGTGGTGGTGGTGAAGAGTAAGAGAGAGTGAGTGAGAGTGGTAGGAGGTATGTGGTGGTGGTGGTGTTGGAAGAGTGAAGAGAGAGGAGAGTGTGAGAGGAGGTGGTGATGATGGTGGTGGTGGTGGTGGTTGTGTGGTGGTGGTGGTGGCGTGAAGAGTAAGAGAGAGGAGTGAGAGTGGTGGTGGTGGGGTGGTGGTGGTGAAGAGTAAGAGAGAGTGAGTGAGAGTGGTAGGGGGTATGTGGTGGTGGTGGTGTTGGAAGAGTGAAGAGAGAGGAGAGTGTGAGAGGAGGTGGTGATGATGGTGGTGGTGGTGGTGGTGGTGGTGGTGGTGGTGGCGTGAAGAGTAAGAGAGAGGAGTGAGAGTGGTGGTGGTGGGGTGGTGGTGGTGAAGAGTAAGAGAGAGTGAGTGAGAGTGGTAGGAGGTATGTGGTGGTGGTGGTGTTGGAAGAGTGAAGAGAGAGGAGAGTGTGAGAGGAGGTGGTGATGATGGTGGTGGTGGTGGTGGTGGTTGTGTGGTGGTGGAGAGTAGAGGAAGAGGAAGGGTGAAGAGGAAGGGTGAAGAGGAAGGGAAGAGGAAGGGTGAAGAGTGAGTGAGTGAGTGAGAAATATGAGTGTAAACGGATTTAAGGAAAAAAAGAAAAAAAAATTGCGAGGGAATTAGCGAGGGAACTGTCCCATCATCTGAAAAGTTAACTTTAGCGAGGGAATTAGCGAGGGAACTGTCCCTCGCTAATTCCTGTGCATTTACCAACCACTGCAACTGAGTCCCATCATCTGAAAAGTAAAAAAATTAGCGACGGAACTGACATTCCCTCGCTAATTTTGCCATTAGCGACGGAAATTCCCTCGCTAATGTCTAAAATTCCGTCGCTAATTCTTAAAAATACGACAGCCCCTATTCCCTCGCTAATTCCGTCGCTAATCCCAATTTTTGCGAGGGACCATTAGTCCCTCGCTAATTTCCGTCGCTAATGGCTTCTTTTTTTGTAGTGAAATATTTTTTCTCTCGAACTTTCTTTTCATTTATATACCTACTATAGTCTATATATAGGAAATCATTCTAGTTGCATTACCAAGCCTTTGTTCATCATCTTCAATTCCTCCTACTAGGTTTGTGCAGAACTTCACATGCAGCTGTAAAAGTAGGTCGGCATGCATTGCTAGCCTTCATGCATGATATGATACATATTTATAATATATGTTAATAATCATGCATATTTATGTTACAATAATTATTATATGAAAAACAGCAAATTTTTATTCATTGTGAGTATTTAGGGTACTCATAACTCATCACGATCAGAAAAACACTACAGCAAATTGTTAACGAGGTTTGACAAGTGCGTCTCCCCATTTATCAGCAAATATGTGCCATACACAACATCTCTTAATTGCATATTATTGATACATGATGCCAATCAAAACTATGACTACTGTTATCTATGCAACAAACAAATGAATCATGCAACACAGAAATGAAACTTTCAATTTATGTCAAAACATGAAAAAAACAGACCATCAAACTGTTTCAAATTGCAAGACAAAAAAACCATAAGATACATGCATATTGTGGGTATGTTAAATTACCACTCTTGTTCTCTATAACTCTTTTCCATCCTTTGAAATCAAAACTGTAATTGATATGTTAGCTCTAGAAATAACACATTTGTCAGTAGCTACAGTTCTTTGTGTCCAACAAAAAAAGAAAAAGAGAAAACACTTGTCATGTGGTTCTCTATTTAAAGCAGCATTGTTTAAATTTGAAAAACACAAACAATGACTGGTGAAATTGTACAACAGACAAACATATATTTACCCAAACGTTAACATTAAGTTCTAGAACTTTTTTTTCTTTTCATTTATCAGCTTCTTCATTCAACTTCATTCAATTATAGTACATTTCCTATAGTACCCAAATATGTGACAAAATGAGTTAGCCCACTAATCTGATAACAAAAGAGATGTATTGCGCGACTTACAAGACTAATAAACCATCCCTACGAGAGATAGACTAAACATGGTTAACAACAACCTGAGCATCAAACACAAAAGAGATATATTGCGACTTACAAGACTAATAAACCATCACTACGAGATAGACTAAACATGGTTAACAACAACCTGAGCATCAAACACAGTCCCTCTAATATTAGGTTTAACTTCGCAAGTACTGATTAAGCATATGCAACGAGCGAGCACCCTAGTACCAATATATCAATTAACTACTAATATTTGTCATTAAAAAAATGTAGATGCAAGAAGAAGAGAGCAACATATATACACTTAAATCTATGATCATTGGAGCTATAACTGCATTTATGTATTGATGTGTAATTAAGCTGTTTGAATTAGTGAGCACAGTTAAAATTCTTGCTAAATTCTTTCAAGTGCATTGTTACTTGAACAGTAGCTTGGATTATGGAAACTCTATGTAACTTGCTAAATAAAACAAACAAAGTAACTTTTAACATAAAATAATTGATGGAGTTCATAAATGCATACAAGAAAATAAAATGAACTCTATTTTAACTTAAATTATTGCAACTTGTACTAACAATATGCTACGTATAGCTAAAACCACAATGATTAATTCAAATACAAAACATATATAATATATATCCCATATGTATAGCATTGCTATATTGCTATTGCTACACTTTACCAACTTGCATGTACTCACTCACCTTGGAAAATAGTCTATAAAATAAAATGTCTTCTAGTTTCATTGCTATGAAGAGGAACCACATTCTTAGCTGCATCAAATCAACAATATGAATCATATCTCAATTGGTGAGCTAAGAGATACTGATGGAGTGTAAGCAGGAAGTCCAGAGTCCTATGTGTGAAATGTGGAAGGGAACATATGATGAGGAACTAGCTATCTAGCTTCAAGAACTACCACTACCCTTATTATCTGGTACTTGATTTCTGTTGTTGTTGTCAGAATCCAGAAGCTCGGAGTTAAATGGAGTAGCTGTGAAGGGTCTAATAGATGAGTTGAATGAGTGAAAAGATGGAATATGATGATGATGAGGAATTCCTTGAGAAGAAGAACCAGCTGAGTTTATGAACTGAAAATGGTTGAATATTTGTACTCTAGGATCATTATTTTCAACTGAGTTTGTAACAAAAGGAATAGTAGTACCCCAAAGTGATGATGGTGTTTGATTATTAGAAGATTGACCAAACAATAATTGAGAACTAGAAGATGATGGTAATGGAAAAGAAGGTTGAACTTGAAATTGTAAACCATTGTGAGGAGGATCTACTTGTTGTGAATGGAACAGTCCATGGCTTCCAAGTTGAGATAAAGACAAATTAGAAGTCTCTGAATGGTAGTTGTTATATGACATAACATTATTATTGTTTAGAAAACCATGAGGTAGTAAAGTAGAATGATTTCCCATTGGAAAAAGCTTTTGAGTGTTGATATTGTTGTTGTAATTTCCACTTCCACTTTCACCGACTTCTTCACCATCTTGATTTTCTTCCTCATTTGTTTTGATCCACTTACCCTTTTCAGCTTCTAATTTACCTTTACCTCTTGTCATTGAATCTACATCCCAAAACCTTGACTTAGCCATCATAAGATTTTGATGAATTCCCATAAATGTTGAACTAGTATCACAAAAGGTACCAACTCCAAGAGAAAGTTCATGAGAAGCGCTACCTCTAGTACTAGATTCATGCTGAAAAATGTTCGGTCTGGGAAGCCGAACTGATGGGCCGAAGTCCAGTCCGGAACAGAAAGGAAGTAGGGTTTGTTGATGATGATGATGATGATGATGATGAGGGAATTGAGAAAAACTAGGAGGAAATTGAAGTGGAGGAAGTTTATCAATATCAAATTTTGTGACTTCAAGTAACCAATCTATAACTTTACTTGGTTGATTTAAACCAAGTTTATCTTGAAGATCATATAGTTGAATTGCTGTTGGAACTGAAAGCCTTATCCTTCTATCTCTTAATCCTCTTATTGTGCAAACTTTGCTGTGTCTATCTTTTCCTCCAAATGATGTTGATACTCTCACAATTCTTGGATTTCTGAATCCTGATGATGATGATGACCATTGTCTTGAAGTAGTTGAAGATGCTTTTGAAAATTTCTCAATATTAACATTATTATTACTTTCATTACCTCCTTCTTGGTTAGCTTTATAACCTTCTCTTGAACTTTCCATCTTTATGTGCTTATCAAATCATTTTCACCTATGACCAAATAATGAAAAAAGTTATCTCTTTCATTAGAAACCTTTGTTTTATAAACTAATAATTGCAAGCAAAACTATGAAGAATTCTTATTTTTCATTTGTTTGTGAATAAAAAATAGAGATTATTAAATTAGAGAGAAAAAAAGTGAGGTTCAGAAAGTGTATAGATTCCAAGACATGGAAGTTCTATAATGAAATCAGTTTTCTAACCAGTTTTTTTTCTTCTTCAAAAGTGAAGGGAAGACTAACATTTTTCTTTGCTCAATTTGATGGATTTAGAAACCAAATTGAAGCAAATTTTATAGCTATGGTAGTAGAAAATTTACAATAAATAAAATAAAATATGATTTTGATGAAAATATGAGAAGAATGAGAAGAAAAATAAATCTTTTGCTAAGGTTGAGAACTTACGTGAGAGAGAAAATTGAGGAAGGTATCTGGTTATTCTGTTGTATACTTTCCACCATAGCCTAGAAAGAGAAGAAATGAAGGAGAGCAAGTACTAGAAATACCCTAAAGTTAAAGTCTTTCCGGAATGAGCACATAAATGTTATAATTATTTGAGAAGATGCCACCGAGTCTTAGATTTCATCCTTTTCTTTTCAAGGAAATAATAAATGATTTACTCTAGACTTGAGAGTTTTGGTAAAACAAGAAAAGTGATGTTGGAACTTTACAGCATTCATCTTATTTGTAAATGTAAAATGTAAAATTAATGTAAGTGAATTGAAAATTAAACAATGGTTTTTTCTGAACATGTGGCATCCTCATGAAGTAACACATTTTTGGATAACCAAATTAAATTATTTATTAACGAGAGAGAGAGAGAGAGAGAGAGAGAGAGAGAGAGAGAGAGAGAGAGAGAGAGAGAGAGAGAGAGAGAGAGAGAGAGAGAGAGAGAGAGAGAGAGAGAGAGAGAGAGAGAGAGAGAGAGAGAGAGAGAGAGAGAGGTACATTTGAGGTGTTAGCTCATTTGTAAGAGTTTAGTCTTGTATTCTCAAGGTGCTGAATTCAAATATCTTCGAGAGACAGTTGTAAAATGACTATTAGTGCTACTTTGGTTAGTAAAATCTCCCCCTTCCCCAATTTTTTTTAAAAATAAAAAATATTAACGAGAGGTATTTCAGTTCGTTACACAAAAAATTAGCATGTTGCACTGATCAAAGAATAAACATCCGATGTAGTCTCCACGTCACCCTTCCCGCCTCACACCCCCCCCTCTTTCCCTCCAATTCTCTGGCCAGTTGTTGGCCGCCATGTGTCCACCAAGTGTCCTGCCCTCCCCTTTCTTTTCTTGCATGCGCAACACGTTCCATTCTCTCATCTCTCATCTCTCAGAAGCTTTCCTCATCTCCTTTCTTTCTCTCTGCAGATCTTCTTCCTCTCACTCCCTCCTCGCCGCCGTCCTCCTTTCCTCCTCCCACACCATCACCGCCGTCAACCACGAACCAAGCTTTCCTCATCTCCTTTCTTTCTCTCTCGCAGATCTTCTTCCTCTCACTCTCACCTCGCCGCCGGTCTCCTTTCCTCCTCCCACACCATCACCGTCGTCAACCACGAACCTTTCTTTTCGTATCCTTCCTTCACTCTGTCTTTGCGTTTCTGTCCAACACCACTGTCCCTCCGCGCGAACTCCTCCCCTGCACCGCCGCAAGCAACAGGTCGCCGCCGCGACGCTGCATCCTTCTGCACCGGCGAGTTCTCCCCCACCTTCGCGAAGACTCTCTCTCTCTTTCGGTCTCTCTACCCATGCCTCCCTTACTTCATCCAAAACCCATACCCTCACCGCAAAACCAAATTCATCTCCTCTCCGCGCTCTTCTCTCTGTCGCAATGTCTCTCTCTCTCTTTACCACCCACCACCGACGCAAGAAAGAAGAGAAGAAATCGCGAAATGGAGAGAGGAAGAAACACAAAATGGCGAGAAAGAAGAAGAAAAAACCAAAAAGGGGGAAATCGAAAGTAAGTTAATTTACTCAAACAATGATGTTTGCATGTACACTTATTGTTCATTTCCCTTATTAGAGGTTTTGCATTTCCATTACTTTGTTGTTGTTGTTGTTGTTGTTGTTGTTGTAGGTAATCTGGACTACGAAATGTGTGTGTTGGTGTTTAGGGTTTTGGTAATCTGTATTTTTGTTCTGTCATCGCTTATCTTCTTCTTTGTGTTGGTGAAGCTTTCATGGCCTAAAGCGTTGGTCAATAAGTGGTTCAATATCAAGAGCAAAGCTGAAAACTTTCAAGCAGATGATGTTCTTTACACAAGTTATTCCTCAATTTTCTTCTCATTTTCATGTAATTAGCTTGAGATTGAGAATCTCAGGTTTCATGTCAAAAACATTAATTAGATTTTTCTGTTAATAAACCATTTTCTCTCTAAAATCCAAAACTAACGTCCATTCTTCTTCTATTGGAACTTGTGGTCAATTGATATTACTTTTGCCTATATATCTAAAGGATCCTTTTTAATGTTCTTCTGTCTGAAAATATTTTGCAGATTTGTTATCACGGGATGGTTACTGGTTGCAACCACATTCATTCTTTGTGGAGTTTTCATGATCCTTAATAAGTAAGCCAACATTTCTAAAGAGATTTCAGGCTAACATATTCATATGAACTATATTCATTTTTTTTGCCCTCTTGGGATATTTACATACCATTGGATAGATGTTTTGCATTCATTGTATGCTGTTTTCCCCATTCTCAGCTTACTTCAATCCAAAGTTGTAACTTAATCCATAATAGAACCTGGCATGAACTGATAATGTTGAATTGAAATCCAATTATCGTCATATTGTGGAAATTTCTTCTCTCTTTCAAAAGCTCGCTGTAACAACCAAACCTGACATGAGTAAATTATTTCTGCTGTAGTGCAATATCTGATACCTGCATGGCTATGGGAGAATGGGTAGAAAATCCACGCAGAGAATCTGCCTTTAATGATGTCCTGCCATGTATTGATCAGAGAACCACAAACAAAACACTAATTCAAAGCAAACAAGTTGTCACCAATATTGTAAATGTTGTCAATCAGTTCATCTATACTACTGCAAAGACAAATACACCACAAGGTACTCTGATTTACTACAATCAGTCTGGGCCTGCCA
This sequence comes from Astragalus membranaceus, assembly GCA_039519185.1. NCBI lineage: Eukaryota > Viridiplantae > Streptophyta > Magnoliopsida > Fabales > Fabaceae > Astragalus > Astragalus membranaceus. The sequence continues at coordinate 168,725,988 of CM076848.1, read as the reverse complement.
TGCGCCACTGTGCTATCCATTTGACTCTCAGTTTCAAGATAGACAATGCACGAGTCAAGAAGTTTCTTCTGCCAATGCTTCCATGGTATTTTTTTCATCACCTAACTCGATTATTGAGCTTTGATACATACTGTTTGGGTAGAACAGAAGCTATTTAATTTTTTTTACATAAATGGACTTTTGGGACATGATTACTCAGCATGTTTTGAGATGCCATTTACTTTCCTATTTTCAGTATGCATTGAGGCTTTTATGTGTTGCACTTGGAGTAGGACTTTCTGCTTTTATTGGTAAGCTATATATACTGCATAGCTCAGTTACCTTCCTTGCAAAACTCAAATGAACTAGGAAAATAAATCTAACTACTTTTCTTGCTTGATACAAATTTGATAATGGCTACTACAGAAGGACTATGTTGGACAAGAACAATAGAGAGACAGGCTTATAGAATGAGAATGGAATACCTAAAATCAGTCGTAAGACAAGAAGTTGGTTTCTTTGACACTCAAACTGCTGGTTCTTCAACCACCTACCAAGTTGTCTCACTCATTTCCTCAGATGCAAATACAATCCAAGTTGCCTTGTCTGAGAAGGTTTGCCTCCAGTTATCCCTTTCCCTCAAACTTCCTTCTCACGCAATTATAATATTCTTTGTCTTTATGCTTTTTTAATTTATTACACACACCTTTTTGCTGAGTGTAGATACCGGACTGCATGACTTACATGTCAACATTCTTATTCTGCCACATCTTTGCATTTGTACTTTCATGGAGACTTGCATTAGCAGCAATACCACTCTACTGACATTTTAGTAGATATTTTTGATTTCTTAACCAACAAGAAGAAATTTTTGCTAAAATCATTGATCCATAAAGCCCAATTCCATTAGGCCCTTCATACAGTTGTTGGGGTCCACCTGTTATAGTGTTCAATGCAAATTAGTTATAGTGTTTACTTTGCAATTTGTAGTATGTTAGTTGATTGGATTCTGATGGAAGCAAAGGGATGCAACTGGAAGGTATATGAATTTTTCAAATAAGTATAGATACTTTTGATAAATAAAGGCATTCTCATTTTTCATGGGTTAATCCTGTGGAAAATCGGTCTAAATTGTTTTCTACCTTAGTTGTTACTTCTTATCTGTTTGTTTTTTGTTATTTTACTGAAAAAAATATTCAACCCTGGTTTTTCTAATACTATCGTTTTCGTCTCTGTCGTTGTCTCAATTTCTCTTTCAATTGCGGTGGTGTCATTCATTCCGAAAAGCCCTAAATTAACAGTGTCAATAATGACGACTACAGGATTTGGATGACATGAAGAAGAGGCTGAAGGAAATGGAAGATGAAGCTGCAGCTGCAGCTTTGCGAGAGATGAAGGCAAAGGTCGAGAAAGGGATGGGATCTGTGCAAGGTGGCTCCTATTTGCCCTGTTTTCTTTTTCTTTTGGAATTGGGATTGGGGTGTTCAATTTGTTGCAATTTTGCTACTTTTATCAATTCTGTGGATAAAGAAAATACTTGAAAGTTTTAGTAACATGAGTATCCTCTTTGTGTGAAAGAATCTATGTTTTGCCATGATACCAATAAAGATGGTTTTTATGGATTTCCATTTTTTTCAGTCTTCTTTGGCTGAACTTCTATTTGTTTCATGCTCTCATTTTTTCTTTGGGTAGATGGATTCGCTTGATATTGTGGGTGAAGAAAGCAAGGTAATCCCATTGCTTGTCTTTCTTTTCTTATTCAGATTATCCAAACGTATTTCATTCATGTACTCCATGTGTATTGACATTGCTGTTTTTCCATTTGTTGGACATGAATTTGCCACTTTATTCCAATGAAATTTATAGGACCCATTTGGCTGATATCATTAGAATTTATGTTTATTATTGCAATATCTATTAGCTTTTCCTCTTCAATCTACATATCACTGCCATTAGTCATTGACATTACTGTTTTTCCATTTGTTGGACATGAATTTGTCACTTTATCACTGCCATTAGTCATTAACTTTTGCATGACTTACTGTTTTGAAGTTGGGCATTTGTGGATGCAAAATGAATTCTCGTGTTTGTTACAGATTTCTTTAAAAATGAACAACCATGTTATGTTGTTGCCTGGATCAGTTTATCTTTCTGTTTTACAACAGTTTAGGTATTAGTGTTTTACTGTCAATCTGGGCCTTTTCCATTGCTATTGTATCTCTTTTTCTGGTCGTGGTTCTTTTATGTGTTTGCTTGATTTGCTGTTTATGAAAATACTTCTATCCTTTGCCTATGCTTTTTTTTTTATTTAAATCAGTTTTTTGGGTTCATTATCTTACTGATTTGCCATTTGTTTTATTAGAATTTTTTCAGGTTCAGTCTTTCAGTTTTTGCATTCAAATATTCTAATTCCTACAATTAGTAGCCATCCCCTCCTCTATAGTTAAGAGTGGTCTCTATATTACAAAATTTTATATCAGCAGCAACATGCTTTCTTTTATATCTTATATTACAGAACTTTAAAGACTCTAACCCACTTAACAGTGGTTTTTATGTTAGTTCTTCACATTACATTGCCCTTCCTCTTTAAATATGTTAATAACCACTAAACAGAAGCATCATCCAAAGCTATCACTTGAGGAAGAGCAGAAAAATGCAGGATTGTTAAAACTGTAATTGATTAATTCTGATCAAATCTTTGGTTGACATGACTTAAGAGAGGTCAGCATACTTCTTATTGCTTTGGCTAAAAAACTGACCCCTTGCTGTCTTCACATGTCATTGATTTGACATTTCACTTAAAGCTGTTGACTATATCTTTATCTCTCAATCTCTCAACATCTCTTTTGTCCATTCTATTACTTCTATATATATTCAACCACTTGGTAACAATTTACTTCCATCTCTTTCAAGCATTCAAACACAATCTCTTTTTACACTAAGTTTGATTTGGAAGGTACTTAATCTTTGTTTTTTTTCTAAACTTTGTTGCATGGTTCTGGGCTATTTTGTAATTTGTCACTTCTTCTTTGAACTTCAGGTTACTCTTTTGCTGCCTGCTCTTCAGCTTTTGCATAACATGGTAATGTCATTCCTTCTCTTTTCCCTTTTGCTCAACTAATGTAGGCATATGTGCTTGCTGCCCTACATTGTTTCCTATGTTTCCTTCCTTTGCATCTGACACTATTAATTATCATATTCATCTAGGGTACATCGTCAAATCAAATAAGATCTATTCCTATGGGTTCCTTATCTTTTTGCTTTGCATGTGACACTATTGTCTATATGGGGCTCCCCTAACTATGGATTCTTTTAAATTTCGCCTGTTACAAAGAAAACTACCCACAGTAGCAACATGCTTTCTTTTATGTTAGTTCTTCACATTACATTGCCCTTCCTCTTTAAATATGTTAATAACCCATCATCTATTGATATAACTAATGTTATAAAGTTAATTGGATCATCCTGGTATTTTAGTCCTTGGAAATCTATGGGCAATATGCTATAACTCACAAATCTAATCTGCACTCAGAAATCTAATATGCTATAGCTCACAAATCTAATCTCCACATGTGTTTCTTTGTGTATAGCAGTGGTTCAGATATTCTCTATTTTATCTTCGCATTGAGATGACATAAGATACATGTTGGTTTGATATTACACATTTACTTATACACTCTTCAGGTTTTTCTTCGGAGCATGCAGCATTTGTCTAAACCAGATATGACAAATCAATGACTTCCTTAAATTAGGGTAGTCTTCTACACGTGGCCTACTTTCTCTTCCTTTATTCAACTTGCACTTTTGTTTCTTTTACACTCTTTGATAAACTGATAGAATTTTAGTTTCTCTTTCATAGCAATGGGTGACATCAAACCTTCATGTGATCTACCTTTGCATATCTCAAGTACTGTAGCCTTTTTCTATCACAAAGATACTTAGCTTATTTGCTATCATAACCAAGACCATCACATTGTTCTCAGTGAGCCTTGGTTCCCCAATTTCACATCTTTTTTCCATCATACCCCCATAAGATTTCTATTTAAACCATTCCTTACAACTTCTCCATCACCAAACTGAGAGACTTACTCTTACATTTCTCCATGGCATCCCGGCTTAACTTCATTTCTGAGATTGTCCCTGGCAAGGTTAACGGGAGACTTGAGGTCTGTGTCATAAGACTTTGGACACTCCCTGAATATGAGAATCCTCTCAACACTAACAGTATTGAAATGATTTTGTTGGATGAGAAGGCAAGTTGTCTATAGTTTTTTTCATAGTGTGCTTTTATCTTTATCTGCATTATTAGTTTGAAATTTTTTCCCTATCTCAGCTTGATAGGATCCATTGTACTGTCAAGAATTCTCTCCTTCATGATTTCCAAGCTGTGTTGAAGGAGGGTAACTGCTATCGACTTGATAAGCTCAATGTTGGCCTTATTGATACAAAGTTTCAAACAACAAACAACAAGTACAAGGTTGCTTTTATGCCTATCACAAGCTGTTGTACCTTGGAGAGCAGCAACATACCTCTGAATCATTTTGTATTTACTCCTTTTGCTGATATCTTGGCTTCACCAAAAGATAATATGATTATTGGTTTGTACCTTTTTCACATAAAATCTTTTCCAAAATGATTCTCTTAATTTTTAAGCCTTTACTAATCTCTTATTTTCATCAGATGTTATAGGCATGTTGTTGAGAAGAGTGAATTAAAAAAACAACAAACACAGAATAGCTTTTATAAGCTGATTAACTTGGTCCTTGAGGATTCACTGTACTCTCTGGAGTGACTTTGCTGAGCAGGTTGTTGTTAATATCAATGATACATCTTCCTCATCAGCTCCAATCAGGGTTCTTCAACTTTGAAAACTAAAAAAATATCAAGCTCTATTTTCTTCTACTAAATTCTAAGTTGGTTATACCCTTCCTCTTTCTTTGCTAACTGTTTGCTGAAACAGGCATAATGGGAATTTCCAATGCTTACTATGGAACCAATATTTTCATCAATGCTGACCTCCCAGATATTGTAGAGTACAAGTCCAAGTATATTTTGTATTAATTTTAGCTTAGTTGGTTTAACTTATCTACATTTGTTTCCCACAATTAGGTTTTGTGTTCTTTCACCTAACACGTTTTTAACTTTAACTTAGAATGGAAACTTCTAATTTGTCTTTGACACAATCCATTAGCCAACTTGCTAGCCCTCCTGTTATAACTGCCTATACTGATTTTATGCAAACCTCCTACAAAACTATATCTGAGGTGTTGGAAGCTACCACTGTAAGAGTTTTTGCTTTGCTCTTGAATTTGTTTTCACTCAATTTGTGTGAATGTCATTTTCATGCCTATGATTGAACAAATTCAGGTGGGTTCTGCTGCTGTACTTGCCCGAGTGGTTGATATTGAATCTACACATGGATGGTTTTACAATTCATGTCAGAAGTGCTATCACAAGGTTGTTCAGGTTGGTGCTAAATTCTTCTGCAATGTGTTCAAGAAGAAAACCATGAAGACCAATGCACTGAACTAAGTCGATCAAGAAATTTATACAGTCCTTCACTTGATGTTATTATGTATTCTCCTACACTACAAGAAAATCGCGCATTTGCGACGGCAATTTCCGTCGCAAATGGGCCTTTTTCCGTGGCAAATTCGCTTTTGCGACGGCATTTGCGACGGACAAAAAGTCGTCGCAAAACAGCTCGTCGCAAATACTTTGCGACGGAACTCCCCGTCGCAAATTGTCCATCGCAAACCCGTCGCAAATCCGTCGCAAATTGCCGTGGCAAACTCGTCGCAAACTCTAACAAATTTTCGTCGCAAAGCCGTCGCAAATCCGTCGAAAATTTAAAAAAAAAAATTAAAAAAAAATTATATTTTACCTCCAAAATTAAATTAGACACACTCAACTAGAATTTTTTTTAGATGATTATCAGTTGGCTATGTATAACAAGAAGGCCAGCATCCTGAGTCATTGCTACACATATAGAAAAACTACTCTAGTGAGATTCTTAATTTTATATCTCAGTGAGCATACTCGTTCACTAAGTAAATACATTTGATAAAAAAAACAATGATAAACAAAGTAGTCAATCATGTACAACATCATATGTACATTTAGATCTGAAATGTTTCGCTACGTATCAGCAAGATCTGAGATGTTTGCTTTTAGAAAATTAATCTCCGCATGCCCAAGAGATGTAGCTTCATCAAAAGGCCCATCAAAATCATAAACTTCCACATCCAGCACAGAAGGAGGATCGTCCATTGCATCAAACTCAAATATTTCTGCAAAGATAGAGAGTGTTCTTAACAAAATCAATTAATCATCATGTAATAATATAGATCACTCATAGGGAAAAATTACAGTTTAAGTATTAGATCAGTTGATTAAGAGGTTTATATTTGAGCTATAAAACAGAAAATCATAAATGACGGTATGATATTTACCATTCCATAAAGGATCAGATTTCTGGAACTTGATTGAACTGGTTCTTGTTTTCCCATTGCAAGTAAACACCACATATGGATCAGAGAACCCACCAGAATCAACAGAAGCTAAGTTGCTACCTTCAATCAAGGCAACAGTCAATGATCACTACCTAATATTGGAGCATAAAAAAATAACAAAAAAACAGCATAAGCAAGACACGCATGAGAACAAATTAAGTAAAATCGCACGAAACAATTAAGAGACAAGAAAAAAATATATCATGGCCACTTTATTAATAGCAACACTAAGTCAGGGACAAAGAAAAAAGCCACATTTTGTAAAACTTGAGTATCCGAATTCCGAATTCATTCAGTGAATTACTCTTTTTGTGCTCTGGCGCGTATGAAGCGTGAGATCAAACCCAGCATCCGTTCACCTTGAAGAACAAGGACAGCACAAACAACAAATTCACCAATTGAATCTGGCAATTGAAGAACAAGGACAGCACAAACAACAAATTCACAAACAATTCATACTAAATTAAACTAAAATAATAGCACATTGAAATTCAACAGAACAAAATGGTACACAAGTCAATTACCGGTTTGTCATGAATCCCAAGTTGAGCCCAAGTTATGAGATCATTTGAATATAAACTAGAAAAGGCACAATTTTGATACAAATAAACAATAAAAACAAAACAAAAATTCCCATTACCTTCAATGCAACAACCATAAAGCTTCACAAGATGTGAATGCTGCAAAAAGCAGTAAACTCAAAAGGAGGCAAAATCACATACGATGCACACAAATTGCACTGTGCAGTACAAAGAATAAAATGTTAAATAGCAAAACCGAAACCAGCTGAGGTTAGAGATTCAGATTCACAGCACATTGCTCTGTGAGGAGGCAGATTCACAGCACATTGCTCTGTGAGGATTTCCCATGCTAACACAAGTCACACAGTGAACTTTCACACAATTTTTGCTGTAAATTCAAAATGAACCTGTGCAGATTAGAAAGACACGACAGAAGTTAAAATTATTATTGTCGAGTTCAAGTCAATTAATCAGCACATTTACCTGGAGATGAAGACCAGCCTGCTTTGCAAGAACCTATAGTTTACAGAACAGGAGAATGATCAATGCAGCACAACTGAACAAACTTCAATGAAGCAGATTATATTTTAAACAAGAAAATAAATATCACACCCCCGGGTATTCCTTTTATTCATTTTCGCGTTAAGATAAAGGAGAGAAATATTGACCATATTGTACAACTCTGTGAAAGCAAGGAAAGATTGTAATAATCATCAGCAATAACTTACACATTTGATCATATTGGCTCTATTTAAATCAATTCCATTAACTACTCTTGAAGTTGGTCCTTGTACCGGGGAATTTGAAAGGCAAAGTGCCTGCAAAATAAAAATGAAAACTAATCTAAATAATCTCTTTTAAAGGAACTTGGATTATAAATAATAAAGATGAATCAATTATAATCTCTAAATAATCTCTTTCAAATAATGTAGCAGATCTGCGGATGTCATATTCATGAGTTTTCATTTTTAATAATAGATAATATTAGAGAGCATGTCCCGTGAGCGACTAGCATCATGGAAGAGACAAACCTTTTGAGGGTCTATTACTTTACAAGCAGCCTTGCCTTACATTTGCAAGAGGCTGATTTCACTACTCACTCACACCTATGATCACACTGCAACAACTCTAACCATGCAGCAAAGATAATCACCTCTAACACAGACATAGACTAAAAGAAAAGAGCAAGACATCAATGCTAGTACACACCGTGCAAGATATAAGGACCACTGCAGACAGACAGTTTTTCAGAAGTCCTGCTAGAAACAAAGTAGTTATTATCAGGACCACTGCTAGTAACAGACAATGGTTGTAGCATATACCTCATCAGTGGACCCAAACCGATTCTTCACGGCACGGAGCATTCGGTATGAAGTGTGCCTCTCACCCTGAGCATGAATATAAGCAATTAGCATGGGGAAAATTGTAATGGCATCCAGTGATTCAAGAATCAAATTATAAGTAACATGCACATAAAATGCAATGTTTTGTAAACAAAACTGCCAGTGATTCAGCAATAACCTGCACACACACACACACACACACACACACACCAAGATTCATATCTCAATCTCCCTCATACACTAAAAGGACACAAACATTAGAGAGAATAAAAGTAGCTAACCTGTTGTACAGGTTTGTCATGATCTTTTGGGTTCGCAAATTCAGTAACTCCAAATTTCTTTGCTGCCCAAAAACAAAAATAGAATCAATAAGTCAATAGTCATTTAATTTATGATGACATTCATAAAATCTTTAATAACTAAACTAATAAAAAATTGTATATTTATTTTATTTGTTTTTCAAAGGGATCAATAGTGTTCTCCACTTCCCCCTCTACGACTTGAACCCACAACTATTTAGGTGTAGGTGAAATGTCTTACCAACTAAGCTGCATTTTGTTGTCAATAATTAATAAAATTTAAAAGACAGTAAAGTACATTTAGCAAAAAGAAAATCAAACAACCTGTCCTTGGTAATCAGCAACTGTTGCCACTAACGGAAGCTCTGCTACTTCTGGCCCAAAGATGCGAAATACTGCAGCACAGACGATGGCTTGGCTGAAACACAATACAAATATAAACCAGAATCAGATAACCTGACAAGCCAAAGATGAACTTGAAAATAAAAATTCATTCCCTCGTTATTCCTTACTTGACAGTGAGCACTGCACAATACATTCCACCAAAAGCTTGGCCACGGATTCATATCAACGTCAACAGATTCACATGAATAAAACCCTAAATTCAAAATCAACAGATTCAATATCAACATTTATCACAAGAGAAATCAGGATTAGGGATTAAGGGTTTCAAGAGAACATAAAACTCTGACCTTGAGAGTTTCAGAGGCATGGTGGTAGAGCTTGCGGTAGAGGGGATCTTGAGACGGAGGTTGACGGCGCCAGTGGTTGCTTCTGGAATGCCATCGGATTAAACGCATCATAAAACAGAAATTAAAGAAAAGGGAAGAAACGAAACTGAAATCAAAGAAAAAGAAACTGAAATCAAAAACCCTAAAACCCTAAAATGCATCATAAAACAGAAATCAAAGAAAAGGGAAAAGGGAAAAGGGAAGGCGATTTACCTGGTAGAGACGAACGGCGTGGAGTGAGGAGAGCGGAGAACGCGAGTTCGCGAATGGCGTGGAGTGAGGAGGGCGGAGAACGCGAACGGCGTGGAGTGAGGAGGGCGGAGAACGCGAAGGCGTGGAGTGAGGAGGGCGGAGAACGCGAAGGCGTGAGGAGGGGAGGGCTGAGTCAGGGGTCTGAGAGAGTGAGGAGGGGAGGGCGTGAGGAGTGAGGAGTGAGGAGTGAAACGGTTCTGAGAGAAGAGAGTACTCTTTGCGTGATTTAAAATTAGACTTTAACATTTGCGACGGGCTTGCGACGAAACATCCGTCGCAAGTTTGCGACGAACATCATTGCCCGTCGCAAATTAGTGACGCAAATGTCTTCCCGTCGCAAATTATGAGCGGGATTGTTACCGCCAACGCATAAATTCACTTCCCGTCGCAAACCCGTCGCAAATTAGCGACGGGTAGTTGTCCGTGGGAAACTTTCGTAGCAATATTGATTTATTCTTGTAGTGCTATATGTTATTATTAATGAACTAACTATATCCACTTTATAGTGTGGACTAAATAACGTGATTAGGATCCTATTTCCCTCTTTTGTTTGTCCTTGGATTCTTCCTCTAAGGACTTCGATGTAATGAACGAGCCTATGTTTGTTTGTAGTCTTTATTCTTATATGATATGTTCAAATTTTATCCTCTTTTAATACCAATTTTTTCCAATTATAAAAGTCTAATATCATTCGTGTATGAGCCATAAGCACATTTTAATTGTTAAAATCTGTCTTTCATTTCTATTAAGCTAATTTTAATATTATAGTGATTATGCAGTCCCTAAAGGTTTCACCCAGTGCATCGCACGGGTCATCCCACTAGTTTTAACAAAAAAATGGAGCAATACAAAAAAGATTAATTAACACATTACCCATGCACAAGGAGTTGGTCTCCTGTCATCATCAACTTTGATATCAAAGATGGGTTACTAGGGGAGCCTAAAACATCGAGAGAGATATCCCATTAGGCAAGAGCAGACACATAAGAGGTTTAAACACCACATCTTTCACCCAAAATCTTGAGGTATTAAGTGTATGAGTCCATTCACTTATATGTTGCTCAACATCTCTATTTTTATCTAGTGTTGTACTTTTTAATCAAACTTGATACTCCAACAAGTGGTGTTAATCGAGTTTGTAGATTATGCAAATAATATTAGTAACGGGTGTATGATTCTTAAGGTAGACTTTGAGAAAGCTTGCGATTTAATTATTCAATTGAGATTTCTTGAACTATCTATTGGGAAGGTTCAACTGTAATAAGAAGTGGAGTGTTTGAGTCTGTGTGTCTTCTTTTGGATCCTCTCAGTGCTCCTCAATTGTGTTCCAACGACGAAAATCAACATTCAGCGAAATCTTAAGCAAGGTGATCCATTGGTCCCTTCCTTCTCTTGTTGGTGGTAGAGTCATTAGGTGGTTTGGTTCAAAAAGGACTATCTCTTAGTAGGTTCAACAATTTTAGAATGGAGGACACATATTTGACAGTCTTGCATCCACAATCCACAGTGCTCTTGGTATGAAGCATTAGGGTTTAATGTGCTTGATTCCTTCCTCTCTATCATTGTTGGAATTTTGTATTGTAAGCATGGTTCAATGCTATTCAAATATCCTGGTTTCACAGTTGGAGTTAATCCCAAGAAGTTGGTGAGTCTACAACCAGTGATTGATGTTCTTTGAAAGAATCTTGAGTCTTGGGGGTACTATGTACGCTAGCTAGGCTTAAAGGACGTATTGTCTTCGTAAACTCAGTCCTTACTAGTGTTTCTATTTCTATCTACATCTTTCCTCAGGAGGCTAGCGAAGATATAGAGAGTGATGATCCAAAAGTTATAGCAATTTGCAAGGGCACAACTATATTTCCTTAAGGATACTTTGAAATGTAACTACTGCAAGGGTTGTGTCCATTTGGTCGGGGAAGCATCACTTAAGGCTGTTTTTCTTAGGCTATACGTCATCTCTAATCAGAAGGATTAAAGTATCCAGGACGCTAGGGGTATGGGGGTGGATGGGGTGGATTGGAGCCTCTCTTGGAGAAGAGGGTTATTTGCTTGGGAAGAAGGGTTTTGGGGATACACGATGGCATTAGTATCCCTGATGGTCTTTTCCCCTTCTAAGGATCTGTGGATCTAGGAGGCTAAGAATGATGGGGCTTATTATGTTAAATTGGTGTTGACTTGCTTTTCCACAACACTCCTTCTGCCACTTCTAGGGCTTCCCCGGAGGCATTTGCGTTAGATAAGCAGTGGAAGAGTCTAGCACCTACAAAACTTTTCGCATTTTGTTTTGAATATATAGGCTCCAAACTCGGACTAACTTATTTCGAAGATATGGAATTATTGATGTGGGTGCCATAGGGTGCGTTCACTATGGGGGCTATTGGAGTCGGAGTTGCATTTGTTTCTGAGGTGAGAGCTTTCAAAAAGTTGTGGTGCCTTGTTTTTAAGTGGTTAGGTTTAGTGTGGTGGTACTTATGAATGATCTCTCTACCTTGTTCTCTCTCCTCTACTCGGGGGGGTTATTCTTTGGAAAGGTAGAAGGGGTGTTTTGATGATTTGACATACTGTTCTCTGGGTGATTTGGGAAAGTAGGAATGATATATGTGGTTTTCTCTAATAAGACTTTTGACCTCGTCAAGACCTTATTTTTGTTTAAGATGTACACATGGAATTGGTTTTTGGCTAAGACTAATTAAGTCAAGTCATTGCCTTTTTCATGAGTAGTGTGTGGTTGTTCCTTTGGAATGTATGTAATTTTTTTTGGGTATACTATGCCTTAGATGGGGTGAGCCGTGTGAATTGCTTGGATGAATGTTTTTGTGCTCTTTGCTTTTCGGTTTTCTTATTAAACTAAAACCAGAAAGGATATTGAGATTTAATATGAAATATGACATTATTATGATTTGCAATGTCTCTCTAGCGCCCTCAAACCCCAACCAATCATATAATATTGGGCACACCAAAAATAAATGAATATACAGACTTCTACATATATGAGAGAAACAATTAATCATTTACTTAATGTGAACTTTTTATCCATATTATTCAGTTGAGTGTGTGATGAAAGGCACAGTAGTCAGAATATATCAAATACTTCTAGTATGTCACGTAGATTTAGAATTGATGATGATACTGATACATGTGTCAAATATTCTAAATTGTGATTTGCACCAAGTTACTGAATGCTAAAAGACTAAAGTGGGATATTGTGGAAAAAAATGGAATTGATAAGTCATAATCACTGAGAAAATATGTGGTGTACGCTATTTGTGTGTGATCAGTTAGATTAGATGATAGATCATAGCTAGCTGCGCGCGCTATATATATATATATATATATATATATATATATATATATATATATATATATATATATATATATATATATATATAGATGAGGGACCATATACTTAGAGAGGTTCTTAAAAGCATCCTCTCAACTTATAGAAATAGGGACCACAGGCAGATGGCAGTGAGATTTTCACAGCACAACTTGGAACACCACTCTCATATTATTTTTCTGTAACAGTTTGGTTAAGTAATCTAATTATCTGTAAATTAAATTACCTTACCTCCACTATGATGCATGTTTTCTTTAAGTATTACTCACGATATATACAACTAAATGATGGAAGTAGAGCAGTCGAAAGACAACTCAACCAAAACTATAGCAGATACTGTACAAACAAATACTACTATTTCGTGGAGATACACTCAGGGTTCATATTCAGTTTATAGAAGAGGAACCGACACAAGTTAGTCTTAGCTATGGGTCATTTCTATGAATAGAGTTTGATCAGAAAAAAAGTGTTAGAGCAATCTAGGATTTTATTTGAGAAGATTATCAGAAAAAAATGTGTTTGTTTCAAATTAGTGAGTTTCAAGATAAGGGAAACTTAGTAATTACAGATTCCTAAATAATATCTCACAAAAGTAATTTACTGTGTTAAATGGTTAATGCATAAATAGAAAATTATGAAGGACAAGAAACATTGAAAGTGCTGGGGAGTGAAAGGGTAAGGACATGCAGATTTCCCTTCAGAACTAAGCAATAATATAACTAGGAAAATAGGAATCTCCACCAAAATAATTGAGAAAGTTCATTAGGACACTGCTGCAACTGCAGTTGTACCTTCAAAAGCTGAACCTACTTTATATGGTTTTTGAACTTCTAAACGTCAGTGAATTTAAAACCCTATGAACCAAAGAAACCTACCAACAATCAACCAAATACATTAATTTTTATTGACACTCTTACTCATTTTGAGACAAATTAAGAGAGTAGCAATTAAACACAATAATCACGTTGAAAATCCATTTCTATACCCCACTACTTACCTATATTTTCTTACGAACTTTACTTATATTTAGATGAGAAATAGAAAAATTGATTAATAATAAAATTAAGAATTAGTTACCACGTAGTTCCTAGCTTGAATTATTTTAAAAAAATTAGACAGGTCATTCAATAAAAAAAATTATAATTGAATTCCTAAACTCATCAATAATTTATAATTAGGTGTGTAAAATTTCATTAAAATTATTATACAAATTATTTTAAAGTTTAGAGACTTGTCAAAAATTATTTAAAATTCATGGACCAATTATAATTAAACGACCAAATTAAAATTATTGATAAATTTAGAGACCTAATTATAAACTTTTTATAGTTCAAAAGCCTCTTTCGAAATTTTAAAAACTATGGAATTTATTAAACTAAATAGTGGAAATAATAATATAATATTTTATTCCTAAATGTTAGTGATCAGGTTTAGGAATGTCAACGGGGCGGGGCGGCCACGGGTATCTCACTACCCGGACCCGCCCCGTTTATTATAAATAGGCCCCGGACCCGTCCCGGACCCGTGACGGGTACCCGTTTAACGGGTTTTAAACGGATATTTTTTTAAAACGGGTACCCGCGAGTATTTGTAAATTAATAAATAAAAAACTTTTAAAAATAAAATTTGAAATACCATAGAAAATTAGTTTTTTTAACACTATTTTTTTTGATTCATTTATATAAAAAAATTACGCATTTTGATATGCATTTATCGTATCAACTATTTATTAATATATAATTGTTAATGAATTGAGATAAAAAAACTAAAATTATGATAATAGAAACTTGAAAAATAACAACTAAACATTATCCAAAATATTAGGATAAAAGATACAACAAAATGTGAATAAACATCCACTTAAACAACAACAACAATAGATGATAAAAAAAGGAAGAAACAACAGAATTTTCAACGGGTACGGGTAGCCAAAATACCCGTTTATTTGGCCCGCGGGACCCTTTTAACTACCTGCCCCGGACCCGTGACGGGTTTTACCCGCGGGTCCGGGTTTTTTTGACACCCCTAATCAGGTTTCTATAATAATAATAATAATAATAATAATAAAAATAATAATAATAATAATAATAATAATAATAATAATAATAATAATAATAATAATAATAATACCCTAAAGTTTAGTTCATCAAGAACAAGGGCTAAACTTAGTCTTTTGAAAAAGATGGTCAATCAGAAAAATGTTGATTTTCCTTTTACAGAAACAAAATGATTATGAATTGGACGTGCTGTTGTTTGTCTGTTGCTCATCTTCCTGACTGTGCCAGTTGTTGCTGAAAAAGTAGTGAACTTAACCAGAATGGGAGTTTTTTGATAGGATACACTTCAATCTATAAATGAAGAAACTGTATCTGCATGCTTCTATTAAATTGATAACCGGAAACAAAATAACCAGTTACTGGTGAATCCTCCATTCAGAAAAACTATGGATCTATAGGTAACATTATATATTTAACACATTTTTATCTTATAACAATTAATATGCGGGTACTACATATGTAAAGCCATACTAGTCCCACCAAAAAATTTAAAAAGGAAAAATTCTTATTTCTTGATCTTTCTATATTGAAGAAATTGAAGTCATTTTTGATATGCATTTATATCTTTGTCTTTTGAATTGAGTTTGGTCCCACTTTATATTGCTTTTCTATTATTTTCAATTAAATTACTAGTCCATATCCTAGTTCTATTTCTTTTTATAAAAAATACTATTTTCAATGTGGTTTTCATTTGGTTTTCATTTGGCTTAAATTATTATTTTTAGAATGTTTAAAAAAGTTTTGAGTTTTTGAATGGTTTAATGTTCATGGTTGGTTTTTTAATTTACAAAATAATATTTTAGTTATTACATACAAATACTTACATATAATATGTAATATCGAATTTCTTGAAATCAACATTAAATAATAAATCCAATATAATATAAAGGGTTAAATATGTTTTTGGTCTCTAAATAAAATTTGAAAATTTTGTTTTTAGTCCCTATAAAAAATTTCAGTTATTTTAGTCCCCACATTTCCCCCCATCAATGCTTTCAATCCTAGGAGGACAGCTACTTGGAAACTGGTGTTGGACTCGCTTCACAAGAGACTTGCTTCATGGAAGGGGCGTAACTTATCCATTGGAAGACGTGTAACTCTCATTAATTGAGTTTTAAATAGCACCCATTTATATTTTTTATCCTTTTATAAGGCCCCGAAGGTAGTGATTAGTTCGATGATCAAGATTCGAAGGGATTTCCTTTGGGGTATTAAAGATGATGGAAGGGGAATGCATTGGGTGGCTTGGGATAAGGTTTATAAGTCTAAGAAGGAAGGTGGGTTAGGCATCAAAAATCTTGAATTATTCAATATAGCTCTTTTGTCTAAGTAGAAGTTGCGCTTATTGACGGATGAGGAAGCTAGTTGGAGAGGCATTTTAACACATAGGTATGGTGACCTTCATTTTACTTTATTCAATCATGATTCTCGGTCAAGAAGAGGGATAGATTCTTTGTGGTGGAGAGATATTGTTTGTTTGGTAAAGAGCAGCTTAATGAGGAGTGGTTTTAGGCTTGTGTGCGTAAAGGTATGGGTGAGGATCGTCGAGTAGATTTTTGGAATCATCATTGGATTGGTCACCAACCCTTTAGATTGGATTTCCCAAACCTGTTTGTAGCTTGTCATAACCAGTCTTTAGTAGTAAACGAAATGGGAAGGTTGGATCAATACACTACAAAAAAAACACTGATTAGCGACGGACATTAGCGAGGGACTTGTTGTCCCTCGCAAAAACAGTCATTAGCGAGGGAATTAGCGAGGGCATAGAGCTGTCAATTTTTTTGTCATTAGCGAGGGAATTAGCGAGGGAACTGTCCCTCGCTAATGACTGCCCTTGCTAATTCCCTCGCTAAATTTTGCTTTTTCAGATGATGGGACTCAGCGCAGGGGTTGGTAAAGGTGCAGAAATTAGCGAGGGACAGTTCCCTCGCTAATTCCCTCGCTAACGTTAACTTTTCAGATGATGAGACAGTTCCCTCACAATTTTTTTTTCTTTTTTCCTTTATATCCGTTTACACCCTCGCTCTTCTTTCTCACTCACTCACTCTTCACCATTCCTCTTCCCTTCCTCTTTCCCCTTCCACTTCCTCTCACACCCTTCTTCTCTCTTCACTCTTCCACCACCACCACCACCACCATCATCACCACCTCCTCTCACACTCTTCTTCTCTCTTCACTCTTCCAACACCACCACCACCACATACCTCCTACCACTCTCACTCACTCTCTCTTACTCTTCACCACCAACCCACCACCCCACCACCCCACCACCACCACTCTCACTCTTCTCTCTTTCTCTCTCTCTCTCTCTCTCTCTCTCTCTCTCTCTCTTACTCTTCTCCTTCTCTCTCTACTCTAAACCACCCATCACCACCACCACCACGCCACCACCACCACTCTCACTCCTCTCTCTCTTTCTCCCTTACTCTTCTCCTTCTCTCTACTCTAAACCACCCATCACCACCACCACGCCACCACCATCACCACCACACATCACCACAAAAGTAATAATATAATATAATATTCATTAATTAATATATATAAAAAAAACAAGTCATTCAGCACTGGACACGTGTCATTTTTTTTTGAAAACTGCAGTCATTAGCGAGGGAATTAGCAAGGGCAAAAGCCGTCGCTAATTCCTGAGCATTTACCAACCCCTGCAACTGAGTCCCATCACCTGAAAAGCTGCAGTCATTAGCGAGGGAACTAGCGACGGCATAGTCCCTCGCTAATTAGCGAGGGATCCAACTTCCCTCGCTAATCCCATTTGCGAGGAGGGAATTAGCGAGGGAACCAGTCCCTCGCTAAGTCCCTCGCAAATGACCATTAGTGAGGGAATCAGGTCATTTTGCGAGGGAACTGTCCCTCGCTAATGACTAGTTTTTTTTGTAGTGATAGTGTGTGACAATGGAGTTTCCCGTACGTGGAGTAATTTGGTTGACCAAACCGTTTTGGAGGAGGCCCGCACATTGTCTTCTATTGTTTATGAATTGAACATTGAGTATGGTAAAGAAGATATTTTTGGATTTGGGTTTTGGAAGCTACAAAAACTTTTCGGTAAGCTCGTTATGATTACATTGGTTCAGTTGGTCTTAATTCTATTGCTGGTAGCGAGGTTAGTGGGGCTTTTAGCGAGTTGTGGAGCACATCTATCCCTCAAAAGTCATTATTTTTGGTTGGAGGATGTTCAATAATTCTCTTCATGTGCGCGCAATGTTACTTCGCCGTCATGTGATATCTTCTATTGAGGTTGTTGTTTGTCCGATGTGCAGTGAGGAGGGTGAGGAATTGCATCGTTTATTTTTGCATTGCAGGATAGCTCACGAGGTGTGGCGTAGTATTGGTTTGTGCTTGAACAATCATCTCCCTAGTCCGACTGATTTGGTATTTCATTTTTTTGGGTTTAATATATCGAGTTGTGCAAAGGGAAAAAGGCGTGTAAGGTGAAGTATATTTTGTGGCTGACAACGTGTTGGTGCATCTGGTTACCTCATAACAATATTCTTTTTAGAGGGGGGCAATCAATTTGGATTCTATTATGACTCATATCAAATGTTGATCTTGGAGCTGGTTTATATATAGAGTGGGTAGACACTCTAGCTATCCCCCTTCCACGTGGTGGAATAATGTTTTTTTGTGTATTAACAACTATTGAGATGTTCATTTGTATTTGGTTTGAGCACACCTAATGCTCCTATCAATGAAATCATTACTTATCGGAAAAAATATTTAACCCTAATACAAATATATACTTACAATAGAGCAATGAAAAAGGCGGATAGATATTTAAAAAAAATA
Source organism: Astragalus membranaceus (assembly GCA_039519185.1). Classification (NCBI taxonomy): domain Eukaryota; kingdom Viridiplantae; phylum Streptophyta; class Magnoliopsida; order Fabales; family Fabaceae; genus Astragalus; species Astragalus membranaceus. The sequence goes on along the minus strand of CM076848.1, from coordinate 168,707,156 downwards.
TGAGCACGATAGTGCTTGTATTTTTGCTAGTGTTTATAGAAACATGTTTAATTATCTATCACTAGTGAGAGAATATTAATAACAGGATTTTAATCGTTTATCAGAATAACCGATTTTGAAAGTTACACCGTGATAATTTTGTAAATAATTATACAAACAAAAAATTGGTTACCATAACAACCAATTTAGAAAGTATAATTCTGTAAATAATTACGGTAAAATAAGAAGGCTTTAATTTAGTTATCACGACAACTAATTTAAAGAGTGGGTGTCGTGTAAGGACGGCAAAGCGGGTCTGGCCGCCCTGACCCACCTTGAGCCCAATAAAAAATTAGCTGGGCTAGTTGGCCTATCAAAGAATAATGGGTTGATAAGTTGAACTCACTCTGCCCCTTGGTGGGTTGGCGGGCCTATGATCCTAGCCCGCCATTAAAATAAATAAATACAAAAATTAAATAAACCAATAATGTTTGACTAAAAAGAGGCCCACCCAAGCCTGCCCCAAACAAGGTAAAGATAGTGAGTTGGCAGAAAAACCCACCGAAAAACATTTAAAAATAGTTAAAAATAAGTGGAAAAAAACAAAATATATACTCGACGGGCTAGGCGAGCTGGGTACAACGCATTGGCATTCTAAGAGCACCAACCCACCCATTTTTTTTGCTGGTTGGCTGGTTGAGCTCATTTTGCCACCCTAGTGCAATCAAATATTTGTGAATAACTACAGTAAAGTAAGAAGATTTTAAATTGTTTATCACAACATTCGATTTAAAAAGTGGACGTGCTGGCAATTGAAAAAGTAAGTGGACACAAAAATCTTGTTTTTATGCGCGTTTTACAACGGTTATTTCTACCAACTAGTGTGAAAACTTGAATCCAATATTGATTACCCTTCCCTTTTTCCATGTTTCTCTCATCTCTTTCACACTCGGAACCCAAGCCTCGCTCATGCATTACCGTTGCACCTGAGGTATCTCTCCAGCTTCATGAAAGCTTGTTTGGGTGGTGGTTAAAATAAATAACATTTAAACATGTTATGCATACCGGCCTCAAGAGTATAATAAAAATGTATTCTTAAAAAGACCATGGGTTGTGGACCTTATAAACAATGCAACATGAATCCTTCTGCCTAGTAAGGTCACATCCTTAAGTTAAGCATACTATTACCTCAAATCACATTACTAATCCATTTAAAATATCCTTCTATATGCATCTTTTACAAATCTAACCTTGGTCAAATAAGCTCATAACATAAATACTGATGCATACTTAATTCTCGAGCAATCAATCAAACAATTTTTTTTTAATCAAACAGGCAATCAGCCCGAATTTATTAATAAAATAAAGAGAGATATAAAAAGCACAAGGGGGGACTAGACCAAAACCCTTGGTAATAAGAACAATAATAGAATGCCCAACAAGGCCTCGATGGCCTAAACTTCATTCAACCTTAACACTAAAGAGTAGTCAAATGATCTTTAGGCTTACTCTTTAACTCTAGTAGAGCTTAGGTCACTCTACACATATTTAAAATTAATATTTAAAGCTAACTATCCTGATGTTATACTTTATTTTTTCCCCACCTGAATGCGCCACGTGTCATTTCTGACAACAGGAGCTGCAGAGCTGCTTTACTCGCTTAGCAAGTAACCGTTGCTCAACGACTCCTAAAAATCTTAATATACTTAACTCTAACCAAAACACTAATGGAAAAAAGGCTTTTTATATCGGTTAAAATTGACATTTCATATCGGTTCCCGAACCGATGCCGAAAAATGAGATATAAAAAATAGGGACATTTCATATCAGTTCCTGAACCGTTATGAAAAGTTGTTTTTATATCGGTTGTCCCTAGAACCGATATGAAAAGTCTATTTTTTTAAAAAAAAAGAGACTTTTCATATCGGTTCCCAGAGAAAACCGATATGAAAAGTTGTTTTTATATCGGTTGTCCCTAGAACCGATATGAAAAGTCTCTTTTTTTAAAAAAAAAGAGACTTTTCATATCGGTTCCCATAGAAAACCGATATGAAAAGTCACTTTTTTAAAAAAAAATGAATTTTAACATCGGTTTTCTATGGGAACCGATATGAAAAGTCTCTTTTTTTTTAAAAAAAAAAGTGAGGTTCAAGGACTTTAGATATTGAAGGAAAGAGAGAGAAATAAAGAGTGAAATACACAAATCTGCAGAAAAAATATATTCAAAGAAATCTGTCAAACTTACCTAATCATGTGATTTTTAATATTCAATGGATGAATTGGGCTCTAAACAGATCAAAGCCTACAAATCTTACATACAAAAACAATATTTAATTCTAATTGCAGTACTCACTTGCTACAATCCTAATTCTAATGCTCAGTAGAACTCCTCAACTAACTTCATAAGTTTTGGCCACTTGCAAATGAGTCTGCATCCTCTTCAATAAGCTTAATCATTGCTATGACTTGGGCATCTATGTCTGTAAAAAATATAAACACTTAGAATCATTACTTAAATGTTTCCGGACCATGGATTTTCATGAAATATGTTAGTATAAATGAAATGCATGGACCATAAGTTCATCTAGCAAGAAAGTTAGATTAGATACTCTTTAGGCAAGAATGTTACACTACCTATTCAATTGGACACAATTACAGTATCTTCTTTTTATAAATGGTATTTCTTGTTCCAACAACTCCAACACATCAAAATCAGGACAAGTGTAAAATAATAGAAATAAATAGAAAGCATTCAAAAATGAAAACAACAAAAATCAGATATAACAATCCTTCCCCCAAAATGGAAAACAGGTTTCACAAAATCCAAGAACATAATGGAACATCATTAAACAACTATCTTTTTCATCTTTTTTTGACAGAATTAGCAAAACCAAGCGATCTTGAACATGAAAGCAAAAAAATTATTGAATTTGAAAGGCAATAGCTAAAGCTATCTATGTTAGTCTCTGCAAAATCATTATACAACATACATGAAATGGAATGTGGAGGTCTCATTCACGTATTCAATAACTTATATCTATTTACTAATGACGGTCAGCATCTAATTGCCATGAAACAACAAGAAGGACTGGCTATTTCATTCCAACAACAAAAAGCATCTTAATCATGATTTTGTCCGCATTTACAACCACAGGGATTTACAAAATCAGCATTTACAACAAAAAGCAAAACAGGAAGGTACATTTTCAGAAGGTACATTTTTTGGAGAAATCTATCTTTCTATTATTACCTGTTAATTCTAGAAGGTACATTTTCAGAAGACATAATCACCACTGGTATGTTTCTCAAAGATGAAGATTCCTGAAAAATAAGAGAGAAAAAAAAAGTCTGTAAATCTTGGAGTCTTTTGGTTCTTATACTTTAATAGATACTCAAAACATATACTTTCTTAAATCAAATTCAGCTAAAACAAAGGCCTTTTTTCAATGTTTTTTTTAAAACATTGGTCTGGATCTGTTTATAGGGGTAAAATTGGAAGGAAAAAAGGGAAAAAATCCAGGAAATTATCCTTGACATTTTCTAGTAGCAAATAAAACTCAGGATCCTCATAAGAGATAAAGAATAGAAAGTATAAACTTGAGCATACCTTAATTTTCTTGAGCAAATCATAGCGTGTCATACCAGGCATACAGTAATCTGTTATGACAAGGTTCACCTTCAATTCCTACAAAGACACAAAAATTCAAAGAATATCAGACAACTAAAAAAAGAAACAAATAAAAAATTCCAAAAATGGTTTAAAGAAAAATATAATAAGGAAACTTCATTTGAAAGTTGAAACCATATATACCTGATGATGATTGTTGTCAAAAACAGATGTTGTATTTGGGTGGTGCCAAAACATGAAACTGTGACTCTGTGTTACTGTCATCAACAGCCAAAACATGAAACTGTGACTCTGTAGCCATTCCCATTGCAAAAACTATTATACAAGGTATGAAAAATCAATGAAATGGAAAGAGATCCCCAAAATGGAAAACAGGTTTCACAAACTCCAAGAACATAATGGAACATCATTAAACAACTGTCTTTTTCATCTACTTTTTTTGACAGAATTCGCAAAACCAAGCGATCTTGAACATGAAAGCAAAAAAATTATTGAATTTGAAAGGCAATAGCTAAAGCTGTCTATGTTAGTCTCTGCAAAATCATTATACAACATACATGAAATGGAATGTGGAGGTCTCCATTCACGTATTCAATAACTTATTTCTATTTACTAATGATGGTCAGCATCTAATTGCCATGAAACAACAAGAAGGACTGGCTATTTCAACTTATCAGCCTGACTAATCAAGCATTGTCAGCATTTAACTTGAAAGAAAAATGCAAAAACATTGCTAGACTTACTATTAATGCACCTTCAACAAATAACTCAAACTACAAATACGCCCATGGCAAAAGATGTGAAAAAACATACTCGATTGGAAGCTGAATCTCAGCAATACCAGTAGTCCACTGAGTGGAGCTTTCTTCTGAATTTTGTCAATGAAGTGAAGCTTTGATATCCATCGTCATTTTCACAAATGGAACTGCAAAATCAAAGGGCAGATATAGTTGAACACTAAGAGGCAATTGATATTTTATAGTTGTCACAAGTCCAAATTTTAGCATAAGAATTATAATATAACTAAATAAAAGAAGTGGTAGTTACCTGTCATTGTGCACTAGGTTATTCTCATTGTCTTCATTCATAGTTAGGTAATTTTAAACACTCACAGCTACCTAACAAATAAATACAAGGATCACAAACATGTTGAACATATTGATCAAACCAAAAAAGAAATATGCTTAAAAGCAATAAGACGTGAGATGTAAGAGAATCTGAAAAACATACATGATAAATCCAAGTTTTGCACCTTTGGATTGTTTCTCTTCCATTACCTTCTCAACATCTTCCCAGGTCTAATAATACACAAAATTATTTCAGCAAATATTTGTATATACAAGTATTTTGACAGATTAAAAAAAACAGAAACAGAAAAGAAAAGAATAATGAAAATACTTGATGAGTTCCATGAGAGGAAGATGATTTTGAGTGAGCATTTTGACTGGAATTTGAATTTATCCATTTAGTGAAGCCATCAACAAACTCATTCTCACTTATTTCATTGTCTCTGTTGACATCAAGATCTTGAAGGAGTTTTGATACTGCCTCTTCTGCATCTACAGCCTTACCAAACTGAATCTCCTTCACTATTTTTCCTAACTCGGCTTTAGAAACGTGGTTATCCCCGTCGCCATCAACTTCCTCAAACAATCTGCTGCATCACAATGGCCAAGAGAACATGCGAAATTAGTCAATAACATTTAGGATTTTGTTGTGTCATTAATTGGATTTCTTAATGTTGACTGAATTCATTGTATAGCCTGCATAATATAGTATATTATGATGGTTATGTATGTAGAAAATACCTATTTAGAAAACTAAGGGAAATGAAATGAACATTTAATCTATTGAGAAATGTTCCATATCAAATTTGACTCACCCACTTATAGCAGTTACATTGGGAGTCCCATCCTCTGTGAGGATCTTCTGCAGAGTTTGCTTTTCAACACGTTGGAAAATTCTTAATATTAAATCATCATGTTTTATGTATTCTAGTCTTGTTTTCTCTATCCGAGGTTTAAAAATCTGCACATTCATTGAAGAAACATAATAAGTCAATTTTGGCATTTAGCAATGTTATTTAACAAAAGTGATTTTTAAGGATCAACTTAAGTGCAAATAGGAAGTGGATGATAAACCTGGTATATGAAGTATGAGATTAGAAAAGATACAGCAATGATACGAGAAATAATCAAGGTCGCATTGCGCGGTGTGGAAGAGAACTTGAATAATGTAGGAATCTGCATTATGAGGAGTGTAATAACAGAGAAAACCATGATTCTTGCCATCTTTCTAGTGTCCACATCCATAGTAATGCCATGACCTATATAGAAATTCAATAAAAAAGGCTACACATTAATTATTCACATCAAACAACTATAAAGGAGTTAAGGTATGATTATGAATGCTAATTGAAGAACTGGAAACTCCAAAAAAGAACAAGATTAGTTTGTATTAGGAACATGAACTTTTTAACTATTAAGAGATTCAAATATAGAGAAAGAATCAAGAGCAAACCAGTCAATGATTCCTTTATTGTTTCTCTTGATGCATTTGAATGAGAGTCGTTTTTCAACTTTTGCTTTCCAACGATTACACAGGTTCCCCATACTACTGTGAGAAGCAAGATGGATGATCCAGCTAACAAACCAACTCCAGTGGAAGCATACTCTTGTGCACTCTCCTTGTCGCTGGAAAGTCCAGTAACTGATAAATCATGACATCAAAACAATGTACATAAAAGACTGCAAATATTGACATCAAAACCAGCACCAAAGATTTATACAACATATGACAGTAAGGAACCTGAGCTGCACAAGAATAAATAACATGTAAGATCCCTTCTTCCACTGCCCCGATATCTAGTATATTAAGATAGCTGCAATCCCAGTGACCATCTGGCACCCGGAACTCCTCACCGAACAGGTTTGAGTAATCAACTAAAGTGAGAGGTTTAGACTGTTCCAACATCGATTTGTCTTCCAAAACGGACACTACTTCATTTTGAGGATCTGATACATCTTGCTCAGTATCAGGATTTATGAGTTTTTGCATGATTCTGGATGCCTGACATAAGGGGAAATTACGGAGAAAAATGCATTAGCAACAAGAGGTTGAGCACAAATACAAAAAGAAAGAGATGGACATTTCCCTGTAAATCAAAAGGAAAAGGAAAAGTAGTTTGAATATACAAATAAACGAGAGAGAGATAAATACCATTCTACAAACCGATCCCAGATCAGAATCTTTATATGCCTTTCTTAGCAGTACAAAAATTGATGCTTTTCTTAGCTACAAAACAGTTACAATACTTGGAGAGAAGGAAGACGAAATCACACAAACCCTAAAAAACGAAAACGAAAAACCAAATTCGGCTCCCAATTCCCAAATCACACAAACCCTAAAAAAACGAAATCAAGAAGATGGGTGATCTACACTAGGAAAGCTTCGCTAACCTAAAGTATCCAAAACCGCAAAGCAACCAGTAAAGGAAAAAAAAATCAGGAAGCAAATGGAATCAATGAAAACCTAAAGATGGAGAACTAAATTAATAACATGTTATAGAAATGAAAACCTAATGATTTAGAAAGAAATAAACATCAATGGAATCATTAAAACCATAAAGATGGAGAAATAAATAAAAATCAATAAAAGTGAAAGAGACTGAAAATCACCTTGCGACGACAAAATATGATGAACATGAGTTGGGAAAGAACTGATTAGGCTTGCGACGAACATTTCGAACTGATTTAGCAGAGCCTCCCTTGGATTGGAGTGGAACTGATTTTGGAGAGGAACTGATTGGGTTTTTGCTTGTAGCGAGACTAGGTTTCTTGTTTTTGCATCGAGGGGGAAGGGAAACACAAAACTGAGAGGGTTTTTGGTTGTGGCGGTGGTGGTTCTCCGAGTGGCGCAGCGAGATTGGGTTTGCAGCGAGAGGGAAGGAAACGCGAAGGAAGCTTGGGTTTGTGGTTATTCAGCGAGAGGGAAGGGAAACGCGTAAGAAAAATGTAGTGTTTTCAACATCAGGTTATAGCATCGACCGATATGAATAATGTATATTAGCATTCAGCAATGTGTTTCTATATCGGTTCCAGAAGCAACCGATGTTAATATTGTAAATTAATTACAAAATTGCCACCGCCCCGCTTTTAATATCAGTTCGTTTTAAACCGATATGAATTCCTGTTATAAAATGTTTTTTTTCTACTAGTGAAATATTAAATAAAAACGAAAATTACATTTTAATACTAGATGATAAAAATAACAAGGTATCAAAATTTGGGATGTTACATCATTCAACATGCTACATATGCAACGACAACTAGGAGGAGGAATGACAGAGGCACACAACGATTGGGGAGGAGGAACGACGGGGGAACGCATACAACAACATAGAGCCGCTAGAGAGACGAGAGAGTTACAAAAAGCGTCGGAATGAAATGAACATGTTGCATTTTGTTGAATAAATTAAAAGGAATTTGGAGATGATTATAACTACCCCAGTGACTCCAAATTTGTTAGAAAAATTCCATTTGGAGTCAAAATTTGTTGAATGAAATGTATTGTGAAACTACCATTTGAAGTCGGTCGTAACTATAACCGACTTCCAATAGTACTTCTTTATCCAGATTCTACACTAGTGGCTTTGTCTGCACTTCCATATTACTTGGTTAATGTGAAATATTTATTTTATCCAGCCCTATAAGCATATTTGCAAAAACCTTTTTTTTGTTTAAAAGTATATATTTGTAAAATCCAGCGCAACCACCGTACCTTTAGTTGGAGTTAATAAAGAAAAATATAAAAGATGCATATATACAATCAATCTCAGCATACCCAAAGTAATGTTTGCTATATATATAAATGTTTCAAGAGTGGAAAAAACGAGAGACAATTTTTTGTCTCTTGTACTACATACTTCTTACTTTTTTTCATGAAAGATGCAACATGAAAACGCCATATCATGTATCATCATCACGACTGTCCACTGAGTGGTGCGTAACTCTCTAATGAATGAATATATATTCTATCACTATCAATACTGTAAGATATCAGCTATATTTCACAACATAATGACCCAGTTAATAAATGTCTGTGCTGTCAGATAATTAGAAGAGGTGTCGTTGTTTGTGAGTAATTTACAAATTCTCATTGTCGGCTGAGAAGATTTGTGTATATAATATGTATACATATAAAGTTTAATACTATGCACAATGTTACATTTTATCATATGATTATAGTTCAAAATTTAGCTTTTGATTCTAAGTTGCTGTCATATTATAAATCAGATAGGATTTTTTGGTCATTCCTAGAAAAATTCGTTATGGTCTTTATACAAGCTTGAGGAAGATGAGCAAAGATTTTAGTTTTAAGTGTAGGTTGGAGGCACACACCGTAAAATAGGAGGTGCAGCAAGTATATTGTTTTTACTAAATGAGATGTTCGTAGAACAAAGCCCGTCCCTTTTTATCACTTTTTAATTCCTTTTTAACACCATACTCGTATACAAATGTGAGAAACTACAAGCCCTATATTTCAACTCTCGCATCATTGGCCATGATCAAGAGTCCTGCCAAAACCCTACAAGCCCAGAACCTAACCATGACCCTAGCCCACAATCACCCACTATCCCTCAAAACACCAACCATGAAGACCTTCTACAAAAGCATTACCATGACATAACCCTACACCTACAGAACAAGCCACCAGAAAAACCAACACAGGAAGGCAGCTCCTCCCGTGTCTCTAACCTAAACTTTAGTGATGTCCCCTGGGAAATCCAAAATGAAACAGCTACCCCTCTTTTCAAAGGACCTATTAGAACCATTCAATTAGAGAGCCCTAACCAAAGAGGAGTCTATAATCCACTGCTACCTAAAGTCTTCATTTCAACAGGAGCTCCTCTACCTACATTAGGAGATGATCCTAATCAGTTGCCTAATCCTTCTATGAAACAGCTCCTCACTGGAGGGGATGATAAGAGGGACAAGGATCCTAAAGTTGTGACTGCCTCTGCTCCTAAAGTGGTACAAGCAAGGTTATCTATTTGTCATGGAGATTGGAGAGAACAGAAGAAAAATGCTCCCAGGCAGGAGTATACGGTGGAATTCCCTGAAGAGACTGAAGATGTCCAAAGCTCTCCCCATAACCAGTTAACTGACATAGATGAGAGCTCATTGGCCCTTAGCATGGTAAATGGTATGAATTTGAAGAAAAGCAAGATGCCTGGAGGAAGCTCAAGCTGTTTTAAGGGTGAGTTAGTGGGGGATGAGAAGAAACAGAGGACTGAAAAACAAGCTAATCATTCCCAAGAGGAAAATTATTATGTTGACCCTGTTGTGTTTGGGTAATTATGCATTGGTTACTATTTTGATAAGGCTGAGGAGGCGAGCCAAAGCATGCCCCCCAAGTCCAAATGACTACTATAAGTCGGAATTGTCGTGGTTTGGCGGCTGCCACGACAAGTAGGGAACTTCATGACCTTGTAAAGGGTCATAAGTCGACCATCCTATTCCTTATGGAGACCAGTGCCCAAAAGGAAAGACTTGAACGTGTGAGGAGGAAATTTAAGTTTCAAAATGTGTTGTGTTCCTGCCCTTGGTACTGCTGGGGGTTTGGGGCTGCTGTGGAATAGCTACTATGATGTTCAGATCCTACAATCATGTAGGAACTTTATTCATACTGGAATTAAGGATAAGAAGTCTGGGATTCTCCTTTAAATAACCTTTGTGTATGGAAATCCTTTATTCAGTGATAGAAGATATTTATGGAGGAAATTAGAGAGGTTAAAACCTAGACAAGACGGTCCTTGGTGCCTTGTGGGTGACTTCAATGAGATGTTGTCAATTGCTGATAAGGATGGTGTTACACCAATTGCTCTCATTCGGATGAATTTATTCAGGGACTTCCTAAACACAACTGACCTTATGGATCTTCAACTTAAAGACAGCAAGTACACGTGGATTAGCAACCCTAGAGATGGGGTTATTACAAAACAGAAGATTGATAGAATGTTAGTTAATTGGGGTTGGAGGGATTTATACCAGCATGCTGTAGGATTGGCTCTTCCTAAAGTCAACTATAATCACTCCCCATTGGCGCTTATTCCTAACCCTCCTTCTAGGTATGCTAGGTACTTCAAATATGAGTTTTATTGGGAAGAGAATGAGCAGTGTAAGGAGTGGTGGCTGATGGGTGGAATGTAGCAGTATTCTCTTTGGGTGACCTTAAAGCTCCGGGTCCTTATGGTCTAAATGGTGAATTTTATCAGAAGAATTGGGACATCATTCATTCTGATGTTGAAAAGGCTATTTCTATGTTTTTCAACTCTAGTGAACTGGGTGATTTTGTGAATGATACACTTGTGGCTTTGACTCCTAAGATACCTAACCCAGAATCTATTTGTCAACTTAGGCCTATCAGCTGCTGTAATTTTATTTATAAGGTGGTATCTAAGATTGTTGTGCAAAGAATCAAACCTTTTCTTAGTGATCTCATTTCCCCCAACAAAGTGCTTTTGTTGGGGGTAGATTGATTCAAGACAACATTGTGGTGGTGCAAGAAGCCTTCCATTTCCTAAAAAAGAAGGGTAGTGGTTCAAATCAGGGGTTTGCCCTCAAGCTGGATATGAACAAGGCCTATGATAGAGTGGATTGGTTCTTTTTGAGAGAGGTTCTCCTTTCTTTTGGTTTTAGTCCTATTTGGGTCTCTCTTGTCATGTCTCTTGTCACTTCTGTTAAATATTGTTATCAAGTATATGGGTCTAGGAGTCGTTTAGTGGTCCCTGGTAGGGGTTTGAGGCAGGGAGATCCCCTCTCCCCTTATTTGTTTATTCTTGTGTTTGATGTGTTGTCTAGGCTTATCTCTAGGGCTAATGGTTTGGGTCTTATACATGGTCTGGTGCTTGCACCAACTGCTCCTACTTTAACCCACTTGTTTTTGCAGATGATGCTATTATCTTTGGCCAAGCAAACAGTGAGGAAACTTATCAGATTGTTTACATTCTTAATGCTTTTACATATGCTTCAGGACAGAAGATTAACTTACAAAAGTCAGGTATTATTTGTGGTAAAGGGGTTAATCCAATTATCAAGATGTCTATTTCTGAGATCCTGCACATCCCACTTTGGGATACTCCTGGTAAATATCTAGGTATTCCTGCTGAGTGGGGTAATTCTAAGTCTTAAGCCCTTCAATGGATCAAAGAGAGGGTTTTTTCTAAGTTAGAAGGATGGAAAGAACAGTATCTATCTCAGGAAGGGAATGAGGTCCTCATCAAGTCTATCATTCAGGCTCTCCCTACTTTTGTTATGGCTATTGTGAAACTACCTAAAAGCTTCTGTCAATCTTTGTGCTCTACTATTGCCAAATTTTGGTGGGGCTCAAAGGTTATAAATAGGGGTATTCATTGGAAGAATTGGCAATTTATGTGTACTAATAAGGATAATGGTGGTATGGGGTTTAAGTATTTCTCCACTCAGAATCCGTCTCTCTTATCTAAGCATGCCTGGAGGTGCATTCAATTTCCTAATGAATACTGGGCAAGAATCCTTAGAGGCATTTACTGTGCTAGAGATGATATCTGGGTGGTAAAGCCTAAGCATGGGATTTCATGGGTCTGGTGGAGTCTACTACATGGGAGAGAATTATTGAAGAGGAAAGGTAGATGGTCTGTTAGCAGTGGGGCAAGGATTGATATGAGTGCAGATTACTGGTTAGCGTCTGGGAACATAGCAAAGGTGAATGTAGGGACTAATGCTACTAAAGTCCAAGATTTGATTGACCCCAACTCTCATTGCTGGGCATACTGGTATGTTGAGACTCTGCCTTCATCCTAACTCTGCTATTGATGCCATGAAATCCCTATTGGGTGGTATAATTCTGAGGATCTTTTGTTCTAGGCCTCTAACTAAGGATGGGAAACTACTCAACAAAGTCTGGTTACTATAGTCTGCTTGAGGACTCTGAAGCTACTAGTGCTAATCCTTCATCCTCATATTACCACTCTGCAGCTAGTTGGAGAGGTATCTGGGAAGCTAACGTCCCTCAAAGAATTAAACACTTTGTTTGGAGGATAAAACACAACTCTATTGCAACTAAACTCACCCTGGCCAAGAAGAGAGTTTTAGAGAAACTATGTCCCCTATTTGTAAACAGGAAGAGGAGTCAATTGAGCACCTATTTCTTCTTTTCCCGTGAACTACTCCTCTTTGGTATGGACTCAGATTTTCCCTGTTCCTCTCACCACCAATACCTCCAATATTAGTGTCTGGCTAGACAGTATAATAGAAAGTGACAATCTATCCAATTCCAGCCTGCATGTTCCTCTCACAACTGCCTTGTAATTTGCCCTTTGGAACATTCGAAAAATTAGGAACTCAAAAGTCTTTGATGATGTTAACCCCAATCCTAGAGAAGCTATCTATTCGATTAAAGCAGCTGTCACTGAGTTTTTAAGTAGCAGGAAGGTGGCTAATCCACGTCCCTCTGTCTCTAATGTTCCTAATGGAGGGTATCGTCACCGTGATTCTGACGTAGACGGCTCAAAAATTAATAATTTTAGGAGTCGCCACCCAATTTATTAAATAGGAAAAATTGAGAAAAACCTACCTTTAAAGTTATTGGTCTGTGTAAACTAGGTTGGGTTCGGAAGTTGATTATGCATAGGGATTGGCGAAAGCTTAATTCCACTACACCCCTAGTACATCTGTCATAAGACAGTTACCCTAAATCTGATTGTGCAAGTATTAATAAATTAGTTATTCATTTGTTTACCCCTAAAAATAATATTAAGTAAAAAAAGAAATTAATTATTTACAAAGAAATAGAAGAATAACTAATTTTGAAAAATTTAATTTTGACTTGCTCCTACGTATCCTCTGGTGCAACGAGGAACTCAAAAGTCACGTAGTTCTTCCATGAAAAATTTTTGTTGGTTGGTTGATTTTATTTTTGAAGGGGTTTAAGATCAAAGCCGTATAGCTAAAGTCTCTTAAACCGGGATTGATAAGATGTACATCTCAATCAAACCCATTTTTATTAGTTTTTAGGAAAAGAAAAAAAACTGATTATTCATTGGGAAAAGATTAATTTGGCTTGACGGGGAGGTCCCTGCTCCTACGTATCTCCGTGTGCGGAGAATCAAAGGCTACGTAGTTCTTCTAGAAAATATCTGTTTGTTGATTTATTTTAGTTTTTTGAAAGGGTTTAAGATCAAAGTCGTACAGTTAAAGTCTCTTAAACCGGGATTGACAATATGTACATCTCAATCAAACCCATTTTTCTTTATTTATAGGAGAAAAAGAAAGAGAAAAATGCTTTGAAGTGAACTAACATTTATTTACATTTTTAGAAATAATAATAATAATAATAATAATAATAATAATGTAAAAAGGGAAGATAAAAAGAAATAAATAAATAACTATACATATAAAAATAAATAAATAAATATATAGATAAATAAATAAACAATAAATAAATATGTACGTAATAAATAAATAAATAAATACAAAACTAACCTTAAGTTGATAAACACGATGAATGTCGAACCGGACCGAGCAGTCTGACCAGGTCAACCGCGAACCGGACTCCTATCTGATCCTTTTTGACCCCAAAATCGCCTTATGCAAAATCCGCTTTGAGAACCGAAAAACCGACTCACAAACGTACAAAATAATCTAAGACGGACTTTTAGTGTAATTGACCGCAAAGGCTAGCCCAAAATATCACTTAATCCGCCAATGACCTCCCCTCTAGTCTTCGCCTTTCAACCTCTTTTTTAGCCAATTGTTAGATAGTTCTTGTTTCTCCCAAGCGATGTGGGACAAAAACAAGATAGAGAAAGCAATTCCCGTTTTTCTCAAACCTGTCACCGTAAAAGTGCGATTCGGGATTCGTTAACCGTTGGATCTTCTTCGTTTTTTGACAGCAGGTTCGTGAGACATTTATCTTCACTTTCAACGTTCGGATCGTTGAAACGAGGTCTGAGGAGAGAGAAATTGCCTTCGCACAGTAGCTGCAGTTTTGGGTATTTTCATCTTCTTGTTCTCAATTTGTAAGCTTTTGTGCTTTGCCTCACTTGTCTTTTACTTGAGTACATAGAATCATTTTCCTCAATCAGACTTGCACATATAATTAGAAGGAAGAGGCCATTTGCTGTTTGGTTCCCATACACAACTATTGAGAGACTACTATATAAACTTGAGGAACTGATAAGAATGGGTTACATGGTAGATCAACATAACAAGCTCAAAAGATATTGTATATATAGTTCTTTGCGTAATCATCTGAAGATGTTGAAGGTGTGACTTGCAACCAACAAGGGAAATTATCACAATTAACTTTCCGATGCACCCAATGACTAGCATTTTTTTTTGTTTAACCACTAAAAAAGTAATAATAACACAAAATTGGTAAATGAACGCAAAACGACCTATTCGAGGGATTAAGAATCGAATATACGCGAAAAAACATATTTTTGTGATTTTTTGAAAAAGTGAAAAAAAAATACCAGTTAAAATTGGATGTTTACAGAGCGTCTCCCTGTTGGAGACCACCCCGTCTCAATTTTATCAAGATCAATACAGATGCCAGTTTCGATTTAAACACAGGTCATGGGTATAGTGGTATAGTGTGTCGTAATGATAAAGGAAAGCTTATTTCAGGTATTACCTCTTAGATCCATGCGTCCTCTGCTTTTGTTGCTGAAGCACTAGCAATTAGAGAGGCCATATCTCTTGCTGTGACCTTGAACTTCACCACCGTGGTTATTGAATCAGATTGCCAAGTCCTCATTGAAACGTGTAGAGGAAACATCAAAAGACGAGAAATTGAGCAAATCACTGAAGATATTGTGAAGATGAGGAAAATTTTACCAGGGTTGGGCTTTCTCTGGACGAATCGATCGGTGAACTCTGTTGCGGATCTCGTTCCTAAACTCGCTGCTACTCGAACGCCTCCTTCAAATTGGGTTACATCGCCTCCTAGATCTCTTGCAGCGCTCATTGATGTAGAAACTGTGAAGAATTGACTAGTATGTTGCAGTGTTTATGGCGTTGCCGAATTAGGGTTTATTTTGGGGAGGGTATACGGAAAGTTGTTGCTTAGTTGTTGTTTTCGTGTAAGTGGGTGTGAAGTGGTTAGCTTTCCTCTCTCTTGCATTATTAGTGAGTTTGTGGGCTCGGGGCCGTGTAATATTGGGCTGGGTTTATTGTTGGATCGTTTGTGCTCATTGTATTTTTATTGCGTGTTTTTATTTCTTCCGTGCTGTGGGTCGGTGCCTATGGCCCAGAACAGTAGTCTATTATTGTATTGGTTTGTGGCTTAGCCCAATTATCTAATGAAAAACAACTCAGTCGTTAAAAAAACACCATACTCATTTCTACACTCTTTTGAAGTTAAATCATTGTTCCAGATAGGCATTAAATCAAAAGAATGAGAACACACATTGGTTGAAGACATTCTAGCTAGAGAGTGAGAAACCTCATTCGCCCGCCTCTTAGTGAACTCTGCCCTGGAGTTTGTAAAATTATTGTGACAAAAGTTCTTACAATAAGTCAAAAACTCACCAAATTTAGATCTATCACACATAGTAGAATGAAAACAATCTACCAAACTTTTGGGGTCTAGCTCAAAAATAACATTATCTAGACCAAGGGATAAGAAACCCACTTCATAGCTTCAATTAACCCTACAACTTCTCGCTCATGAACTTTGCGAATTAGCTTGTGTTCGGTAACTTTTGCTTGTTGAGTTCTTAATTTAATTAATCAATACTCATGGCTTTACGGCAAACACGCCAACGACTATATGTGCATTTCTTCATTTTCATTAAGATTCTCTCTCTCTCTCTCTCTCTCAATTAAAGTCACTTACTTTTGGTTCATTTACATTCCGACACTTTTTTCTATTCCTTTTTAACATTGTCATTTCGTTTTCCATAAGACTATGTCATTTTAGTTTGATTTAGACAACAGCTACGTGTAAGATATCCAACATCTGATGTTCGTACAGCAGTATCGACAACCCCTTTGCGGGCTCCGTAGCAAGAAATGATATATTCTGGTAAAGACAATCCTTCGCGTAAATTTCTTTGAATGGGTAACTCAATCATTTGTCTTTGTGGATCTGACATTAATCCCCTCATTCCTACTAATTGGTGCACTTGAGATGCATTTCCTCGAGCTCCTGAAAGAGACATTATATGGACTGGATTGAGAGGGTCAGTTATCCTAAAATTAGAATTCATTTCAACGAGACTTTTTTTTTTGTTTTTCCTTCATTTACAAATTTGGTAATAAGTAAACATTTTAATTGAATCCAGTTCCTTCATGCTCTTTTGTGAAGAGAAAACTAAATTGTGACACCATGTCCTTGAAGAAGAATTAGATACTATATTACTTATTGTGTGTAGAAGACAAATAGATATATATAGTTTATTTTTTAGATATATTAAAATTATATACTCCATTCAATAACTCGTTGTATACATCAAATATCACTAATCTAACCATCGAATAGAGGTTTGTAGGAGAGACGCCAGTTGACAACTTGTGGGCTATGAAGACTGTTTTCTGCGGACTTTTGAGTGGTGCTCAGGTCTCCGTGTGAGTTTTTCTTAGAGCAGGCCTCATTGGTGTTAATGTGTCAGATGACTTTTGGCTTTAGGTGCTAGATTCCTGAACTAAAAGAGGGGAGCACTTCATTTCAAGTATCTTGGCCTCCCAGTTGGGGCTAATCCCGGTAGGGTCTCAGCCTGGGATCATATGCTTCAGGTTATTACAGGCTAGACTCCAATGCTGGCAGCTTAGGTCTATTAGTCCACGTGGGAGGACAGTTCTCGTCAACTCAGTCCTTAGCAGTATACCTATTTTCTACCTCTCTTTCTTGAAAATGCTTGTGAAGGTGTGGAAGGAGGTTGCCGAGTTACAGAGGGAGTTCTTATGGGGGAAACTCTGGGCAAAGAAAATCATCTAGGTGAAGTGGTTAAATACATGTAAGCCTAAGAGTGTCGGCGGGCCTTGGGATTAGAGATCTGCGTGTTGTAAATATAAGTCTACTAGGTAAGTGGCGTTGGACGCTCCTCTCTAGTAGGAATGCCTTTTGGAAGCAAGTCCTTTCTTCTAAGTACGGTCAGGTCATATGTTCTTCAAACTTCTCAAACCAGTCAGCCTTCCCCTCAACTGCATCTGTTTGGTGGAAAGATCTTTGTAGTATAGGCAATTAAGGGCCCAAAGGGGGGACTGGATCTCTGATAATTCTAGAATGAATGTCGGGGATGGCAATTCTGCCCTTTTTTGGCATGATGTATGGCGGGGTGTAGTACCTCTTAGGGTTAGGTTTCCTAGGCTCTTTTCAGTGGCATTGAATTCAAATGTTGTTGTTAGCTTCTGCGGTAGTTAGGTTGATAGGGTTTGAGTTTGGGACATTCTTTTAAGGTGATAAATGTTCGCTTCGGAGGAGGCCCTCCTTGGGGAGATCTACTTGTCTCTTGCCTCTGTTTCTCTCACTACAACATTTTTGACTTTAGGCCACGGCAATCTTTGCCACGGCTAAAAAACCGTGGCCTGAACAAGGAATAGGCCACGCGTTTACAAATGTGGCCACTGAAATAGATATTAGGCCACGGTTTCATTAACTTGCTACTTGTCCTTGAATGTCATGGATATATAGATAATTTTTGTAATGTTTTATGGTTATAGGTTGGAAATGATTTTGAAGAAGATCTTGAAGATGATCTTGAAGGTTTTGAAGAGTGATGTGATACAAGTGGAAAAGCAATGTGCTACAAATTAATATGGTTGTAGATTATTTTGTGGATTTTATTTTAATTAATGAACATGTAGATGTGCTACAAACATGGTTGTAGACTATTTTGTTTATATTTTTTGGATTTAGTTTATGTGTCTATATTTTGAGTATTAGTGACAATTGACATGTAGATGATGAATGTTGTTTAATGCATATTACTATAAATTTAAAAAATTGATGTCTATTTTTTGTTAGTGTTACTATCTTATCTTATCCTTTTTATGTCCGGTGCTTTAAATAATTAAGTTTAGTTTTAATTCTTCTTAGTTTCTAATCACGAGTAACCCTATCAAATAATTGATAACAATTAAATAAAAGTAGTAAAAAAGTTATTTAACTAATAGCAACAAGGCAATAGTTTGCTTATAAAAAAAAATAAAAAACAAAAAGGCAACAGTTTTTAAACCGTGGTTTAAACGTTTAGGCCACACTTATTTATGCGTGGCAAATAGAAAACCGTGGCCGGAAACCAGACTGATAAACCGTCGACTATTTTATAGCTCTGGCCACGGTTTCCATAATTCGTGGCCTAATGTTAAAAAACCGTCGCCTAAACGAATAGGCAACGGCCACCCCTGAGGCCACGTTTTTTTCACTTCTGGCCACGGTTTTTGGCCGTTGCGTAAACCTCTTTTTGTTGTAGTGTCTTTCTGCAGTGCCAGGTGCCTAGGTATAGACTCCGCACAGTTATGGATTATTCTAAGTTTCCTCTGCTTATCTCCTTCTCTCTGTCGCCGTCCCATATTTTGAGGCTTTTTGATCAGTTGCTTGGGATTCTGAACAAGGTTTAAAAGAGTATTGATCCATCCAAGGTAGTTTCCTTTTCCTGGATAGAGTACTCACTCGGTCAAACTTGTTTAGAGAGAGGTGATTTCGGATATTGCAGCTACGGTGTGTGTTTTCTGCTGGAACGCATATGATCGTCTTCCCTTCATCTCTTCTGCAGCTGTAGATTTGTATCGGTGATCTAGTATGCCACTATTAGTTGGCTGAGTTTTGATTTCGTGATGCAGCAGGATATTCCATCTTTGTTTCTCTAGTTCATTCATGTGGGTGGGCCAACGAGATGCAGGCACAGTTTGACGCTCATCTGCCATATTGTTCTTTGAGTTTTTTGGAATTTGAGAAACTGTTGTATTTTCTCTAGAGATGTTCCTGACTTTGGCTTGTTTTTTCCTTCCTATTGGAGGCGGGTCTTTCATATGTATACGGGTTAGTACCCTTTATACTCTCCTTTTATTGTATATTATTGTTTGCCTTTTAAAAAAATAAGTTTCTATTAAGTAGATCAAGCATACAATTTTTTGGAAAATTTGAAAAATGTCTGATCACTACAAGAATTTCGGTGATTTCCGAGGGAAAAATCCCTCGCAAAAGCAGGAAAATCCGTCGCTAATTCACGTTTCCGACAGAATTTCCGACGGACAAAATTCCGTCGGAAAAACGCTCCTCGCAAAAGATTTCCGACGGAATTTTCCCTCGGGAGCGCTTCCGTCGCAAATCCCTCGCAAAAACCCGTCGAAAATCCCTCGCAAATTCCGTCAGAAATCCCTCGGAAATCCGTCACTAATATCCGTCGCAAATCCCTCGGAAATATTAATTCACAGCAAAAAAAATAAATTATATCCCAACAATCTATTCAAGCACCACAAATATTTTTTATTACATACTGAAGACAATTGCAACTATATCAACAATCATCCATTCATAACCCCAATTTTATTGACCCAACATATTAAAAAGAAATTCAACAAGAGTATATTAGCATTCACTACAATGCTAAGTAGAAATACCAAAAGAAATGAACCACCGACAAGAATGTGAATAAGGAAAATAAGAAAGCTGTAAATAGTAGTTGTGTAGATTTATTTATATGTTTATGCTTTGGCCCAGGCTCGTTAGGTCTTCTTAGAGAAGACTATTTAAACTCTCTTGTATTTGGTATTGAGGATCATCGAGACATAATCAATAAAACGGAACTACGGCTACTCTGTAGTCGCAGAGGTAGGAAAAATTTGACCGAACTGCGTGAACAATATCGTGTGTTCTGTTTGACATGGTATCAGTAGGGTTTCAATCATCCAGGTAATTTCGTGTGGCTTTTTTTTGGTCTGAGGCGTTTTTTCTTTTGGCTTTCTCCTGTGGCTTTTTTTTTGTCTGTTCGTGTGGCTTTCGTGAAGGTTTCTCTTGGTCTTCGTGGGTTCGTGGATCTCTCTTCGGTTTCCACTCTTCTGGTTTGCTCCGATCCTGTAGGTGGCTTCTCCTCGCGTCGCCGTTCTCCTCGCATCGCCGTTCTCCTCGCGCGTCGCCGATCCTGGTTCTGGCTCCAGTTGGCGTGTTTCTGGATTTTCGTGGATCTGTTCTTGCGATGTCACTGTTCTGTTCTGGATTCTCGCGTCTGATTGTGTTTCGTTCGTCGTTCGTGGTTCTTCGTCTTCGTGGACCTCTTCGGCTTCCTCGTGGGTCGTTCTGGTCTGATTCGCCGTTCTGGTTCGCCGTCACCGTCTCTGTCCGTACGCTTCGCTGATTCTGTCTGTACGATCTCCTGGTTCTAGTTTGCTGTTCTAGTTCATTGTTCTGGTTCGTGACTTCTTCGTTAGCTGAAGAGATAATTTTTACTGATTGTGGGTGTCTTTCTGATATTTTTTTAGCATTTGTGGTTCGGTTTGACTTTGAGTTTTATTTCAACTATATTGCAAGCTACCGTAATTTTTAATGGCTTCGGAAGGAAGAGATAATTTTTGTGTCCGCTTTACTGGAAAGAATTATGCTGCTTGGGAATTTCAATTCAAGATGTATGTCAAAGGAAAAGGATTATGGAGTCACCTTGATAGGGTTTCTAAGGCGCCAGAAGATAAACCCGCCTTAGCCGCGTGGGAAGTCCAAGATGCTCAGATTATTTGGATCCTTAGTACTATTGATCCTCAGATGATCAATAATTTGCGAGCATTTTCAACTGCTCAAGAAATGTGGAATTATTTGCAGCGTATTTACAACCAGGACAATACAGCCAAGCGTTTTCAATTGGAGTTAGAGATCGCCAATTACAAACAAGGTACTTTGTCAATTCAAGAATATTATTCTGGTTTTTTAAATTTATGGACAGAACACTCTGCTATTATATATGCTGCTGTTCCCAAGGAGTCTCTGTCGGTCGTTCGTGATGTTTATGATACTAGTAAATGGGACCAATTTCTCATGAAACTTCGCCCGGAATTTGAAGCCGTTCGAGGTGCTCTGCTGAATAGGAACCCTGTTCCTTCCTTAGATACCTGTATTGGTGAACTACTCAGGGAAGAACAGCGTCTTAATACTCACGGAAACATGCTTCATGATCCCGTCCATTCTGAACCGGTGACAGTTGCCTATGTTGCGCAGAATAGAGGCGTTGGTCGTGATATGCACCAAACTCAATGCTTCAGTTGTAAACAATTTGGACATGTTGCTCGTAGTTGTCCTAAGAAATTTTGCAATTACTGCAAACAGCAGGGTCATCTCATCTCTGCATGTCCCACACGTCCTCCTCGACCGACTAAGCGTCCGGTACAGGCATTCCATGCCACTACTAGCTCTACAGTTGGTCCTTCCACCACTGGTGCATCTAGTTCTACTGCTGGTCCTTCCATCCCTGCTGTGTCTGATGGTGGTTCTCTTCAGCCTGAGTTAATTCAACAAATGGTACTATCTGCTCTTTCTGCCTTGGATATTACTGGTATGTCTTCTTTCATTGCATGGTTACTTGACTCTGGTGCATCGAATCACATGACGGGTTCCTCTGAACTCCTGCACAATTTACGTTTTTATATTGGTAATCAAAAAATTCAAATTGCTAATGGTAGTACCCTTCCTATAACGAATATTGGTGACATAAATTCTACTTTTAGAAATGTGCTGGTAGCACCTGGGCTTGCCTCAAATTTATTGTCTGCTGATCAATTAGTGGATGAAGGTTGTGATGTTAATCTTACTCCGGCTGGTTGTCTTGTGCAGGATCGGGTGTCAGGGAAGGTGATCGCGAAGGGGCCTAAAGTTGGAAGAGTGTTTCCACTCCAGTTTCATTCAAATCATTTATCTCTTGCTTGTAATAGTGTTTTGAATGCATGTGAGGATTGGCATAGGAAATTGGGCCATCCAAACTCTGTTGTTTTGTCTCACTTATTTAAGACTGGTGTGTTAGGTACTAAATTGATAGATTCTAGTACCTCTATTTCATGTTCTGTTTGCAAATTAGCTAAGAGTAAAACCCTTCCTTTTCCGTCTGGTGCACATCGTGCTTCTACGTGTTTTGAGTTGATTCATAGTGATGTTTGGGGGATTTCTCCTGTTGCTTCTCACGCTCACTACAAATATTTTGTCACCTTTATCGATGATTATAGCCGTTTTACTTGGATTTCTTTTCTTAAATCTAAATCTGAAGTGTTTTCTATGTTTAAGAAATTTCTGATGTATGTTGAAAATCAATTCCAAACCAGTATTAGAATTCTCCGGTGTGATTCAGGTGGTGAGTATATGTCTCATGAGTTTTAGGAGTTCTTACAGCAAAAAGGTATACTGTCTCAACGATCTTGTCCCAATACCCCTCAGCAAAATGGTGTTGCAAAACGTAAGAATCGTCACTTGTTGGATGTGACACGTACCTTACTTCTCCAGGCATCTGTTCCATCCAAATTCTGGGTGGAGGCTCTTTCCACAGCTGTTTTTTTGATCAACCGTCTTCCTTCCACGGTGATTGGGTTTGATTCTCCTTACTTTCGCCTTTTTAAAACTCAGCCTGATTACAGTCGTTTACATACTTTTGGGTGTGTATGTTTTGTGCACCTCCCATCCATTGAAAGACATAAGCTTGGAGCACAATCTGTCCAATGTGAATTTATGGGGTATAGTCAGTCTCATAAGGGTTTTGTGTGTTATGATGTCTCTAACCATCGTTTTCGCATTTCTAGGAATGTGACATTTTTTGATAATCAGTCTATGTTTCCTTACTCTTCTCCTGGTTTGAATGATATTGCTATTCTTCCGCAATTTTTTGATAAAACAGGACTCGCTCCCACTTCCCCTTCCGACACTGATCCTGATCCTGATCCTGCTCCTGATCCTGATCCCGATCCTGATCCTGGTTCTGACCCTATACCGTCGACACCACGGCATTCTGGTAGAACGTCTCGAGCACCTGACAGATATTTCCCAAACAAGTTTGGTTCCTCTCATACTGTTTTAACTGCTTCACTATCTGGCACATCTATTCCTACTTGTTACTCGTAGGCTGTTAAAGATGTGTCTTGGGTAAATGCCATGAATGAGGAACTTCAGGCCCTTCAGGACAACTTCACCTGGGATATTGTTCATTGCCCTCCTGGTATCAAACCCATAGGCTGTAAATGGGTTTATTCGGTGAAATTGAATTTTGATGGATCTCTCAATCGGTATAAGACTCGATTGGTTGCCTTAGGCAACAAGCAGGAATATGGTATTGATTATGATGAGACATTTGCACCAGTTGCTAAAATGACTACTGTTAGAATGGTGCTCTCTATCGCTGCTTCTAATGGGTGGTCTCTCCACCAAATGGATGTCAAGAATGCATTTCTTCATGGAGACCTGGCTGAACATATTTATATGACTCCCCCTCAGGGCCTTTTCTCTTCATCTAAGGGGGTGTGCAAGCTCAAACGATCTCTATATGGTTTGAAACAGGCACCTAGAGCATGGTATGCGAAATTCCGTTCCACTCTACTTGGGTTCTCTTTTACTCAAAGTCAGTATGATTCGTCTTTGTTCATTCACCGCACGTCTACGGGCATTGTTCTTCTCCTTCTTTATGTTGATGATATGATCATTACGAGTTCTGATGCAGCATCCATACAGGAAGTTAAACAAAAGCTTCAAGCCTCATTTCAAATGAAAGATCTTGGTCTGTTACATTATTTTCTTGGACTCGAGGTTCATTCTACTTCTAAGGGCATATTTCTCCATCAGCATAAGTACGCCACCGACCTTATTGCTATGGATGGCTTCAAATCTGCTAATCCTGTGAATACTCCTCTTGAAGTTAATGTTAAATACCACCGTGACGAGGGAGAACTTATGACCGATCCGTTATTGTATCGACAGCTCGTGGGTAGTCTTAACTACTTGACCATTACACGACCAGATATTTCATTTGCTGTTCAGCAAGTAAGTCAGTTCATGCATTCTCCTCGTCATCTTCACCTGGCAGCGGTTCGTCGTATAATTCACTACTTGAAAGGTACCTCTCAACGGGGTTTATTCTTTCCTAATGGAACCCCACTTACGTTGAGTGCCTACAGTGATGCTGATTGGGCTGGGTGTCCCGACACTCGCCGCTCTGTCACTGGTTGGTGCATGTTTCTTGGTTCTTCGTTGATCTCTTGGAAAAGTAAGAAGCAAGCGAGAGTCTCTAAGTCCTCAACCGAATCGGAGTATCGTGCTATGTCTACGGCATGCTCCGAAATACTTTGGCTTCGTGGTATTTTGGGTGAACTTGGATTTCCTCAAACCGAACCGACATCTCTCTATGCTGACAATACAAGTGCCATTCAGATTGTTGCAAATCTGGTTTTTCATGAGCGTACTAAGCATATCGAAGTTGATTGCCATGCAATTCGTGAAGCCTATGATAATCACGTTATATCCATCCCTCATATCAATACTCAATTTCAAGTTGCAGACATTTTGACCAAAGCTGTTCCTTCTCCACGCCATCAGTTTCTTGTCAACAAATTGATGCTCCTTGATGACCCACATCAATTTGAGGGGGGATGTGAATAAGGAAAATAAGAAAGCTGTAAACCAAACCTAAAATAATGCTATGGAACAAACACATTACACAGACAAGAAAATTAGATCTAAACCAAACCTAAAATAATGCTATGGAACAAACACATTTAAGTTATTTCAAGTGACAATCAATTAGCCAATCAAGCAAAAATAAAACACATGAATGCAAATACATGTATATACACGCATATATTTATCAATAGCTAAAGCTAAAATGTCACTTTCGAACCCTAGGAGTAAAGGTTTAGGTATCAATCACATTGTTTCCCTTACATATAAATAAGGCTCAATCATGAATGGCACCTAAGTATCCCAAATTCCCAGCAAACTTACTCAAAATTCAAGAATACATTTGACATATCAAACGATGTCGAACAATTACAAATGACCACTCATTAGAAAACTTATGATGTCTAGTTTCTGACTATGCTTTTAAATTTTCTAAAGAGAGAGTCAAAAAGTGCAGTTTTCGCAAAGAATGTAACAGATCCAGAAAACAGGGCAGAAATGGTGTTTTGGGTTGGTATGCTCTTAAAGTGATCAATAAAACTCCAAATGACCTAAAACTTATGTCTAAATGGTAGCCAATCTTGTCTAGTTTTCAAAGAAATAGGAATTATGCAAAAAGGAGTTCATTAGCAAACGATATGCTCAAAATACCGAACCTATGTCCAGTTTGTTTCCAGAATTCTTCCTGAGCTTGTGATGCTCACATATTGAGCTACACATATCCAAATGCGACCAAACACAAGCCAAAATGTCAAGCATCAAGTCTAGTTTTCAGAAAGGTAACTTATAAAAATTTTGGATACCTAGCTCATTCCCAGTCCCCCAAAAACCGTAGCTATACCCAATTTTACTCCAAAATTCTACTCTAACTTGTGATGCTCATATCTTGAGCTACACGAGTCCAAATGCAACCAAACCAAAGCCAAAATGTCAGGCATTAAGTCTAGTTTCTTAACAAAAGAGGCCCCATAATTTTGGATTAACAGAACATTCCCAGTTTCAAAAATACTGCACCTATGTCCAGAATGTCTACACAATGATTTTGCTAATAAAATGGCTCCAAATAGCACCAAGTTTCATACCAGCAAATACAACAACGACACAAACAGAATCAAACACATTTTTAGCAGTAAGTTTAAGCATAAATCGAAGAACTCACCTTATTTCGAAATTAAATTCGAAAACGGAATGGAAAACACGATCAAAGCAGGAACGCAACACAAACGGACCCCAAACCGCTCCAAAATGGTTCCCACGGCTTCTAGCTCTCTCCAAAACTCTCCAGTTCTTCCCCAAAGCTCTAGGGTTCGCAACCTAGCACCAAAACAACACCAAATCTCCAAATTTGAACCCCAAACAGCAGCTAAAGCTTCAATTGAACCCCCAAGGACGTCCAATTTCAAGAAATGAAGAAGAAGAACTTCAAAATCTCACTTTCAGGAAAACGAAATCTGGAAAACGAAATCAGGAAATGCTATGAAAAAATGAAAATGAAATGAAGGAAACGAGAATGAAATCAGAAAAAACCTGAAGTGAGAAAGGATTCGCGATTTCACGCCGGAGCGGAGGGCGAAGCGGTGCTTTTAGAGGCAGCAACTCTGTTTGGTGGCGGCGGCGTGTGGATGGTGGTCATCGGACTGACAGTGACAGAGGGAGGGTGAGGGATGGAGGCGATGTGTCTGAGTGAGAGGGAGAGAGGCGATGTGTCTGAGAGAGGGTTTAGGGTTAGTGAGAAGTGAGAGTGAAAGTGATGAAGTGAAAGTGAGCTCGATGAATCTATTTGTATAGTTTTAAGTGAGAAACGATTCTGAGGGATATTTATGCGTTTTCAACGAAAATGTCCCTCGGAAAGTAGCGAGGGATTTCAATTCCGTCGGAAAGTTAAGCGGGAAACACCTTAAAACACATAGCGATGAAATTATCCGTCGGAAACGAACGTATTAGCGACCGAAAAAAATCCCTCGGAAATATCTAGTAGGTAAATCATCATATCCTTGTAGTGGATACTTTATAAATTAAATTAGATTTAACTTACAATATACTTTTTTTGAATTTACATAAATGTCAACTATAAAGCAACACAAATTTACAAGTTTTGATTTTTTTTTTAAATTTAGTATGCTTTATTAGAGATAATATCGTAACATTCAACGGTTTGATAGGTGGAATTTAATATATATACATCGAGTTATTATATATATATATATATATATATATATATATATATATATATATATATAGGTATAAGAGTATATATATAAGTAGAGTAACTCTTGTTGAGTTGAAACTATATTGATTAATATATATATATATATATATATATATATATATATATATATATATATATATATATATATAGGTATAAGAGTATATATTCAATGTTTACAACGAGATATATCGAGTTATTATATATATATATATATATATATATATATATATATATATATATATATATATATTCTTGTTGAGTTGATTAAAATAAAACTTTAAAAATCATTTGATACATTATCAAATAACTTGATGGAGTCTGTAGCTAAAATTAATATCTGGTCCATAATACTAATTTATAAACAATAATTAATCTTACATGAAATCCTCACTAGTTATATGTTGATTAATTTGAATATATTAAAGTAGAATACTAGATTTGAATGAATTTTTGGAGAGTTTTATAATTAATTTGAATATATAAAATTTTTGGAGAGTTTTTTTACAAATAATTATAACATATTCACATGAATACGCATATATATTGAAGTTTCAGGCCACATATTTATAATTATCTCAATAATCAGTAAACTAAATCGATTTGATCCGTTAAAAAATATATTTTATATTTTATATTTTATATTTTATATGCACCATGATGTGTATGTCTCATTCGATAATTTTCTGGATTCTAAACATCTATTCATGAAGGTTATAAAGAAAGGCGGCAGGAGAAACGATCGAGAGGTAGGAGTGGATTCTAAATGTAGATCTATTTTGTTGGTTGTTGAAATTCTTAGCTACAAGTTGCAATATAAAAGTTATCGTTTTTGTCGTTAAATTACCGTATTGAATCACTGATAAGACATTACGTATAGTCTCCATATACATTATTAACCTATACAAAGTTGGCATTAATACTGATTTTTTTTGCTTACAACATAAAGAACTAACCATATTAATTGATTTTAAAATAACTATTTCATACCATATTTTAACAATTTGCATATAATCAATATTACGTTTTTCATTCGGTCATCCTATTTGTTTTCCCTAGAGTTTTGTTTAATTTTGATATTTTAAAACGAATTTGTTTCCCGTGCATCGCACGGGTTACATACTAGTTTATAATTATCTCAATAATCAGTAAACTAAATCGATTTGATCCGTTAAAAAATATATTTTATATTTTACCCATGACTCACTTCTACAAGATTTTGCTTCTCGGTTATTTATAATTTACAGTCTCATCATGACGACATTTAAGCGTGAAATGTAGTCTTTTTCTTTTCTTGAAGAGAAAGAAGAAAGTGAAGGAAAATTGGGATATGATTCTACAAAAGAACAATATCTTGTAAAATGAAGAAATCTTTCATAAAATGGGACAGAAAGAACAAAAGTGGGTGTGGTCCAATCAAATGGCATGCAATTGGAAAAATAATAAGCAAAGCTAATGTTCAGTATGGATGAAGATATTCAATTTTATAGGCTCCGCACACCGCACCTTATCTTTGCTACTGTCTACCGTTGAATAGAATTAGAACGGTTTTCTTTAGACCAACAAGGCTCGTTCGAGCTGTAATTGAGCTCGGATCCCATTCCAAAATTTTAGGTCCGAATTTTAGATATGGCAAAAATACTGTTGGGAGGGGAGAATCACCCAGATTGGCAAAGTCGGGGTATACACGTGGTCAGCCAGATTCTCCGATGTGAATTTGTCACCGACAAAGCCGATGAATAGCGTGAAGTAATAACAAAGTAACCATAAAAGAGAAAGGTTTTCTTTAGGATACGAAAAAACTTAGATATGATTTTATAAGTGTAGTTTTCCAGGTGTAGTTAGTATTGTTATTCAATGACAATTAGATACGTGAACTATTTTTTTTTTCAAAAAGCAACCAAAAGATGATAAATAATAAAAATAAATAATGTACGTATAGTATTGTATCACAATTAGATACATGAACTACCGTTTTTCAAAAGGCAACTAAAAGATGATAAATAATAAAAATAAATAAACTACGTATTGTGATTGGAAAACACACCAACCATACTTATAGAACAACACCTAAATTTGTCTTTTTATATTTTTTTTTAATGTTTGATTTGAAAGTCCTACAAGACGATATGTGGACCATCAACACCAAATTCATTCTTCTCTCCCTCTAGGTCACTCATTCTATGGTGCTTCTCTCGCTCCTTCACCTTTATTTGCTATCGACGTACATAGTCCCAACCCTGAGTATCTTAGCCTCCATTCCAACTCACCCACCATGCCCTCGAACCCATACCATTGTTATTAGTTCTAGTTCTAGTCAGCGAACAATTTTACTCGGCGATTCTGATAAAAAATGTCGAATTGAAGCGGTTAGGGGAGGCAAGACTAGAGTAATAACAATAACAAAAGCTTCATAAAAACAAATTAGAAATATGTCTCTAGAAATTCGATTCCAAGCTTTTTAATCTCCCGAGCAAAAAGCAACATTCTGGTTACAGGAGAAGTGACAATTTGTTAGGTAGGATTCCAACCGATGGAAATGGAAATTTCGTGAAATCCTTCTCCACCCCTTTTGTTTCCTCTGCATTAGCTCATCTCTCTTCCCTCGCACTCTCTCACCCTATTTCTCCGTCATGAGATCTCTAAAGCTAAACTCGCGCAGATCAATAGATCAAAATTTGAACGGTTCCTCGAAGTCGTCGACACTTGAGGCTACGCCTACCCATGGACTAATGGACTTCTTGTGCTCACGATATGAAAGGGTCGGTGATGGAGAATGCTATTCGACACGGTCTTTGTTTGATAGAAAAAGCTAGAATAATATTGTTGTGGTAGAGCAAATGGACAATGGGAGAGGCGAACATGCATGTGGGAAAATGGGAAGGCAGCAGACGGAAGAAATTTTGATGCAAAGAATGAGAAAGGAGCGGATGGGGTGATGCTCATGTGAATAGAGAGAAGAAAGGATATGGTGTGACTAGTCCGCCAAAAGATCATGTGTGATTCCTTACTTAACGGTGAAATAAGGTTGAAATAACTTTCGCGTCATATACTGTTTATTAAGATGGTTTGTACCATACATCGCCACTCACCAGAATGGAAATCACCATTAATGTTTAATTACCAGTTTACCCTATCTTCTATTTTTTTTTGGTAGAAAGAAGGGGCAAAGCCTCAAAAGACAGAGATAACTAACAGACTACACTACAATGTAGAAATCCCCACACTATCAGTGAACAACAAAGGCCCAACAGAAGGAGAGCACTTCTCAAACAAAACTAATTCCTCAACTTGAGAACAACCAATACTAGCAAGAGCATCCGCACATGAATTAGCTTCACGATACACATGCACAAAGCAAACCTCTCAAGGCAACTGAAGGAGCTTCTGGATCTCTCTAACAATTAATGCTTCCTCTCACCACACGCTCAACCACATTACTAGAAACAATACGAGAAACTTCTTCATTTAGTATCAACCTAAACCACTAGTCTGGAGATACCTCTGTCATTACACAAATCCAAGTCTTCCCAGACAAACCACAACTCAGCTTCAAAGGCATTGCAATTCCCAATCCTTTCAAAGAAACCACAGATCCATCAACCCCACTGATCCCGAACCAACCCACCACACCCAGCCAAACCAATGCTCGTCTTGCAAGCACCATCAGTGTTGAGACTAAGCCAACCCACTAGAGGTGGGTTCCAAAGCACATCCACCGGAGACATCAAACCATCAAACACTAGAGCATCTCTAGCCTTTCAGGAGCCCAAAAGGCTTGGAAAAAATTAAACTTGATCCAATCAACAAGGCCAGGAACAAAAAAATCAACTCTCTTTTCAGGTTTGACCAAATCAAGTTAGACTGAAGAGGCTACAGATTAGTCCCTTAAAACATGTATGGTACTCTCAACTTCATAATTACAATGCCTACAGTAAGGTTTACTTAACCCTGTGGTATGTTTCCTCTTGTTGATAATAAGTCTATCATGAACTACAAGCAGATATAGAGGAACCATCCCAAATAACCCAAAAGCTTAAGTCATCAATTTTAGAAGTAATCATCAGAAGCCTTAGCCACAAACTCATGCTCTTCAAGTTGTACATTACCATACTTACCCCTCAGTACTTCACACCAAAGCTTAGACTCATTCTGCTTCCACTCTTAATTAAGCTTCGTGATGCAAGTGGTGTTCATAGTGGAGTGATTCCGGAGACCGATCCCCCCTATGCTTGGGCTTAATGATTACTTCTCATTCCATTTCATGATAATGCCTTTGACTAGCGCTCCCTCCACTTCATGATAATCCCCTATAAGCTTTAGGGATCACTGATGTCATCATAGGAAATAAAAGTAGGGCTTTAATGACCACCTTAGATAGAGTCACTCTACCAGCAAAGGATGGCTAGTTGTCCTTCCAATTAGAAAGCTTGGTTTTCACCATATCAACAACATGGGCATAATCAGAAAAATTTGGGATGCGCCCAATCAATGTGATGCCAAGAGAATGAACCTCTCTAAAATCTGTTTGACCAACAATGCTTCTTCTAACACCTGTAATGACACTTTTAGCAAACAAGATGATCGTCTTATCAATGCTAACCAAATTCTAAGACATCTTACAAATTATCCAGGATCCCAAATAATAGCAAATCATCAGCAAACTTAAGGTGAGAAACACGAGGCCCATTTCTATCAGCTTGAATGGGTTTCACCATTGCTCACTTCTTAAGAAATAAGATGGCATAATTTTTCCATACAAAGCACAAAATTATACGGATACATAGGATCCCCAGTCTAATACCACGCTGTGGGGAGAAAAAAGTAGTGTGATTGTCATTCCAAAAAACGTTAGTTGGGACACTAGTAATAGAAATCATAATGAGAGTGAGTAACTATTCAGGAAAACCAACATCCCTCAAAACCATCAAGATGAAAGACCATTTAAGTCTATCATTAGCCTTGACAAGATCCACTTTAATAGCAAGTCCTCCTTGCAGTGGAGGAGGATCTTGAGGGCGGGAAAATGCCATGGCACCCCTCATAAAATTAGAAACTTTTTTAGTACACTACTACTCTCTTGTTCTGCGAGTTTCTTTCCCTTTGCTTTACCCCTCAGTACTTTATTACACTGTACTTCTGTAACTTCACTGTACTAAACTTCTACTCCCTCCGTCCCATATTATATGTCGTTTTGGGTCATTTCACACATATTAAGAAAAGTAGTTAATTTTGTATGAGAAAGAGAAATTGTGAGTTAGTTTACCAAATTAACCTTATTAATGATGACATTGAGAAGATAAATTAGTAGAGTTATGAAAGAGATATTATTAAATAATGAAGGGTATAGTAGAAAAGAAATATTAATGTTTCATTGGGATTCTAAAAAGTCATGTATTATGGGACAACTTTTTTTAACTAAAAAGACATATAATACGGGACGGATGGAGGAGTACTTACTCTATTTTAGTGTCATCTCCAATCATGATGTTGACCTAGTAGCTAGTTAGCCTTTTAAAATTACACGCAAACCTAAGTTCAGTTTGAGCTAATACACATAACATAATACTGATAATAGTAAGGCCTTTTTATTATATATTAGCAAATTATATATTAGACCTGGGCATGCAGTAGTGTTAAATCTCTTGAGGGAGAGTTTTACCGCCTCTTGTGGTTCTACCCGGCTCGAGGGATTAGTCTATATAGTTGCGCGCAGAGGATACCCGATTTATATAAAAAAATTATATATTAGACCTACTAATATTTCATAAAAAATATGTAATATTTTATTATATTTAACTGCGCCATTTGTTTTTTATATATAAATAATCTCTAATTTATTTCATCTGCTATGCACGGCTTCTGCTTTTTGCTTGCAACACTATTCGATATTTCACATATCGATTTTTTGGCGTCCCGCTATTTTTCGCGATCCGCGCGATTCAACAGTGGATAAAATTATATATAGCTATTATGAATTTCAATTGTGATATTTTAGTTAGTTGTTCCCGTCCCCCTAACATTATAAGCAAGCTCCCCCATTGCCTCCTTGTTTACTTTGCATTCTTCTTAAGGAGTGAAGTACTTATCTTCTTTTTAATATGCTTCTTTATTTTAATTTTTTTAGTGGAAAGGGGCCTAAGCCCAAAAAGAAGAACTGACTACAATCAGTGATTGAAGTTAGGCTCATATTTTTTTTGTACTCCGACACTTAGACATCATACCCCACACTTTATTTTATTTTGATTTTACCCTTTAACAAAAATGTAAAATGAATTATCATTTTAATAGATAAATTCAGATTTATCTAATAAAATGATAAATCTGTTTTGTTAAAAAAATGCAAAACGGATTTACCATTCTGATAGATAACTCCGGTTTTAAAAAATGCAAACCGGATTTATCAATTAAAATGATAAATCTGTTTCTCAACATTTTTTAACAAAACGAATTTATCATTTTCATAGATAAACCCGGTTTGCATCTTTTATAAAGAATCAAAAAGGTTATAAAAATAAAAAGGTTATTAAAAAGGTTATGCAAATTTTTTTAGATTTTTTGGAGATTATGAAAAATTCAAAAAAAGTAATATAAAATAGTAAACGAAAGAATTTGGGATTTTGAGTCCCGCAAATTTGATAGAAGTTCCTACTACGGGAGTTATGGTCCCTGATTTTTTTTCGGATTTAATGGTTGTGGTTTCGGGACAATCGGAGTACGTTGCCCGAAAACCGTTTTTTTTGCCTAGATTATCTATCCGGCGTACAACATCGTCACAAGTAATGAATATCTACACACTGAACAGAACCAAAAGATCACCGATATCCATATCTATTTTACTTTTTAAAACAAATTAATTATAATTTTTTAACAGATTTATCTATTTTATTTTGAAAAACGGATTTATCTATTTAATAGATAAAATCGGGTTTGAAAATTGCAAACCGGATTTATCTCTTAATTAGATAAATCCGTAGTTAAATATTCAATAACGAATTTATCCAATTAAGAGATAAATCCATTGTTATATTGAATAACAGATTTATCTCTTTATTAGATAAATCTGTTTTGCAATTTTATGTTAAACGAATTTATCTAATTAAGAGATAAATCCGTTTTGCATTTTTTTAACTACGGATTTATCTCTTAATTAGAAAAATCCGTTTAACAAAAATCAAAGGGGTAAAATGGGAACAAAAAACAATTGGTGGGGGTATAGAAGGTAATGGTTAGGGTACGAAAAATATTAGCCTTGACGTTACCCCACTCGTGTCACCCAAGAAGTGCACTCCTAACCGGTGAGAGAGAGACTTCAACAGTTCAACTTGGCAAGCCAATCTGGCATTTTAATTTTGGGTTTTTTTTATACCCCCACCCCATACTCATCTACCCCCACAATTTTTAGAAACCCAAAAATACCCCTCTCATTTATTACACAAAATTGAATTTGGACCAGATTCTCTAGTGGGACCCACTATATTAGCAAATGGATTTACTTGTAGTAGAGGTAAATCCGTTAATCATTAAAACTACATTAAATACGACGCCAAATGGAAGTAAACAGAAAACGATACTTCCGTTAGTTGACTTTTTTCTCAAAACGGAAGTATCTCAAAAAGCTTACTTTCGTCGGGCATTTAATTGTGTGAAAACAGATTCACGTTTAAAAATGTAATTCTGTTTTTAGAAAATTTTCTCCAAAACGGATTTATATTTTGCAAACTTACTTCTGTTTTTATATTTGCTCCAAAACGGATTTATCTGTTACCACATAAATCCGTTTCGAAAAAAACCAAAACGGATTTATGTCCATAGCAGATCAATCCGTTTCGTCATTATATTATTATGTCTTATGTTTTATTTTCTCGTAAAACTGAAACAGATATGGATACGGAGTCACAGTTGGTTCCAGTCGAGATAGATACATCAGGGTCATTCAGGACGGAGACGCTATATTTAATTAATTATTATTTTTAAAACATGTATGTAGATATTTAATTAATTAAGTACCTAACAATTTTCTATTTTGTAGCTATTTCCTTCACGTGAGGATGTTATACATTGGGTCAGAGACGTTGGGAGAGGCATTGGAGTTGTGGTTATCATTCTTAGATTTGACAAAGGTGGAGGTAAAAAGGGGACGAGAGATAAAATTATTTTTGGCTGCGAGAAGCATGGGAAGTTCACTAATAATTCTAGAGTCATCTGGTTAAAGAAGTGCAACTGTCCATTTAAGTTGAGCGCTACTTGTACTGTTCGTGATGGGGGTTGGCGTGTGAAGGTTAGGTGTGGACTCTACACACATGAGCTGCTTACTACCTCGACCGGCTCAGCAATGTTTGGTCGGTTATCGAAGGAGGAGAAGGCTATGGTCGATGAGCACACTTCATTGAGGGTTGACCCAAAAGATTGTCTTAATGCATTGAAGAAAAATTTTCTTCTATGCCCCACATATATAGCCAGCATTAAGCCTATAGGTCTTCTTTGAGGGGTCAGATGTGGTTAGTGACATCATGTGGGCACATCCCACTTCTATTAAATTATTCAGGTTGTTTCCGAAGGTTCTTATTCTCGACACGACTTACAAGACCAATAAATACCGAATATCTCTATTGGAGATTGTAGGAGTCACTTCAACTGAGATAACTTTCTCGGTTGCATTTGCATATCTTGCACATGAGCGTGATTCTCATTTTACTTGGGCATTGCAGCAATTGAAAGATTTGTTTGATATACACGGCCTATCACCTCAGGTGTTCTTGACTGACAGGGATCTTGGTCTTATGAGTGGCATTCATGAAGTATTTCCGACCTCTGTAAATTTAATGTGTGTGTGGCACATAACTAAGAATGTGAAAGCAAAAATTAAAGAGTTGTTGGTGCACGTGGATAGGCAAAAGTCAGTCATCTCTCTTTGGCACGATCTTATTGATTCACTTGACGAGGTTGAGTACTCACAACGGTTGAAGATATTGGAGGACTCATGTGTCGATTTGCCCGCTCTTCTTAAGTACTTGAATGGCACATGGTTGACTAATCATAAGCACGGATTTATTTTGGCATGGACTAACGGGGTGGCACACTTCGGGAATACAACCACCAACAGGTATTTTGACACATGTTTAATATTTTTTTACACTTGTTTAATATTTTTTTACACGTGTTTATTTATGTTATTATTTAAGAGTTGAGTCGGCTGATTAGGCTTTGAAGAGGGCGTTGGGGAGTTCTGGAGGAGACCTATGTAAGTGTTGGCAATCTGTGCATGGTATGCCTACGCTTCATTTTGATAAAGTTGTTGGCTCTTTCCAAAAAAGCATCAACCGTATTGAAGTGGCTCACAATACTCATTTCTACAAAAAGCTACGAGGTCTTGTATCTGTAAAAGCTCTGAATCATATTGCTAAGGAGTTTGCGAAAACCACCTCTGGTGTGGGGTATGACAAAGCTCGTTGTGGGTGTGTGATTAGAACGACACATATGTTGCCTTGTGCTTGTGAGCTTGGTGTCTATCATGTCTCTGGTACTTCTATTCCGTTGGAGGTTGTTCACGGTCGTTGGAGAAATTTGAGTTTGGATTCTTTGGATGAGGATGTCTCTAGAGAAAAATATGTTGAATGTGACATTACTTACTCTATGGAAATGATATGGGCGAGATATAATGGTATGACTCCGGAGGAGAAATTTGTGTTCAAGAAACAGATTGATGAACTTGCTTTCCCTACCACTTATTCAATGATTCCACCACCATCTAAAATTAAAACAAAGGGTGCACCAAGAAAAAGAAGCAAAAATTCTATGATGTGAAGCTCGATCCTTCTGGTTGGGAGCATGTGGATGAGAAGATGAAAAATACTCAAGACTCTGGGACTTCTAATAAATTATCACAGCGGTTATCACAGTCACACGGGGCTTCTCCTAAATTATCACAGCGGGCTTCAAATAAATTAACACAACAGGGGACTTCTAAATTTCTATTACCGTGGGTTCCTCTTCACTTCCACTCTTATGTTGCAGATATTATTGATGTGGAACCGGATGGTAATTGTGGCTTCCGAGCAGTCGTTGTTGGTCTTATTCTTGGTGAGGAAAGTTGGTATTTAATTAGACAAGATTTAATCCAAGAAATAAACTCCCGTTCTGAGCTATATTCTGAATTATTAGGGGTTGATAGGCTTGCAGTTATTAAAGAGTCCCTATTTGTTAGAGGCTATGGGAGGCAGAACAAGGACAAGTGGCTGAGCTTGCCTGAAATGGGGTACATTATATGTACCAAATATAATGTCGCCCTAGTTGAATTATCTTTGGCACATGCATTTACTTATTTGCCTTTGAGAGGTACTTATTCTTCTACTAAGAGTCGCAGCATCATCTCTATTCTTCACGTGAACCACTGCCACTAGGTGCATGTTGCGCTCTTGCCTGACAATCCGTTGCCTCCAATTTGTCTTCAATGGGAGCGGTTTACATCTCCTGAATCTACTTCATGGTTGGATCCGTATACCGGGCGTTTTCAGCTATGGGTTGCTCACGCCCCGGTCCTGCCACCACCCGCTCATCCACCCATTGTTGTAGACTTAGCAGCTGATTCAGATCATTTAGATTGACGTTTCTTTTACTTATTTTTGTAGTAGTTTTTTATAATTATTTTTCCATATTTATTATTTACAAAGGTGTTATAGGTTTATTTGTTTTTTTTTTACAAAACGGATTTATCTAATTAATAGATAAATCCGTATGTACAAATTACAAAATGGAAGTACCTTGTTAATAGATAAATCTGTTACCTTACATTGCTAAAAACGGATTTATCTAATAACAACTTACACCCATTTCGTAAAATTAACAAAACGGATGTAAGTTTCTCTAACTACTTCCGTTTTACATTTTTGGTTACAAACGGAAGTAACTGTCAAAACATACTTCCGTTTTTAGATTTATTTATAAACGAATTTACCGGTTAAACAGGTAAATCCGTTAAATTTAAATTTTCAGGAGTATTTTGGGATTAACACAAATTGTGGTGGTATAACTTGATAAGATGGGGGTACCAAAAAAAAACCCTTTAATTTTTCCTGTTTTTGTTGGGCCTAAATTTTGAAGTTGGGCCATGCATATTTGGTAAGAGATGCTGGCTGGCCCGTTTCATTTTACAGTTTTTTCGTCAGGTTAATTAAATGTGATTGAAGGATGTTAGTTTCTTTGTTCCCAAAAATTATTCTCCATGTAGACAATATCTACAATGATACCACGGACAATGCACTTAGTATAGACCCATCCAAGCATTTTTATTATTCTTTGATGTTATCGCAAATTTTTACCTGTATCAAAAATCACTACTACAGATTTTTTAATGGACAGCGCTTTTTTTTATCAATGGGCAGCGCTTTTAAGCGCTGCTAATATTTGCGCTGCTGATTCCACTCTAATAATGGGCAGCCCATTTATAGCAATGGACAGCGCTTTTAGGAAAAAGCGCTGCTCATTGCCATAGCGCATTTTCAAATGGGCAGCGCTTTCTAGGAGAAAGCGCTGCTCATTGCCTTAGCGCATTTTCGAATGGGCAGCGCTTTCTCCAAAAAGCGCTGCCCATTGTGTAATTTTTTTTATTATTTTTTTTTATGTTTTTGTTATTTTCCTTTTTACAATTGCAATTTTCCTGGACATATATACTCATAACTAACTTAGCTATACGTATCCAAAAAGGCAAATCAAACATTATGAGCAAAATCAAAACCAGCTATTTTTCAGAAGTAAACCAGCATATAACTAACTTGTTTTTACATTCCCAATTCCTTCCAATTCTATTTCTCAGCAAATCAAATTATATCCAAATACACCAGAATCAAAACAAGTGCTTAAGTTTCCCAATTCATTCCATTTCTACACTTGAACCAAAACAAACTAGCTAACAAGTTATTATCCAATTCATATGTACCCAAAACTAGCTAAACTTACAATATGAACCAAAACTAGCTAACAAGTGCTTAATTAGTTTCCCAATTCATTCCATTTCTACACTTGAACCAAAACAAACTAGCTAACAAGTTATTATCCAATTCATATGTACCCAAAACTAGTTAAACTTACAATATGAACCAAAACTAGCTAACAAGTGCTTAAGTTTCCCAATTCATTCCATTTCTACACTTGAACCAAAACAAACTAGCTAACAAGTTTTTATCCAATTCATATGTACTCAAAACTAGCTAAACTTACAATATGAACCAAAACTAGCTAAACTTACAATATGAACCAAAACTAGCTAACAAATGCTTAAGTTTCCCAATTCATTCCATTTCTACACTTGAACCAAAACAAACTTGCTAACAAGTTATTATCCAATTCATATGTACCCAAAACTAGCTAAACTTCAATATGAACCAAAACTAGCTTAGTTGTATGTATCCAAATCAAACGCTAACAACTTACAGTATTACATATTCTATCCAAAATCAAAAAAACGGGAGACATAACGGCACCACTCTCCTCTAAGCTCAACTAGCTGTTCCTCAGAGTATGTCTTCACCCGATAATCAGGAAAATACTGAAATTATATAAATAAATAAAATTAGAATTGAAATGGTTAAATGGAATTAACTATTATTATATCAAAATCAAAAAGAATTCTAGATACCTGTCGGGGAATAATCGTTTGGTTGTGGGTAATAATTTCCTTCAAAAATTTCATTACATAATACCCACAATCATTGCTATTGGGTTGTTTTGGACACTACAAAACAAAACATTAGTTAAATGTTAAATTTAATTTAATACATTTTTTCACAAAATAATGTAATTAAATATATAAGAACATTGATTAAAAACTTACAACTATCGGTATCCATTTGGTCTTTGATTGTTCCACTCCCCAATATGTTTTCAAACAACTGAACACAATGACATATAACTCTATTATTCGAAATACATATATACGTATATAAGTAAAACAAAGAAATATGTAGAGGGATCGAAATACACACACCTTTTAAATAACTCGATCAACTCGGGGTAGTTGTTGAAATGACCATGCAATGGATCAATGAAGTACACCGTATCTCTCCCCGGATTTATTGCTAACAGAATCCAATGTTCCCTACAAAATAAGATTTTGAATAAGTAATTGACTAGTATTTAAAAAATGCATGTTATATAAGAATGGATTAAATCTCTCACCGAAAGAGACACGGTGCCAAAAACATGTAATCATCGCTTTCACTTTGAACTTCCCAGAAGCGTCGAGTGATATAATTTTTAACCTCCGTCTTGTTTTGTTCTACAAGCATCTCATAATTACGCAGCTTCTGGGACACATCATGCAGGTGTGTATTATCCGGACACATGAACACAAATCTCAGTGTCTGTTCCGAAGGGACCAAAATGTCCTCGTACAAGTACCTATAATTAGAGATATATACAAATTAAATTAACGATTTAATAAAAAAAATTCAATGATGTCAAATAATCAATTACATACGTACCTGACATATTAGATGAATCATGTAACGCTCAAACGGATACATCCATCTCATGTAACATGGGCCACACAATTGTGTCTCTCTAATCAGATGAACTATTAGATGAATCATTATGTCAAAAAACGAATGTGGGAAATACATCTCAAGCTCACACAAAGTGACGGTAATTTCTCTTTGCAATGATGGCAACTTTCCAGGGTCAATCACCCTACTACAAATCGCCTTAAAAAAGAAACAAAGTTTGGTTAGGGTCTGGCGCACTTTCTTAGGCAAAATGGATCGTATACCAATGGGTAGCAAATTCTCCATTAGAACATGACAATCATGGGACTTTAAAGACTTTAACTTGAGGTCTTTCATCGATACAAGGTTCGTAACATTTGAAGAGTACCCCTCTGGAACTTTAACTCCATGAAGAAACTTACAAAACACGGTCTTCTCCTTTTTAGATAGAGTATGAGCTGTCGGAGGTAGATATGTACGTGTACCCTTCTTTATCGGACCCAATTCTGGTCTCAACCCCAAACTAAGCAAGTCCAACCTCGAGTTGATGGTATCTTTAGTCTTTCCTGGTATATTGAGTAAAGTACCAATGACACTTTCAAAAACATTTTTTTCAACATGCATCACATCAATGAAGTGCCTTACATATAATGACTTCCAGTATGGCAACTCAAAGAAAATCGACTTTTTCTTCCACCCCCGTTTGGCAAGCTCTCCGGCAAAAGGCTTCCCAAATTTAATGTTCAAATCTTTCACTTTTTCAAATAGTTATTCGCCCGTCAAAGGCATGGAAGCTTTACGGGTTTCGGTATTCCCATTGAATGCCTTTTTCAACAGTCGATAGTGATGAGTAGATGGCAAAATTCTACGATGACCAGGGTAGATATTCTTCTTACTATGTTTCAACCACATCCAATCAGTGTTATCTTCACATATAGGGCATGCACACTGACCTTTGTTACTGTACCCAGATAGATTTCCGTAAGCTGGAAAGTCATTAATTGTGCCAAAAATCATAGCCCTCAGGGTGAAACTTTCTTCTCTGAACCCATCATACACCTCTACTCCAGTCTCCCACATTAACTTCAAGTCTTCAATTAAAGGAGCCAAGTATACATCAATATCATTTCCTGGTTGGTTGGGCCCAGAAATTAACAATGACAACATCATATATTTGCGTTTCATGCAAAGCCATGGAGGTAAGTTATAGATCGCCAAAATCACGGGCCAAGTACTATGGGAGCTACTCTGAATACCGTGCGGGTTAAATCCATCAGTAGACAATGCAAGTCGTAGGTTTCTTGAATCCAACCCAAAATCAGGAAAATCAATATCAATTTTTTCCACTGCGGAGAATCCGCCGGGTGTCGTAGCATGCCATCTTTAATCCTTTCATCCTCATGCCATGTCAAGTGTTTTGCATCTTCTGAACTACGGTACATGCGCCTAAATCGAGGAATTATGGGAAAATACCACAACACCTTTTCTGGAGCAGATTCTTTCTTTTTATACCGCAATGCGTTACATTTAGGACACAACTTTAACAATGCATGTTCATTCCGAAATAAAATGCAATCATTGGGACAAGCGTGTATCTTCTCATTGTTCAAGCCAATGGACCCTAACATTTGTTTTGCATCATACGTCCGAGAAGGGAGCACATTATCCTTCGGCAACATTTCTTTCAATAGTGCGAGTAATTCTGTAAAGCTCTTATCCGTCCATCCGTGGCAAGTTTTCAAGTTATACAACTTTATCACAGCCAATAATTTTGTGAATTCAGTACAACCCGAATACAACGGTGTCTCCGCATCCGTTATCAACTTCTCAAACATTTGAGGACAATCATTAAGATCGTCTTCAACAGCCTTTGCCATCTCTTCAAATTCGTCGCCATCCAATGTAGGTCTTTCAGTGTCAACCGGTGCACATCTCTCGGTATTATTACCCATATTTGAAGATTCACCTCTTTCCTCACCATGCATTGTCCAACAAGTATAACTTTGATCAATTCCGTAACCCTTTAAATGTCCTGCCAACTCCTCTGCATTAACCGATTTTACATAACAACAACTTAAACAAGGACATTTGATATCACTAGAAGTCCCTAAACGTTTAACAGCACAGTTCACAAAATAATCCACTCCAGCGACATATTCCTTGGACAGACGATTGGCAGACATCCACTTTCTATCCATAATTTCCCAATATTTATAATAAAATCCTGATAAGAGAACTTAAACCTATTACAGGTGAAAATCACACAACGTACAATTTTTTTGAAGCTAAGACATTCAACTATTTTCAGCTAAAAAAATCAAAGACTTTAATGTCTTCCATAATGTCATTCTTCATATAATAAATATAAGAAAACAACAAAAGTACCTGAACACGTGGAAGCAACAATGAACTCGAATGAACTAGAACGAACACTCGAACCAGAACACGAACTCGAACAATGAACACGAAGCTCTGGCAAACCAAACTCGCAAAACCTAAAAAACAATTCGCATTAAATTCGCATTAAACAACAAATCATCAACATCAATCCTAAATTTTTCAAATTTATAAATACAACACAAAAATCCTTAACCTAGAGCAACATTAAATTAACAAGCATTTCATTTGGACATTTCAACAAATACTACACCTACATTTCCCCTTAAGTTTAGAAATACTACACCTACACCTACTTTCAAAGAACCAATCAACAAGCAACAACATTGAATCGTCTAACCTAAGGTTCCAATGCCATTAAAATAACTAGAACATAATACAATGATATTACCTTTGGTGAAAGTGCAACATTAAATTAACAAGCATTTCATTTGGACATTTCAACAAATAGTACACCTACATTTTGCCTTAAGTTTAGAAACACTACACAAACACATATTTTCAAAGAAACAATCAACAAGCTAGCATCAACATTGAATCATCTAACCTAAGGTTCTAATGCCAATAAAATAACTAGACCAAAATGCAATGATATTACCTTTGGTGAAAGTGGAACGAAAATGCAAGCTTCACCAAAACGTCGTACGGACCGAACAAAACCAACCCAACGAAAATGGAAACACGTCGTACGGACCGAACAAAACAATGGTGAGAATGAGAGGCGTAGTGGGCAACGAAAATGAGAGGGGGAAGAAAATGTGAGTGAACGAAAATGAGAGTGAGAGTGAACGAAAATGAGAGTGAGAGTGAACGAAAATGAGTGTGAGTGTGAGAAGGATAGTTGTTGGACAGTGAGAGTGAGTGAGGTGAGAACGTGATAGAGTCTGTGAGTGAGAGGGACGCGTAGTAACAAAAATAAAATTAAAGGAATGGGCAGCGCTTTACCCTAAAAGCGCTGCTCATTAGGAAGCGCTTTATATCAATGGGCAGCGCTCTCCCATAAAAGCGCTGCTTATCAGTCAGCGAATTTTACTAATAGGCAGCGCTCAGCCCCAAGCGCTGCTTATTACTCAGCGCCTTTGATCAATGGGCAGCGCTTCCTCCTAAAAGCGCTGCTTATCACTTAGCAAATTTCACTAATGGGCAGCGCTCACCCACAAGCGCTGCTTATCACTAAACGCATTTCTTCAATAGGCAGCGCTCCCCCTCAAAAGCGCTGCTTATCACTATCAATGAGCAGCGCTCCCCCCAAAGCGCTGCTTAAGTGTGCGACTAATTTTACGGATTATGGCGTAGTGAATATAAATAATAATAAGGACGCAATTTTTATTCCATGATCTTAAATGAGTAACCAAAAAAAAATTATTAGACTAAATGTACGGAGATACTTCAGGAAAATTTAGTGTTTGCATTGCAGTTTGCTTAAGAAAAAAAAAGAAGATTATCTGCTCTCTCCAATATGCTGTAAAATACGATTGGCATAAGGTTAAGGATATTATAAGGCCTTACTAAAAAAGAAATTATTTGCTCTTATAAAGAAATGCTACTTATACCGACAAAAATGTCTTACCTGAAGCTTTTTCACCTAATACAAAAATACATTTATTAAAGTTTATTTTAAGTCTCACTCACTATTG
This sequence comes from Astragalus membranaceus, assembly GCA_039519185.1. Classification (NCBI taxonomy): domain Eukaryota; kingdom Viridiplantae; phylum Streptophyta; class Magnoliopsida; order Fabales; family Fabaceae; genus Astragalus; species Astragalus membranaceus. Next base: position 168,662,207 of record CM076848.1, on the reverse strand, counting down.
TGCATTTTTGTAGGATGAATGATAGTTTATAGAGCTCCTATACACTTAGTGCATGTTTGGATGCATGTTTTGCATATCAAACGCACGTCCACATATAGCTTCACCGTGAAAAACCTGCGGCATATATGAAGCTACTATATGGAGCTTCAACTTGGCCGTGGAAAATTGGCCGTGAGTTTGAGGTGACGTGGGTTTCCACCGCTCACCCAAACATACGCTTAATAGAGCTTATAAGTGTATAGGTTCTCCCACTTAATAGACTCAAACTTTTTATGGGCTTTGCTTTGGGCTTATGCTCGTAATATTGAGAGTGCTACTTTTTATCTAAGGGTTCTATTTTTTATACCCCCACCTCTATACACCATACCCCCACACAAATTTTTTATCCCGATTTCACCCCATAAAAATGTAAAGCGGATTTATTTATTTTTAGGATAAATCCGTTTTCAATTTTTTTTTGCAAAAAGGATTTATTTATTTTTAGGATAAATCTGTTTTGCAAAACAAAATTGAAAACGGATTTATAGATAAATCCTTTGTGCAATTTTTCAAAACGGATTTATCTATCAATAAGATAAATCTGTTTTTCATTTTTTTTCAAAACGGATTTATCTATTAAATAGATGAATCCATTTTGCAATTTATCAAAACCGGATTTATCTATTTAATAGATAAATCCGTTTTGAAACAATAAAGTAGATAAATCTGTTAAAAAATTATAATTAATTATAATTAATGTTAAAAAATTGTAATTAATTTTTTTGTAAAAAAATAAAATAGATATGGATATCGGTGATGTTTTGGTTCTGTTCGGTGTGTAGATATGGATATAAAAATAAAATAGATATGGATATAATATAATAAATTCGTTCTGTTTTTGGGCAACCTACTCAGATTGTCCTGAAACCACAGCCCTTAAATCCGAGAAAAAAATCAGGGATCATTACTCCCCAAGAGGAGACTTCTATCAAGATTGCGGGGCTCAAAATCTCAAATTCCATTGTTTACTATTTCTTATTAATTTTTTGAATTTTTCATAATCTCCAAAAAATCTAAATTTTTTTGCATAACCTTATTTTGGTTTTATTAGATTTTTAGTGGTGTTTTCATAATTTTTAGATTAGTCTTGACTCTTCAACTGATTTTTAGTGGTGTTTTTATAAACTTTTTACACTAATATTCCTTATAATTTAATGCTGAATTTAATTTATTTATTAATTATTTTACGAAGCAGATTTATCTATTTATTATATAAACCCGTACTTAAATATTTAACTACGGATTTATCTAATAAATAGATAAATCCGTTTTGTAAAACGTAAATAACGGATTTATCTAAGTGTTAGATAAATCCGTTAGTTTAATTTTTAACTACGGATTTATCTAATAATTAGATAAATCCGTTGTTATATATTTAACTGACAAATAGATAAATCCGTTTTGTAAAAAATACATAACGGATTTATCTAATTGTTAGATAAATCCGTTTCGCCAAAAAATTAGGGGCAAAATGGGAAGAAAAATTCCTTGTGGGGGGGTATGGTGTATAGTGGTGGGGTATAAAAAATAGAATCCTTTATCTAAATGTACAAATTCAGTGGGTGTCATGGGGGCATTTGTAGCAATAATGGGGTGAAAATAGCCCTTTATAAACTATGCTTTCATTTAGAGCCCGACTTCTCAAAAATGGCTACTCACGAAGGGTTTTCACCAACGAGGAAGCCGAGTGAAGTGTCATGTACTGAAAGTCATTGAAAGATATCATCTTTCAATGAGTCTCCCTCGTTAAGAAATTTCACTTGATAAACATGGCTTATAGCAACACTCTCTTTTATACATTCTCTCAAACACTTATTTTTTGATTGGTTAAAATCTATGTCGTCCCACAAAATTAATGGGTCTCAATTATAAAGTGATGAGTCTTACATGAATTTTAACGAATCATAAAGTGAGTGCTATAGGTATAAAAAAGTTGTACCAAAAACAAGAGAATGTATAAAAAATAGTGTTGCCATTTCCCAACCTAGATATTTTTTTTTGCAAAAGAAATGGATATGGAGTCTCGTTAAAACATTTTGATGCAAAAACCTATTTAGGGAAAAAAACATCAAGAAAAAAGAGTATTTCCCCTAAGTTTTATTGACAAAAAAAGGGAAAATATACACAAAAATATGAGAGGACTAGACCAAAACCCATGAACAAAAACAAAATTACAATAAAAAATAAATAAAAACAATCCTATAGTTCTTTCGCGATTCTCAACCTAGATATTCTCCCATCTAATTCAATTAGTTTTAGAAACGATTTTCGCTTTGAGCTTATGCTCATAACAAAGTTCTTTCGCAATTTTCATGCACAATTTCTCAGTTCAATATTGGTTGATTTTAATTGTCCATTAGCTTCTTCAACTTCAATCGAGGAAGTCGTAACAGGTGGACCTAAAATTTCTAATATCATAATATCATTGCATGAACGGATACTTCAATTTTGTTGTCGTATTCGTATCTGATATTTCTCCATTACGTCATGAGTATATGTTAGAGTAGTATTAAAATGTTTTTCGTACTTTTTAAAAAAATAAAAGTCCCTATACATCGTAACACTACAACAGTAAAAGGCATCAGGGGCGCTTTTTTTAACCCATTAGGGGCGCTTTCGGGCGCCCCTAAATCTGGCGCTGCTGTTGCTAAACCTTCTACAGGAGCGCCCAACAAGCGCCTCTAATTATTAGGCAACAGGGGCGCTCGAAGCTAAAAGCGCCCCTGTTGGTCTTGGCGCGTTTGAGAATCAGGGGCGCTTGCAGCTAAAAGCGCCCCTGTTGGTCAGACCAACAAGGGCGCTTTTAGCTGCAAGCGCCCCTGATTCTCAAACGCGCCAAGACCAACAGGGGCGCTTTTAGCTGCAAGCGCCCCTGATTCTCAAACGCGCCAAAACCAACAGGGGCGCTTTAGCTGCAAGCGCCCCTGATTCTATGTTTTTTTTTTAAAATATTATTTTCTGTTTCTCGTATATCCAATATTTTGCATCAACCAACAACTGCCAATATCATAATCTGCATAAACCAGAAACAGAAACAGAACCAGAACCAATAACGATCAATATCAACTCAACAACCAAATAAACTTCAAATGAACTAACCAATTACAAATTAAATTCCATAAATCAACTAACCAATTTCAAATCAACCAACCAATATACCCATCTATTATATACATACATAAATCATTAACCAAATTCTAAATGCCAACATAGACAACAAAGTGACAAACATGATGACATACAATGAGAAACCAAAAACCAGCTAACCAAACTAATTACATGAATTTCGATTTTCATTAATCAATCTGGCAACATGATGACACCACTCTCCCTTGACCTCATCAAGTTGGTCACCAGAAAATGGAGCTCCAACCTCGTGTTCAGGAAAATACTACAAAAATAAAATAAAATAAAATAAACTTAGAATTAAGTGATTAAGTGCTAGATATGGAATTAAGTGGTCAAAAAACAAACTATACATACAAATTCTGGAATTTCTATTTGATTGTGAGTGATTATGTCCTTCATAAACTTCATAACGTAATACCCGCAATCATCATTGTTTGGTTGCCTGGGACACTAGAAATCAAAATAACAATTAATTATTAAAATGCGAGCAATATTTACATGGATAAGAATGTTGATTATAAACTTACCGTTATTCCTATCCATTTTGTTTTCACATGCCCAACTCTAGCCCTGACCTCAGTCGATCACCAATAAGTCATCAAACAACTGAAACATCATACATATAACTATATTAATTAATCGAAATACATACATAATTTAGATGATAAAACATGCAATGTATCTAAATACACACCTTTCAAACATTCCTTTCAACTTGACGTGGTTGCTATAATGACCATGACACGAATCCAAATAGAAAATTGTATTTTTTTTGGGATCAACTACCAACAATATCCAATGTATCCTACAAAAAAATTGAATAACCAAATAAATAACAGATATTTCAAAAACACGTTATATATATATATATATAAAGAGGGAGAGAGAGAGAGAGAGAGAGAGAGAGATTAAATTTGTTACCCTAAGTTGATGGGTGCCAAAAATAAGCTATCACAGCTGCTTTCATGTGCCAAAGCCAAGCGTCTATTGACATAGGCTTTTACAGATTCATTATTTGCTTTAACTGCTTGCTTCACGGCTTTAACAACATCTTTTGACATGCCTTTTTCAATGCATACGTTGCGTAGAAAGGTATTTGCGGGGCACAAGAATATAAATCTTTGTGTTTGTTCCATGGGGATCATAATCTCATAGTACAAATACCTATAGTTAAGATGTATACAAATAAATTAACAAATAATAATAATAATAATAATAATACCTGATGTATATTGTAATAGAAGTTGCAGATGCCCACAAGTGATCATATACCTCTTTCAGTTCCACCTTTGAAAGGCAGATTTGGTTGCTATATCCCAAGATGTCTGGATCAAGCGATGCAATTATCAAATCTCCACCCATCATTGTTGAGGCATGAACCTTTAGATAGCCGATAAATTCCTTAGAAGGGGGGGGGGGTTGGAATTGAATCTGTTTCCCTTTATCTACTTGTCGAGACACTGATTTCTTGCTAGCAATAGAAGGGGGGGTGTGTTGGGATTGAATCTCATTCCCGCTAGATTCTCGCCTAGACACATGTTTCTTGCAACCAATAGAAGGGGAGGGTTGGGATTTGTCAACATGCCCAGAAATCCGAGATCTTGCTTTCTTTACCTATATTAGAAATATAATTAGTTATTAATATATGACAATAAGCGAATGAATTATTAACAAATATATTAATTGCTCCATACATTGATAAGATTTGTTGGCCATGCCACAAGGGTGCCAAGTGCATCATTCACAGTGACCAAAGTCACACAATCAGTGTCAATTGGTACCGGCAATAATGCTTCATCCACAACAACAAATTCAACTCTGACTCTTGCGTGATTTGGAGGAATGGGTTGATTGTGCAAGGTGGAGTCCTCATTGTTACAAACAAAGCCCTTTGCGACCAATGTAAGCGGGTTTGATGTATATAATTCACAGTTGTTATTGTTACCCTAAATTAAATGATAACCAAATATTAATACCTATAAGTTAATGTAAATGATAACCAAATTAAAAGACCAACGATAATTACCTCATTGGACGCAATATTGCAACTATCCCTGAAGCTATTTGGGTTAGGAGATGGTACATCATCAGTCCTTGGACAAACTTTTTCTTTTAATTCATTAAGTTCTTTGTGTAGCATCAATACCATGGCCTCCAACTGCCTTTGTCTACTTTCTTTTCCCATATCTTTTTTTTGCCTCTTTGAACCCCAAAAAGTGGTTGGAGAAATCCCAAATCCCAAACCCCGTAGACGTCCTGAATACTCTTCAGTTGCCAATGCACGACCAAGGATGTCATTCGGACCATCACAATCAGTAATCTCTCCTTGTGATACTGATTGTGATATGGATTCCTGATTCACCAAAATTATTAGACATTATTAATAGTAAGTTCATAAGTAATGACTCATCTTTGTTAAGTTCATAAGTACATAAGTACAACAAATTTAATAAACATTATAAGTAATATAATTTTATCATACTTACAATTCTTTGAAACACTTCTCTCGTTTTTGGGTCATCAACGACACCATCTTTGTTATGTCGGGCTTCTAACCACAAAACATGTCGGTCAATAGATTCCTGAGTAGGATCTTTTCCGGTCTCCCGCAGCTAGGTTTAATGCTTGCAAATTACTCATTGTATATCTTGTGTGAATAATGTTTAGTGTGTACAAGACTTCAAGCTACGGATTGAAATTAATTTAATCCAAAAAATAAGGAGAACAAGTCCAACACACAATTTATCTTCATTGCATTTAGTCTTGGATTCAATGTATGAAACCTATAATATTTTAGAAACAAATAAATAACCCTGAGGATAAACAATTTTGCCACAAGTAATTATAAGTTAACAAGCAAGAAAAATAACAATATTTCTATTTCTTTTGAATCAACTTCAGCATCATATATAACAATATTTCTATTTCCATTGAATAAACTTCAGCATCAGGAGAAAGAAATAGTAATAAATCACTACATGAGTATTATCATTTTGATTAATTTGGATACTGAGTTCATAAACGTGACTTGGCATAGTTTTCATGTTATACAATATCAAACATGGGCGTATACAATATCAAATGCAGTTATAACCTTATGCCTGGGAGGTGGTGGTGGCCACGGGTGGTGTCTCGCCGCCGCGTCTGAGAACTGGGAGAGGGCCGTGAGGCGTGCGCCGTTTGGGTGAGAGAGATCGAGGGGGAAAGAGAGGCGTGCGCTGTTTGCCAAAGGGGATGAGGTTCGAAGGGCTGCGCACAGATGGTGGTGGGCACCGCCGCGTCTGAGAGCTGGCCGGAGGGTGAGAGATCGAGCTGGCCGCCGCGTACTGTTTACCGAGAGGGAGGGGAAAAGTTAGGGTACTGAGAGTGAGAGGGAAAGGAAACAGAGGGAGTAGCGAGAGGGAGGGGAAAAGTTAAAAAAAAAACTAGGGAATTGGGGGCGCTCGTGGAAAGCGCCCCTGTTGGTGAATCCAGTTTTGAGCATCAGGGGCGCTTCTAAAAAGCGCCCCTAAAGGCTCTGCGTGTTTTGAGCATCAGGGGCGCTTTTTAAAAAGCGCCCCTGATGCTCAAAACACGCAGGGCCTTTAGGGGCGCTTTTTAAAAAGCGCCCCTGATGCTCAAAACACACAGGGCCTTTAAGGGCGCTTTTTAAAAAGCGCCCCTAAAGGCCCTGTGTGTTTTGAGCATCACGAGCGCTTTTTAAAAAGCGCCCCTAAAGGGTGCGCCCTCTTTCTACAGCTTTGTTGTAGTGTAAGAACACCTTCAACACGCCTTATAAGCACAAGACCAAAGGTAACCCAAGTCATACAAACACAAAAGAGAAAACTACTATTTTTAGTCTTTGTTTTACAAGTGCAACAACTCCTAGTTTCTACGCGCCTCTTTGTTTTATTGTGTTATTCTATGTTTCTTTAGATCTATATGTCGATGTATTTTCTATTACTTTGTGATTATTTTATTTTTTATAAACGAATCTCAGACGTATTGTATCTTATGTTTTTCAAGGAAGTTCGTATCACCGTATTGAATTCGTATCATATCCGATACTCATATCGTATCCGTGCATCATCATGAACCATATAAACATATAATGAGCTTATTTATCTACTATCTACTATCAATATATACAAACAATCTACTACCAAAAATACTAATATATCCCCCACTTTTATCTCAATTCTAAGATAAAAATGTCAATTCAAATTATTTCTTCTCACTCTTGTCTCACTCACTTTTATTATTAGTGGGTCTCACTCTCACATCATTTTTTAATTTTTTATTTCACTTTAAAACTTACTTTTCTCTTTCCTCTCTCTCACTCTTTCCACTTCTCTCTACTATCAACATAATCTAACAACCCACTATCAAAAATCTTTTCTTTTTAATTTATTTTTTGTAAAAAAATAGGTAATTACATAAAATTAATTAAATTATGTAGAATTTACTATTTACTATAATCTACTCAAACTACTAAACCCAATTAATTTAACCACTACCAATTGTCAAAAAAAGCGATACCACTAGCAAAAATTCCAAAATTATTTTTCTTAAAAAAATCAATAATTAAAAATTCCAAAATTTTTTTTCCTAAAAAAATTAATAATTAAATTGCAACCACTTTTTTTTGTGAGCCGCACGGGAGCAGCAAGGACAGCACCAATGGAAGCGCCAACAGAAGTGCCAACGGGAGCGCCAAAAAGCAGCAAAAGTTTCCTGCTATCTGCCGTCAATTTTTTTTTCAAAAAAAAAATTTATTTTTTAATTTATTTTTTCTAAAAAATTAATAATTAAATAAAATTAATATTAAATTATGTAGAATTTTTTATTTACTTTAATCTACTAAAAATTACTAAACCCAATTAATTTAACTGTTACCAAGTGGCTTCAGTCTCAAGAGGGGGGTGAATTGAGATTTTAAAACTTTTTCCCCTTTTAACGGCTTAGATCAATTTTTTCGCGCAGGTTTATGGAACGAACGAAAAAGAAATAAAAACAGCAAATAACACAGGAGATTTTATACTGGTTCAGTCACCTCCCAGTGACCTACGTCCAGTCCTCACAATCCTTGTGAGATTTTCCACTATCAAAACAAAGCTTAATCGGGTGCTTTAAAACCCTTACAGACTCAGGCACTCTTCACCTAGGATATCCCACCTATTGCAAGAGCCCTCAAGATCTATTACCAACAAGAGATACCCCACCCTTGTTACAACCACAAACCCTAGAGAGATACCCCACTCTCTAGTATAAACCAATTACAACTTTAAAACAGATTACAAGAAAATAACAAATACCTATGTGAAGGTGGATACAACAACTTGAAGATTCCCAACCCAATCTAACCCTTGAAAGAGATCAGCTCAAAAAGATGAAGAACTTGAAGAACAAAAGTGACAGTGAAATAGGGTTTTGCGATTTGCTCTGTGAATATTAGGGTTGTGCTATTTGTGCAGCCTTAAGTCCCTATTTATAGACTTCGTAAAAATATGACCGTTGGGACAAATTCTAACACTGACTCGGTAAGTGAGAAATTGATTGTTTGCTTGAAAGCACTTGGCATGACAATCGATTTTGTGCTTTGAATAAAAACAATTTCATAAGTGAATGATCGATTGATTGCTTCTAAAACTGAGTGTGGAAATCGATTCTTTACTTAAATAAAATGGGATCAAAATCGATTTTGTGCTTTAAACAACTAAGGCCATGAATCGATTGTGTGCTTCCAAGATGAAGCTCAGAATCGATTCTGCACTTAATGAGTTAAGCATACAATCGATTGTTTTGCTTTAAAAATCAAGTTCAAAAGAAATAGGAAGGCAATCGATTTGTAGCTTCCAAAGGACTAGTTCATAATCGATTTTGCACTTTATAAAACAAGTCCAAAATCGATTCTTTGCTTTAAAAACACTAAGTCATAAATCGATTGTTTGCTTTAAAATAAGAAGACATGAATCGATTGTTTATCATTAGTGCCTAACCTATTAAGCATGCATATGTCAGGTTGATTGTGTGAGTGTTGTGTGATGAATGATTTGAGCCGATCCTCAAAAGTGGTTTACACTTCATTCCTAAGACACGACCCAACTTCCTAGTACCCTTGACACGGACTTACTTCTTGAGTCTGTTGTGTCTTGGAGTTCCGTTTGTCACTTTGTCTTAGATTACCTCATCATCAAAACTTAACCTGCAACACAAGATATCCACTTTTTTTATAAGAAGATATCGCCATTATTACATGTAATTTTTTTCCTCATTTTTACTCTATTATTAATATTATAAGATGATACCGACTTTTTTATAAAACTTTTTGCAGCACAACTATTTTTATAAATTTGAAATATCGCCTTTTATGAGTTTTTCCTTCTTCTTTTATTATATTTTGCAACTTTTAACGTATTTATAATTTCATAACAAATTATAACAAATACAGTATCACCCGTGCGTATGGACGGGTAAAATACTAGTTTATAACTTATAACAACACTCAATGAAACAAAAGTTCTTAATAGAGTAACCACACAATAGACACAAAATTCCCAAGTCAAATAACAAAGAACTAATATAAAAACCCAAAAAAAAAATCAAAAGGGTCATCAAATTCATTGAGATTTCTGCAAATTGGATACAAGATTTGAAGCAGCAAAACCAGCAGAACCACCAAGAACACAAACCAAGCCAACAACAACTTGCAATGCAACTTCCACAAGATTATCTTCCGGAACAAGGTAAACAAACAAAGGACCCAAAAGAAGTAAAACCAAGCTAAGTGTTAAGAGTGATCCTGGTGTTCCTGGATCAGTAGCAGCAGATAAAACACCAAATTCTTCAGCTTTTGAAAGGACTCCTAGTTTCTCAATTGTTGAAAGTGATAAACCAGCTTTTTCTGCTGCTGATAGTAATCCTGCTTTTTCTGCTTTGCTTAAGAGTTTTAGTTTTTCCAATCTTGTGAGAAGCTTTATGGATTGTGTAGATGTTACTGGGCTTCTAGGTTGTTCCCCTAGTGGGAATACAGTTGAGTTCTGCATTGAAATCATGTTATGTGATCAAAAGGAAATTCTCACAAATTGGTCTTCATAAGTACAACTAGTTAAAAGCATAATATATAATAAAAGATTAGTACTTGTCAAAAAAAAAAGATTAGTAAAGCAAACATCAAAATTTGTATATAATTATTTCAAGTTTTTAGTTAATTGTACTTGTGCAATACCATTGCCATTAACTTTCGTAGATGAGTCATAATCTATGTAGCACCGACACTTCCGACATGTATAGTGTCAGACACCGACACAGACATCGATATTGACACTTCAATTACTTATATTTTTTTTTAAAAAATCAAATTAAAATCGGTGTCTGCATGTGCGTCTCCGTGTCGTGTCTCATGTTCGTGTACTTCATAGGTCTATAAGAGCTAATTTCATTTACAATGGTTTTAGAGAAGAGAAATGATAATTAAACATCACATTGCAACACTAAAATGTACAACAATTTTTAGTTAATAAAGTGTTTTAAAAAATTATATAATATTACTACTAAAAAACGAAATTAAGAGATTCAGTGTTTATGATAATTTATTATTTTATTTTTTTAACTCAATTTCTGAAAATCGTCCAAGAACCTTTCTCATGAACATTAGAGACAGGTATTATCAACAAGCATAAGATATTATTGAAGAAAACTATAAATAAAACTAACAAATAAGTAAGCAATTGTGTTGCACACACTGACCTTTTTAGAAGCTACAGTTTTAGAGAGAGAAGGAAGAGGCTTAGGAGTAGTAGCCATGGATTTGACAAGCAAAGGAGAGAAAGTGGAAGAGTTATGTGTTGTGGTAGGAGAGGAATTGAATATGAAGGGTGTTCCTCTACAAATGGAAGATGCTGAGGTATTCATCACCATAAGCTTCTTTCTTTTCTTTCTTTCTAATTTTCCCTTATCGCTTTGGTGAGCTGAAGAAGTAGAGTCTCCTATGCACTGAGTGGTTGATGTGGCATAACCAATATCATGGATTGGTTTTCCATGTCGACGTGGCACAATTTTGTTGGTTTTCTGTTTCTGCGTCCCTCTGCGCCACAAAATGGTTAGTTTCTTTTTTTTTTACTGAAAAATGGTTAGTTTCTTTATATTAAGTAATTCACTTAAATAATTTTGTTTTGACTTCATTCATTCACTTTTGGTCATTTAAAAAGTTAAATTTTTATTTTCAATAAATTTATTTTTAATTTTAGTTTTATAAATTTTTACATATACAAACTTATTTTATTTTTTCACACATATTTAATATATAACTTTTTATATATAATAATAACTTAATAAGAGATAAACTTTGACCTACCCGGCTCAAGGGATTAGTCTATACAGTTGTGTGAGCCGTCTGTATGTCTGAGACTGAGGATGAATGTCTCCAAACGCAAGCGCCGACCGCAGCTGCTCGCTCACAATTATCAGTTTCTCCTCAGGTCCCCTCACACCTGGTGATATGCATCATGATCTCAGTATACGGTGGCCGACCGCGAAGCGGGTCACGAGGGATCACCTGAATGTATCCAAATTGTCGGAGGCACCTATCCGACATGTAGGGAACAGTGATGTCCTCCCAAATCAAGAAACCTCTATATAATGACATCTGATCAAAGGGTCTCTCGTGCCGGTGGCCCTCAAATGGTCTCCAGATGACATCCTCATGAGTCAAAGCATCAATCCTCCTCCTATACTCCTCCAGCTTGGCCGCATCCGTCTTCCTCCTCCTCCAAAACCCACACCTAGGCCCGGATGTGGTCCCAGTCTCCCCCCGCATAACTATCTGAGGAAAGTACTCAAAGATCTAAGACTGAAATGCACAAATAAACAATATCGTTAAAAATAAAGTATTTAACATTAAATCAAACAAACTCGTAAAAATTAAAAAAAATTAACTTATCATGAACAGCGTGGCATACCCCCCCTAACTGATGGTACCCTCTAGGCATGAAAAGCTCAGCTGGTCGTACAAGAAAGCTAAACCTGCTGGTCCCCATGCCCATCCGCCAGCTGCGGTGATGTCCTCCAGTAAGAGCAACCACTTTTCCTCAACTCCGGTGCCAGTCTTGCTACAAAAAATGCTCATACCCAAAATAAGCAATATGAATGCCCAGACAGCACAAGTCTGGTCCATGCCTATATGACGGCTAACTATCTCCAACAGCCAGTCAAATCGGAAATATGGCCCCCTACTGGCGATGCACTTCTCTGTCGCCTCAACAAGAGTAACCCCAAGCAACCTCACAGCCAGCTGGATGGCATCATCAATGGTAACTGACTGAGCAGGAGACCGGAAATATCTGCCAGCCAATGGTAGATGTAGCAGACATGACACATCATCCAAAGTGATTGTCATTTCAGCAAATGGTAGGTGAAATGACGATGTCTCTGGGTGCCATCTCTCCACAAAAGTAGATAGCAGCTCATGATCCACAGTCGTGTAAGCTGAACTGACGATGGGGGCTAATCCTGACTGCCGAATATGTTCCCAAAACCCCTGATTTTGTGAATAAGGGACCAACCTCTGACCGATTTTGTTGCCATGCGCAGATACTTTCAACTTACGCACAAATGTCTGAATTAAAAATAAATAAATTTACTTATACTATTAATCTATAAATTTATATAACAACATTATGTAAATAAATATATTAAATTATATTTACCTGGTCTCCAAGTATCTTAGACGCTACATGAGCATCAAATCCAGTGAGGAGAGAACCATCCATAGGTCCTATGTCAGCATGCTCCTGCTCCTCATGTGCCTCGTACTGGTGTTGGTCATCAGCTTGGTACTGCTGGTGATAATGATGGTACTCAAGCTCCTAATCCATCTAATACTTCTCCTGCATCTCCTGCTCCTCCTCATCGTCCACAGCCTGCCCCTGGGCGCGCCTACGCCGGTGAGACGCATGTCCGGCATTCCTGATGCGAGTGCTTGTATTAGGACCAGGAGTATCTACCGGGTCACCACCACCTCGCAAACACGGCCGTGAAGAACTCTCCCCATGCAATTTCGTTTCGTCAAAAACGGAAGTATGTAGTTCCGTTTACTGGAAAACAGATGTAGGTAGATCCGTTGGAAGGAAAACGGATGTATGAAGATCCGTTTTATGCGAAAATGACAGGTCAATGGTATAAGCGTCTTTTCATAGGGTGCGTGGGGGTATAGATTTAGAGCTGGCAAAACGGGCTACCCGGCCCATATCGGGCTGGCCCGCTACGGGCTCGGGCTTTTAAGGGACGGGCTTAGAAGCCCGGGTTGAAATTCGGGCTCACCCTTTATGGCCCAAGCCCGGCCCTATGCGGGCTGCGGGCTTTTCGGGCTAGCTCGCATTATGCGCGATTTTCTGCCTAGTAATGATCCACCTGGCCCAAATGCATTTCTCTATAACACACTGTTACAACTTACAACCAAACAACATGCTAACATAAAGACAACACTGCATAATATCTAATTTGTGGATGACATGTATTCCAATATCGGTAATGCTGCTTTTTATCAACTGTCATTTTTATGTCATTCCATTGGACTGCAACAAGAGCTTTTTAAGTTTTTAACAAATTATCATAACACCTTTTTACTCAAGTAAAAATATCATAAAGGGGTAACTTTGGATAAAGGGGCTTATTGCTTGAGGGTATAAATGATTTCTATATTTCATAACACCCTTCATTATCAGTAAGTACTTTAGGATACATCATTGTTGTTCCTTATTTATTGACTTTTAGCTTTTGGCTTATTTCTAAGACTATAGAATATAGAAGAATAAATCTAATGCCAAATTCCCAAAATGACAGAGATAGTGAAAAGCAGCACAAGTGTCCAATTTCCACCTGGAATGAATGATGACCTAAAAAACATTCATTCAATTTAGATGCCAGTGATCACAATATTGAATATTGCACCCCAATTTTTTATCTGCGGGCCTGTGGGCTACCCATAGCCCGACCGGGCTAACCCGACACGGGCTCGGGCTTTTATGGACCGGGCTAAAAAGTCCGAGTATAAAAACGGGCTCATTTTCTTTGGCCCAAGCCCTCCCATATTTCGGGCTAGCCCGGCCCGGCCCGATGGGCCCGGCCCATTTTGCCAACTCTATATAGATTGATGGAGTGGGGGTTTAAAAAAACCCGTAAAATGAGACACGGCCCAACCGAATCTCTTCGGTCAAAGGTTTAGACCGTGCAGACTGCGATTTCTTTCTCTTATGTGAGTGTTGTTATTGGCACTTTCGTTTTTTCTAATACACCTTCTTATAGTATCTTTCATTCTTTTTCAAAATATCTCTGGCTAGACATTTACTTCCGGACGGCGGATGCATGTGACTCATGCATAAGATATTATTGAAGAAAACTATGAATTATAAAATATAACACATGTATTGAAGAAGGTGTAAGGAGCACTTTGACTTGCTTTTGAGTCGTTCGTTCAAGCCGCGTGATCTCCACCGTTCTTGAGTCAAAGTGCACAGATCGCCTAGATGGAAGTCGCTGCGCGTGTTTGGACCGCCAAGACAGGCCCAAATTTGGATTGGACTTGGGCCCAATCCGAAACTCAGATCAAACCCAGATCAAAACCATTTTCAAACCCAATAACCCTTAATCTATTCAAATCCATTTTTCTTCTTCTCATTCAAACTCAGATCTTCTTCTTCTTTTTCAAATCGATTCAAACCCATTTTTCTTCATCCCATAAAGTTTCAATCTTTACATCATATTCAGCCAAGTATTCTGGGCGTTGTGGGTGATCAGCTCACGATGCAGAGATGAATGGAGAGAGAGAGAGAGAGAGAGAGAGAGAGAGAGAGAGAGAGATCGTGATAGGGTTTACGGTCAGCCATGGGGTGGGGTGTTTTCTATGAAAATGAAGGGGTGGGGTGTTTGCTGTGAAGATGAACAGAAATGAGGGGGGAAGAGGATGAGTTAGTGTGGACCAAATTAAAACTAAAAAATGACATAAGGGAGCAAATTGAAACTAAAAGAAAACATAGGAGACTAAATTGAAAACATGATGCTTCAATAAAAAATTCAGATCTGCAACTCAGATCTGCATCAATGGCGAAAACCCAAATCTGCACCTCAATCCAGATGTGTTGAAAACAGAGAATTAAATCCACAACAACAAAAGCGAAGAGGATTAAAACACAGATCATCTTCAATCCACAAAAACATAGATTATCCACAAAATCAAAATCAAAATGAAACCCACATATCGAAATCGAATCGAAACTCAGAAATTTATCCTTAGACAAAATCGAAACCTACAAGAGTGTTCATGTTTTAGTGGGGAAGAAGATGAAGATGAGGGATTTTGATTTTGGGTTTAATTTTCTAATTTTGTTTTTCTGTTTTTGATTTTTGTTAATTTTGTTTTCCAGTTTTGTGTTTTTAATTAATTTAATTTAGATTTTCTGTTTTGTATTTTTAAATTAAATAAAAACTGAAATTACATTTGATGATGTGTAATTTATTTTTGATTTTAAAAAATGAAATGTCACGCTGTTTAATAATTTCCATGTCAACGTGGTGTCTGTTAAGGTCAATGAACGGAAAAGTCAAAAAGAGACCAAACTGACACGGAAATGAAAAATAAAAGACCAAATCGATAAAGAAAAAGATAAAGGACTAAACTGAAACTTTGGTCAAAGATAAATGACCAGAAGTGTTATTTAACCTATTATATATTACAAACAATTTTGTAATGTAAATTTTACATCCTTTTAGTTGTGTTGTCTGTTGTCCACCATAGCAAATAATTAACTTAAATATTTATCCTATGATTAGAGGTGTTAACTATAGCCCAACACAATGGCCGACCCTTTTTTTATATAAATAAGTAATATTATTAATGTTCAAATAGCTCAACCTCACTGGCACACACTCCCACACACTTTCAACGAAGGGTTTGAGAGGGCGTCTGGTTTTGCCTTTGCTGAACCGTCTACGTTCCATTTCCACTTCTTTGAAAGAGGCGGTTCCCACTTGGTAATCTCACGATTCTTGGGCTCTTTTTTTCCATAGATACACCCCTTCCAGATTCAAAACTAAATCACCTAGGCTATAAGGACACTCCATTTCCCAGCCATTCATCCAGAATCCCAATCTCAGTTTTATTTGATACAATTCATGCTCACAGTCTATCTTTGCTTTATCAAACACCGTTCCTTTTTTGATGTTCCAAATGGTCCATAGGACCACATAAAACAGGGATGTCCACAGTTTTTTACAGAAGGAGCCACTGATAGTCCCACACCACACACCCATCCATTGGTCGCAGTTTTTTGTAGCGATTCTGGATTGATTCTTTCTTTGAATTGGAGAAAGGAAAATTTGCATCATTTTAATAGAGCAAGTTAAGCCTTTTTAGCCTACTCCTTGTGTTTAATCTGCCCTGGACGATAAACCACACGAGTAATTCAGCTCTAGGCGGGGCAAGACCTTTCCAAATCGCTCTTGTATTAAAATTTGCGTTATCCATACCACCACCACGCCTTGACGAAGGATTTAATAGAGTATTCTGCCGATCTTGTTGAAGAACCACCATGATTTGTCTTTTGCAATTTTAGAGAGGTGAATTTCTTCCAACATAGTACTTAGAGTGTCAAGTTGCTCTTCCTCCAATTGGAAGAGGGTTCAGGTGCCAAACAAGACACCATTGTCACCACAGACCATCCCACAGGGCCCATGTTTGCTAGAGTCTCTTCCTTTTAGCAGAGAAACAAAGAACATTCTTAGAAATTTGTCTTTCAAAGGAGACGTACCTAGCCAAGTCTCATGCCAAAACGTTGTACCCCACCCATGTTCTCATACTTTTACACCACCCTTCTGAGATCAACTTGTTTAGCTTCTCGTCCTCCATTGCAGCCTTTGATATGTTATTCCACAAGCTACCCGTGAGACCCTTTCCTTGTTGATGTATTGTTGCCAGATTAGGATGTAAGTCATGGACAAAGCACATGGTCTGCTTCCACAAGGGGTTCCCTTCCTCCGAAAAGTGCCACCACCATTTAAACATAATGGCCCGACCTGATGACCCAGTATTTTGGAATAGACTCAATTGTTAAATAGACATCTAAGAAACTAAACCGTTTTGGCTCAACTCAATTGACCGATGGCCATCTTTTATATTTTAATACAAAACAGATTTACCATTTATCTGGTTTGAAAAAATTCAAATCGGCTTTATCTATTAAAACAATAAGTCCGTTTTGCATTTTTTCTAAGAGATAAAATAGGAATAAAATAAAATTGTGGGGTATAATCTCTATGTGCAGGATAAATACAAACTATATATATATCCCTAAAAAACACAACCCAATACATTTGACGTGTCACCTTTCTCGTACCTCCATGATAATCAAACCCACCTAATGCTGCACAAAATTCCAACACTTACTTGACTTTATTACCCCTATTCCCCTCGAGGAACACTCCCTCCTAATGTTATTTTGGGTCATTTTACAATATTAATAAAATAATTAATTTTGTATGGAAAATAGAAATTATGAGTTAGCTTAGCAAATTAACCTTTATTAATGACATTGAGAAGATAAACTAATAGAGTTATAAAAAAGATATTATTAAATAATAAAAGTATAATAAATTTTTTTTTTAATTTTTCATTGAAATTTTAAAAAGCGATCAAACACAATTTCTTGACATATAATAATCGAGGGAGGGAGTACATGGAAGCTGAAGTGTGTCTTATAGCAGCAGGAGCTGCAGCATGCAGAGGTGCAGAGAGATGTGTAACAGCATTATGATGTGTACCATTCTCTCCATTGATTACCACGTGTAACTTTTCAAACATCTTGTCATAATAATTCATCAACAGCACAACACCATCAAGTACCAAAAAAACAAAAGCAACATCACTCTCTTACTTCTCTGACTCCCACTTATTAGATTTTTTCTCCCTCCTTCTCTAGTAAACTAGTTTTTCCTTTCACACCCCCCTCCCTTCTCTTTGTTTCTTCCATCAATTCACTCAGTTCTTGAAAATCACCTTCTTAACATTGTGAGCCTTTTTTTTTTTTGGGTTTTTTCACATTTGCTACTTTGACATGTGACTTTTGCCTCATTAAATTTGAGCTTCTACTAAAATTCTAGCTATTTTTACTTTATTTTTTTTTATTTTGTATTTTTAAGGTGACCAACAACATTGTAATTTTGTGACTAACTTGTCTATGCAAATTTTTTTGTTTGTGTTGTTTTCTCAGAGAGAAACCTTCAAGGGAGTTGGTTTTTTGAAGGGTTTTGATTATTTTTGTTTTCAATTTGGTTTCAATGGAGGTAACAAACCATATAATAAAAAAATAAAAAAAATGTTACCCAAATTTAGTTTTTGTTCATGATGTTACAAACTAAGAGTAAGTTTGAATTTTCTTTCTTTCTTTTTTGGCAGAGGTTTTATGGTAAGAAACAGAACAACTACAACAAAATAGACCTCACTCTAAAGCTTTCTCCTTGTGGTGAAAATTCTGAAGAAAATAAGATGACAAGGTATTCATCATCATCATCAATAGCTGGAGAGATTGGAAATATTAATGTGTCAAATGGGCCCCACTTTGGTCCCTTTGTGCCATCTCTTGAGAGATCTTGCTCTCTCCCAACAATGCTGCTAGAAAGGCAGAGGAAGGTGGCAGCTTCAGAACTTCAAGGTAACCTCTTTTTTCATTTATAGACACCCTAATCATGATTATTTTTAGAGTATAGTTTCTAAGTTTGAATTTATGATTTGTGTTTCTTATATTCATTTTTATGTGTTTTATCACTACCATATTAATATTATATTGTGTTTGAATTTTATAACCATATGTTGGATAAAAATAAATTTTATACAAAGTCCAAATATATTTTGCCATGTTCATAGTTTTTCCAAGCCTTATACCTAATACCTTGGTCTGATAGAGTTTTGTGTCAAATCAAAGATATTTGGCTTTAGTTTTAAAAAATTGATAATTTAGGAGGTGTTTTTGTTCTATTAATGGTTTCCTTATAGTTTTATTGGTAATTTTCATTAGTAAAAGGTGTGTTAGTTAGAAGCTGCATCTTCCTTGGCTTCTTAAAATGTAACAGATTTTTTTTCCTAGAAAACCATTTTACAGAAAACTAGAAAAGCCTTGTCAGTTTTTAAGGCATTGCCTTTACACATTACTCATGAGCATATAGTGGCTTGATTACAAGTAAATAAAAGATAGAAACTGTTTTTTCTCATCTTCATGTAGTGATGAGATGGTTCCATCATAGAAATGCTACAAACACACTCTTTAATACTCTGATTCCAACTCAGTTTCTCCTATTTGTTAAAATTCGAGGAGGGGTCACACATTTTGGTGGGGCTCATTCTCAAAATAGTGAGATCCACTAGAATATCAACCAATAGAAAAGTGCGTGTTCAAAAGAAAGTGTTAGAGGGTGCGTTGCTAGCACTCGTCACACAATGTTGTCAATCGCGAATCATAGAATAGCAGTTTATTTAAAATTTCCGCTATGTTGCAATGTGCTGCAATTTGACAATACTGATAGACATATTGCATATTGTGAACAATAGTGGTTTGTTTAAATTCCGCTACGCTATAGTGCCACTATTAGACAACTCTGTCCTCACCGCCATCAATCATTTGCAACAAACAACACATATGAAGCAAACACTAAAGCTCAAGTAATTTTGTATGACAAAGAATTCTTTCTGTGTGCCTGTAAGAAACTTTGTATTTTAACTCCATTCAATTTAAGTTTAGCTTTAGAAGAAAATTTTCTCTCACTTCATTTCAGTAAGTGGTGCATATATTACACATAATTCTTGCTGGATGCTGATACTTAACTGTTTTTCATCTAATCTGGTTATCTGAACCTCCGAAACACAGACACCTCTTCCGAATGCCGTGTTACATGTCACGTTGTTGGACACTGCCACGACGATACACATTGGACAACTTTTTACGATGTCCGTATCTGAGTCTGTGCATCATAATTTGAACTGAGTCTTTCTTTCTCTTTTCATCATAAAGATACATTAACATTTGGATCATACAACATTTTATATATAGGTTCAAGACATATTTCAGCTGAAAGAAAAGTTGGTTCCGACTTCCAGATGTCAACCAACAAGAAAAATGATTCCATGGTTTTCCAGAAAACAATTTCCGCAGAAATTCCAATTCCACCTAAGTCTGCTGATAGTAAACTGGAGAAACCAGCAAAAAAGCTTAATCTCCCAAACTACTGCAGTCTCAAAGGTGATGTGATGGAGATCTTGAGACAGATGCCAACCGTGACTACTACCGGAGACGGCCCTAACGGGAGAAGAATAGAAGGTTTTCTCTACAAGTATAGGTCTGGTCAGGTCTGTATTGTATGTGTCTGCCATGGTAGTTTCCTTACTCCAGCGGAGTTCGTGATGCATGCTGGAGGCAAGGAAGTAGCTAATCCGATGAAGCATATCACTGTTCATCCTATCTCATTTTAGAGCTCCGTAGCACCGACACCTTAGGCTGAAGACGTGTCCGCCACGTGTCGTGTCAGACACTGACACTGCAGTTACTTCCATTCCATTATTGAATTGAAGTCGGTGTCTGTGTCTGATGTCTATGTCTGTGTCGGTGCTTCATAGTTTTAGAGGTCACTGTTTATCTTATCTTCTTTCTAAGCATCCATCTTAGGAAATTAGTAGAGTCCAGTGGAAACAATGTCACTTTCTTGGATTAGTTTAGTTTCCATAATTATCTTATCCATTGTTCATGTTGTCCATGTAGAAGGAATTTTTCATCAAAAAATTTATTTCTGAAATGTGTCTTTATGGCCAACAGCATTGTCTTATTATGACAATTTTCATAGAGAAAACATGGACAACATGGTATTATGAAGTTAATGCCATTCTGAGGTTTAAGAAATGATGGTAAGATATTTGTCTTGAGTTCCTAACTATGATGTACACAACTAAAATGGCGAAAGAATAAATGTTTCAAAACTAACCTGTTAGAGATTATGAAACACCGACATAGACACGCACTCGATACAAGTAATTGAAGTGTCGGACATTAGACGTGTCTTCAACCGAAAGTGTCGTGCTACAGAGGTTAGAGGAAGAACTCTGTAGTGCATTTGCATGATACTAAACTATCAAGGTGACAGATAATAGAATGGTTTTGGCAAAAGGCAAGAAATTATGTGATCAGATTATGGTTTAATGTGTTCTAATGACAGCATGCGAAGCAAGATAGCCAATTTTTCTGAGAGTCATTTGAAGTTGACTTGGGATTTTGAGCTGCATTTGATGTTTCTTGAAATGTCTGTTGTTGTGACTTCTGCTGCTGCCTAACACGTTTTGATGAAGGAGTTTTGTCTCCATCTGTCATTCTTCACGTCACAAAAAAAATTTAACTATTTGCTCAAGAAATATTGCATCAAGTAAAGGTATAACCAGTTAACCACTAACAATAAGCAATAAAGCATCATCAACCCAGTATATTTGGTATAGTGATAATAAAATTCATGCTTGATTGCAAGTTTTGGTCCCCAGCATTCTCAATTTGATGATTTGGTCCTCCCTGTTTAATTTTTCGAAATTTTGGCCCTTTTGTCAATTTGGCGATTTTGGTCTATGCTTTTAATTGCATTTTTGATCTCCTACAAATCATGGATTGTGCATTTTTGGTCATCCACTTTCACAAAATTTTAGATTTTTGGAGACTGAAAGTGCAAAAAAAAAATCCATAATTTTGAGAGGACCGAAAGTGCAACAAAAAGTATGGACCAAAGTTGCCAAATTTGAGAAAACTAAGGACTAAAATTGCAAAAAATAAAATTGAGCGACTTAAATCACCAAATTGAGAAAGGTTGGGGCACCAAAAATGTAATTAAACTTAAGATCTATTTCTCAATCAATTAGTCATGTATTGATTTTCTTGTAGTATGAATTTTGATTACACGAAACATGGATTCGGTTTCCATGCAGTTGAAAATGCGTGTAGTCGGACAGTCAACAAGCTCTGAGCCGTCCAATTTTGATCGGGCGGTCCAAATTTCAAAGTTCAAATTTTATATTAAATAAATATCAAAAACTCTCCTTAAAAGTGGGTTCGTCCGATCTTGATTGGTCAGTCTAAAGTTCGCTGACTGCATGACTGCAAAGCAGTTTTAACTGCATTTTAATCCAAATTCATGGAAGACACAACCAATAAGATATTCTAAATAGAATAGTTACTATAGTTACTAAAGTAAGCATGTATTTCATATAACACATAAAAGAAGTAGTTAGTGACAAGAGCTTACACTTTAAAAGCAAAAGATTTGGTGCTTCCATTTGAGTGATGAGAATGATCATTAGAACTAGAAATTCTACTAGAATGTTTAGCTCCATTTGCAAATGTCAAATTCCCTCTATCACTTTTATTCCCTGTAGTTGTTACACTAGTTTCCATTATAACCTCTCTCATAATCTCAGCAGCTTTCTCTTCAGTTACTCTTAAACATTCATGTTGGTGAGCAGAAGTACTTTGACTAATATCATTAAATTTAGTCGAAGGTTTTTGACTTGGTAGTAAAGGCATATCACTAGGCTTATGATCAAACTCACCAGATTTATTATTCAACCAAAATATGTCATTAGAGAAACTCATATTTCCCATTTGAATACTAAACAATGATTCATTAGATGCTGTACTCCATTGAGTGTTTGATTTGTTTCTAGTAAAAATGTTTAATGGAATCCGTTGTGCTGACGAGGTAGCTGAATCTTCTGAACGCTCCATTACTTGTATTGGAGGGTTTTGTATTTCGGATTCATGGTTTTGTTGTCCTTGATTTGGCATTGAGCTTATTGGAATATCATCATCACTTGATTCATGCACATGATCATGGTTTTCCACATTTTTTTGAGAGTTAGTGGTAGAATTTATTGGTACTTGGAAGGGATTTGCTTGTGAAGATTCATGTGTTGATGGCGTAAATGCCAATGGAGAATTATTGTGACCATCCATGTCATCACTATGTACTAAGAAGGGGTTTTGTGATGAGTTATCTTCCAATGGAGAAATATGAGATTCAACAAAAGGGTTATTAATTAGGGTTTCATTTCCTTTTTCTATTGAAGATGTTTGGTGCAAATTGGACTCTAAGTTTGTTTGGTCATTAGTAAGAAGTAAAGTTGTATTTACACCATTAGGAGGTTCAAGAGGGGTAGTTGTGGTTGCATTTGGTATAGAGTGATTATGATTTTGTGATGCCAACTTTTCAGAGTTCCCTGAATTTGCAGATTCCATCATCCAACAATATCAAGTGATTCAGAGTCTGAATATTCTGTAAAACAAAAGCTCAAATAAGAAATTACATCTTCAAGAAACAAGAATTAGTTTCAAATCACCTAAATTTTTGAACACTAGGAAAACACAAAAGGAGAACACGGTCTCGATCACGGAGTTCGGTCAAAGTATGTTTATGCATGCGACTACGAAGCAGTTGTAGTTCTGTCTGTCTTATTGCAGAATGAATTAGAGTTTCAATGGTACAATAGCTAGGTGCTTATAATATCTCCGTTCAGATTATAACAATAGTCCTGAACCGTACTGCGGTGAACTGACTCCCCCAACGACCCCACACCCCCGAAATAGTTTGAGCCAAGCCCACATGGGCTAGGGAGGAAGGGGCTTCGCTATGCTAGATCAGCTCCCCAGCCTCATTAATACTGCATATGATCGAGCTACACAACAAACACCTAAATGGATTATGGAGCATGCATACAATACAATTTATACTATACAATCACAAATCTTCATTTTGTTTGGATTCCATGAGAATCATATCATATAATATTATTGTGAATTGCTTATTTTAAGGGAAAATATAATTCTCAATCCTTCAATTTCTAATAAAACGTCATTACATAATCATGATGTGTTCATATAGCAAATGGTTGTTTCTAGGCAATTTCAACATTAAAAAAGATAAAAACTATATAATTAAGAAACTAATTGCATTATCATGATATGTTTGTTTATAATACAAATGGAAAATTTTATAATACCTCAATCTCAATGTACGTTGATAGATGGAGCCATGCGAGGATCAAAGAAAGAAAAAAGGCGTTGAAGAATTGAAGAAAGTAAACACACACACACACACACTTGAACAAAGAGAAGTTTTGATGCAACGAGAAAGGGTTAAATAAAGGAGAAAGGCGTTGCACAAGTTTAGGCGTTTCCATCTCCGGTATTTTCATCGACCCATAAACTAAATTAAGTGAAAAATTGGAGAGACATAAAAGGAGTTACAATGTTGGGAAAAAAAAGTTACAATATTTTATATGATTAATTTTGTTGTTGTTTTGGACCATCGTTGGTTACACATAGAGTGTCTCAACGCTTTCAATAAAAGACTATTATCTGTTCGTGCTTATGAAGAAATTTCGCACTGACCAACACCGAGTGTGTCCATTGTGGGAATCGAACCCAGGAACACCAGATTGACATTTTATATGATTAAATAATATATAGAGAGTGTAACAAAAAATTATACATATATATATATATATATATATAGAGAGAGAGAGAGAGAGAGAGAGAGATTGATTGGGCCATCTCACAGAGACTAGAAGTCAAATCGCTTACACCTAGGGATGACAATGGGTAGGGCAAAAGGAGGAGTATGTTAAGGGAGTAATTAAGCTAATAACAAAATTGCACGATGAAGCAGGACATCTCATTGCATCCCCCAATCTGCATCTCGCACCCCCTCCCTCTCTCTCTCATTTTTTTTGGTCAAACTCTTTCTCAATTTAGGTTGTAGACTTTTGTTGGTTTCTTTGGCCATGGGCCTTCATTATTTTGGGTTCTACTATTTATACCCCCTTGTTTTCACTTAAATACACCCTCTTTTAAAAAAAGTTAGCCCATGTTCATTTTTCGTTTTTCAAATTAAAATACCCTTTCTCATAAAAAAATGGTGTTGGCTGACAATTCTTAGCCATGATTGTGGTTATGAGGTTTATGTCAATTCCATAATTGAAATCTTTCAAGGTACTTTGATGCAAAAGTAAAGATGTAGACAAGAATTTATAATTTTAATAAGCTATTTTGAAGTCTCAAAATGTTTGCACTCTATACACATTCTTGTTGGTGGAGTGGATAAATCTAGG
This sequence comes from Astragalus membranaceus, assembly GCA_039519185.1. Lineage (NCBI taxonomy): Eukaryota > Viridiplantae > Streptophyta > Magnoliopsida > Fabales > Fabaceae > Astragalus > Astragalus membranaceus. The sequence continues at coordinate 168,636,880 of CM076848.1, read as the reverse complement.
GAAAACACTTCACTAGGTTTTTTTAAGTATACCGCTATGTGTTAGCAGTTGCCTAAGGAGAAAAATCTATTTCCTTTTCTTTAGGAAACAGTTTTGGAACCGTGATTTATGCTGGCGTTGCCTATACATTCCCCAACTTTTTTTTTTCCATTCTACGATAATGGTGTTAAACGGTTCTTATCAATGGCAATGTTGGAAAACTGCTCTCTAATAGTTTTAAAGAATACATATCTTAGTTCTCTTTTATATTTTAATAGAAATGCGTATATATTACAAAAAAGCTCAATATAGGAGTTGAACCCAGGTGCAAAGGCTCAAAGAACTCAACTTTACCACTAAGATTTTAAATCAATAAAAATATATTGGAGTTAAATGAATTAATTATTTTTTAAAAAGATTTTATTAGTTTTTTAGAACTTTTAATAAAATATGGCTAATTTTAAAATAAAATTATGAATTTTAATTATAACAAAATTAAGCCACTTTTATGAAATGTACTCCCAAACTAAACTTTTTAATAATTGGAAACATATTTTGTCTAATAGTATTACACAATTCTTTTTCCTTATTTGTCTATTTAAATATTTTTTTAATAAAAATGTAAAAGAATGAGTTATGAATTAATATATTTAATAAAATATGGCTAATTTTAAAATAAAATTATGAATTTTAATTATAATAAAATAAAGCCACTTTTATGAAATGTACTCCCAAACTAAACTTTTTAATTATTGGAAACATATTCTGAAATCTCGACCTATGTATATAGAGGCTTTGATTTTATTTTCTTGCTAATGCCAGTTAAGGGCATCTTATGGTCCCTTTCATTTCCCTTTTGTATTACCATTTGCTCTTTACCCTTTTCCCCACACTTTTGACTTCATATCCTTTTTCTTCCTTCCTTTTTAATATATAGTACTTCTCACCCTTTCATAAACTTACCATCCCAATAATAAATTTAAAAAATAATATTATAGAATATTCTAGTTAAATTGTCTTCACTTCTCTATATATTACTATTATCATCATGTAGATATAATGAAAAAATAGTTACAAATATATCAACTTATCTTTGGAGTATCAAGTGTGAGTGATAAGTTACACATTGGATGAAAGTAGATCAGTCGTTAAGCAATATATAAGTGAAGCAATTCATACACTTAGGGTATGTTTGGGAGGGGGAGTAATTGGGAGGGGAAGGGATGACTTGTGGAGAAAGAACCCCTTGTTTGGGAGTTTAAAAAAATTAGGGAAAGTGTTGGGAGGTTTTGCCAAACCCTCCTAACCCCTCCTCCTAGTCCAATTTTGCATTCCCCCAAATTGGGGGGTTTTAGGAGGTTTTGGTTATGAAATGACAATTTTGCCCTCACTTAAACTTGAAAATCCCACCAACCACCGGGAACCACCATCGGCCACCGTCCACCGCCGCCGGACCACCACCACCTAGTTGTTTCGAACTATACCGGTTTTCAAGACCGGAGCTATCAACCACTCAGCCATCTCTCCAAAAGCTAATTTCTATTTTATCTTTATTCCACTGAATAGAACATGACCATACAGATTGATACACTTTTTATCTATCTATGGTAATGGTCTAGTTCTCTATCCGTATATATATGCATGATCCAGCATGTCCTTTTGTGAAGTAAAAAAAAAGTACCCCTTGATCCATGTCTCAAAAGGGGTCTCATATAAAATCAATGGATTCATGATAAAACCCTCTATAATGTGTTGCATTTTTTATTCCACTACAAATTTTTTGTCGATTAAAAAAGGGGGTGACCGCCGAAGCTCCGCCGCCGAAACCACCCCCGGCCGCCGGAGCTCCACCGCCGGCCGCCACCTGCCACCACAACATATATTTATATATATATATATATATATATAGATATATACTATAATTATATATAATTTAATATTCAGCCCAGATTTCATAAAATTATAATTTTATTTAATATGTTTTAAAACAAAATGATAATAGTTAAAATTATTATAGATAAAATAATTGTTGAATCATAAACAAGGAAAATGAATATAATAAAATAATAGTTAGAATTATTATCAATGTGAATGTAACACTGAAAAGAAACAGCGACCAAATCAAGGGATAAAAATGTCAATTTATAAACCCAACCCCCATTTCCCTTCTATGTGACAAATTGGAACTTCCAAACAAGGGGTGGGTTTACCCTCCCCTCCTCCTCCCCTCCCCTCCCCTCCAAAGCCTTCCCCTCCCCCCTCCCCCTCTAGCTCCCAAACAGACCCTTAGGGTATATTTGGGAGGGGGATTTGGGAGGGTTTTGGAGGGGAGGGCTTTGGAGGACTTGGTCTATATTTTAATATCTATTTGAGATTTTAAAAATTTGAAAGAATATAATATAACATGATAGATAATGATAAAACATTGTTAATCACATTTCATTTTTGCTTAGAAACGTTTTATAACTTCCTCAATTTGGAATTGAATATCAAGCCTTCCTCTCCTCTCCCCTCCCCTCCTAAAACCTCCATCCAAACAAACCCTTAATATTTTAAGGTTATAGGTGAAAGATGTGATGTAAAAAATCCAATTATATGTTTGCTCTTGATTCGATCGGTATATATTGTGATCTCTCTTGTGTTTTAGGAAATAGATTGTCTACATTGAGCATTTGGTAACTTTAGTGTATTCTATGAGAGAAAATATTGATTAAAATAGTAGTATGTGATGAGAGAATGATGAGATAAAGGAGAGATAGAGAAAAAGACACTAAGTCATTTCAATTGCTTGCTATCAAGATCACTCAAATTGCAAATGTAGTTGAGGAAGGCTAACAATTTAAGTATCACACGCAGTGTAATATAAATAGCACTGTATAATTACTTATGTACTAGCTATGTGAAGATTTCCATCCTTAAAATAAATTAATAATTGGTTAAGAATTTTAGGTGTGCTTCAAATATGTGATTCATAAAAGAGTACAAAACCCAAATTAACCAGCAAGGCTACAATATACAGGCCCCAAAGTCAATTCAACAATAACATCTAATACAAAGACCAACAAAGACTTAAATGTTGAACAAGTACTATATATAAGCTAAAAACTAGCAAAAAAATATAATGTGATACTGTAATTTATTGCTAAACGTCGTTGTTGCTCAATAACTAGATACAAAATATTGTAAATCTTAACTCACGTAGATTCTTTCGCCAAATTTATGAGGCGTTTGTGTTGGGGATAAACACGTGAAAGAGAGAAGAAAAGGAAGTGGCGGCGCTAAAGGGACAAAAGGAATAAGTAGGGCAATATAAAATTAGGTAAAAGCTGCACTGAATTTCATAAAGATAGGTCATAAATTACATGCTACTGACATCAGTATATATATACAATGAAACAGGCCCAGGCCCATAATTTCGACTAGCCCATTCGACTGGCCCATTTCGACTAGGTTTCTAACTACACCTACTATAATTACAAGCAATAGAATTACTAGGCATATCTCAATATTCCCTCCTAATTTACATTGCTGAGCGACATCATTCCAAGCATTGTTCTCAGTTCTTCGAATCTTCCCTTTTGCAATGGCTTGGTCATTGCATCAGCTACTTGAAGTTCCGAACAACAATATTCCAGATTCAGCTTCTCATTGTTTACTTGATCACGCAGGAAGTGATATCTGGTCTCTATATGCTTCGACCTTCCATGTGCGACAGGGTTCCTTGCGAGATCTATCGCAGACTTGTTGTCGATCAACAATTTCATTGCTTCGACCCTGTGCACTCCAATTTCGACCAGTAGCATGCTCAGCCATGATGCTTGACATGCTGCAAAGGAAGCAGCTACATACTCTGCTTCACAGGAGGACAACGCAACAATACTTTGCTTCTTCGAGCACCAAGAGATGGGTGTCGAACCATACATAAAGACATACCCACTTGTGCTTTTTCGATCACTCCTGTCTCCACTCCATTCGGAGTCAGTGTAGCCAAACACTTCATTACCACTCTTCGACACACTCTTGCTAGGGAACAGAATACCATAACTTTGTGTTCCCTTTACATACCTTAGTACTCTTTTTGCAGCTGCCATATGAGAGCTTTTCGGCTTCTCCATGAATCTGCTGATCATTCCGACACTAAACATAATGTCAGGTCGAGTGTTGCACAAGTACCTCAGGGAGCCCACAATCTGTTTGAACAAGGTGGCATCTGCTTCAATCCCTTCGTCGTCGTTCGACAGCTTGCTGCTAGTGTCTGATGGTGTCGAAACTTCCTTGCAGTTGCTCATGTCGAATCTTTTCAAAATATCAGCTGCATACTTCGACTGGTGCAAGAGTATACCTTTCGACTGGTGCAGGAGTATACCCTTTCTTGAAGGCTTCGACTTCGACTTCATTGCTGCCAGTTACGAGTAGATCATCTACGTACAGGCACAACAACAACTGAGTCGAGGTTCCATTCTTCTTCACATACACTCCATGTTCATTAGTGCATCTAATAAACTTCTGAGCCAAGAGAAATCCATCAATTCTCTTGTTCCACGCTCTTGGAGCTTGCTTGAGCCCATACAGGGCCTTCTCCAGCTTATAGACTTTGTCTTCTTTACCCTTCGACTCAAAACCAGGTGGTTGACAAACATAGACTTCCTCCTCCAGAGGTCCATTCAGAAATGCTGACTTTACATCCAGTTGATGCAGGGGCCAGCCTCTATGACTTGCCAATGCTACTACCAATCTTATGGTTTCGATCCTGGCTACTGGGGCAAAGACCTCATTGAAATCCAAACCGGGTTTCTGCAGAAACCCTTTGGCTACTAGCTTGGCCTTGTACTTGGCCACTTCTCCATTTGGCTTGACCTTGGTCTTGAAGACCCACTTCACCCCTATGGCTTTCTTTTCTTTTGGAAGTTCGACTAGCTTCCAAGTATCATTCTTTTCGATTGACTTCAACTCGTCAACCATTGCTTCCTTCCACTGCTTGTGACTAAGAGCTTGCTCCAGGCTCACTGGTTCTGCTTCTGTCATTAGTGCAAAGTGTGTCAGGTCTCCCTCTGCTGTAATAGCAGAATCTGGGTAAGTGTCGAATCTTTCTAGTCTTACTGATCTCCGCCTTTCCCTTTGCGACCTTCTTAAAGGTTCGACAGCAATGGGTTCTTCTGGCTCTTCAGTTTCGACCTCTTCATTCTGATTATCTCGATCAGAGACTTCGTCGAAGTCCATCATTGTAGTTTTCTCACAGCCTTCTTCCCAGTTCCAATGTTTCGACTCATCTACTACGACATCTCTACTTTTCACTATTTTCTTCTGCACAGGATCATACAGTTTGTATGCTCCTGTCGAATGATAGCCAACAAGGATCATCTGTTGTGCTCTATCATCCAGCTTGCTTCTTAGTTGCTCAGGGACATGTCTATAGCATACTGAGCCAATTATTCTGAGATGCTTGACACTTGGCTTTCTTCCTAGCCAAGCTTCTTCAGGTGTCTTTCCAGTCAATCTCTTTGTGGGACATTTGTTCAGAATGTACACTGCTGTGGCTACAAGTTCTCCCCATAAACTATGAGGTAGCTTCTTCTCCTTCAACATACTTCTTACCATGTTGAGGATGGTCCTGTTTTTCCTCTCAGCAGTACCATTATGCTGAGGCGTGTAAGGTGCAGTGACTTCATGCACAATTCCTTCTTTCTCACAGAATTCGACAAATCCATGAGAATTGTACTCACCACCTCCATCACTTCTAAGGGTTTTGATTTTACACTCACTCTGCTTTTCAATCATTACCATAAACTTCTTGAATATTTCTAGTACTTCACTCTTCCTTTTGATCAAATACACCCAGGACATTCTAGTGTATTCGTCAATGAAGGTGACAAAGTACTTATTCCCTCCTAAGGAACATACTTCGAAAGGACCACAGACATCAGAAAATATCACCTCTAGCTTCTTCTCTGCTCTGCTAGGTACTTCTGATTTAAACGAGTTTCTTGGTTGCTTCGACTTGCAACAACTCTCGCAAACTTCGACAGGTACTTTTACTGCAGGCAACCCATGAACCATCTTCTTTTCATGTAGTTGACTCAAGCTCTTGAAGTTGAGGTGGCCATATCTTCTGTGCCACTTCCAGTGCTCCTCTTCGACGGTGGTCTGGAGACAATGTTCTTCGACTACTTGCAGCTTGATCTTGAAGGTTCTGTTACTTTGCATTAACACCTTCAGGATCAACTTCTTGGTCGAATCAAACAGGCTGATACTGTTATCACCCATTTCGACGGTGAAGTTTTTCTCAATCATCTGCCCAATACTCAGCAGATTGCTCCTCATATCTGGTACATAAAATACCCCTTGGATGTAGCACCACTTACCATCTTTCGACAGGAACTTTATGGTACCTACTCCTTCAGCAGTAACTTTACTGTTATCTGCAAACCTTATCTTCTTACTTATCTGCTCCAGTTCGACAAACCACTCCTTGTGACAACACATGTGATTTGAGCATCCTGTGTCGAGATACCATTCGACAGACTTCTCTTCAGTCGAATTTGTATCAGCCTTCAGCAACAGTAATTCTGGGTCAGTAGCTGTCATGAACGACAATTCTTCATTATCATTGCTGGCAATGTTGGAGGCATTACCAGTGTTTCCACTGCCCTGCCACACACACATCGCACAAGTATTTTGAGCATCACAAGTGAATCCACTTATACAAGTGTTCCCACTATTTTGCTCGCTACTTTCAGCAATTCCTACATCAAGTCGAATCTCATCTTCGACAGCCATCAACATTAACTCCTCTGAGTCAGAGTCATCATCATTAGCAAACTTGGCTTCTGCATCTTTATCCCTAGGAACTTTCTTGTTTTTACACTTGTTCCTATAATGCCCAAATTGCTGACAGTTATAACACTGAACTTTCGACAGGTCTCCCTTCTTCTTGTCGAAAGATCCTTGTTCTTTCTTCTTACTGCTTGATCCCTTTTCTCTACCCTTCTCCTTGTTGCCTGCCTTCCAATTTCTCTTAGAGGGGTATGAAAGCAAGGCTTGTTCAGTTTCTTTCTCTGAACTTCTCTGCCTTATTCTCAATTCATGAGCCTCTAAGGAACCCTGAAGTTCGTCTAACTTCAATGTATCTAGGTCCTTGGATTCTTCAATAGCAGTAACAACGTAGTCGAATTCCAGGGTTAAGGATCTGAGCACCTTTTCGACTTTATTTACTTCAGTCACAGTTTCACCATTACCTTTCATTTGATTAGTTAATGCTACTAACCTTGTAATGAAATCTCCAATCGATTCTCCATCTGTCATCTTCAAGCCCTCGTACTGCTTCCTGAGCGACTGTAGACGTATCTTCTTCAGCCTATCTGCTCCTCCATACGAGTTCTTTAGGATGTCCCAAGCTGCCTTTGCTGAATCACAGTCGATGATCAGGTTCAGGATGTTGGAATCAACGCATTGGTGAATCAAAAACAGCCCTTTTCCATCTTTCTTCCTCAGCGAATGGTGGTTGTTCCTCACCGCTTCAGTGGCGTTAGCTGCCAAGGGTGGAACACCATCATTCACGACATCAAGAACATCTTGATATCGAAACAGCACCTTCATCTGCGCACACCAGCGTTCATAATCCTTTCCGTCGAAGATTGGGAGGTTCCCCGGAATACCTCCACCAGAGTTGTCTCGCGCTGCCATGAATCTTGATAGATTTTGTAAGGATCTAACAAGCTCTTGATACCAGTTTGTTGGGGATAAACACGTGAAAGAGAGAAGAAAAGGAAGTGGCGGCGCTAAAGGGACAAAAGGAATAAGTAGGGCAATATAAAATTAGGTAAAAGCTGCACTGAATTTCATAAAGATAGGTCATAAATTACATGCTACTGACATCAGTATATATATACAATGAAACAGGCCCAGGCCCATAATTTCGACTAGCCCATTCGACTGGCCCATTTCGACTAGGTTTCTAACTACACCTACTATAATTACAAGCAATAGAATTACTAGGCATATCTCAATAGTTTGCACATGTTCTCAATAATAGTAATATTAAATTTAAGTCCAAGAGAATTTCTGTTATTGTGCTTTTGTTACGTACATTTATATTTGAATTTGACTCATCTCTCCCTCGTCTCTCCTGAACCCTCTCTCTCCCTCGCAATCCATCTCCTCCTTCTCCCTTGCGATCTTTGAACGTCTCTCTCTCTCTCTCTCTCTCTCTCTCTCTCTCTATTGCTAATGCGGCCTATACACTAGTGGAAAAAATGCATTTTATAACGGTCATTCATATCGGTTGAAAACGACATGATGTTAAAAGTGACAGTGACAGTTTTGTAATTAAAATTATAATTTTTACACAGGTTGTCACACGAACCGTTATAGAAACATAATCTTACATCTTTCATATTGGTTCCATTCCATAACCGTTATAGAAAGTGCAAAAATTTAGGCTTCCATAACGGGTCACAAAACCACCCGTTATAGAAACGCAAAAATTAGGTTTTCATTCGCATTCCACCATTCGCTCCCTCTCACTCTCATTCGCAGTACTCTCCCTCATCTCTTCCACCATTCACTTCCACCATGGTCTCTCCCTCATCTCTTCCACCATTCGCTTCCACCACCATCGCCACACTCCAAAACCCTAAGTGGTGTTGCGATTTGTTTTGAGAAGTGGTGTTGCGATTTATTTTGAGAAGTGTTGCGATTTGTTTCTGGTCTTCTCCTCTTCTTTCTGTAAGTTTTTCGTCCTCTCCCTTTTCCCCCTCTGTAATTTTTTTTGTTTAGTTTATACTCTTCTTGTTTTCCTTTTCTTTCAATCAAGACTCAGTGAGGAAGATTTTATTCAGTGTTCTTGATTTTGATTTAACTCTCTGTTTGTTTATTCATTGTTCTTGGTTTCGATTTAACTCTTTGTTCTTGGTTCCTTTAACGTTCTTCGATTGTTTGTTTGATGCTGCTGGGTTCTTGGTTTTAATGTTCTTGTTTTGATGCTGATTCGTGTTACTGTTACTTGCTTGAAAAAAATTGCTTCAATTAGGTTTTTGGAGTTATTGTAGGATTTTAATCTTACTACCTCCAGCTTTCTACGTGTAAGTTTAACAAAGTATTCTTTTATGGAATCTTCAGTATAAAATAGTGTTAACTTTGATCCACTTGCTGTTGTTTCTACAGGAGCAAGCTATCAAGAAAGAGTATGCAAGAATATTGCCAAAGAATCCTCCACTAATATCCAAGGTTTGTTGTTGTTTCTTTAATCCTCCATTTCCTCCATTATTTGGTCATGTGTGTTTGTGTGAGTCAATATGATAATCTGCCTCTGTCATGGTTTGCCCCCATAATGAAATGATTAAGTGGGGATCACATTCAATTACAAGGTTTTGAAATCAACTTAATGTTGTTTTGGATCTATTGAAAACAGACCAATCAGTGAATACTATTTGATATTGAGCCTTCAGTACGACATCTTGGTACAAGTGGTCAGGTATCTTCTTCATAATTAATTCCTATTGTATTGTCTAGCAATGTCAATTGATGATGATCAATCAATATGATATCCAGTTTATGTTTCTAACCAATTAATTTTGCATTTTTGGCTTTAAGATGGTTTAGTACACATGTATTTTTGCAATTTTGGTTGAAAATATATGTTATAGACTTTGATTGTTGAGCTGTTAGTTTTATCTGCATTTGAAGCCACACAGTTTATATTTTACTTATGTATTTTGGAAGAGGAAGGAGCTTGGTTGAAGTAGGCTTATATTTTGATATATTTTGGATGAAGTAGGCAAAAGTCCATAGAACTCACCCCTTTTCTCTCTATGGCTAACCATTTGTTATATCTTTTGTTGTCCTTCTTTGTATGCCTTTATTGGTTTTATGTAAGTTACAACAGACTTATACATGTGCATGTGCTAATAGGTGGTCTTGGAGATGTTGCTGGGTCATTACCAAAGGCCTTGGCTAGGCTTGGAGATGTTGCTGGGTCATTACTTATTTCTTCAAATATGTGTATGGACATAGGGTTGTGGCTCCTCGGTATGGTAATTATGCTGAAAACCTATAAAGTAGATGGTCATGTATGTATGCAGCAGCTACTTTATTTGTAATCATTCATCAAATATGTGTTTTTACTATGATGGTGTTGTAACATTTCCATTTTTTAATTTATATGACATAGAAGTAAGATATTTCCAGGCCTACATTGATGGTGTAGACTTTGTATTTATTGAAAGTCCAATTTTTCATAATCTAGAACAAAACATATATGGAGGAAGTCGATTGGTAATAATCTATGTTCATTGTTAATTTGAGAATCACTACTATGTATTTTAATTGTTAGTCATTTGAGAATCTAGACTTTGTATCACTACTAGCACTACTAGCACTTTTTATATCGGTTGCCCCTAGAACCGTTATGAAAAGTCAGTTTTTTTTTTTCCATTAGTGATATACCTAAGATTAGGTTTTCCAGCACTTCAGTTCAACCTTTCTGTTTTATATTTTAGTTTATTAATATTTTAAAATTAATTCCCTTTATTATGTTTTTTAAGGAATCAATTTTTTAATTATTTCTACCTAACCCCTTCCCTACTTCAGGTTATGGCCGTCCATCATGTATTTAGACTACTATTTTGAATGAAATGAATTAGACATATTGATTGTAAAAAAAATACTTCTTTTAAGTTGTTTATATGAAAACATAAATAATTGTCACACACAACAAAAAAAGTTTGTGACTCACAAATAAGTGCATTCATAGGAAAAAAAATACCTAATTTCCAAGTAAGTACTTAAAAGTAGAGTTAAAAGAAAAACAAAGGAAAGTTTTATAATCTAAAATCAATAAACCACACTACACTAGCTGTGTTATAAAGTCAAGCTTATACAAAAATACTTCCTAAAATACACATAATCCTGTAGTTTTTTTTTTACAAAAATTTTTAGGGTGAGAAAACGACGTCCGAGTTCAAGGAAGAAAAAACCTCGAAGCTGTTTTTAACAAAACATGAACAACAAATTGAATTTAATGGTAAAAATCAACGGTCTAAGGATCTACAAAACAATAAATCAAGGTAACAAAATAGGAAAATTCGATCTTCGTCTAGGGTCGGCCATGGGCCTGTTGAGGCAGTGCTATTGCACAGGGCCCCGACCCAATGCCAATTTTTTAGGGCCCAAAAAACAAATAGATATATTATATAAGTGTGTTCCCGATCAAGTATTAAGTTCCCCCCACAGCGTAGGGGCAAGCAAAGACAACGTTTGTCAATTGCATGAGGGGGAACAGAAGTTCGATCTCCAGCATCCACATAATTCTTTGGCTGTTTTTTTGTACCCCCCATTGGACGCCATACCCCCATTTTACCATAAATCCTCAAAATACTCCTAGTTTTTCGTAAAAAAAATATTTTTTAAAAATTTCCGGGAAATAATAAACAATAATAATCAGTATTAATACAGTAAAAATACAAAAAATAATACAACTAAATGTCCAAAAGCTGTAAAGCAACCAACAGACTATCATAGACATCCCCAGCCAAAAGAGTATCATAGGCATCCTGGACATGCCTAGCTACTCTCTCCCTGGACTCATAGGGAAGTAGACCAACATCCTCTGGAGGTGAAGGCGGAGCCGGAGTCAGGCGGGGAATGGACACCTGGAAGTACCATGGTAGGTACTCGTCATCACAAGCACCCTGGACGGGTGTCTGTCGACCGCTGTCCCTGAAAGCCCGCACTGGGGACTGATAGAACATCAACTGCTGTACTATGACCTCCGGAGATGGACGTGGGCCCGAAATAGGTGAATCAGGAATCTGCTGGACATATCCAAACTGCCAACGGACCCTGTCTGGCATATAAGGCACCGCCACATCCCCCACAGCAGCCAACCTCTGAATAATGAAATGTTTTGAAACCGGAGGTACTGTCTGTGGTCGTCCCAGGGGCTCCATATGACCTGCTCCCTCTGCAAGTCATCCAGCAGCTGTCGAAACTCCGGAAACTTGATACTATCGCACTTCTTGTTCGCCCACCTGCTGCAACGTGGAAGTTCACTGGCACCGAAGTCTTTCCGCACCACGATGGTGGGGAAATACTCATATATCCAGCACTAAAATAATAAAAAAAATAAAAAAGTAATTATATAAATAAAAGTAATTAAAAAGAAATAAAATAATTAATCAATTAGTTACCTGCAGCAGAGAAGCGTATCTGTCAATCTGCGACGTCTCCTAGTAACAAGCATCATTCAGCTGCTCGTAGAGAATAGCTAGAGCAGCTGGACCCCAAGCCCACTGGCCACACAGGGCAAAGTCTGAAATAAGAGTCACCCAATTGACAGGGATAGACGTGTGACTCTTGTCGGCAAAAATGGTGCTGCCCAACAAGTGTAGCAGATAGCACCGTGCCGCCTGATCATGATGGCCGCGCTCCATGTTCTATGTGTATGCGGCCATCAAGAAAGAAAATCGGAATGCCGGTCCCCTGTTGAACTAACACTCTGCCCAGCAGGCTGTGTGGTCAATGCCCAGCAGGTCAACTCCAGCCCGAATAGCATCGGCAGTGTCAAAATGTGGTCGATGCGCCAACGGTGTACCGGTGAGCGGCAAGTGGAGCAACGCGGACACGTCGTCCAACGTCACTGTCATCTCCCCCCACGACATGTGGAATGATCTGGTCTCAAAATGCCACCTCTCCACAAAAGCTGATATGAGCTCGTGGTTGATGTTGCCGAGAGGTGTGATGTCCAGCTCAAACAGATGGGTCTGCTGCAACCATCTTGCTATATGTGGGTGGTGTTGCTGAGATCTCATCTTCAGTATCTTCTCCCCATGAGAAGCAACTTTAATCTTACCCCGGTCCTGTAAAAAAATAAAAATAATTAAGAAATTATTAAAAGTAATTAATTGTTAAAAAATAAACAAATTATTAAAAGTATTACATGTCCCGTCTGTAGTAGTCTCTGGACGCAGTGGACATGCAACCAGTGTAACAAAACCTGCCCAGCAGCCTCATCGTCATGCTGAGCAACCCCATCCTCAGCCTGGTCATCTACATGCATGGCGTCTGGCTCAGCCTCCTGCTGCTCTCGCTCTCGGACACGTCTCTGACGCTCAGACGCATGTCCGACATGTCTAGTCCTCAATCAGAACCTACTCCTACTGCCAGAAGGACTCTGCTCATCTCCTCCCGCTTCTGAATGCTTGCCTCGCTCTATGTTTCCTGTTCTGGTTGCCAGTGAAAAAGCAAAAAAAAATTAATTAAAACGAAATTTCAAAAAAAAAAGCATTCCGGAAATACCTCAAAAATTGGTATTTCCGAAAATCTTTCCTGAAATACGTCTATTTCCGGGATGTTTAGGGAAAAAAACTTACTTTTTCTGGAAATATGATGGAATGAGGAATAATTTCATTTTTTAACAATTTTTTAGGGGTATTTTGGTCCGTTTGGTCAATTTGGGGGTATAGGGTACGATGGGGGTAAAAAAAAACAGCCTAATTCTTTTTTCTGACATCAGGGAACATCTTTCTTTTTTTTTGACAGAATGCTTGTTCTTTTTTTTTTTCTGACAGTTGCCTCTTTCTTTTTTCTTTTTTGATCAATGCATATATTTTTTTCAATGCTTTGGCAAAATGATTAATTATATTATATTATATTGTTTTTGGAATGTATTCAACCAAAACATATATTGTTTTTAGCAAATGTTTTTTTAATAAATATTTTGAAAATTTCCAAAAAATAATTCTAGCATTTAAAACCAAAATTAATTAAATTTACATTTGTATTTTAACAACATTGTGATTTTGAGTTCTTAACCGAATTTCTATTGATGAACTAAAAAAGGTTTTTAAGAATGATAACTTTATGGTATTTTTTAATTTATATTTACTTTTTTTTTATATTTGATTATTGGATATATTTGTTGATGATTTTGGCCCCACAATAAATTATGTAAAGCACCGTCATTGAGAGGCTCAATTTAAGTAGGGCTCAGTTTTTAAGATCAGAACAGCGCCTCTCAATTATATGGGATGGTCCTATCTTCGTCTCTACAACTCAATCACCGTACCGCCCTCCTTGGGTTTCGCACTCCCTGTCAAAGTAGAAAAGGGAACATGGTCATATATAGTGGCGGACCCAGGACCCCGGGGTCAGGGGTGTCAAATTTTTTAAGGTTAGGATCAAATGGGTGCAAAACCTGGTCTACAAGTGCTATTTAAAATTTTCACGGAGTTCAAAAGAAAATTTTCATGGGGTTTGAGTTATTTATATAGGGTGATAATTAAGTGCAATTTTTTTTTCAGGGGTTCAACTGAACCCCTCAGCTCTATGTGGGTCCGCCACTGGTCGTATAGAAAGCAACATTACAATTAACCTATAAGATTATTGGAGCATATTATCTATCTATACATAATAAATGGGAACATTACATTTTTGGAACAGCGTAAACTTCTGGAGCATTTTTGGAGTAATGTGGCTAGCATTAAATTAACTTCAGCAGATAGCATGTTCCCAATTAACGAAAGCAAGTAATTTCATATCTATTGCAACTAATTAATGAAAAATGTATTTAAACTTATAGTTAATATTTTATATCTAAGTATAGCTATGTAGCGGCTTATCTATAAATATATATATATATATATATATATATATATATATATATATATATATATATATATATATATATATATATATAGCTATGTAGCGAAACAAAGAGGAATATAGAACAGAAGTCACTATTGTTATTGCAAAAATGATATTTCCTTGTACAATGCGAAGCCGGTGTTGGGGGTGGCGTACTCTCGCGTAAGTTGCCGACAGTGGTGAACCTACTCTAGAGTCTTGCCACCTCCAACACCTGCTTGCCTTGTCTCCAATGGGTGGATAGGCAGGGGAAGCAAGCAAGGAACCAACATGGTTGAGAATGGAGCTAGGGAGCTGTATAGGAGAGGAGAGGAGAGAAGAGGCTTATTGAATTAGCTTGAGCATGAGAAGAATAAAGAAGCAAAATAGTCGATGATAAGCATAGAGAGAAAAGAAGAGTTGTGTTTCTCTGTGTGGTTCGCCCACATTTTCTTTTATAGAGACACACAAGAGACAAGAGACAAGAGAAAAAGAAGAGGCTGTTAATGTTTGGTTTGACTTTTCTGCTGAATGGAAGGTTTGACTCTTGCATGTGTTCTCGTCACACCATTTTAGTGTACATCATTTTCCTTTTTTTTATATAAATATAAAAAACTATCAAAAAAAACTAAACAATTTTGTGATGGATCATTGCACGAATATAAATGCACATATGTTTTTGAGTAAATACCTAACTTGCTCCATCAACAAAAAATTTAGAGACCCTTTGGATCTAATTTATCTAATACAATATTTTCATTTTTAGTCTTCAATAAAATTTTCTTCAACTTGTGTGTTCCTGATTTTTTATATCTCTGTGTGGAGTTTTGGTCCCTGATGTTAAGTTGTTGTTCAGCTGGCTAATGAAATAACACCCTGACACTTGCACATCACATTTTTTAATGACTAGGATGTCAAATCACTTATCTTCGTCCTTAAGTTGATTCTCAGCTGGCTAACGAATTGTCATGTTGGCACTTGCCACGTCGCACTTTTTAATGACTAAAATACCAAATTACCTGTCACATCAGATGATTTAGCATCCTAGTCATTAAAGTGTAGCGTGGGAGGTGTTAGCATGACGGGACGTTAACCAAAGAAGCAAACATGATTGAAAACCAAACGTGCAACCATGGTGATATAAGTGAGTATCAAAATTTGGGTTAAAATATGTTTTTTGTCCCTATAAATTTTGAAAAATTTGTTTTTAGCTCTTGTAAAAACTTTCACTAATTTTAGTCCCTACATTTTCATCTATCTATGCTTTTAGTCTCTTATGACCTTTAATAGCGTCTAGAAGCGCTATTAAAAGTCTTGAGGCACTAAAAGCATTGACTGGGAAAAATATAGAGACTAAAAGTGAATAAATTTTTTAATAGATGAAAATTTTCTTAAAAGCATTGGCAATATATTTTTAGTTTACAAATTTAACCCTTAAAAGTTAACAGAAAGTTTATTGAGAACTAAAACCAAAAAATCATATCTTATAAAGACTAAAAATATATTGAACTCAAATATTAAATTGCCTTTAGATTTGTTAACATTGATACCAACAAGGGTTGGTCTAAGTGTTAACTGGGCTTGGATCTCACCTCAAGGTCTCGGGTTCGAATCTTTAGTGTGGCAAAAAACTCTGTTGGGAGGATAGATGATAACACTTTTTAGTAAAAGTGTTACTTCCGTTCTAATACAGCAGTAAAATACTAAAGTATTAGGTATCGTATCCACATAGACTTGGTGATATTGTCAGCCGTTCAATCAGATTTTCAAATCTTAAGTTACAAAGAGATAGTTGTTTGTTTGTTTTGTAAACTTTAAAACTAAAAACGATAATTTGATAAAAGGAATTAACAAGTAATAAAAAGATGTTGAGATTAGATTTTATTAACTTATTCCAATGTATTTAACTAGTTCATATACATAACTCTATTTTATTCATTGATTCATCATCACCGTATCATCCAAGTTAGCTAATTCCTTAGACTAATATGAAATCAACAACTAATTTGCGTAAACAAAGATTCCTCAACTATTTAAGCAAATAGTAGCATTAAGATTAGGTGATATATTGACTAGAAAACATGATTCTATTCCTAGATATCAAGCTTAATAGGCGATTGAATTTAGTACATAACCAAAAGCTTATTTTCCAATACAACTTTTAGATTCAAAGATCAAGTATAGGAGATCAAACTATAACAAGCATTAAGAACAACATTCAATCACTAAATCAATTCATAAAAGGAGATACATATATTCTTAAATTAGGTTCAATACATGGATATAAGATAATTAAACCTAACCTCAACAAAAGAGAGTTTAGCTACTCATTTTCATGATAGCTATCATACAAAATATAAAAGAGATGAAAAACCTCAAGAATGTAGCACCCTTGATCCCTCAAAATGATGCTCCAAGCCTTGATTCTTCACTCCCTTTCGTTTTTGTATTCAGTGTATGGTTATGTATTTCAAAATATGATGCTCTTAAAGTTCAGAAATGAAGTCCCTTTTATAGGAAAAATTGTTTGCTAAGCTAAGGTCTGTTGTCGCTTAGCTAATAAATGGTGTGTTGTTGCCTTTGCATTCCCTTTCTTGTTAGCTAAGCTAAGGGTTAATATTGTTTAGCTAAAAAGACTTGTGTTGCATTCTCCTTCTTCTTAGCTAAGCTAATGCTTGATGTTGCTTAGCTACAAAATTGTGTGTTGCATTATCCTTCTTGTTAGCTAAGCTAAGGCTTGATGTTGCTTAGCTACAAAATTGTGTGTTGGATTCTCTTTATTTTTAGCTAAGCTAAGAAATGGAGTTGCTTAGCTAACAATAGCCACCTTTACTTTCTCTCTCTTGTTAGCTAAGCTAAGATATGAAGTTGCTTAGCTAACAGTAACCGCCTTTACTTTCTCTCTCTTGTTAGCTAAGCTAAGACATGAAGTTGTTTGGCTAACAAAAGGTGTGTAGCCTCTTCCGATGTGTCTCTTTCTTCACGGTGAAGCAACGCTATTCTGGTTAAGCGAATGTTAGCTTTAGTTGCTACCAGTATCTTCTGATTTTGCTTCTTTTTTGCTTTTCTTTAGGCCTAGCTTAACACCTAACTGCACAACTTTTCATATAAAAGGATAACTTCATAAAAGACACATGCATTTACTATTTTTGTAATATTCACTAATATTTATGGAAAAAGTTCAATTAATTTGTATTTAAGTCAAATAAGTGCTTGTAAATTCTTTAGAAATTTGATGTAAATCAAGCACTTATCAGTAGAACCACACGAACCGGCAAACCCAGTTATGCACGTGACCAGCCAGGTTCCCCAACATCGACAAAGCCGGTAAAAACTGCACACCAATAACATAGTAACCAAACAAAATTGATTAAGTGATAAGATCTTCAGTGTGCCTACAATTTATCGTAAACAAACTAATTTGATATCATTTTTTATTGTTACAACCAAAAAATCACAATTTTTATTTCTTAGAGTTTAGACCAATTTCTATATTTACTCAAAAATATTCAAGAAACATTTTGTGTCCTTTCAATTTTAAAATACTACCACCTTGAATTTTGTGTCCTCTGCATATACATTATACATACAAGGTCTTGTTTGGTTCCTTCATTGCCATTGAAATCCAAAGAAAAGCACCTTTCCTTTTTCGCTTTCCAACAGCAGTAGACAGTAGTAGTTTAAAGCGCTGTCATTATTGTCTCAACTCAGATACTCATCACTGCCAATGAAGGAACTAAACAAGGTTGGTTCTTGTTCTGGACTGGGCGATGGCCCAACCCCCGAGGCAGGCCCAAATCAGCCATGGGCACTATGGCACGGAACGCGCCTAACGCAGAGGGAACGTGATCAACGGCTGAGATCAACACGGCCGATGCTACGGCTCAGGAACGTCGCCGAGCTCTATAAATAGTGATCAACCCCACTGCCAGGTACACTTTTTGACACAATTCTCATTCCTGCTTTGACTTCTTCCCCTGACTTGGGTGTCGGAGTGTCTTTGCAGGTACAACCCGACCTGAGCTCTGCTCGCGACCTCACTGCCCAGCAGAGCGATCAAGCAACACATCGTCCTACCCTTGGACGGTCAAGGTACGGATCATTTGGCGACCACAGTGGGAGCCCCGGCGCTATCCCACCTCATTTACTAAATGGCACCGCGGGGAAGACCGCCCAGCAAGCAAGCCCCGCGCTTGCAAAGCGTGGCTGAGATTCTTGCCCAGCCACAACCCACACCAGAAGGCATCACGGTCACAGCAGAGGCGACCGTGCCGGTCGTTCCTCCCGACCGGACTCCTCAGGCTAACATCACAATACCTACAGCCGTCGTGCAACAGCTTCTAGACCTGCTCAATGGGCGGGACCAAGCACTAGCACAGCAAGAAGAGCGACTCACACGGATTGAAAGAGAAGTGGCCTCAACCCGGGTTGGCGCGACTCCCGAGCCACACCACACTGATGCTCAATCCCCTTCCATTTTAAGGGACAATAAACATATTTAGTTTGAGTTTTCGATATAAATTTACTAATATAATCACAAAGAGATAAGCACAATAAGTAAGGGATGATATTCATCATGATCATTGACAGAGACTCTATAGACATCCTATGGGAAAACAAATGCTATATGAATATGAATAACACATAGGTGCGAAAAAAAATTGGATAAGTAAAATATTATTTGAACTAATTAGCAACAAGTACAAGTAGTAGTAGGAAACAACAAGAATAACAACTGTGTGACTCCGAAACAGGCCAACTACCCCCAACTTAATAACACATCAGTTGCGTGACCTCCCCACCCCAACTCACTACAGTACCTACTAAAACAAATATCATATGCGACTTGACAATACCGCGCGGGAACTTCAGTAGGTTTTTATCCAACATCTGATCCTGTGCACAATAATGTAAAATCACCTATATGCGTTGTGATACACCCACTGTTGGAAATGAGAATGGGCCTGATGACAATGGTCCTAATGATCAGCCCAATGCTATTTCTTCAGCCAGGCCTAGCCGTACCAAGAAAATTCCCTCCAAGTACAATGACCATCTCATATACAAATAAGCTGTGTATAGTTTGTTGTGGGTACTGGGTAGATCCATTAGTTAGTATGGGTTGTTATTTCTGTTAGGATCACAAATAAGCTGTGTATAGTTTGTTGTGGGTACTGGGTAGATCCATTAGTTAGTATGGGTTGTTATTTCTGTTAGGATCAATTGCGGTTGTTATGAGCAATTGGTACCTCTGTAAATACCTTGTAATCTTCCATATTGCACATCAATGAATAATACCAAAGATTCTCTTCTTCTTTCTTGTACCATTCTTTAGGAGTTTCGCTCAGTCCTCAAATACTGAGATATATCATTGGTGCTTTCATTGTGTGTGCACTCCCTCCACGACTAATCCACGGTCACACACATCACCCCCACCACCTCCACCGTCCAACGAAGAACTAGCTCGTCACCTCGCTTCCATCACTCACTCACAACTGAACAGTAATGATTCTATTTGAATTGTGAACCACAATCACTACAAGAAAATTGACATATACCAACGGACGCCTATAGCGATGGTAAATAAAACTGTAGGTATAGATATCCTACACCTACAACAAGTTAAAAAAACCGTGGGTATAGGTTCACAGGAAAGATTGTGAAATAACTGTGGGTACACCTCCAACTTTATCCATGGGCGGCTCACTCTCTCACGTTCTCACTCAACCCTCGCTCTCGTCTCTGAACCTGGCTCTTGCTCTCAACTCTCATTTTCAGCTCTCTTTCTCAACTCTCTCCATCTTCCTCACAATGTTACGAAACCCTCTTCCTCTCGCACCCAAATACGAAACCCTAGTCTCATAAATCAAAAACGCAAAGAACCATCGTTCTTTGCTCGCCGTTGCCATCGTTTCAGTTCTGCGCGACGTTGGTTTTGAAGGTAGTGCTTGTTCGTTATTTCCTTCCCCACGTCCTTATTTTCAGTGTTCACCAGCACTATTTCAGTGTTGCTCTGAAATCACTTTGCATTGAACCTTAGCGGTCGTTGTTAGAGCTCTATGAACGCGGGGTTGGTCTTCTTCTCGTAGTTTCCGTCATTTGCAACATATTTGGGTTTCACAAAATCAAAGCGATTTTAGGCAACAAACTCGAATCTGACTGAAGCTAGAAACTGAAGCTTTCACGTCTACGTTCAATCGATTCTATGATATTGGTAGGTATTTCTTACATCACCTTCCTTCCTTTCACCTTCTTCAGTAACTCATATTTGTATTTTCATATAGTCTTTGTGGCTCTTTTCCCAAGGGCTCCAGTAGTTTGTTCTTTGAAGTTGCAAGGTATGCCTAGATAAAATGCTTGTGAATACATTATTGTACTACATAACTTCTAAACACTGTTTGTTTGTGAATGTTTGGGCTAAAGTTTTTAATGCTGCCCAAAGTGGAAATGAAGGTGTCTTAAAGAGGGTGAAGCTATTTGGAGTGAGTTACTTTCTTTAAGATGTGGTAAACTGGGGACAAATTATGGCCAATGTGGGGAGGAAGCTGGCAAATAAAGACTCAGTATGGTGGAGAGATTTAATATTTAGGGGAGGGTTTTACACAATACAAAGACTTTTGCCAAGAAACCTGTAGATTTGTGATGGGGGAAGTCACGAACATTTTATTTTGGTCTCATCAATGGATTGGAAATGGTAAGCTTGCAGATTTGCATTTTGGTCGTGAACTGTGAAGGGGAGAGCTGGATGATTTTATTATGGTAATTGGAGTTGGAGCTTGACTAGGTGGAAACCTTCTACAGTAAATTCATCAATTCTTATTACAATTTTATTTTGGAGATTTTTTCTAAACACTTACCCTTAGTGATGTTTTACTTTCACCTAGTATTCTTACAGGTGCTTATGTGTCGTCTTGTTTTCTTTGCTTCGAATTGGACGAAATGGCGACAAATTTATTTTTGACTTGTAAAGTTTCTAAATCTATTTGGCAGCAGGTGGATGATTGGTTGGAAGTGGATGGTCCGGCTAACCTTGCGGGTTGTGCTCATTTCAGGTATTATTGAGTAAACAACTATTACTACATTGAAGAGCTACAAAGAATGGCCTAAGGCTTATAGTTAGAAAAAAATGTATGGAGAACATATAACTTAATTAATCCT
This sequence comes from Astragalus membranaceus, assembly GCA_039519185.1. Classification (NCBI taxonomy): domain Eukaryota; kingdom Viridiplantae; phylum Streptophyta; class Magnoliopsida; order Fabales; family Fabaceae; genus Astragalus; species Astragalus membranaceus. The sequence continues at coordinate 168,615,124 of CM076848.1, read as the reverse complement.
TATGCTAGTGGTATTGAAGCTGTGATTAAATTTTGATCCCATTTCAACTTACTCTGTAATTTGGCTTTCAAATGCTTCCTAGGATGTTGTTGTCTTTGGTTTTAACCAAAACTTTACATTGGTTTTAATTACTCAAAAATTTTCTGCATAGTCTTGTGCAGAATTTTATCTGCAGAGCTATAATTATGTTGTTATTGTTTTGATAAGGTTGTTCATGTAATGTGCTTTATAATTTATTCTTTTGATAAGGTTGTTCATATAACAAGCACCGCCCTTTGTTTGTAGGCTAGTAAATTTCCTTGTTCACCTGGACAAGAGCCCACTTTTCCAGGACATGTCGGTTTTCTGCTCCAGGTATGCTTTCATATGTCTATATTGTTAAATGATTATTTTTCTCCATTCATATAGGATGTGATGCAATCACCTTATATGCTATTTCACACAAATCCTAATTGCTTGAAGTTACTTGCACATCTTATTGAAGGTGACAGACCATTAGCAATTAGCACTCAACAGTTAATGAAATGTTAAGTGATTCTCACAATCTGATTGAAGTATTATCAGTCTTGAAGCGTTTGAATTTTGTCTTGAAATAGTTACCGGATTGCTTGAAAGGAAAGGGGGAGGTGATGGAGGAGGTGTAGAAGGAGAGTTTAAATTTAAAGGTAAACCCAATTCCTTTCTTTCTTTGAAAATCACTGAGCGAACAAGAGTTTCTGGACCAAATGCTAATCTAATCATTTCTTTCTCACCATGGTCTTGAAGTAAAAGTAAACCCATTATTTTTGAAGCATTTTCAGCGTCCATGTTTTGGATCCTTGATTTGATTTGATTTGTTTCCAATGTATCATTTATGCTTAAATTCAAATGTGTTTTGAGCTGCTATTCTTTCTTCCATTACTCCATTAGGAAGAGGGAACTAGCAATTCATATTTCAAGCACACTTACTCTTTCTTTCTACTTCAGTGCTTAGGAATTCCTAAATTCATTTTAGTATATTGTTAGATAATGAATTTGATTTGTTTCCAGTTTCAGTACTTTCTACTTCAGTACTTTCTACTTTTAAGATACCATACCATGTTCCCATTGTAATCCCATGCCCCTTTCTCAGCATACATTTAATTACCTTGGATAGGATATTATCGTTATTGGACATGCTTTATTTTGACAAGGAAATGAATGAGAAGAAAAAAAGAAATGAAGCAGCAGTGATATGATACCTGAATAATCCTATGCCACTGTTGTTCCTTCTCAAGCTTAAGCAATATATTTCTCAATGAACAAATAGGCTATGTAAGATAGTGCATTTAATTTTGTAGATAGCTCCCTCCATTTAGATTCCTTTTAGCATATACTTGATCATCATTTCAGAGACTTCTCTCTTCTAACTTATACAAATATATTTTCTTCTTCAACGTATTCACTTTTAGTGGGGAGAAAGCTACTGATGAATCTGTTGCAGATGCCATTGTCAACAACCGGGCCGAGTTAGTGCATATACAATCATCCTCCTTGGATCTTCAGACACCATTACCATCAAAAGACTGTCCAACTTGTGATGGAACGGTATGGAATATTTTATTTTGGTCTCATCAATGGATTGGAAATGGTAAGCTTGCAGATTTGCATTTTGGTCGTGATCTGTGAAGGGGAGAGCTGGATGATTTTATTATGATAATTGGAGTTGGAGCTTGAATAGGTGGAAACCTTCTACAGTAAATTCATCAATTCTTATCACAATTTTATTTTGGAGATTTTTTCTAAACACTTACCCATTAGTGATGTTTTACTTTTACTTGGTATTCTTACAGGTGCTTATGTGTCGTCTTGTTTTCTTTGCGTCGAATTGGACGTAATGGCGACAAATTTATTTTTGACTTGTAAAGTTTCTAAATCTGTTTGGCAGCAGGTGGATGATTGGTTGGAAGTGGATGGTCCGGCTAACCTTGCAGGTTGTGCTCATTTCAGGTATTATTGAGTAAACAACTATTACTACATTGAAGAGCTACAATTAATGAAATGTTAAGTGATTCTCACAATCTGATTGAAGTATTATCAGTCTTGAAGCGTTTGAATTTTGTCTTGAAATAGTTACCGGATTGCTTGAAAGGAAAGGGGGGGTGATGGAGGAGGTGTAGAAGGAGAGTTTAAATTTAAAGGTAAACCCAATTCCTTTCTTTCTTTGAAAATCACTGAGTGAACAAGAGTTTTTGGACCAAATGCTAATCTAATCATTTCTTTCTCACCATGGTCTTGAAGTAAAAGTAAACCCATTATTTTTGAAGCATTTTCAGCATCCATGTTTTGGATCCTTGATTTGATTTGATTTGTTTCCAATGTATCATTTATGCTTAAATTCAAATGTGTTTTGAGGTGTTATTCTTTCTTCCATTACTCCATTAGGAAGAGGGAACTAGCAATTCATATTTCAAGCACACTTACTCTTTCTTTCTACTTCAGTGCTTAGGAATTCCTAAATTCATTTTAGTATATTGTTAGATAATGAATTTGATTTGTTTCCAATTTCAGTAATTTCTACTTCAGTACTTTCTACTTTTAAGATACCATACCATGTTCCCATTGTAATTTAACCATTGAATTAGTCAATTTTGCATTCTATAAAAAGTTATTAGGTAGTGTAAGTACATTCTCCTTGGTGTCATCGAGTGTCAAAGGCATGTTTGGTTCATGAATGAAGCAATTTAAGAAAAAAAGAACTGTTTGTTTCCAATTTCAGTACTTTCTACTTCAATACTCTCTACCTATTGGACTACCTTTCATATGTTCTAATTTGTTATTTGGACTTTAAATCTTCTGCTCAACAGAGGCGGGTGTCATCGAAAAACTGTGCAGAGCTGACTATTATTGCCGCAACTCATGGTTTAAAGGAAGCTTGTGTTATCATGGCTTACAGATAACACAAGAATGATGATGAGTTGTTTCTTTTCTCCTTCTCAAGAAACTAATGAAGATAATGGCGCCAATGAAGATTAGATAACACAAGAATGTATTTGATTTTTTTGTAAATTTTGAAATTATCGTAGGACTTGATGTTAATTTACAATATGTTGGCATGCATGTAAGACTTGAGATTAATTTTTAATATAATTAGAGTTTTATTTTATTTTATTGTTTCATATATATATATATATATATATATATATATATTATATTTAGCTTTTAACTGGTTTAATGACAAGAGGTGTCACTAAAACCTACAAATGTTGTTAATAAGTTCTAAATTTACCAACGAAATGAAACGGTGGGTATAGCAAATTAGGAGGTGTCAATAAAACCTATACCGATGGAGATTCAACCGTGGGTATAGCAAAACTAAGAGGGTTGTTAAAACCTATACCAACGGAAAAGTAACCGTGGGTATAGCTCTAAGGTTTTGTCCAACGGTAAAAAAAACTGTCACTATAGGCTATAGCAACGCCATTTTTCTGTGGGTATAGCCAAATAAAGACCACGAAAAAATTGTCCGTCGATATAGGTTTTTGGTGCTATACCCACGGTTTTTAACCCTTTACCCACGGATTTTTGCCGTCGCTATATGTCAATTTTCTTGTAGTGAATGGTGTGTGAAAATGATTAAAATTGGCTTATGCATAAATTCTGTTTAATTTAAAAGCTGCAGCTAGTTATATAATCAGTTTGTCTTATTCAAGTGTCATTACTTGGGGACAAGCAATGGTTTAAGTTTGGGGGTGTGATAACCCTATTTTATATAGGTTATTTATGCTCTTAATACTTAAGTCAAGCTCACTTCTCAAGTAATTCTAGTACTTAAATATGTGAATATATGAATATTAGAGTTAAATGTAGGTTATTAGTCAATTCCCTAAACCTTGGGCATAGTCAATGCCTTTGTGAATATGTTTGATGTTTTGCTTTAGTGCTGCAGCGGTATGCTATCAAGGAGACGCTACAGCGTTATATGGCGGCTGACCATTGAGATATTTGTGTGACCACTTGAGGATATGATGAGTCATCACCCTTATCTCTTCCTCTCAGCTGGATATTTTGACTTCCAAGTGGATGCTAAATTACACTTGGCGCCTCCTAAATGGAACTCATGTGATAGTTGGTGAATTCCATCATTAGCACTTTTTGTAAAGTAACTTAAGGATAATATCTAAGTCTTATGATCATGATTTAATATTATTATTTTATTAAGACTTAGTTAGTTTTAGATTAGAATAGATTGCTTCATTAGGTAGCAACATACGTAGACACAAGTTGTAACTTGGGAAGAAGAACCACTTATGACATAGTAGCTTTTCTCCATTGTTATACTACTTTTAAGCTTTTATTTTTAGGATAGTTTTCTAGTCTCCATTCAAGGTTTTGCTTATGCCTCAACTTCGTCCTTCGTATGCTACTTGGGATCATTGGAGTGTATCTTTTACAACCACTCTTCTCTTGTCTTCATACGGTAATACACACTCTCTAGTTGTATTATGTTGATGGAACTTGTGATGAGCTAACTTTTGTTGTAGTTGGATTGTTCTTGGTGTGTAATGAACCTTGAGTAACTTTTGTATAATATTATGATGTTTGTGTTTTATTCCTTGTGTCATAATGTTTTCAGTCTTGGTTTGGGAATGATCAACTAAAACAAGGTAACTTTGTGGGTACAGACATGGTTCACAAAGAGAACTCAAGGAATGATATGAATGAAAACCCTTTAAAGACATTTAAGGGAAGCACTACTTAACTCTAGACATAGGGGAATAATAGTTCATAAGACAAATGTTGTAAGAACTTAATATAGAGGGGTAAAACTTATTTAGAGCCTAGACATAGGAGTCTTGTAACATAACCCTGACGAAAGTGATTGAATGGCACGTTACCAAGGCGCTACAGCGTCTACGGATTCTGAAGCGCTACAGCGCTTAACGCTACAGCGTCTAAATATTATTTGAACATTACCCTTGGGAATTTACACAACTACTGAGCTATCCAACTCACCTTTAAATACTTCAAATTAATACTGTTTTATCACAACTTATAATGTTTACAACTCTCTACTTTTATTTGTCACTCAATTCTTTTCACTAAGCTTCTAATCACTTAAACTTCTTAGATTACTTCCAATCCCCGTGGGAACGAACTTTACATATCATTATATTACTTGTTGCGATTGTGTATACTTGCACATCTACTTTTCGCACAACAACGCTACTGCCTCTCGTTCCACGGTAGAATCTGCCAATCGCCCACGGTTAAAGCTTGATGTTCCTCGTTTTAACGGCGCCGACGCCCATGGATGGATCTTTAAGATCTCCCAATTTTTTACCTATCACCATACACCAGAAGAAGAAAGGATCACCATCGCTTCCTTCTACCTTGATGGTCCTGCCTTGGCGTGGTACCATTGGATGTACCGTAACAGACAGATCGCGTCGTGAGAGCAATTCCTCACCGCGCTGGAAACGCGGTTCTCCCCGACGGCATACGATGACCCACGCGGTAATCTTTTCAATCTCACCCAGACATCCACAGTCACGAATTACCTCACTGAGTTTGAGGCTCTGGCTAACCGCTTGGAAGGTCTTTCCAACGCCGATTTGCTGAGTTGCTTCATCTCCGGCCTCAAGGTTGACATATGCATGGAGGTATTAACTCAACAACCGTCAATACTGTCTCAGGCGGCAGGTCTCGCCCGTTTGCAAGAAGAGAAGATCCAAGATCTCGCTAGCGCTGCTCGCAATCGCTCCTAGCAACCACCATCGGGTCCCAAACCACCTATCAAGGAAGCCTCTGATTCGACGCTGTCACCAAAGCCAGCTACCGGAATCCTTCCGACCCCACCCGGAAAGCCACGATTCCGCCACCTCTCGTGTTCTGAGTTGGATGAGAGGCGCGAGAAGGATCTTTGCTTCAACTGCGACCAAAAATGGTCACGAAACCACAAGTGTGGAGCACGAATTTTTTTGTTGGTTACTAATAATGCTGATGATTCTATGTTGATAGGTGATTTAGAAGAGGCGGTGGCTCTTCTTGACCCAGGCGGTTCAGACGACGCTGTGACTGTTGTTTAGGCGGCTCAGTTGAGTCTGCATGCGCTCTCAAGTGTACACGCGGTAGATACGTTCTAGGTAGTAGGTCACATTGGGTCTCAGCCCATTCGAGTGTTGGTAGACGGGGGTAGCACTCACAATTTCATTCGGGATTCAATTGCCTTGAAGTTGGCTGGCCCATAAACCAATTGATCCATTTGCTATCTTAGTGGGAAGCAGCCAAGAATTGCAATGCACCCAATTGTCTCATGGGGTTTCTCCATTGATTCAGAACAATCTTTTTCAGGTGGAACTATTTGCTCTGGACCTTCGTGGGGCTGATGTGGTGCTAGGGGCCCAATGGCTTCAACAATTAGGTCCAGTCCTTATGAACTACAACACCCTCACATTGACTTTCTTTCACAAAAGCACCTGTATTGAGCTTCAAGGAGACACACCTCCTCCCTCAGTGGGCCTCCATTACTTCCAAAAGCTAACCCAGACCATACCAGCGGCCCACCTCTTCTCCCTACACATTACCCAGACCACACCCGAACCCTCCCCGGACTTACCCGATACCAGTGACCTCGAGCCCCAATTTCAAACCCTAATTACCCATTTTCACCATCTCTTCTCTGAACCTTGTACCCTACCTCCCACTGTCATACCCCAATTTTGTCCGCTTCTTTTTACTTCTTTTTTTTACTAAGTTAGTTTCGAGCTTACTTGGGGCCTACTCTTCTTATTTGGTCCTACGCTTGTGAATTTGGGCCTTATTTTAGCGTTTGTTGAATTTGGGCTTTGTTTTAGCATTTGTTCAATTCGAGCTCGATTTTAGCGTTTGCGATTGGGCTTGATTTTAGCGTTCGTTCTAATTGGGTTTCATTTCAGCCATTTTTCTAAGTTGGGCCTATGTTTGGTTTTGATTGGGCTTGGCCCAATTTAATCATTCTCATCCACCTCAACCAAAAAATAAAAATCTGTCCAAACAGCAGCTTTTAAGCATCCCAAAAAATAAAAATCAGAATTAATAAAAACTAATTTACAATAATCCAAAAATCCAAAAATTAAATTTAAAAAAAATACAAAAATTACATCAAAAAGGCCAAAATGGCCAGATCCGAAAATAATAATAAAAATACAAAAAAAAATCAAAAAAAAAACGAAATTACATAAAAAACAGCAGCAACAACAGCTTCCTTGGGCCTGTTCTTGCTGAGCAAGTTTCCTCCAGAGATCCAAATACCTGAAAAAGGAAAGAAATGGAGAGGGATCAGCAAAACCCTAATTCTTTTTACCTATATAAGCAAGCCTTGACCCAGCAATTCAGGCAGAGAGAAAATACATAGAATTCAGAACCCAAAAGATTAGGGTTTTCACATTGAAACCCTAATCGCAAAACACTAAAGAATCAGAAGCAGAAGTAGCAGGAGCAGTCAGGGTAACAGTAGCAGTGATTGACAGCAATTAAACAAGTTCAGAATCTGGAAAAACAGAAGCAAGAAAAGGCAGCAGAGCAAGCCACGGGAAGTTTTACAGAAGCTGGAATTTGAGGTTGGTTTTTGTCTAATTTAGTATAAAATAGGTCTCTTTGTAAATAAATTGTATTTGTTATTAATCCGAAATCAGCATCAAAGCAGCATACATCCAGATTATTAGATTAGTAATACGATTGTATATATATAAACTCTAAAACAATTAGGCTCAGTTTATGTTTTTTTTAAGAAGCATTGATACTGTAAATAGGCTAGGGTTTAAACAAAAGAATCTTTAGGTTTGCAAATAGTCTAGAATTTTCAAGTTAATTAGGATTCTGCCTATGTTAAAAGAAAACGAACATAGGAAATAATATCAGAAATTAGTTGTAAACCGATTAGGGTTTTGTTTATCTGTTTTAGAAAAGAAATTAGCAGTTAAGTTTGAAATAGAAAATTAGGGTTTAGTTTTTTAAAGGAATCAGGAGCCAGGCAAAAACAGAAATCAAAAATGAAAAAGAGACGGACAGAAAACAGAGCAAATCAGAACCGAATCCGTACCTCTTAGCTCCGGCCACCGTAGACGGTGGCCGTCCTCCTCAAACCGCAGTCGCGAACCTCCCCATAGCCCTCATCGTTTCCTTCCCCTTTTCCATCACCCCCGTGAACTCACTGTCAGAGCCGTCCTTCGGTCGCCACCACCGCGCCAATAGCCACCCAGAAACAGCAAAAAAAAAGGGAAACGAAATAAAAAATCAGAAAAATAGGATAAGAGGAGAAAACTGCAAGCGAAACAGAGAAGAAAAAGGGTAGAGATTACCTTCGGCCACCATAAACGGTGGTTGGCCCTCAAGTCGTCGTCACGATCGTCTCCCCGTTTACGCCATCGCCGCTCCACCTCCTTCCCTCGTTTCTCACCATTCTGCAGAGCAGCGCCGTGAGGAAGGGAAGATGAAGGCTTGGGTGGCGTCGGTGGTGGAGAAAAAAGGATTTGGGGTTGACGGTGAAGAAAAAGAGAGAGAGGTTTGGTTCGGCGTTAAACGACGGTGAGCAAAGAGGAGAAGAGAGAAGGGTCTACGGCTCCGTGGAGTGAGGCGCGAAGTGAGGCGGAGGGAGAGGAGAAATGAGGGAAATCCGGGTTGAGAGATTTTTGGGTAGGGAACGTTGCGGCTGAGAGAGAAGGGAATGAGGAAATTAGGGTTGAGAGAGAGATTAGGTTTGGGACGGCGCCGTGGAGAGAATGGGAAATTAGGTTTAGGTTTTTGTTTCAATGCCTTATATAGTAGAGACCAAGGGATATTTTCGTCTTTTCAATTTTGACTCAATACTACTCGCACCCCTGCGTTTTACTCCGCGTACCCTCTTCTGAAGCCCATGGTTTTGCTTTTTTTTGAAATGGCCCATCCCTTTTTTTTCTGTTTAAAAAAAAAGCGCAGCCCAGCTTACAAAAACAAGTTGGGCTCACTGTTTACACCCCAGATTTTATAATACAGCCCTCCTGCCACTTGCATGCCATTTTACCATTTCACCCCTCTTTTTTCTCGTTTTTAATTTAATTTAATTCTCTTCAAGACAAAATAATTTCTCATAAATCAAAAACTTTGTTAATAGTCTTGTGAAGCCTTTGCTTGCAGGATTATTAACAACGAGGTACTAGTGGTGATCACTTGGAGCCTTTGCTCAATTGATCATCATGAATGCCTAATTTTCCTAAAGATTCTCACTAAATTAAAAACTTTGTTAGTAGTCTTGCGAAGCCTTTGCTTGCATGGTTATTAACAATGGAGTGCTAACGGTGGTCACTTGGAGCCTTTGCTCAATTGATCATCATGAAAGCTCAATTTTCACAAATTAAACAAGATAAAAAACAAAAACCGTTTTCAAAACAAACAAGAACTACGTAGCTTTGAATTCTCCATCGCACCGGGAGATACGTAGGAGCGAGAGGCTAATTCTCGTCAATCACTTCTTTCTAAAAACCCTTTTTTTTTTTTCCTTTCTCTCCAAAAATAAAAAAATTTTATTAAGTTCTTTAATTCATTTTCAATAAGAAATAAAGAGGCGAAATTAAGTATTTTCAAGTCAACACACCAAAACCACACATTTAATTAAAGGTTCCCTCTCAGTAGAGAGGACGTGTGAGGTGCTAATGCCTTCCCCGCGCGTAACCGACCCCCGAACCCTATTCTCTAGTTTCGCAAGACCGATCGCTTTCCAAAAAAGGTTTTCCTAATATTTTCCTTAATAAATATTGGTGGCGGCTTCATTGTCTTAGGAAAAATTGTGAACGAGGAAGGTTCTCCCTCGGGGACTTTTTCGGGCGCAACAGCTGGCGACTCCACTGGGGACCCTAAAAAACATTTTTTTCAAAAGTGGGTCAAGCCTAATTAATTAAGTGTGTGGTTTACATGATTGATTTGAATATGTTACTTCTTTGCTCAGTTCCTTCATGCATTTCTTCCCCTTTCTTATCATGTCCCCATCTTCTTTGCTCCCTTTCCTAAGGTAAGTAGTGCAATGTTGTTGGCACCCAAGATTAGTTGTATTTGATGATATTAAACCCTAGGGTAGACAACATGTTATCGCTTGCTTTTGTCTGGACTGTTGTGTTTTCTCTTGCAGGTTGGGAAGGTTAGTTATTTCTAGGTGTTGTGCCCTCAACACACACTTCACACCCTATACTTGTGAGCATTGAGTGGGGCCTAAAACCCAAGGTCTGAACAAAACCTAGGAGAGTGGGAACGATTAGTGACTGCCTTTCGTAGACCTTTGTCTGTATGGCTCTCATGAAAGTTCCGCCCAAGAGCGCGCTTTGTCATGATACCTCACACTCGGTAGCTTTCTACGATTGTGGGTGCCATCATGAGAGAGACTTTAGCTCTTGGTTGCCATTGTAAGGAAGTGATTAGAACCTACATGGGAGGATTACCCCTTTCGACGACTTTAGACCCTAGGATTCCCACCCTTTGTAGGACACGGGGGCACGCCTTTGTTTGTTGCATTAGTTTAGGCATTCCTTTTTCTTAAACTCTTTTTCAAAAATCGTAGAAAATAATGTCCTTAGTTTCTTACCCTTTTTTCATGTAAATGACACATCATTTCACATTCACATCATTTCGCATTCACATCATTTCGCTCCATTGCATTTGCATCTAATAAAAGTTTGAAACAAACAACTTTCATCATTGGCATTCTTCATGCATTAAAGTTTGTTTGTCGGAGATCGCGACATAACATCGAACCTTGTCATAGGTGTGTAAGAAGCAACATGGAATCTAAAGGCAAAACCGCATTCAATTCGAGGTTCCCTATTGTAAAGAAGATTGATGTAACTAGTTTGAAGGAGTATGCTTCCCTATTAGGTCCTATTGAGCTTCGGTCCTTCGACAAGACTTATGGGAACATCCGCAAGTTATTACAGTTAGAAGTACAAGAGAGCGCCATCGCTGCCCTATGTTGGTTCTACGACTCTGAGATCAGATGTTTTCTTTTCAAGAACTTCCAAATGGCACCTACCCTAGAGGAGTATGAGAAGATTCTGGGTTTTAATCGCTCAGAGGCTAGACCTTACCAGTATCAGAGGCAGTATTATTCAGATGAGAAGTTTGCTTCCTTGTTACAAATCAGTGTAGAAGAAGTGCGGTCCCACAAAGTTAAACGTAACAAGATATTTGGGTTTCCTCAGGAGTACTTTGAGAGTTTGATGACTAGTTACGTAGCATCAAATGATTGGGTTTCTTTCAAGCAAGTACTAGCTTTGACCATCTTCGGCATTGTTCTTTTCCCTCAGATCGAGAAACATATAGATGAAACCGCTGTTGGTGTGTTCATGGCTTTCAAGAGTGCAAAAAGTCTCATCAACCCAGTCCCCGCTATTCTCGCCGAGACCTATCGCGCCTTCACCCGCCACCATGAGTTCCGAAAGGATAAGATGTGTTGTTCCTTCCCTGTGCTATACGCTTGGTTGATCAGTCATGTGTGCATTAACAAAAGTGAAGTTGGGGACCTGCTTTCCTACGCCTTGGGTTGCAATCCGAAGACTATGAGCCCTCAAGAGTGGAAGGATACTCTCAAGAACCTTGATGCTCTTCAAATTCGGTGGTACTTGCACAAGTTTTGGGAAGATAGACCTTCAGTGATATTCCAATGTGGCAGTTTCCAGAACGTTCCTCTCATGGGAACACAGGGATGCATCAATTATAACCCGTCTTTGGCCTTGAGACAACTCGGGTACCCTATGCGGGACTCACCCTCCGAAGCTATGTTGTTCCGTTTTTACCTCCATGAGGGGATCCCTAAAGACGAGGACTTACTTCAGCGAGTCTTGCAAGCTTGGGAAACTGTGGTGCGGAAAAACAATGGCGGGTTATCTAAAAGGACCACTGCTATCTCCTTTACTCAATGGCTTGAAAGAAGGATTAAGGAAACTCGATCATCGAACCAAGAAATGCCATCACTTGAAGAGAAAATACCAGAACCCCATGTTCCCCTAATTGAAGAACTAGAAGAGGTTAAGTTGGCCTTATCGAAAGCGGAAGAAGAGAAAAGGGCTTTGCAAAACAGATTGGGAAAGGTGATGCAAGACAAGCGGAAGCTAGAAAATGAAAATGCTCTTCAAACTGCCGCTATTGAAGCAACCAATAGGAAGCTTGAAATAGAAGAAGAGAGCAAGAGGGGAATTCAGAAATATTTGGAGGGAGCTAAAGAAGAAGTAAAGAGGTGCGTCTCAAGGATGAACGAGGCTGTGGCGGAAGCAAGGGAATGGAAGAAATCATATACCAAGTCAAAGAGGGATGAGAAAATGGTTAGAGAGGCGCTAGCTAAGTCAAAAGAAGGATTCCAAAGGATGAAGCTTGAAATGGAGAACCAAGTGGAAAACATCAGGCAAGATAGAGAGTCTATCATAGGGATCTTGAAAGAATATCAACAAGCTTTGGAGTTTGAACAAGGAAGGTCGGATGAATTGAAGAGGAACTTCCAATACCTAAGGGAATCTTATGGGCAAGTGCAAGCGAAAAGCCGGTACTGGGAGGAACGCTTCATGGCATTAATTGGCAAAATAGAAGACCAAGAAGTCATCAAGGAGCTAAGGGATGAGATTCGGCTTTGGAGCAGCAAATTTTCAAAGCTAGCAGGGCTAGCTAATCAAGCTGTGAGAGTTGTTCCCAAGAAGCTAAGAAGAGCTGAAGCAGAAATGAACCCTTGCAACACTCCGGCCAAGGTGCGTGAGTTTGTCGAGTATTGCAAGATCCTGACAGAAGAACTCATGGAGAAGGCCAAGGGGGCAGCCGAAAGCAAGAAGAGAAAGAGGAAGGAGAAATTGAAGGCTATATGCCTCTGAAGTCCACTTTAGATCATTGCAATAATTCTTAGGAAATTGTAATTTTCTCTAAAAAGTTGTAATTTTCTTTGAATATTGTACTTTGTCCTCAGAATATTGTACTTTGCTTTTCTCTCGAGTTTGAAGTATTCTTTCCTTTTGAATAAAGTGTGTTCGTTTTGCCTATTGTTTCCAACTTCGTTGCAAAAAATAATAGCAAAAATAAAATATATATATATATATATATATATATATATATAAAATAAAATGATTTTTAGACCTACACGCCTATGACAAGACGAATTACACCGCGATTCCCGGCACCCAAACAAACATAAAATCATGCATATTGCATTGCATCTGCATTCGTTTATTTAAATTCTCGTGCTCATAAAGTGTATTCCCTCAATAGAAAAAGGCAAGCTGGTTCGCCAACATCGGTACCTGACTCGTCTACAAGCAAGGCTCATGGAAACTAACCAGAATGACCGGGGCGGTCCTGTTATTGAAGACTTAGGAAGTGGGGAACCAGACCTTGGTAGCACCTCTGCTGAGGTTCCCAATACAGAACAATTGGCTCAAGAGAATCGGGAGTTGAGAACGAAAATAGGGGCAATAGAAGCACAGATGACGGAAATGATGAGCATACTACAAGCTTTAAGGAACGGAACTACCGCTGAAAATCTCGCCGTCACTACCGGAGTTGCTGTCACTCTTCCCCCTCCGAGTCTCGAGACTAACACCTTTGCTCATACTTCAGGAACCAATAACCAGGGCCAACCAGTTACGCATGGGATGCCTTGGGGACTCCCATCCGGATACACACCTCCGGGAGCCGAGGCTAATGCAGGAGGTAATCCCCTTAGTATTGCAGAACAAGTCCCACCCATCTCAGCCACAAACGGTGGAGGAACGGGAGCGCTTCAGGGCCAAATTCAGATTCCTATTCCACCGGGAACTCCGTTCGACTTTCATTCACCAGTAACGGTCTATCCCCCAATTCAGGGACCAATTCCTGGGAATATCACTCACTCACGTGACCCACACGTGAACCCAGCCGTAGTGGCGATGAGTAATCCTCACTACGGTGTGAATGGTTTTCCTCAGAACTACCCTGCTGAAGCTCCTCAAGTTAGAGACAGGTATCATATGTTAGAGGAACGCTTAAGGATGATTGAAGGGTCGGGCTCTAGAGCAAGAGAAGCTCGTGATCTGTGTCTCATCCCTGATGTGGTTTTACCTCCCAAATTCAAAGTACCCGACTTTGACAAGTACCGAGGCGTGACTTGCCCTAAAAGCCATCTGACCATGTACTGTAGAAAAATGGCTGCACATTCTCATGATGACAAGTTGTTGATCCATTATTTCCAAGAGAGCCTTGCTGGGGCATCCCTCAACTGGTACATGCAACTAGAACCGTCCCATATCCATTGTTGGAAGGACTTGGCTGATGCCTTTCTCAGACAGTACCAGTACAACACGGATATGGCGCCAGACAGAACACAGTTGCAGAGTCTGGAAAAGAGAGATAATGAGTCATTTAAAGAGTATGCCCAGCGGTGGAGGGCTTTGGCTGCACAAGTAACACCCCCTTTGTTAGAGAAAGAATTAGTCTTCATGTTCATGGAAACCCTGCCGCCGTTATACTACGATCGGTTGATTGGTAGCGTGTCTTCCAATTTCTCAGACATGGTAATCATCGGTGAAAGACTAGAAAACGGGATGAGAAGCGGCAAGATTGCCCATGGTTCCACAGGCATAACCACCCAGAAAAAGCCATTCTCCGGATTTCCAAAGAAAAAAGAAGGAGAAACCAACGTCATCACCATAAGCCCACCTTATCAACCACAAAACACCCCTGTCCCCACTCAAACACGACCAACCCTTCCACCACAAAATAACTACCACAAAAGCTACCCAGACAAAAAACAGACCACCTTTGATCCCATCCCCATGTCCTATACTGACCTCTTCAACTATCTTTCTACAAACAAACTCATCAATACCAGACCCATGAGACCAGTTCAACCACCCTACTTCCGAGGCTACAATCCTAACGTTACCTGTGCATTTCATGAAGGGGCAGTAGGACACGCTGTTGAGGACTGCAAGGCATTCAAAATTGTAGTGCAAGATCTTATCGATGCCAAAGGGATAACCTTCAAACAAGAGGACCCGAGCATCACAACTAATCCGCTGCCTGGCCATCAGAAACATGCAACCAATGCCATCCACGATACGGGAAGTCAATCCTTAATCAGAAATGTGGAGTGTATCCAAACACCCTTAGAGGTCATTCATGCAAAGCTATGCAAGTTCGGGGTCATTGAGAGAGGATGTGCTCAGAAAGAAGTATGTGTTGACGATAATTGTGTCGGAACATGTGAGACCTTCAAGACAGTTTTGCAGGACCTGTTGGATCGTCATATAATCCAAATGGGTGTGCAAGAGAAAGAGGAAGATGTGCTGACCTTCGAGTCAGATAGGAATGGAAATGTTCAGGTACCTATTAAGGTCCCGTATAGCCGAAAGCCGATCGTGGAGAAACCTAAGGCCATTGTGATTCCTGTCCCAGCTCCTCATCAAAAGAACAATGTTGTTCCATGGGGCTATGGGGTGTCAGTTCCAATTCAGACGCCTCAAGTTGTTCCCGATGTCACCAACATTGCGGGAAGCAGCGGAGTCACTAGAAGCGGACGGGTTTATGCCCCTGAAGTCCTGAAAGAAGGTCCCTCAAAGGAGGAGGAGGAAAGAATTCGCAAAGGCAAAGCGCAAGAACCCAAGGAAAGTAGGGAAGTGTCAGAACAAGAAGCCACTGAATTTCTGAAGATCATGCGTCAGAGTGATTACAAAGTGTTGGACCAGCTGCACCACACCCCTGCAAAGATCTCTATCATGTCTCTGCTGCTCAATTCTGAGGTTCACCGTGCAGCCATAATGAAAGTATTGAATGAAGCCCATGTAGCTCAGAACATCACTGTTGACCAGCTCGATGGCATTGTAGGGAATATTGTTGCATCCAATTATATTACTTTTACCGATGATGAGCTCACCCCTGAGGGAAAGGGGCATAATCAGGCACTTCATATTTCAGTCAGATGTGGTGAATATACACTCTCCAGGGTCCTCATCGACAATGGATCCTCTTTGAATGTCATGCCCAAATCTACTATGAGCAGATTAAATGTAGACTGTTCATATATGAAGCCTAGCTCAACACTAGTTAGGGCATTTGACGGATCCAAGAAGGAGGTTATAGGAGAAATGGAGTTCCAGATGCAGATAGGGCCAGAAGTATTCTATGTGAGTTTTCAGATCATGGACATTGCATCATCCTACAGTTGTCTCCTGGGGAGACCCTGGATTCATGCTGCCGGTGCTGTTCCTTCATCCCTCCACCAAAGGCTTAAGTTTGTAGTCGACGACAAGCTGATAGTCGTTTTTGGAGAAGAAGAGTTCATCGTTAGCAAGCCCCATCCATCTCAATACATTGAGGCTGCAGAAGAATCACTTGAATCTGCCTTTCAATCACTAGAAATTGCAAATGCCGCTTTTGTGGGGGAAGAGGCCCAGTTGCCCGTACCAAAGATATCTGACGCTGCTATCATGGTAGCCAAAGTCATGCTGCAAAATGGTTACCAGATCGGAAAAGGGTTGGGAAAGTACGAGCAAGGAGTTCTGACGCCGGTTCAGCTGCAAGAGTACAAGGATAGGCGTGGGTTAGGATATTGGCCCACTCAGGCTGATAAGAAGAGAATGGCTGAGGAAAAGCGAGAAAGGAGGCTAGCTAAGCTTCAGGGACGGGAACCAGGCTTGAAGAAGATTCCTATCTATGATCTCTCTCGGAGCTTTAGGAATGCGGGTATGCTGGATCCCGATCAGGTGGCCGTCATTGAGGAAGAATCAGTTGTGGAAGACAAAGGCGTGGACTTGGTGCGTCGCAGTGCTGCAGATGGAAAACTTGATAATTGGAAGATCTTCGATTTCCCTGTTATTTTCATTCCAAAGTAATGATTTTGCAATGCAAATTCTTTGGCTCTGCCCAAGGCCTTAGGATATTCCATAAGGGCATGCATGTTTTCCTTCAAATATCATCTATCAATAAAACGTTGTTTTGGATTCTCGAATGAATAAATTTGCTTTTCATTATTATGCGTCTCCATCTTGTGTTTCTATTTTTGCTTGTTCATTTCTTTCTATTCCCGCAAATGCAGATCTAAAATGAATATCTTTGAGAATAACGATGCCAACGATTCATATGTTAATTTTGATCACCCCGTTAACCAAGCTGAGGAGGATGCTGAGGATGACTGGGAAACTTCTCCAGAGTTGATGAGAATGGTTGAACAAGAGGAAAAGGTTATCCAGGCACATGGGGAGTCCGTTGAGATAATTAACCTAGGCACAGAGGACAGCAAGAAGGAAGTAAAGGTGGGTACTTCAATGAAGGAAGGCGAGCGCAAGAAACTAATTGAACTCCTACATGAGTATGTTGATGTCTTTGCATGGACTTATCAAGATATGCCAGGTTTAGATACTGACATAGTGGTGCATAAGTTGCCAGTCAAGCTGGAATGCCCTCCGGTAAAGCAGAAACTGAGAAGAATGAAGCCAGAAATGTCCTTAAAGATCAGGGATGAAGTGAAAAAGCAGTTTGACGCTGGATTCCTAGCGGTAGCCAAGTATCCGCAATGGGTTGCCAACATCGTGCCAGTTCCGAAAAAAGACGGGAAAGTTAGAATGTGCGTTGATTACAGAGATCTGAACCGTGCTAGTCCCAAAGATGATTTTCCCCTGCCCCATATTGATGTCTTAGTGGATAGTACGGCGCAACATTCACTATTCTCCTTCATGGATGGGTATTCAGGGTATAACCAGATCAAGATGGCTCCTGAGGATATGGAGAAAACAACTTTCACAACTCTTTGGGGAACATTCTGTTACAGGGTCATGCCATTCGGGTTGAAGAACGCCGGGGCTACCTATCAAAGGGCCATGGTAACATTGTTTCATGACATGATGCACAAAGAAATAGAGGTCTACGTAGATGATATGATCGCAAAGTCTAAAACGGAAGAGGAACACATTGTCAACTTGCAAAAGCTCTTCGAGCGGTTGAGAAAATTCAAGCTCAGATTAAATCCTGCCAAGTGTACCTTTGGCGTGCGATCAGGAAAGTTGTTGGGGTTCATCGTCAGCCAAAAGGGGATAGAGGTCGATCCAGACAAGGTGCGTGCGATTCTTGAGATGCCAGTCCCTAAAACAGAAAAAGAGATTCGGGGTTTTCTCGGAAGACTGAACTACATCTCTAGGTTCATATTCCAGTTGACTGCCACTTGTGAACCAATCTTCAAACTTCTGTGCAAGAATCAAGAGACCAAATGGAATGAGGATTGCCAAGAAGCATTTGAAAAGATCAAGAAATACCTTCAGAATTCACCTATCTTGATGCCTCCTGTACCCGGCAGACCTCTGATCCTGTACCTAACCGTGCTAGACAGCTCGATGGGTTGCATGTTAGGGCAACATGATGAATCTGGGAAGAAAGAGCATGCCATTTACTATTTGAGCAAGAAATTCACTGACTGTGAGACAAGGTATTCGCTGCTAGAAAAGACTTGTTGTGCTTTAGCTTGGGCTGCTCATCGTTTGAGGCAGTACATGCTGAGTCACACTACTTGGTTGGTATCTAAAATGGATCCTATCAAGTATATCTTCGAGAAGCCCGCACTTACAGGGAGACTTGCCCGTTGGCAAATGCAGTTATCAGAATATGATCTCCTATATGTCACTCAGAAAGCAATTAAAGGTAGTGCGCTGGCCGAGTACCTGGCACACCAGCCTGTTGAAGATTATCAGCCTATGCAGTATGACTTTCCTGATGAAGATATCATGGCTTTGTTTGAAGAAGGGAAATCCCCAGAAGATGAAAGATGGAGAATGGTGTTCGATGGTGCCTCCAATATGTACGGGCACGGAGCCGGGGCAGTGCTGATTTCCCCTGATAATCGCTTTATCCCATTCACTGCCAGACTAAGCTTCTACGCCACTAATAATATCGCAGAGTATGAGGCATGTATTCTTGGTATCCAGGCAGCCATTGATTGGAAAGTTAAGAGACTTGATGTGTATGGAGATTCAGCTCTAGTAATTCACCAAGTGAACGGCGATTGGGAGACCAGGGACTCCAAGTTGATCCCTTACCGAGATTACGTTCTAAAGCTGGTTGAGCCTTTTGAAGAAATCACATTCCAGCACTTCCCTCGCAATGAGAATCAGTTGGCTGATGCACTAGCCACTTTGTCTTCAATGTTCAATATCAGCTGCGACAAAAGCTTGACTCACATCGGGATTCAGCATCGAGATTTGCCAGCACATCATTATTGCATGATCGTCGAGGAAGAGTCTGATAACAAGCCCTGGTATTATGACATCAAGCAGTACATCTTGAACAGAGAATACCCTCCTGGAGCGTCGGAGAATGACAAGAGAACCCTCAGAAGATTGTCAAGGAATTTCTTTTTGAGCGGTGAAGTTCTATACAAGAGAAATCATGATATGGTCCTTTTAAGGTGTGTGACAGAAGAAGAGGCAACAAAAATCATGAGGGAAGTCCATGAAGGCTCATTTGGGGTTCATTCCAGCGGACACACCATGGCAAGGAAAATATTAAGAGCTGGCTATTATTGGTTGCAAATGGAATCGGATTGCTATAGTTTCGTCAGAAGATGTCACAAGTGTCAGATTTACGCTGATCATATTCATGTACCACCTGCTTCCCTAAATGTCTTGACTGCCTCTTGGCCATTCTCAATGTGGGGCATGGACGTCATAGGTCCTATCGAGCCTAAGGCATCAAATGGGCATCGCTTCATCCTGGTCGCTGTTGATTACTTCACCAAGTGGGTTGAAGCTGCTTCATATTCCAGCATTACCAGCTCTGTGGTTGCTAAGTTTGTAAAGAAAGATTTGATTTGCCGCTATGGGCTTCCGGATAAGATTATCACAGATAATGGCAGCAACTTGAACAGTAAGATGATGAAAGAGTTATGCGAGGACTTCAAAATCCAACATCATAATTCTTCTCCATACCGTCCCAAGATGAATGGGGCAGTTGAAGCGGCCAACAAGAATATCAAGAAGATTGTGCAAAAGATGGTAGTAACCTATAAAGATTGGCACGAGATGCTTCCTTTCGCCTTGCATGGGTATCGTACCTCAGTGCGTACTTCAACCGGGGCGACCCCTTTCTCTTTGGTGTATGGGTCGGAAGCAGTCCTCCCTATTGAAGTTGAGATACCCTCTCTCTGCGGGTACTGATGGAAACCAAGTTGGAAGAAGCAGAATGGGTCCAAGCTCGTCGGGATCAGCTGAATCTCATTGAGGAGAAAAGAATTGCTGCCCTATGTCATGGCCAGTTGTATCAGCAAAGGATGAAAACAGCTTTCGACAAGAAGGTTCGTCCCCGAGAATTCAACGAGGGAGACCTTGTGCTCAAAAAGATTCTGCCTATTCAGAGTGACCCCCGTGGGAAATGGACTCCTAGCTATGATGGACCATATGTGGTAAGGAAAGCCTTTTCTGGAGGAGCATTGATACTCACCAACATGGATGGTGAAGAACTCAGGAACCCAGTCAATTCAGATTCAGTCAAGAAATATTACGCCTGAGAAAAATAAAAAGAAAAAAGAGAAAAAATGAGCCAAGCAAGAATTAGCTCGCTAGGTTGAAAACCCGAAAGGGCGGCCTAGGCAAAAAAAGAGCGACCCGGTGGACTGAAAACTCGCAAAGAGCGGTCCAGGAAAAAATTAGGGTCAGAAAGGTTGGACTAAAAAGTAAAAGAGGCAAGCAGCGTCTCCAAAAGCTTGGGTAAAAGGGTGATCAAGGATATAGGTATGGGCGATTGGCATCAACACTCCAAAGACGAAAAACGCTCATAAGATCTGTTGCGTCCATTTTTCTTGTTTTTTCTTAGTTTCAAAGTTTTCAATGTACTCTTTTCAGTCGGCGCGACCTTTTGCGTGTTCGATTTCCATATGAATAAAAGTCCAAACTCTTCACTTCGTCTGCTTATTGTTTTGTCATTGCTTCCTTTTCATTTGTGCTTTAAAATGATGTTTTATGGTAGATGATAAATGAATTATGAAAACGTGCATAAATCAGAGCATTAAACTCATTGCGAAACTTTTGAAAATCATGAGGAAAGAAATGATCTCTCAATCAGGTAAATTCATAAAAGCCAGACAAAAGCACTGAGCGCGTCAAAATAATTCACAAAAAAAAAGGGGGCTGAAGCATGACCCTCACACCATTATGGACGATCATCGTGCCTCGTGACGCAAGTTCTACGATTTGGTTGAACCAGTGAAAGAAAAGCCAGAAAGAGCAAAAGAGCAACAAAAATAAGAAGAAAAGAAAAAAAAGAAAACAATAAAAAGAGGGATTAGGAAAAAGAGAGAGCAAAAGAGCAATAAAACGAATAAAAATCATGCATTGCATACATCAAACATAGACAAAAATTTTCATGCAAGCAAGAAGAAGCTCCTGCATCACGTCACATTCATCCCATCAAAAAGCAATCATGGCATTTGCATTGCATGCATTTGTTCTTATCACCTGTAGGTACAAGGACGGATAAATACTTCGGTGTTAATCTTCGCCCTCAGTTCCCAGAAAATACTCCCTTAGTTCGGAGTTCAAATGTTTTTCAGTTCAGCGCTCAAGCGTGCATTGCAGTTTGGAGTTCAAAATCGCTCTCTTCAGAGTTCAACGCTCCCTTCTGTCCAGGTCTCACGTCGCGCACGAGCAACGCGATGGACCGCAGCCCCATGTGAGGTTCAACGGAATAGTTGTATCAGCCTAAGATACAGCGGACGCCGTGCATTGATCAGTATATCAGTTCCGGAGCTGATAACGATCCCCCCGGTCGCTCGAAAAGGCCAACAGGAAGCGTGCTCCTCAAAGCCACGTGCAAACTCGGATTCGTCAAGAGTCCGTTTAAGGATTATAGGTTTTAGGTAGCCTGGGCAATTTACCGCTTTCTGCACGCCAAGTGCCCATTTACCGCTTTCTGCACGCCAAGTGCCCATTTACCGCTTTCTGCACGCCAAGTGCCCATTTACCGCTTTCTGCACGCCAAGTGCCCATTTACCGCTTTCTGCACGCCAAGTGCCCGTTTTACCTTTTGCCCACACGTCAGTGTTCATTTACAGTTTTTGCATCGACACGAAAGTGTCTACTCTTTATCTTCATTTTACCTCGGAATATGTTTCGGCCAATTCATATTCTTTGTTAAAATCCAGATAAAACGAAAAATAATAAAAAAAAATAATAATAAATAAAAAAGAGAAGGAAAAGGAAAAGAAAGCTCAGGTTTCTCAAAGTAGACAAGATCGGTATAACTTCTGAATTCTTTATTTTCATTTTGCCTCGGAATATGTTTCGGCCAATTCGTATTCCTTGTCAAAATCCAAATAAAGAGGGGCAGCTGTCATACCCCAATTTTGTCCGCTTCTTTTTACTTCTTTTTTTTACTAAGTTAGTTTCGAGCTTACTTGGGGCCTACTCTTCTTATTTGGTCCTACGCTTGTGAATTTGGGCCTTATTTTAGCGTTTGTTGAATTTGGGCTTTGTTTTAGCATTTGTTCAATTCGAGCTCGATTTTAGCGTTTGCGATTGGGCTTGATTTTAGCGTTCGTTCTAATTGGGTTTCATTTCAGCCATTTTTCTAAGTTGGGCCTATGTTTGGTTTTGATTGGGCTTGGCCCAATTTAATCATTCTCATCCACCTCAACCAAAAAATAAAAATCTGTCCAAACAGCAGCTTTTAAGCATCCCAAAAAATAAAAATCAGAATTAATAAAAACTAATTTACAATAATCCAAAAATCCAAAAATTAAATTTAAAAAAAATACAAATATTACATCAAAAAGGCCAAAATGGCCAGATCCGAAAATAATAATAAAAATACAAAAAAAAATCAAAAAAAAAACGAAATTACATAAAAAACAGCAGCAACAACAGCTTCCTTGGGCCTGTTCTTGCTGAGCAAGTTTCCTCCAGAGATCCAAATACCTGAAAAAGGAAAGAAATGGAGAGGGATCAGCAAAACCCTAATTCTTTTTACCTATATAAGCAAGCCTTGACCCAGCAATTCAGGCAGAGAGAAAATACATAGAATTCAGAACCCAAAAGATTAGGGTTTTCACATTGAAACCCTAATCGCAAAACACTAAAGAATCAGAAGCAGAAGTAGCAGGAGCAGTCAGGGTAACAGTAGCAGTGATTGACAGCAATTAAACAAGTTCAGAATATATGGAAAAATAGAAGCAAGAAAAGGCAGCAGAGCAAGCCACAGGAAGTTTTACAGAAGCTGGAATTTGAGGTTGGTTTTTGTCTAATTTAGTATAAAATAGGTCTCTTTGTAAATAAATTGTATTTGTTATTAATCCGAAATCAGCATCAAAGCAGCATACATCCAGATTATTAGATTAGTAATACGATTGTATATATATAAACTCTAAAACAATTAGGCTCAGTTTATGTTTTTTTTAAGAAGCATTGATACTGTAAATAGGCTAGGGTTTAAACAAAAGAATCTTTAGGTTTGCAAATAGTCTAGAATTTTCAAGTTAATTAGGATTCTGCCTATGTTAAAAGAAAACGAACATAGGAAATAATATCAGAAATTAGTTGTAAACCGATTAGGGTTTTGTTTATCTGTTTTAGAAAAGAAATTAGCAGTTAAGTTTGAAATAGAAAATTAGGGTTTAGTTTTTTAAAGGAATCAGGAGCCAGGCAAAAACAGAAATCAAAAATGAAAAAGAGACAGACAGAAAACAGAGCAAATCAGAACCGAATCCGTACCTCTTAGCTCCGGCCACCGTAGACGGTGGCCGTCCTCCTCAAACCGCAGTCGCGAACCTCCCCATAGCCCTCATCGTTTCCTTCCCCTTTTCCATCACCCCCGTGAACTCACTGTCAGAGCCGTCCTTCGGTCGCCACCACCGCGCCAATAGCCACCCAGAAACAGCAAAAAAAAAGGGAAACGAAATAAAAAATCAGAAAAATAGGATAAGAGGAGAAAACTGCAAGCGAAACAGAGAAGAAAAAGGGTAGAGATTACCTTCGGCCACCATAAACGGTGGTTGGCCCTCAAGTCGTCGTCACGATCGTCTCCCCGTTTACGCCATCGCCGCTCCACCTCCTTCCCTCGTTTCTCACCATTCTGCAGAGCAGCGCCGTGAGGAAGGGAAGATGAAGGCTTGGGTGGCGTCGGTGGTGGAGAAAAAAGGATTTGGGGTTGACGGTGAAGAAAAAGAGAGAGAGGTTTGGTTCGGCGTTAAACGACGGTGAGCAAAGAGGAGAAGAGAGAAGGGTCTACGGCTCCGTGGAGTGAGGCGCGAAGTGAGGCGGAGGGAGAGGAGAAATGAGGGAAATCCGGGTTGAGAGATTTTTGGGTAGGGAACGTTGCGGCTGAGAGAGAAGGGAATGAGGAAATTAGGGTTGAGAGAGAGATTAGGTTTGGGACGGCGCCGTGGAGAGAATGGGAAATTAGGTTTAGGTTTTTGTTTCAATGCCTTATATAGTAGAGACCAAGGGATATTTTCGTCTTTTCAATTTTGACTCAATACTACTCGCACCCCTGCGTTTTACTCCGCGTACCCTCTTCTGAAGCCCATGGTTTTGCTTTTTTTTGAAACGGCCCATCCCTTTTTTTTTCTGTTTAAAAAAAAAGCGCAGCCCAGCTTACAAAAACAAGTTGGGCTCACTGTTTACACCCCAGATTTTATAATACAGCCCTCCTGCCACTTGCATGCCATTTTACCATTTCACCCCTCTTTTTTCTCGTTTTTAATTTAATTTAATTCTCTTCAAGACAAAATAATTTCTCATAAATCAAAAACTTTGTTAATAGTCTTGTGAAGCCTTTGCTTGCAGGATTATTAACAACGAGGTACTAGTGGTGATCACTTGGAGCCTTTGCTCAATTGATCATCATGAATGCCTAATTTTCCTAAAGATTCTCACTAAATTAAAAACTTTGTTAGTAGTCTTGCGAAGCCTTTGCTTGCATGGTTATTAACAATGGAGTGCTAACGGTGGTCACTTGGAGCCTTTGCTCAATTGATCATCATGAAAGCTCAATTTTCACAAATTAAACAAGATAAAAAACAAAAACCGTTTTCAAAACAAACAAGAACTACGTAGCTTTGAATTCTCCATCGCACCGGGAGATACGTAGGAGCGAGAGGCTAATTCTCGTCAAGCACTTCTTTCTAAAAACCCTTTTTTTTTCCTTTCTCTCCAAAAATAAAAAAATTTTATTAAGTTCTTTAATTCATTTTCAATAAGAAATAAAGAGGCGAAATTAAGTATTTTCAGGTCAACACACCAAAACCACACATTTAATTAAAGGTTCCCTCTCAG
The DNA here is from genome assembly GCA_039519185.1 of Astragalus membranaceus. Classification (NCBI taxonomy): domain Eukaryota; kingdom Viridiplantae; phylum Streptophyta; class Magnoliopsida; order Fabales; family Fabaceae; genus Astragalus; species Astragalus membranaceus. Next base: position 168,589,895 of record CM076848.1, on the reverse strand, counting down.
TAGAGAGGACGTGTGAGGTGCTAATGTCTTCCCCGCGCGTAACCGACCCCCGAACCCTATTCTCTAGTTTCGCAAGACCGATCGCTTTCCAAAAAAGGTTTTCCTAATATTTTCCTTAATAAATATTGGTGGCGGCTTCATTGTCTTAGGAAAAATTGTGAACGAGGAAGGTTCTCCCTCGGGGACTTTTTCGGGCGCAACACCCACACGTCCTACCGACCACACCATTCCTCTCATCCCAAATGCCCTCCCAGTGAACGTTCGCCCTTATCTCTACCCACACTCTCAGAAACAAGAAATTGAAGCTCAAGTTACCAAATTCCTTAACACCGGTTGGATTCAACCCAACACCAGCCCCTTCTCCTCACCAGTTTTACTTTTGAAGAAGAAAGATGGTTTCTGGCGCAAGTGTGTAGATTACAGGGCTCTCAATGGTCTTACGGTGCAAGATCGATTCCCGTTGCCCACCATCGATGAGTTATTGGACGAGTTGGGACGTGCTCGTTTTTTCTCTAAATTGGACCTCACTTCAGGTTTCCATCAGATTAGAGTGGCCCCCCAAGACATCCCGAAAACGGCTTTTCGCACACACGACGGTCACAATGAGTATCGTGTGATGTCATTTGGGCTCTGCAATGCCCCATCAACTTTCCAAGCCACCATGAACGACATCTTTCTGGCTCTTCTTTGCAAGACAGTCATTGTGTTCTTCGACGACATTCTGGTATTCAGTCCTACCATGGAATCACACTCTACACATCTCTCTGAGGTATTTACTATATTGGCTACACGTCAATTTCATTTGAAGCCCACCAAGTGCTCATTTTCTAAAACACAAATACCTTACTTGGGTCATATTGTGGAAAATGGAAACGTTGAACCTGACCCTAGTAAAATACAAGGGGTCTTGGATTGGCCTACCCCAAGATCAGTCAAGAGTTTGTGTGGATTTTTGGGTTTGTCAGGTTTCTATCGTCGCTTTGTACGTAATTATGCTAGTTTGGCACACCCCCTCACAAACCTTTTGAAGAAGAATGCTTTCGAATGGTCACTGGAAGCACAGGAAGCCTTTGATACTTTGAAAATTGCTTTGGCAACAGCCTCGAGCCTTACACTGCCCGATTTCAACACTCCTTTTGTGGTTCAAACTGATGCCTCCGGTCAAGCCATGGGAGCCTGGTGTTGCAGGGTGACCACCCCATTGCTTATTTCAGCAGGCTGTTTTGTCCTCGGATTGCTAAGGCTTCCACTTACATTCGAGAGTTACATGCTATCACTAGTGCGGTGAAGCGTTGGAGACAATACCTCTTGGGAACATTCTTTATCATACAAACTGATCATAGGAGATTGAAAGAGTTGTTGACACAAGTTATCCAAACTCCGGAGCAGTAGTTCTACCTCTCCAAATTGTTGGGTTACCACTATGAGATCCAATACAAGCCGAGCAAGTCTAACATAGTCGCTGATGCGCTTTCTCAATGCCATGAGGCTCCATCTGCTAATTACACCTGTTGTCCACTCCTCAATTTGTCTTCATTGATGAATTGAGATATGACTTGACACATGATGCTTCTTACCAAGAGTTATGCAATAAGGTAAATTCTGACCCTTCTAGTTTACCTCAATTTTCTTTGTCAAATGGCTTGCTGCTAAAGAATGGAAGAATATGGCTCTCTTCCCATTCACGCTTCATTACTCTCCTGTTGAAAGAATTTCATGAGACGCCTATAGGAGGACATGCCGGTGTGGTAAAAACACTTAAGAGGTTATCTGCAAATTTCTCTTGGGATTCTATGCGAAAGGATATTAAGTCTTTTATTGCTCAATGTGTTGTGTGTCAACAAACCAAATATCCCACTAACAAGCCATATGGTCTTCTTCAGCCACTCCCCATTCCTTCTAATACTTGGGAGGACATATCACTTGATTTTGTGACTGGACTGCCTAATTCAAGGGGTTATACAGTGATGCTGGTTGTGGTGGGCAGGTTCTCCAAATATGTCCATTTAGGAGCCCTACCGTCTCAGTTCACAGCTTACAAGGTGGCTGAGTTATTTGTTAACATGATTTGCAAGCTCCACGGGCTACCTAAGAGTATAATTTCTGACCGCGACCCTATGTTTATCAGTAAGTTCTGGACTGATTTGTTTAAATTTAGCGGTACCATGTTGAGAATGAGCTCCTCTTATCATCCGGAAACGGATGGACAAACTGAAGTCACAAACTGTACCATTGAGCAATATTTACGAGCTTTTGTCCATGACAAACCCTCTCAGTGGCACAAGTATTTACCTTGGTCTGAATATCATTATTACACAGCTTTCCACTCCTCTGCTGGCAAGACACCATATCAGATAGTGTATGGGAAACGTCCTCCCTCAATTCCCCTGTATATCACAGGAAATTCTGTCGTCGCTGCAAGTGATACCTTGCTCATGGATCACAAGGAGATATTAGCACAGTTGCGTGCAAATTTGACAAAAGCTCAGAAACACATGAAAGCTGTGGCAGATAACAAGAGGCGGGATGTTGTCTTTGAAGTTGATTCACATGTTTTGGTGAAGCTGCAGCCATACCGGCAATCTTCTTTGACCCAAGGTAAGTATAACAAGTTGAACAAACGCTACTATGGTCTGTATCGTGTTATCAAGCGTCTCGGTCCAGTGGCTTACAAATTGGAGCTCCCTTCATATTCCAAAATCCACAATGTCTTTCATTGTTCTCTGTTGAAGCCATTTAAGGGACCAGTTCCTCCACCAGATTCGGTGCTGCCTGCAGAATCAGTAGACAACCGCCCTGTGATTACACCCCTTGCTGTGCTGGGTACGCGTTCAGTGTCAGTTGATGGCCAGCAGCTCCAGCTGGTCATGGTTCAGTGGAAAGGACTTTCTCCTGATGATACTTCATGGGAGAATTGGATTGAGTTGCAACAATGTTACAACCTTGAGGACAATATTGAATTTGAAGAGGGAGGTATTGATACACCCACTGCTGGAAATGAGAATGGGCCTGATGACAATGGGCCTAATGATCAGTCAGGCCTAGCCGTACCAAGAAAATGCCCTCCAAGTACAGTGACAATTATAGTTTGTTGTGGGTACTGCGTAGATCCATTAGTTAGTATGGGTTGTTATTTCTGTTAGGATCAGTTGCGGTTGTTATGAGCAATTGGTACCTCTATAAATACCTTGTAATCTTCCATATTGCACATCAATGAATAATACCAAAGATTCTCTTCTTCTTTTTTGTTCCATTCTTTAGGAGTTTCGCTCGGTCCTCAAATACTGAGATAAATCACGTTGCTCCTTTGTCCATTGCATTTATTGTGTATGCTAACTTTGATGCTCGCTTGTGCTAGAAACCGAAAACTATAGTCTAAGTTTTCTATTAAAGTTGTAAACATCAAGACTATTGAATTGCAAGGTCTCGTTAATTGTAAGTAGTGAGCTATTGTTCACTTTATTTGGAATAGCTACAGCTTTTGCAATAATTTTAAATTTGATGAAACATAAAAATGCATTAATCAACTTGTGAATAAATTGTTGGTTCATATTATTTTGGTTGGTTTCACTAATCTTTTTATGTAGACAACTTGTTATCAACTGCTCACATCAAATGTACATGTTTCCACTTTTTATAGTTAATAATGAAAAGAAATTATTATATGCATGTGATATGCATAACCAACCCTAAACAAGATTAGCGCTTAGGTTTCTTGATACCTTCCTCCATGGGTGAGGCCTGGACATCGGGCGGTTTTGGGGGGTTTCGGGCCCAAAACCACCATCCGGCCAAAACCGCGGTTGAACAATATAGACCCGAATCCGCCCAAGCTTTTTCTCGGATTATGCGGGTTCGGTTTGCGGGTTTTTCGGGTAAAGCAGTGGGTATGGGCGGGTTTGGACTCAAGTGAAGTTGTTGAGAAAGATGAAATAAGGAAGGAGGAAGAAGATAATCAGAGAGAGAGAGAGAGGAAGACGAAATAAAAAAATAAAATAAGTTTTGCTATAAAAAAAATGAAATGATTGACTTTCAAAGTACTGTGTAAAAGGATGTGTATGCACTGTGCAATGTAGAAAAATTTGAAAAGTTTTATGCCTTGTCTAATCTTCTGTGGCAGTGTGCCGACTGCCGTGTGCAATGTGTAGTGCAGAGAAAAATTAGATGGGTAGCTAGTTGTGCAGTGTGTCAGTGAGAGAGAGGGATAATTTGTTGACATTGTGTGAGAGGGATGGGTTGGGTTGGTCGCTGCAGATTGCAGTACACTACCTAATACCTATCGTTTTATTTTATTTTTGACAGAAAACGGTGGATCGGTCGGGCCAGGGTACCGACGGGGAAGATTTTTGGGAACCACACCCGCCCAGTCTAACTCATTAAACCGACCTTTAAACCCGCAGAACTGACCAACCCATATGAAACCACCCGTTGTAGTCCATTACCTTCGGTTTTCCGGGTTTTCGAGCGGGTTGCATGTTCTTGTCCAGGCCTAGGTGAGGTGCCCTCCCCCATGGAGGCCCCTTCCCGTGACTCTTCCTTACCTGAGGGATCCTCCCTCCAACGTGTTAGGAAGAAATCTCGTCTCTGAGATACAAATGAAGAGATGCATAGTGGTGACGAACTTAACGATACTCCAAGGCATCAAGCGATTTCCCACATCACCTACAAAGAAATGCTTCTTCAAGATTCCCATCTTGAATCCGAAGGGGCGAAATACCAGAAGACTTTCCAGAAAATAGATGGTACAATGAAGAGGCGACAAGTGATCTCAAGAATCCAAACAAATTCACGCCGGGACCCGTGATCACATACACCGAAGATGAACTCGAAGAATGGGTTAAACCTTGGAAAAATACTCTGATTATTAAAGTCTTGGAGAAGAAAGTCAATTTCAGAACATTGGAAAATAAACTTCAAAGAGAATGGGCGGAAAATGGATCCTTGAAGATCACCGATCTCGCAGATGATTTCTTTCTTGTACGTTTATCAAATCGGGAGGATTACAAGCATGCTCTCTTTGACGGACCGTGGAAGGTCGCCGACCACTACATTATAGTGCAAAGATGGAGACCTCTATTCTCTTTCTCGGCATCTCTATCGCACAAAGTCGCAGTGTGGATATGCATACTCCGTCTTTCTATGGAGCTATGTAACGAAACCTTTCTCAAGAGAATCGGATCGTTGTTGGGTTCTATGCTCGATATTGATAATTTAACGGTGATCCATGGACGCAGAAAATACGCAAGAATTTGCGTAGAAATAAATTTGAATGAACCTTTCGCTTCTCATATTGTTATTAACAATGAAAAATTATTTTTGGAATACGAAGGCTTACATGCTATTTGTTTCAGGTGTGGAAAATGCGGTCACAAGAAAGAAGCGTGCACAGAGTCTCTGGATTCGACGGAATCAACTACGGTGTTCCCTATTGTACCGGAGCAACAACACGCTGCTCTCCCTAACCATATGGGTTCCTCAATGGAAACAGCGGACATGCCAGAACAACCTAAAACTGCGATGGACATTCAAGAGCCCCACCGTGAATCTGAGAGCTCTGAAACCGTGAAAAATTCGTCTCTCTCAAATGCTTTACAACAATCGGTGGACTTGGAATTGGGTCCATGGAATCTTCCGAAATATTCTAGCAAGACGAAACAACACAAACCAAAACCCCTTGATCTACCTCAGTCGACGACCCCTAATACGGCAACAGGGTCACGATTCAGTGTTGGAACCTCCAGTTCATGAATCTGTGGCAAATTCGATCGCAGAAACCCAGAATCAAATACCCCCAATTCCTGATGTGTTGACCCGTGGGCCTGGTGCTCCGAACCAAACGGCAATTGCAAAGATCCGAAATCCCCTCGCCGGCCAAAACAAGCAAACCGGTGGAAGGAACGGAAATACGATTAACCAAATCCCTAAAGTGAAAGATATTTGTTCTGCTTCATCTCAAAAAGCCACAAAAAACCCAACTCTGAAATCTCAAGCTAATGAGAAATGCAGTCCGATCAAGAATCAACCCACAGACGACTCACCCAAAAGCCTCCAAATGAAATGGACACCATGGTGAAACAAAAATGCCAAGAAGAAGAGCGACGGGTGCTTGAGTATATGAAGACAATGGATGTTGGGAAACAATATGAAATCTTTTCTAAGGTGGAAAAGGCACTTCAGTCTGCCATTTTGATCCCTGATGATGCTCTTGCTCTAGATATCTCTAAAATCAACAAGGCTTGAACTTCCAGATTAGGCACTAGGGTCACCAATGGAGCTTCAACAACTCTTTCAAAAGATGCAACCAAAGCTAGCTTCAATAAGCAGGAGACAGGTAACGGGACTTCAACGTCCCACACAACTGATAAAATGTCTCCATGAATATTGTTTGTTGGAATTGCAGGGGAACCGCTATGAAAGGTTTTGCCAGTTTAATCAAAGATCTTCAAACTGAATTTAATTTTGCTTTGTTAATGCTTTTTGAAACTCACGTTAGTGGTGATAGAGGTAGGAATGTTATCCAAAAATTGGGATTCGACGGCAAATTCATCCAGGAGGCTCAAGGCCAGTCTGGAGGAATTTGGTGCCTGTGGGATACCAATATTTGGACAATTGATGTAATCACTAGTTTCTCTCAATATGTTCATATGCAAGTTAGGAAAAATCATGGACCTTTGTGGTATCTTACTGCTATATATGGAAGTCCTCACTATTCCCCTAGACAAAGTCTATGGGATGATATTTGTACCTTGCAAGAAGCTTCCCTGGGCCCTTGGGCCCCCATGGGGGATTTTAATGCAATCACAAATGATAATGAGCGCTCAGGCCCCACTCTCCAAAGCCCTCTTAGACGCGAAATTGGTTTCATTAACGCTATCTCCCATTGTAATTTGATTAATGCAGGTTTTAAAGGCAACGCCTTCACTTGGTACCGAGATGGTGTGCACAAACGACTAGATAGAGTTCTAGTTAACTTGGATTGGCGCATTAGATTCTCCGAAGCGGAAATTGTTCACTTACCCTTTTTTAAATCTGACCACTGTCCTATTCTTATGCAGCTTGAAACCTCGACTCGAGTGAATCGAAGAAGACGTCCCTTTCGATTTGAAGCTATTTGGCTCACTCATGAATCTCTAAAACCCCTCCTTCAAAACTCTTGGCGGGGTGATAGGGAAAATTGGAACCTTCAAATGATAGAATTACAAGGCATCTTAAGAGATTGGAATAAAAGCGTCTTTGGTAATATCTTTGCCAAAAAACGTGATTTGATGAAAAAGCTCAAGGACCTTGACCACCAAATTAATAGAGGAAGAAATGCAACACTCTTCAACATCCAATCGGAAACTTGGAAACAATATGAGGAAATCGTGGCAAATGAAGAAATTCTTTGGTATCCAAAGTCCCGAGCTAAATGGTTGGAATTCGGGGATCGTAATACCCGTTACTTCCATGGAGTCACGACAATTAGACGCCGTAGGAACCATATCCTTGTTTTGCAAAATGATCAAGGGCAATGGATCCGGGAGCAAGATCAACTTGAGCGCCATGCTACCGAATTTTATGCTAACCTGTTTAAGAATGATTCTCATTTCATTCCTTTTTGTGTGCAGGGGAGATTTGCTAGTCTTACGGAGGAGGAACATCAAAGTCTCGCCCGTGAGGTTACCTTGGAAGAGATTTCTACATCATGAATAGCATTGGGCCATTCAAAGCCCCGGGGCCGGATGCTTTCCAAGCAATATTCTACCACTCTAATTGGGATATTGTTGGACAATGCTTGATGAACTTGATTTGCAAAATTTGGAGAGAACCTTGGAGGATCAAAACATTAATGCTACTTTCCTTTGCCTAATTCCTAAAGTGGAGGGTGTCACTTCGATGAAACAATTCCGAGCCATTGGACTATGCAACGTCTCCTACAAAGTGATCACTAAATTAATTGGCTGCCGAATTAGGGACCTCCTCCCAAAACTTGTGGGCCCGGCTCAAAGTGTGTTTGTTCCAACAAGACAAAGCCACGACAATATAGTGGTGGCCCAAGAGATCTTCCACTCAATGCGTAGCAAGAAGGGTATAAAAGGGTGGATGGCAATAAAAATTGATCTAGAAAAAGCTTATGATATCGGTTTTCCTCCTTCAACAATTGACCTCATTTGGTATTGTATTTCAACTGCTTCTATGCGGGTTCTATGGAATGGTGAAGCTTTAGAGGAATTTGTGTAATACCCCCCTTCTATATCAACTATTATTATATTACTATATCAGAGTTTAATAAAAAAAAATTTCTTTTGAAAGGAAGCGTCACATTTCACCGCTTGTAAAACAACCAGATTAAAACAGTGACATACGGTCAACAATCTAACAGCATGATACATAGCACGATAGTTAGGGACGGGCCCAAAAAGAAACCTGTTTAGTTTACAGCACATAATAAAATTGTTTCTAACACAGCGGAAATTCGTAAAAATACATCAATAAATACTAGTTTGAACAACTTTCATTAAACAGTCACTAGACTAATCGCCCCCCGGTGCTATGTATCAGAGCAGACACAACCGACTAGAAGAAAGCATGTGAATACCTTCACTCGCTATCACCTGCACGTTGCCGACATGAGAAGCAACATAAAGGCAGTAGGGTGAGTCTCTTTACATAAATAATAGCATATAGGATAAGCATTATATTAGGGAAGGCAGCTAGAAACACTAATTCACAACAATTACAACATACATCATTTAGTTTATAATCATCAAGAAGCATCACCAACCCGTCAACTCATAATCATCAAGGGTCATCACCAACACATCAACTCATAAATCATCAAGGGTCATCACCAACACATCAACTCATAATCATCAAGAGTCATCATCAAATGCATGAGTATATGCATGAATGCAATATGCATGTGGATCCATTCTCACCACTTTAAGCCTAGAGGGCATCACAACACTTTGGGCCGAAGCCCCACCACTTTGGGCCGAAGCCCCCACCACTTTGGGCCGAAGCCCCCACAACACTTTATGCACATGGTTTATGAGACGCCATGACAATGCACCACAACACAACACATACACAACAATGAGTAATAAGCAAACTCACCAACAATCATTAGATTCACCATTATTATTACTCAACTCAACATCATCAACAACATAAGCCTTGAGGGCACTCACCACTGGCCGAAGCCTACATCACCACTGGCCGAAGCCTAACTCACCACTTTAATTACCTCAACAATAGATACACCTCAACTTATAGCTCTAAGGCTAGCATTTAACTCAACAAATACATCACATCACAGTTATTGGACCAGACTGTCACACAAGGACCAAATTGACACTCCAAGGACCAAACAGTCACACCGGGACAATACACAAGGGCATGCCACACTTTAGCGCCCCACAACCAAGCACCCACACACGAGACACGGACAGGCAAAAATGAGCGAAACTGAACTTAGGCACTTCGGGCAACATCGGGCAGCACTAGTGCAGAATTTCCTACAGCAGTGCACCTACTTCGGCGAATTAATTAAAATAGAAAACGACATCGGATTTTAACAAAAGACCACTCATTGGAAAGCCCTTTAAGTGTAGTTTCTGCCTATGTATTTCATTTTTCAAAATAAGTACCCAGTTAGTACAGTTTTTCAAAACACTACACAGGGGTACCAAACTTGGACAGAATTTCTTGCTCAACTTGCAACCAAATTTTCTTTCTCGTTTCTTAATGAAATTTGATGAAACCAGTGCCTACTTTGTAGAGAATTAAGTCTATTTTCCAATGAAACAAGAATCATTCAAAACGGAGTTCAATTGAGGACACAAAACCTTCAAAAACCGAACCTACTCACAGTTTGAATCCAGAAATTTGACCTAATTTGGGAGACTCATAACTTGAGCTACACAACTCCAAATTGAACGAAACCAGTGGCAAAACGACCGGTGTTAAGTCTATTTTCAAAAAGAATAAACCACATAATTTTTGGACCCACTAAACAGTACCAGTTTTCAGAAAACCGAAACAGTGTCAGAATTCACAAAACCGTAAATAAGTAAAACTCATCAAAACATCCCAAATGACAACATAGTGACATAACACCTCAAACACCAATTTCAACACCAATTCATTTAGGCAATTTATCAAACATCTTGCAACCAACATATTTTCATATTCAATTTCATTGAAACAATTTATCAAACACATTGCATGCATAGTTCATATCATGTTCATTTCACATCAATCAACATAAATTCACCAAATTAGACTCAACCATAACAGCAACCATAAAAAAAATAACACAACAATCAACAAATTAAACCACCCTAGAACCTAACCCACACATAATACATATCATACACACTATTATGGGTGTAAAGGAGAGCCCCCTAACCTTGGAAAAAATGAAGAACTAAGAGGAACTCTAAGCAACCACAAAAAACCATCAAGCAAGCAAGCAAGCTTCCCTTCTTTCTCCCATGAGTTCCACGCCATCTCCTCCCTTTTCTTCTTTCTTTAATTTATTCTTTCTTGACTTTCTTACCTACTCTTGTTGACCTTCTTCTTTTCACTCACTCTCTCCTCACGCCTCCACCTCTTCTCCCCTCACCCTCACTTTTCTTTCTTTCTTCTTCTCCCTTTCTTCCTTTTCTTCTCTCCTTTCCTTTCTTTCTTTTTCTTGTTTCCTTCGTTCCTTCTTTCTGTTTCACAAACAGTGCCGCTCCCTTTCTCCTTTTAATTCCTTTCTTTCCTTTTAATTTAACCCTAGGCCCAAATGACCTTTGGGCTTTATTACTTACACCCCCCCCCCAATTAATTAAACACTTCCTCCATTTAATTAATTCCGCCACTCCCTAATTACTTAAACACCTTTCAAATAACATAAAACTCCAAATTAATTAATCTACTTAAATAAATATTGTAAGCCTTAAATAACTTAATTAAACAATTAATTAAATTATTTTGGGGCGTTACAACTCTCCCCCACTTAGAATATTTTCGTCATCGAAAATCTACACCAAACCACGAAAACAATACTAAATCTCCCTGTCACCCCTAACCATCCTTGCCCATAATCCATCATCTACTTAGCAGCATATTAAACTCTCTTCTCTACACCCTTACTTCCATTTAGATGTTCTAATCTGTAGGTTATCAAAGTCCTACTCAACTACTCAAACACCATCAAACTCATATCGAATTCCATAAGGACACATTCCCAAAAGTTCTTATAATGTATGGTCTTACTATTCCTCATGAGTCTCAACTTAAGGTATTAATCCAACCTCTCATACCACATAACTATCTACTTTCAATCCAAGAACAAACTGATACCCAAAACTCAATACATGCACGAAATTTTAAACAAGATTTAATTAACCTCCTATCCTCAAGGACCATACGCAAAAAAAATACATAATCATTTATACGACCCACAAGTTCTAAAATGAATAACAAACTTGTAGTACTATACGTGACTTCAAAATCAAGCATTCTTCACAACGTCACATATTGAGAACACTTATATATATATATGTACTAAGTAACATGAAGTCAAGTATGAGCACACCACTTAATTAATCAAATCAAAATTAGCACATATATCCAAACTTAATAATACCATGAGTTATTGTCACCTCTTTCATTGGAGATGAGTTATTGGGGTGATCAATCCCTCCTACTCATACAACCAATTAATTAAGGTCACAACAACTACAATCTTTCACATTTACACATACCACACTAAAAGGCTTTCAACGCGGTCTAGAGTGCGAAGGCGTCGTCACGACTCCCACTCTTTTAGTCACACATATCTAAACAATCAACAACACAACTCTGTATCACATCAACTAGTCAGTTAAAAAAGGAACAAGCAAACACATCAAACTCCACAAGTTCAACTAATCATGTATAACCACATAACAAATTCATGCAAGACTAAATTTTAATTTAGCCACCTAAGTAAACACGTATGAGAACATATGACAACAAGGTTAGTATTCATTTATTAAAAATGAATTCAATACTCACATTAATACCCAATCATAAAAATTGTTTGCTAATGGTTCGCAAGCAACCTCAAAAATCACTTCGTTTTTAAATTACTAATCCGCAACGTACCAATGTCAAGGTTCAAAACGTTTTTGCTAATCTTCATAAACTCGAGTGCAGAAAATTCTGTAACTATGCGCCTACTTTGGCTACAACCCAATTAAACCATCAAGACCCCCAAATTCACCCAACCACCAAAATACCCATTTCAACATCACATACTACTTAAGCATAGTAATTTCACCTTCAAAGCTCTTAGGGTAATATCATCAAAACAACTTGTAGGCAACATATGTTCATAGTTCACCTCAACACCAAACAACACAATTTCACCATTTACTACACCATCATTAGATACACAGTCATTTAACTCGCAAACACATCATTTCTCAACCCGACAACAACAACATCGCTTTGGTCACATTGACCCAACAATCAACAACAACAACGCTTTGGTCACATTGACCCAACAACAACAACAACAACAACAACGCTTTGGTCACATTGACCCAACAACAACAACAAAAATCATGGACCAGATTTAAGTCAAATAACAATCACACAATCGACATATCAATAAATATGACATCTCTACTTCAAAATATTTATAAGTGGAAGTGCGAAAAATGAGTAAAAATTGTTTTTCAACACAATCAACAATTCATTTTTGGAAATGATTTTCGCAAGTGAAAGGTGTCATCAGTTCCTCAAATCATGTAATAATTATTTATAAGAACATTAAAGTCTAGGGCGATAAAACATTCTTTTTGATACGACAACTAGAATGACTTGAAATACCATATTGAAAATTCATCCTAACCCCGATAATATTTTCCTTCGGTTTCCCAATAAGTAACTAATGCATCTTTCGAAAACCTAACATTTCCCAAACCAGCAGAGAAATCAAAAACAAAAGACACAGAGTTCACACATTGGAAACACAATACAACACACATCATCAACAGGGGTATCTCCCCCACTTATTCACTTACCATCAACAGTACTCGGTTTGCCCTTTTACCTGCAGGAACATCACTTACTACACAGACCATGGTTAGAACTAATATAGCACTACTCAATCATCAAAAGACACTACGCCTAGACGACTTGGCCGGACAGACCGAACTGCTCTGATACCACTAATGTAACACCCCCCTTCTATATCAACTATTATTATATTACTATATCAGAGTTTAATAAAAAAAAAATTTCTTTTGAAAGGAAGCGTCACATTTCACCGCTTGTAAAACAACCAGATTAAAACAGTGACATACGGTCAACAATCTAACAGCATGATACATAGCACGATAGTTAGGGACGGGCCCAAAAAGAAACCTGTTTAGTTTACAGCACATAATAAAATTGTTTCTAACACAGCAGAAATTCGTAAAAATACATCAATAAATACTAGTTTGAACAACTTTCATTAAACAGTCACTAGACTAATCGCCCCCCGGTGCTACGTATCAGAGCAGACACAACCGACTAGAAGAAAGCATGTGAATACCTTCACTCGCTATCACCTGCACGTTGCCGACATGAGAAGCAACATAAAGGCAGTAGGGTGAGTCTCTTTACATAAATAATAGCATATAGGATAAGCATTATATTAGGGAAGGCAGCTAGAAACACTAATTCACAACAATTACAACATACATCATTTAGTTTATAATCATCAAGAAGCATCACCAACCCGTCAACTCATAATCATCAAGGGTCATCACCAACACATCAACTCATAAATCATCAAGGGTCATCACCAACACATCAACTCATAATCATCAAGAGTCATCATCAAATGCATGAGTATATGCATGAATGCAATATGCATGTGGATCCATTCTCACCACTTTAAGCCTAGAGGGCATCACAACACTTTGGGCCGAAGCCCCACCACTTTGGGCCGAAGCCCCCACCACTTTGGGCCGAAGCCCCCACAACACTTTATGCACATGGTTTATGAGACGCCATGACAATGCACCACAACACAACACATACACAACAATGAGTAATAAGCAAACTCACCAACAATCATTAGATTCACCATTATTATTACTCAACTCAACATCATCAACAACATAAGCCTTGAGGGCACTCACCACTGGCCGAAGCCTACATCACCACTGGCCGAAGCCTAACTCACCACTTTAATTACCTCAACAATAGATACACCTCAACTTATAGCTCTAAGGCTAGCATTTAACTCAACAAATACATCACCTCACAGTTATTGGACCAGACTGTCACACAAGGACCAAATTGACACTCCAAGGACCAAACAGTCACACCGGGACAATACACAAGGGCATGCCACACTTTAGCGCCCCACAACCAAGCACCCACACACGAGACACGAACAGGCAAAAATGAGCGAAACTGAACTTAGGCACTTCGGGCAACATCGGGCAGCACTAGTGCAGAATTTCCTACAGCAGTGCACCTACTTCGGCGAATTAATTAAAATAGAAAACGACATCGGATTTTAACAAAAGACCACTCATTGGAAAGCCCTTTAAGTGTAGTTTCTGCCTATGTATTTCATTTTTCAAAATAAGTACCCAGTTAGTACAGTTTTTCAAAACACTACACAGGGGTACCAAACTTGGACAGAATTTCTTGCTCAACTTGCAACCAAATTTTCTTTCTCGTTTCTTAATGAAATTTGATGAAACCAGTGCCTACTTTGTAGAGAATTAAGTCTATTTTCCAATGAAACAAGAATCATTCAAAACGGAGTTCAATTGAGGACACAAAACCTTCAAAAACCGAACCTACTCACAGTTTGAATCCAGAAATTTGACCTAATTTGGGAAACTCATAACTTGAGCTACACAACTCCAAATTGAACGAAACCAGTGGCAAAACGACCGGTGTTAAGTCTATTTTCAAAAAGAATAAACCACATAATTTTTGGACCCACTAAACAGTACCAGTTTTCAGAAAACCGAAACAGTGTCAGAATTCACAAAACCGTAAATAAGTAAAACTCATCAAAACATCCCAAATGACAACATAGTGACATAACACCTCAAACACCAATTTCAACACCAATTCATTTAGGCAATTTATCAAACATCTTGCAACCAACATATTTTCATATTCAATTTCATTGAAACAATTTATCAAACACATTGCATGCATAGTTCATATCATGTTCATTTCACATCAATCAACATAAATTCACCAAATTAGACTCAACCATAACAGCAACCATAAAAAAAATAACACAACAATCAACAAATTAAACCACCCTAGAACCTAACCCACACATAATACATATCATACAAACTATTATGGGTGTAAAGGAGAGCCCCCTAACCTTGGAAAAAATGAAGAACTAAGAGGAACTCTAAGCAACCACCAAAAACCATCAAGCAAGCAAGCAAGCTTCCCTTCTTTCTCCCATGAGTTCCACGCCATCTCCTCCCTTTTCTTCTTTCTTTAATTTATTCTTTCTTGACTTTCTTACCTACTCTTGTTGACCTTCTTCTTTTCACTCACTCTCTCCTCACGCCTCCACCTCTTCTCCCCTCACCCTCACTTTTCTTTCTTTCTTCTTTTCCCTTTCTTCCTTTTCTTCTCTCCTTTCCTTTCTTTCTTTTTCTTGTTTCCTTCGTTCCTTCTTTCTGTTTCACAAACAGTGCCGCTCCCTTTCTCCTTTTAATTCCTTTCTTTCCTTTTAATTTAACCCTAGGCCCAAATGACCTTTGGGCTTTATTACTTACACCCCCCCCCCCCCCCCCCAATTAATTAAACACTTCCTCCATTTAATTAATTCCGCCACTCCCTAATTACTTAAACACCTTTCAAATAACATAAAACTCCAAATTAATTAATCTACTTAAATAAATATTGTAAGCCTTAAATAACTTAATTAAACAATTAATTAAATTATTTTGGGGCGTTACAATTTGTGCCGACAAGGGGGATTCGTCAAGGTGATCCGATCTCGCCTTACCTTTTTATTCTATGTTTGGAACGTCTCTTCCATCTCATTGATATTGCGGTTGAAGACCACCATTGGAACCCTTTCCCTTCTTCTTTAAGAGGACCTAAAGTTTCCCACTTAGCGTTTGCGGATGATCTCCTCCTCTTTGCGGAAGCCAATGTGACCCAAGGGCATATCATTAAAGAGATTCTCAATACTTTTTGTGTTAGCTCCGATCAAAGGGTTAGTCTAGAGAAGATTCTACGATCAAACTTGGTGATCGCAAGATTCTACGATCAAACTTGGTGATCCTACCTGCGACTGTCAAATCCCGATTCTGCATTGACTCCAACACGGATGGCGTGAACCAGATTGAGATTTTGACTACAATCTTGTCCATCATTTCTGTCGTTGCAACGCTTCAGCACAATGATTCACTTTTAAGTTCATCATCATCAATTGTGATTTCTTTGCAGTGGATCTGTTTTATATTTTTCTTGTCAATAGTTCTAACTAACTCTAATTCTGACATGTTCTAACTTGTCAATATACTGTGTTATGTGAATATACTATTTGAATACACTTGAAAGGTTTGGATAATATTTAGATACCTATCTGTCTGCTTTAGGTTAGAAAGGTTTGGATAATTAATATGTAGATTTTATATTTAAGAATGATAACATGTGCATGGATCAATATAAAGAAATGTTAGAGATGCATAAACATGAAGAAGACACGAACATAAAAACAAGTAAAGATAAAACGACATAGAGAAACTTAAGGACATAGAGAACTTGCTGATACATTAGCTCTTTGCTGCACATGAATTAAGGACATCATATCAGCCACAGATTCTCAGAAGCTGATGAATGTATATATATCCTGAGCACATTCCATCATACGAGGGACTGAGAACAACTAAGATTAAACTAACAAAAGCAAAATGTCTACCTCAAGTTTACAACATTTGCAAGATAAAGACAAATATACAAGTATTATGCTAAAGCAACGCAAAAACATCATCTGCCATTCCAACATATGTGCAGTGACTTACGATGTCCATCAAGTCTACCGGGTAGATGTGAGTAGTTTACACTTTCCAAATCAACCTACATCATATCATAGAACAATGTTATGTTTATCTTTCTTATAATTATTTATGGACAATGTTATTGACTACATAGGGACAATGTTATGTTTATCTTTCTTATAATTACTTATTTATATTTTATAAATTTTTGTTTTTCAGGATGTACAAGGTCGTCGGATTGGTGTAAATTTTGCCAGTGAAGGACTCCGTGGATTTGGTGGTGGTGGTGGTTTTGATGGATCTTGCGGAAAAGCAGTGGAAGAGAGTTCTACAGATCTAACTGAAAATGAAGTAACTCAAACTCATAGTCACGAACGAGCTTCCAAACCATACGCAAGCACAAGCCACTAATTGTAATGACTGATCCATCTCCTGGATAGTACTCCTATCATCTTCTCCATGAGTCCCCCACTGCTCCCACCTGCATAGTCCCATAGATCTAAGTTTTGTTTTCTACTAATCTATGGTGGATGTCTTGTTGCAACTTTCCCGGGGTGTTCGTCCGGAGGGGGATGAATGGGTGGTGGTTGGCGATGAGGTTCATTTGTAGTGCCAAGTGAATTTAGGCAGTAATGTTTTGTTTTGTAGCAAAGAACACATAATCTAACTGAAAATGATGTAAAAAAGGTCAAAAAACAAAAGAACCTATGCTATATTAAAAAAGTAATACTCTTTTCTATTCCTACATTCCTAAAAAAACGGTTGATATCAAAAAAGATATCAAAACGGTTCATCTTCATCCATAGAATACAATATCTTTTTTGCATGTTGAACAAAAGGAGAACCTTTCTTGCTCCTTTCAACAATTTGCCTTATCAATTGCTTTTCTACCTCATTATCACAATCACAATTTTCATCATCTTCACTAACACTCAATTCATTAATGCTAGAACTTTTCCCTTCCAACATTGTCACCTTGCTGGTACAGAGTTCCCTTGACAGTATCCCTTCATCAACGGTGGAAAATGTCGCAGAACCGTTAGCCACTCCATGTTGATCACCTAGGATTCCAGATGGCGAATCTTCTTCGGAATCATTTATCTTTATTAATTCTTCATAAGCTTCATTGTATGCATCTAGAGCTTCACCTGATAAATTAAGAACTAATGGCTGAGACATAGTGTCAGTCTCATTAGTAAGGGAAGCTTCTTTTTGGAAACTACTCTCATGCTCATATTCCAAAAGCTTTACTTTCCTTTGGCTTTGTTCAAGGGCAATCTCAAGCTCCTTCACACGTTCCTCAAGTTGCGATTGTATAACTTCATGCAATCGTAAACTCAGTTCGTGCGGCAAAACTGCATAGTTTCCTGGGAGAGGTGTTGTGTCATTGGCATCTTCATTTGATTTTGAATGGATGATATCTTTCCCGCTGAGCTTGTCAGCTCGCAACTCACCTTGCACAAAATCTGCTACAAACTCTGGCTCAATCTGCAAGAATTTTGCACCATTAACACCCATGGCAACATTTATGAATTGTTAACTTCAACCAAACAAAGCAATTGGAGCAAAACATAGGATGTAATTTCCACTGGTAAGAGAAAAATTTTATGCCTTTCAAAACAAAGAATTCTGCTGGACTTCCAAGATTTTTGTTTTCCTTTTGCGACTCTAACACAAGCCAGTTGTTAGAAATTCAGTTACTTCCCTTATTCCAATTTCTACAAGAATACATTGATAATATATAATGCATTATGAAGCACCGACACAGACACAAATACCGGACACAATATGGACACGGACACGACATGGACAACATGGACACGGAGACACCGGTTTTAATTTGAAAAATACAAGTAATTGAAGTGCCGGTGTCGGTGTCCGACATGATACGTGTCAGACACCGGACACGTCTTCAACCGAAAGTGTAGAGTGCATTAGCATAAATCAGAAATCAAAATATACTTTGTAAAGGTAAAAATCATAAATCTGAAGGCTGCAGCATAAACCAACATAATTTCAGGAATTCATCTTTGATGTTACATTTCTAAGTTATAATTTGTATTCACAGTAAAGGTAAAAATAGAGAGGGAATAGGTAATATGAACTTTATCTAAGGCACAGAAATCAGAGGGGCCCATTTCCATTCCATTCTTTGTTATTTCCACTAATGTAAGGCTGAGACCAACTCAATGAGAAGGTGCATACATGGAAAATAAGAAGGCTTAAATATGTTTTTGGTTCCTATAAAATTTGAAAATTTTGTTTAGTCCCTATAAAAAATTTCACCAACTTTTAGTCCCCAAATTTTCCTCTATCAATGTTTTTAGTCCCTCATGATTTTTAATAGCTCTTTTCGTGGACCTTTTATAACGCTTCTAAGCGTTATTAAAAGTCACGAGGAACTAAAACCAATGACGGGTAAAAATGTGGGGACTAAAAGTGAGTGAAATTTTTTATAGAGACTAAAAACAAAATTTTCAAATTTTATAGGGACCAACAACATATTTAACCCAAATAAGAATAAAACACGTGAAAGATATATATCACAACAGTGTCTTGAGCCACAGGATCATGAATTAGTAGGGAATGTGACATTTATGCGTACCTCAACAAGCTCGGATAATTTTCTTTCAAGGCTTGATGCATTCATGTCCAGTCCCAATCTCTCAAGTTCAGCTTCAAGCTCAGCTTCAATTTTGCTCATAGAATCCGAACTGTGTTCTTCTTTCTTATCATATGATTCTTCTTTGCAGTCAATTCTTGGGGAGTTTTCTATATGCTTTTCAGGGGAAAGTTCATTTAACTCCTTATCATTGAAGGAATGATCACATGTATCCTGTGAACCATAATTTTCATTATGTATTTCCTTCACAGTCATTGAATCATTCATTTCAAGTTCCTCTTGTAGATCTTGAACCAAGTTATCACTCTGCTTCAATAGTTCTCTTAGCTTGTCTATTTCTCTTTTATATGCCATGATGGAAGTTATCATCCCAAACGAAATTCCAAGACTGAAGAGAAACGTTGAATCTGATGATTACAGATGTGTTAATAAACATAGCTATCAAAATAAAACACATTAAATTACAGAAATCAAGTACCATAAAATAAACAGCAACCTATTTGAAGCGGCTAATGCAGATTATATTTTTCGGTTGGCACATAAGAAACTAGATCATAAAACCCTTTGTTCATTGATGCTGGGAATGCATTTTTAGGACCTGAAGCAATTTCTCTCCACCGCCAGCCCCAAAAAAATGGGAATTAGATTAAATGCAGTTGGGCTTTTGTGCAGTCAGGCAGTCAGTTAGTTCGAAGCCGTCGATATTTTAATAACAATTTTTAATTTTTGCTTAATAAAAAAATCAACTTTGAAATCTAAACCGTCTGATCAAGATCGGACGGCCCCGAACTTATTGACTGCATGCCTGCACACAAACTGGATCCGGATCCCAAAAATGTCTGTTGTAAAGGAAAAATGACACAGTTCTATTTGTTTCCATATAAATTCTCATCAATAGAGAAACTAAGAGCTACAATCTCTTTCCAATATGAAGGGTCTAAACCAGTTCAAAAACAATTCGAATTTTTAATAAATCATAATATGAATTCCATTCTCTGATACTAGTGAATTGTATGGAAATATCAAACATCTATGATATCTTACACCTGTAAGCAAAAGCTACCAGGATTCCTTTACAATTTTTCTTCTTATTTTACAGAAAGCGGAGAAGTCTAAAGAAAATATAATATCACATTGGAAGACTAATGATTACCTCAAACAAGTGTGTTACTCCTACCACAAAAGAAAGAGTCAGGAACATAGGCAAGAACGAAAAATATAAATTCGCAACACAACACACTCTAAAGAGGTATTATTGTTTAAGTGGAAAAACATACCATATTGAGTATTGATGAGTTTTCCACCATCATTGGAAGAGTTCAAGCTTCTACTTCGCTCAACAACTGCATCAAATCTAACCTTCTTGGTATCATTTGAAGATCCAATTTTCGGTAAGGAAGGAACCCCGACTATATTTTCATCTTGTACTCGACCAGCTTTATGCAACTTATTATGTTCTTTGCTACCTCTGTTGAGTATTCGGCTTCCATTACTCACAACAAATGACCTCGTACCCATGGATTTCGATGAAAGAGGACTAAATACATATTCTTCCATTTTAGCATGCTCTTTGTATAGCTGAGCCATGAAGCAACTTTCTAAGGAATTTAACGGTCTACTAGTATGACCAGGCAAGCGCTTTGTCCTGAGTAAGGTTTTATTTCCAAAAGAGTTATGAATAGGAACCACTTTAGCAGAAAATTCAGGAAGAAAGAAACCATTATTACCAAAAATATCAGCATTTTGCTCATTTCCATCTTCAACATTGTTGACGTTATCATCATATGGTGATAACGGTACTGCTAAGTTCGATATAGATAGGAGATCACTCTCGCTATAATTCCGACACTGCCTTAACTTTTCATAGTTAAACCCTCTTTTCGAAACCATTTCTCCTGTCAAAAGATCATCCAGGGATTTTCCATCCGAAGCCCTATCTTTGCCCAATTCACCTCTTCGTGTCTTTTTACAGAAGGAAAAAGGGCAGCTCGAAGAGTCTTGATTCTCAAAAAACGAATCCTCAGAAGACAAATGATGAGAGTTATCACCATTGTTTAAATTCTTGTTCCAATATTTAGCCAAATACCCAGCTCCAGCAGCAGCTGCAACAACCCACAAATCCATTTTTCTCCCTTCCTATCACAATCACTAACCAAACTCCACAGTACAATTTACACTCTTTCTCTCAATTATTAGCACCAAATTACCAAGGGAATAACTTTCCATGAATTAGTAAATTATCCTTCAAGTAATAATCTCACAATAATAAGCTACAAAATAAATTGCTGTAAACCATAATCACTGCTTTCACCAAACATCCAATCTTCTTCCCAAATTTTACTATATTGTCAATTAATTCAACCCTAAAAGAAATTTCTCTCCAAGTGGAAGCAATGAGAAGTGAAGCAACAATACCCTAAAAGAAAAAACAGAGCAAAAATTAAAACCCTAAAATTTACAAGTTCCAGCCAACTTCAGAAGCATAAATCAACAAATGCAAGAGAAGAGAGAATCATCACCTAAATGAAAACATTTACATTAGAAACAGATAATTCATTTCACAAATTAACACAAAAAATCAACCTCACTTTTGAAAGCAGCAGCTTCACTGCAAAAACCCTTTTTTCATGAGAGAAACAAATAATTGAAGCTAATGCATCAACATTTTATTATTACAAATAACAAATGAACATTGTTGCTAATTTTCTGGAATTGGAGAAGAAAAAAGTAATTAGTAAATGGAAAAAAAACCGCTTACTTTTGAAAATTGCTTACTCTTTTGTGAAACGGAACCTATGGCGGAATGTTTTGTCGAATCGGACAAAAAAGAATGAGACCGGCTACACAGTTATCTCCACAGAACAACTGATGAAAAATATCACAACGATTTTTTTTTTGGGAGAAAAATTTGTTATTTTTTTCTGCAAAGAAATTTCAATGTTTTGTTTTTTTCTCTCTTTTTTTTATAAGCTTCTTTTTTTTCTCTCTTCTCGTTTTTATAGGGTTCACTGGAGTCTCATCCACTTTGCCCGTGTGTCATAAAAAAATTATTAAAATTAAAAGGGACGGAACAGATAATAAGAATAATAATAAATAAATAAGGAAAGTGTCTTTTTGTGTCTCACTTTCTCTTTCTGTCTTTTTTGTTTCACTAGTTTTCTTTATAATGACCGTAAGAAAAAATAATAAGAAAAATCTTGTAGATCATAATAATTTGATAATGAAAAGTAGAGAAATACTGTCATAATATTATAAGTCAAATTTAGCTCATTTAAGATATAATAAAATATAAATAAAAATTAATTCTTTTTATCCTATTTAATTACAATAAACCAAAAATAGTATTTATGATGCTGAATATTTAATGCTCAACATATTGGCATTTTAAAATGCTACTTTAGCATATAGCGTATAGCGTCTCACTTTTTTTTGGCATTTTTACCCTTATTATTTTTTTAAAATTACTTCTCCTTACTCATTAAATATTTTGTCATCATTAAATAATTTAATCATTAATTAATTATTTTTTTTATGTCATTTTACATTTATCAACTATTTTAACCGTTAGTTTTACCAAAAACATAATTTTCTATCAGCTAGCTTATCTGCTATCCGCTATTCACTCATCTGCTATCATCTTAAAGTTATTTATCTTAATAAATGTGTAGGTAGTTTTATTTTGTTTATATTTTAAACTGCGTAGGGATTCTCTAACTTTGAGATCCTTACATTTCTCTAACTTTCTCTCTATTGCTCACTTCATTTACGCTCTCTTTCATCTTTCCCTCCATCTTAAATTATTATTCTATCCTTTGTTATACCTAATTTTTTCCTAAATTTATTATAACTTTCCTAATTTGTATTTATGACTTTGATTCATGATTTTGTTATATCTCCATTGTTGTCATATTAATTTGTCTTGGAGTTGGTATATATAGAGTGGGTAGAAACACTAGCTATCCTTTTTCATCTTGGTGGCTTAATGCTCCTACATATATAAACAATTCTTGAGATTGTCTCGTAGTATTGATTTTGAGTACACCTAGTGCTCTTATCAATGAAATCATTGCTTATCGGAAAAAATAAATTCACAGAAATCTATGTTTTTAACCTATTTAAAATGTTAAAATCTCTTGTACCAATGTTAAAATCTCATCCATTCTTAATTCAACGTTTAAAATAGTGTGAAGTCTTTTTTTTAGAGGGAAAATTTTAGGTTGAGGGAATGGTGCCCCAGTCCAAGGCAAAGAAAACTTTTGGGTTTTTTGAACACTTACGTAGGGAATTACATTTACAGTTTAAGTGTTTTTGAATCAGGTGTTAGAAGGTGCTAATCAAGGGTTCAAAACAGTATGTCAAGTGCAAGTTTATCCACCTAAATTCCCAAGCTGAATGGGAAAAACTGGGACAGGTGGAGTTTGCAAATGGAAGCAATCTTTGGCTTCCATGATGTTTTAGAAATTGTTCAAGAAGGGGTTACAGCACTAGCTCAGAACCCAACTCCTGAACAAATGACTGAACATATGGAAAACACTAAGAAGGATTGGAAAACTATCTATCTCATACACCAGGGATTTTGACAGAATTAGAGGCATCAAAGTCTCTAAAACTGTCTGGGACCTCCTTGACAAATACTATATTGGTGCTGCACCAGTCAAGGAGGAGAAACTGCAATCATTGAGAAAGCAGTATGAAAATCTAAACATGCAGGATGGTGAAAGTATTACTGATTTCTTTGGGAGACTAAAGAAAATCACTAAGAAAACTTGCACTTACAGTTACGTATGAGGCTCCTTTGTGTCTCTCAAGTACAAATATTGTTGTGCTCCATTAGGTCGATTCCTTAATGTTGGAACTTTTGTTACTTTGAACGTTATGAAATTGGAATCCGAAAATTGTGTACTTTTAGGTAATGCTAAAACTAAGAGAAAACTAAAGAGTATTTTTTTTTATCTTTTTTAATAAATAAATTTATTTTTCTTTTTGATTTGATGGAATTGGGCTGTTATTTGTTTGTGTCTCTACAAACTTTATGAAAAGGCTAGATTATTGAATGTACCAACCATAGAAAAATGAGACAGGGACATACCACTGTCGTGTGCCTAAATATTCAAGTTAAAAGACAACAGGTTAAGTTTAGGCACGAAATTGGCACGAAAGGATGGTGGTATAATAATAATTTGTAGTGCTATCGATTGGTATGATATCTATAAATATCATTATAATTTCAGTCAACCAATAAATAATTATCCCGATAAGCTTTTTTTACTGAGATTTATGTTTTAGTTTTAAAATAGGTACCTTTTCCTTTTTTTTGGAAACTTCGTAAAGGCATTTAAAAGAAAGAGTAATTCTAATGAATTTAAAGATATATTAAACATATGAATAAAAAATCTATATTGTTAATAAACTATTGCCTTATTTGTTCAGAAAATTATATATAATCCTCAAATTTATATTGATTGACTATTCACTTTTGAGATAATATATGGATTGAATTATCTGTAAGGTCTAGCTCAATTGGTAAATGCTAAAATTGTTAAGCCGGATATTATGTCTTGGGTTCGAATCCGAGACCTCACAGTTGTGTGCGTGACTTTCTAGTGGCAATTGTCACTCCGTCTACTAACCAAAAAAAATATATGGATTGAATGGTGTCACTTTGTACCAATGTTTTAAAAACCGGACCGGACCGGTCGGTTCAACTGGTTGAACCGGGAACCGGACCCCCGGCCGGTTGGTTCAACCCCATTTGAACCGCAGTCCTATTGAACCGCCCAGAACCGAGGAAGAACCGGGTTGAACCGCGGTTCAACCGCTTTGAACCGGAAACCGTACCGGATTGAACCGTCCGAAATACATTATTTTATTTTTAAATTTACTTTTTTCTCCAAAATTTAATATTTTTTATTTTTTATTTAATAAATTACTCATCCGGTTCAACCATGGTTGAACCGGTTGGTTGAACCGATTGAACCATGAACCGGAGGCCTCGCCGGTTCGATCTCCGGCCCGGTTTTAAAAACATTACGATGCTTTGAAAATTATTTCGGTTATATTGAACCGACAAAGATAGTAGTCGAAGGTTCAATGGTTTAATTGTCTTTGATCTAGTAACTACTAAACCTATGTATTTAATAATTTATGTTATTTTAAGAGATAAATTTTAAATATAATAAATCTAAAACTAAGAAAATATAATTATTACATTTATATTTCATAGGACAAAAAATAAATTAAAAGGGTAATATAAAAAAACTATGTATACTTATTTTTATAACTTGATTTGACAAACAACATTTTTTGAATTTAAAACTAAATTTTAGAAACATTAGAAAGGGACTAGATCAAGCTGGTTAACCCCCACCAATTTTTGGCTGGTTTTTTCACAGGTTCTTGGACAGTTTCCACCGCTTCTGAAACAAGAAAACTTTTCTACCAACTTTTATTATCTTTACTACAAGTACAACTTTTATTATCTTTACTACAACTACAACTTTTATTCGCAGAAAGGACAGAATTTGAATGCACCTACTATAAAACATTTTTAAACCTTCAATACAAATATGTGAAAATGTTTTGTGATAGTCATAACATAACATAACTACAAACAAATGACTTTTATAAATTCTAGAAACAAAAAAGTCATTCATAACATCAGCATAACAATGTTTTAAGGGTATCTGCACTAACAAAATTACACCCCTAAAGATAAAGAGAGGAAAAAAATCACTGGAAGAAGAATAAATCTTACTATCAAACAAAAAATAACAATGGAATCTACTAAAAAAGACATATAGTAAGACTCTCTTGATATTATAGAAGACTAACACCAAAAATGGGAAACTTATCAACTGCACTCGAAAAGAAATATGATGAAAAAAGGTAAAAAAAATTTACTCCAACGAATTTATGAGGTCTTTAAAATTGAAAACTAGCCAATCAGCTTTTACAGCAACGGCTTCTCGAAGTTGAACACCCGCATAGCAAATGAACATGTCAGCACCACCTGGTCTACGAGCCTAAATGTGCAGGAAAAACCATACAAATCATCACATATGAATATAATGTTCCAGAAAAACTAACAATGACAACTAATTCTTTGACTTTTTGATAAAGAAATGTAAGAGTTCCGTTAAAACCTTCTTATACAAACCCTCTTTGAGAAAAATCATCAGTACCGAACAATGACACAACTAATTCAGCTAAAATATCAATAAAAAAAAGTAGACTCATCTGTCAACAATTTAAGATCACTGTCTGTCTTTGGGACTGGAATTTTAAAGCTGTTTGTAGGAAAACAATGCAGGGATATAGAAAACAAGTTATCATATACAAATATAAGCAGGTGCTTCAATAAACCCAGGTCTAATCATCAAACCCAAGGATAGGAAAGAGCTTTGTACTACCCATATAATATTATCTTTGATAGAGAGAAATTGATTTGCTTTGCTCAATTTATCTTTTAGAATTTTCTCCTATGAAACTTATGATACTGGATAGTCAACTTGAAAATTATTTCATAGATGTATGCAATGCATTTTCAGAATTAAAAGGGGATCAGTGGTCTTTCTATAAAGCTTGTGGAAATCAGAAAACAGTGTATATTTGTTGGTGTATTTGCATTGTAGACTTATCTTTTTTTATTTATTTTTTTGGGCGGTGTGTACAAAGGGCAAGGACGTAGTCAACGCGAGCTGATGACTCGCGCTTACTAGGAATTCCTCGTTGAAGACCAACAATTGCAATGATCTATCCCCATCACGATAAAATTTCAAAGATTACCTGGGCCCGTCGGCCAAGGTTATAGACTCGTTGAATACATCAGTGTATTTGCATGTAGACTTATCTTTAATACTACGAGTGGCAAATGCAACTGCCGAAAGAGCTTTCTTTGTTATTTATGAATATCATCAAGAATTGGATGCAAAATCTATGGGAGATGAATGGTTGAACGATTGTATAGTTACTTATATAGAGATATTTTTGAAAGTATTGACAACGAAAAAATCATTAAATATTTTCATAGTATAAAAAATTGTAGAGAACAATTGTGACGTAGATGAATATTTCCCCACGGCTTAAATTTTCTAGATCCGTTACTGATCAGACCTCGTGATTTCTAATGAGATATTTCATAAAATTACGAGGAGATACAAAAGATTTTTCTTACCTCAAAATCAGTTGCACCATCTCCCACCATAGTTAATGCTTTGTATCCATGATCCTGAAAATCAGTTCGATCAGTGTTATAACCAAAAGTAATTAGTTAAAAAAATTAAGGCTAAATTATAGTTTAGGTCCCCCTATTTTCACAAATCTGGACATTTGGTCCCCCTATTTTAAAATTCAGAGATTTAGTCCCCCTATTTTAAAAAATTCAAAGATTTAGTCCAAAAGGGGGTTTCTCAATTTTTTTTGTTGATGTGGCACTCATTAAATGATGTGGCAGCCGACACAGCTTGCACACGTGTGTGCCACGTCATTTAATGGTCCATATGTACATTCCACATCAGAATATTATTATTAAATTATTAAGACTAAAAAATAAATAAATTACTAAAATTAAAAAAACTAAAAATAAAATAAAACTCCAGATCTGATGTTGTTTCCCTGCGAGAACATCGTCATCATCCAAAACTATCAATAGCAAGAACATCATCATCATCCAAAACATGTGCGAGAACATCATCCAAAACATGTGCGAGAACATCATCATCATCCTAAACATTTTTTTTTGACAATATCATCATCCTAAACATTATCAACAATCGATTCCAGATCTCCAAAAGCGAACATTATCAACACGAAACATCAGATGATAATGTTGCGGATTCGGTTAAAAGGAAGAAATTGGAATTTTAACAATTATCAACAATGAATTAAAACTAACAATTTTAACATCAGATGAATTAAAAGGAAGAAATGGAAGAAATTGGTTTCGATTAAAACTAAACATTATCATCAGACAAAACCAATTTTAACAACATCAGATGATAATGTTTAGGTTGATAATGTTGCGGAATCGATTAATAGGAAGAAATTGGTTTCCAGAAATGAATTAAAAGGAAGAAAACATTCAACAACCGATTCCAGATCTGTGCAGAAAACAACAGTTTGGTTTCGATTTCAGAAAACAACATCATCAGCGAGGAAGAGAAATTGTGAGCTTTAGCGTTCTTCTTTTTTAGCAACGAAGCAGCATTCTGTTCTTGAGAGTTTCTGCGTCCCGTTCTCACCACCGCACCATCATCCCAACCTCCTCACCACCACCATCGCTCTGTTATCTCTCCCTCGAAATCCCTTTCATCCCCCATTCCCTTTCCTCTCTTGGTGCTTGAAGATTAGGGATTTTAAGTCTACAGGGGTTAAGGATTATTGATCTAGGGGAGAAGTAGTAGTGGGAATCCTCGATGAAATGAAACAAACAAAGGAATTTGGAGATGATGAAATGAAATGTTTTGATAGTTGGAGGAGATGATGAAACGTTTTGATGGTCGGAGATGATGAAACGTTTTTTATTTTAATTTTGGTTTTGGGTTTCTGTTTTTTATTTTAATTTTAGGTTTTTTAATATAACTTTTTGTTTTAATATTTTATTAATAAGTTTATGATGTGGCATGAACACATCACCTTTTTTTTTGCCACGTCAGAAAAAAAATGAAAAACCCCTCTTTGGACTAAATCTGAGTTTTATAAAATAGGGGTACTAAATGTCTGAGTTTTAAAATAAGGGGACCAAATGTCTGAATTTTTAAAAATAGAGGGACCAAAACTATAATTTAGCCAAAAATTAACAAGTGTACATGACTAACCTTCTTGATTTGTTGGACTGCTGTAGCTTTTCCTCCACTCCTTGAAGTATGTTCATTTTCATCAAATCCCAGAAACTGTCCAGAGCTTCCAAAAAGTAGTCTATTGGCAAAAATGTTCTGTTCTGGAATCCCAAGTATTGATGCAACAGGCTTCATAACAAGTGTGGTAGTAGTTAGAAAGAAAATGAAGTATCTAATTCATTATCCTGTATAAATAGAGCCAACATGCTTATCATATATCAAAAGTACTGCATAAAATTCTTAATGTCATGTTGACACATGAAAAGCATTTGAAGACATAAGACAGCATCTGTAAACTTCATTCATTGTTCCTCATCATAATTTCAAACTTGCATGATTGGTGGAAGAAAAGAAAGTGGCCTAGTTTGAATTTTCAACATCAGATTTTCCACCTTCTAGGTAAGCAATTCACGATCCTATATGTTCACCAACCCCTATTGCATTCATCCCACATTCTAAATTCAAATTCAAATTTAATCCTATTCTGCAAGAAGTGTGTTAAAAGCAACATTAACAATACAACCTGTGTATATGTTTTGTTGATGGATTCTGGGCATGCAACGACTAACTGTAGTGATTCTTATATATATATATATATATAAGAAACATTTGACAAAATCATGAAGACCGAGCAGTGTAATGAAATGGGTTAATTTCAACTAATGACGTTATAATTTTAACTTTTCCCCACAAATACACTTTGTATTAAGTTGCTCAAAGACAAAGAAACAATTAATGACAACTCATCGTATTAAGCAGCTCAAAAAAAATACTTCATAATAAATAAGGGTAAAATATAGAATTGAGTAATTAATGTGGTAGAAAATAAGACATCATTTCTTACATTTAATTAGGACCAAGAAAGCAACCCATTTTGTTTCTCACATATAGAGCCATAGATAGAACCAGAGGTAGTATATCAGTAACTATGATATTCTACTCTAAGCACAAAACGAATAAGAAAAATCATTCATTAAAGTTATTCTCCATACATTGATCATTTGACGGAAGCCTCCTGAGATCAGGTAAACTTGCTTGCCATTAGCCTTTAGCTTCTGGACTAACTCTTCAATGCCAGGGGAAAGCCTGCATATTAGAAGTAGAATAGTAAAGGGACAGAGACTCCACAAGACCACAACTCAAACCTATGACCTAGTCACGCAGCAATAACTCGAGCAGTTGCATCAATGTACCACTTCAAAGTTTTGGCTGGTCTTAACATGGGATAAGTCAATAAATTAGAAGTGATCGAGTATCATTTCTCCACACCACTATCAATATATCGTATGGGTTGATGTATTTTTCATCATTATATTCTCCTTTAATAAAATAAGAAAAAACTTCAATGTGAAGCAGTATAACTTTTGACTCTGGATGGACACCATGCAGCATTTCTTGTTAGGAATCAATTGCAAATATATCTTAATAAATCTACCATCAGGTGACCAAAAGCATACATCAGTTCTCTGGAATTTGGTTACTATTAGTTGGTTGGGGCCATAAGAGTAGTGGTTAAGGAGAAACCCAGGAGGGAGCAACTAACCCTGCATTTTATCCTGATTCATGTGCTTCAGACATAGATGAATACCTCAATCAAGCACAGAAAACTTGGTTTGGTAGGTAATGGTAGATCTAAATACACATATGACATCCCTTCTCTTCCAAGTATGGGCTGCAAAGTACTTTTGCCAGAATGAACTGGCAGTGTTATAAACTATTGATACATGGGTGAGCCTGACCACTTTGAATCATCATCCACGTCAGTGAAAGGGAGCTTTGGCGCAACGACTGGAGTTGCTGCCGTGTCACAAGGCATGGACTCGAGCCATGGAATCAACCTCTAGCAAATGCAAGATAAGACTGCCTACCAAATAGATATACAATGAATCCAATCCTTTCCTGAAACATTCAATGGCAGTAGCTTTATGGTACCGAGTTTCCTTCTTTTACTCATAGCATTTCGTCATACAGAAGATGCAGCATAAAAACTTTCATTTCTGCCAGACTAAAGGTCAAAGGCAAGAATAACTGGATTACTTGAGTTGGGGTAAATCAACAGAAAATACCCATAAGTAATCAAGTCACATTCCTCATCAAAACTTAAAATCTGCTCAAGAGACTTGACAATATCAGCTAGTCTCTGTCATACCTTGGGGGTTTTTGCTCAAGAAAATTCTGAAGTTGAGACAAAGAAGGTTTGAACAAAGATAGTCTAGCAGCTAAGGCTTCCTCAAAAGGAACAGAACCACCCATTGCCCTATGAAAATTCAACATTTAAATATCATAAAACAAATACCAAGGAAATAACAACAAAACAAAAAATAATTGCCATTCAAACAATCCAACCTAGCAGTCCATTCAGCAACAGCCTTTCCAGCCCCACAGAATTCAGCAAGCTCATCAATACCTTCATCCAGGCACACAGTGCTATCCACATCAAAGCACACTGCATCACCATTCTTCCAAAAGTCCAGAATTTCTACCATCATCAAAACAAAACACACTATTATCATTCCAACAAAACATGGAAGTCAATATAACATAGAGAATTAATTATGCCAATGACACGAATTATATAAACTGCATAAAATACATCCGTCACCCTGAAACTATGACATTATTTTCAGTTTAGTTGTATCATAATGTTTTTTAGTAGAGTTTAAGGGCTATGCACCAATAGTGTAAAACTTTTTTACACGACATCAAATCAGGTCTCAGTCATGTCTCACCATTTAAGTGTTCGTTGAGATATTCTAAAAAAGTAAAGGTTATATCCTAATCATCTTGTAAATCACACATACCATAAATTACGATTGGATTGATCGTGTAAAGAAATTTTACATCAATGGTGTGTACTACTCTCTAATGTTTTAGTGTTTAGTGTTTTAGTTCAATAACTATGTACTTACGATCTAAATTACATAACTTACACATACGCCCTATTTCCTTGCCTTGCAAACCTACTTCCTCATCTTGCCGCCCTTGCAAAAACACCCATCAATGGTGACTTTACCGTGACAAGACGGTGAAATATAATTGGATTGCAATGTAAACATGTTTATTTATTAAATTTAATTCAACTTTAAATTCATTTTTGTATTGTCATTATTTAGTGATAAAACACAAGTAGCGCTCTACTTTCTCCTACTCTACCAGATTTGTACAAAATGAAAAAGACTATGTTGGATAAGAAATAGTGGATAGCGGATAAACAAGCTTATAGGTAATGAGCTTATAGCGGATAGTTGATAGTGAATAAGCTAGCATATTGAATTTAGAGCGTTTTTTTTATCAATAATTGAATTTAGAGCGATAAAATTAGCGGTTGAACTAACTTATAAATAAAAAATGACATAAATTGACGTATGTAATTAATGTTTAAAAATGGGAGAAAATATTTATTTAATAAAGAATAAAAAAGAATTAAGGTTTATATAAAAACCTTTGGAAGGAAGCGTATTCTCAAATTGGCCAACTTGGGAGCCTCCAACAGAAGCAGCAGCAGCCACAACCAACGGCGAACATTGCTTCTTCTTCTTTAACACTATTCCAATTCGAAATCCACCAACCGTTTTCAGATGCGGCGTTGATGATGCAAAGAGAAAACGAGATCGCTGCTTTCTAAACCCAAACACACGAATCGGATTGTTGATCCCACAACTCACCAACCCTTCCATTTAATAACCTATCTGTTTTTGCCAAATCAAATGAAGAAAAAAAAGTTGATTTAATAAAAGATGGTTGATATTGAATACTGAATAATTGAATTAAAAAGAAGGGGAATGAGTAATGGTATTGGATTATAGTACCTGTTGAGAGAGTGTCAAGTTAATGAATGAAAGATCTAAGAAGCGAATGCGAAATGAGAATTAGAGAGGGTTGGTGAGGTCCCAAACTCAACGTCATGTAATTATGGAGTGGAATTGGAAAGTTCCTTTCTTTTTGTTTGTTTTTTTGATTTAATAATGTTTTATTCTTGATTTGGTTTGGTAGAGATGTTTGTTCATTAATAAAAAACATCGAGCCAAATACTTCCTACAACTCCTTGATTTGATTTGATTTAATAATGTTTTATTCTTGATTTGGTTGTCGGTTTTTAATGTAAAAAAATGGGTGTAAATAGTCATTTTTGTTCCCGAATGTGTGAAGCGTTGTCGGTATAATCTTTGGTCCATACTTCCTACAACTCCTCCGGTTACTCATTGGACACCCTCAACCCTCAAATGTTCCAAAAATAACCTCATGTGAAACGCGCTTTCAAACCCCCACGCTGCATTTTAATAGGTTTAGAACTAAACTTTTGAACCGGTTCGGAACTAACTAAACTTCTGAACCTGTTAAAAGTCTCGCAACTGGGGGTGTTTGCCAGTGGGGGCTTGATACGGAAATATAAATTCGAACCGGTTCGGAAGTATAGTTCCGAACCTTGGTAATCCCAGAAGAAGAAAAAAGGGACGCGCACGTTTCATTAATGACATTTTGGTCTTTTCACAGAGTTTATGGGGTGTCAGTGAGTAGCTAGGGTGTTGCAGGAAGTATGGCCCTAATCTCTAAATTTATCAAAATTACAAACACATCCTCAAATGTCACTCTAAATTTTCAAAAGAAGAGATTTTTTTTAAAAGAAAAATCTGACTACGCGCATCAGCGCGGCAAGCAGCAGGCAGCTTTTGCTGCTTTTTATTCGCAAACACACCCTCAAATGTCACTCTAGCTTTTGTGCAGTTTTTTGGTCAAATTTTCTGCCATTTTTGACCATTATTGCTATGAACCACTATTTTTGACATTTTGCTAGCATATGAATTGATTATACTATAGTATTAGAGATTAGATTAGATTAGTATTTGATAGATATGTTTGAATGAAAAAAATAAATAAATAAATAAAGAGAGAGGAGAGAGATGATGGGAGGTGTGTAAGAGAAAAGGTAAAAAAATTGTAAAAAGTAGAGATTTTTTTGTCTTTTATTGGCAAAATGTCTAAAATGCCCAAAAAAAATGAACACGTGACGCGCTAGTGGAATTTCTAAAAATGTCAATTTGCTAGCATATGATTTTATTAGATTAATATTAGATAGATTAGTATTAGGGATTAGAATAGATTGGTATTAGATAGATATGTTTGAAGTGGAATAAAATAGAAGTAAATGAGAATAAATAGATATGGAAGAAGAAAAAGAGAAAGAAATGATAGAGAAAAGAGGGGATATTATGAGAGAGAGAGAGAAGAGAATAAAATAAATAAATAAATAAATAAATAAATAAAGAGAGACGAGAGAAATGATGGGAAGGTGTGTAAGAGAAAAAGTAAAAAATTGTAAAGAGTAGAGATTTTTTGTCTTTTAGTGGGAAAATGTCTAAAATGCCCAAAAAATGGACACGTGGCGCGATAGTGGAATGTCTAAAAATGTCAATTTGCTAGCATTAGATTAGATAGATAGATAGATATTAGATTAGATTTGGATGCAGGTGGCAAACCGGCTCGAGAGATTAGTCTCTGCAGTTGCGAAGAGGATATCTGGTTTATACCAAAAAACCTAGGCCACGTGACAGTGCTATCATCATATGGGAAATGCCACATGTCGGTGTTGACGTGAAAATTTAACGGCACATGGCATACAAAGCCTATGTCGCATTCATTATATGTGACAGTGCTATCATTATATGCGGTCATTTCAGAAACTTTGTATCAATGCCGACTTACTTCAAGTTGTTGAATACAATGAGCAATAAGCATCTAACTTGGATATATTTCATAAGGGCCCCATGGCCTGTGAAATTTTTTCCCATAGGGACGAGGGAGAAAATCCTCTATACACTAAACAAAGGACAATCAAATATGCACACATCTAAACCAAATATTGTTATGAAAAAAATATAGTATTTCAGGATCGACCTCTACAAAGTTTTAGAATTAGAATGCCGGAACTCTCACCACCATTATCTATAGGATATTGATTCATCTCCTCTACAAACATTTCCTTCAACGCACATTCAATCCTATTCCTACTGAAATAAAACATGGCGACTTTAAAATGTTAGAGTGTGTATTAACATATTATACCATATGAAAAATAAAGGTATTGGCATTAATTACCTTCTCATTAAACAACGACATGTCAATACTGGATATGACATTTGGATTTTTGAATTTAAGAACCCTCCATGTATGCAGGACACAAACCTTAAGCCTTCACTTTGTCTTGCTCGGGTGTATGTCAGAAATTAGAGTATATCTTGAAGCCATTTTTGTAAACTCTGTGAAGTATGGTTAAATCAAGAGACAATACTTGCACCAGATGTTCGTGTGGAATCGCATGTGGGTTTGGTCGCATAGTACATTGGTATTTATAACAATGATTCTGCCCTTTGCCCTCCACCTTCGTTGCCTCTTCACCTTCCACTGGCTCATTTAAATTCGAATCTCAACCCCTACAATTATGATTAATGAAATAAATTCAAATTCAATCCACCACATGACTTATTGAAATTCAAATCTCAACCCCCTCCCTTGACCTCCCACATCTTTTAACCTTCCTTTGGGTTCAATGTTCTAAGTTCATGAATTAATCAATGATATCACATTTCAATTCCCACTACAATCATGATTAAACCACTAAATTCAAACTCAATTCCCCACACCTCTTAATCTTCCATTCAATTAGAACTAAATGATGCCCCTTTTCCATTCACCCTAAATGTCTCTTAATCTTTCCAACGGTTCAATTCAATTTTCATGCACTCAATTGGATGCGCAATGATGCCCTTTTCCCTTCACCCTAAACGCCTCTTAATGCACCCAACGGTTCAATGCTCAGTGTTTCGATTTTCATTCCCTAAATTGAATACGCATGGAGTGTCTTTCCCTTTAACCTTCCACACCCCTTAATCTTCCACTGGTTCAATGCTCTAAGTTCATGATTAATCAATCTTAATGTTACATGTCTGTTAATATTCCCCACGGTTTAATACTGAAATTTTCAAATTTGATGCCATCGATTGAATGCAAATGGATACCTCTAAAACCAAGGACGAAATTTACACTTCCAACGAGAAAGAAGTTGAAAAGTTGCAATTAAAGATTGCAATGAGAAGTGAAAAGATCACAATTAAAGTTTGCATTGAAAGTTGTATAGGGTGGTTCGTCAATAAACGCAATGTGGCAGACAATTATAATGACAAAATTTTAACTGACCAAATTTTAAAAGATGATTTAAATATGAGTAAATACAGTCTTTGATAACAATGATTGTTATTAAAGATTGCAACGAGAAACGAAAGGACCACGATTAAAGCTTGTTATGGAAATTGTATAGGATTGTTCTACAATTAATGCAATTGTGTCTTTTTAGGTTGGAATGTAATCTCGAAATCGAGTCGAATAAAGCATGTTTGGGAAGTAGAAAGTGGAATGGTTGCAATTTAATTTTACAATGGAAAGCGAAACCTAAACAACTAAATCGAGTATCGGGAATAATATAGGGTACTGAAGTTTGCATATAATAAAATTAAACCGTGCATTGAGAATGAAAAGAAGCAGAAATCGTTGCGGTTTAATTTGCATTGGGAACCAAAGTATAAAGAATTAAAGCGTGCATTGGGAATTATATAGGGTTGTTCTGCAATAATTGCAAGTGTGGCAGACTATTATTATGGACAAATTTAAAATAACCAAAGAACCTCTTGTTTTGACGTACTTTTTCTCGCCTAAACGACTACTTTTTGGCGGACTCCGTATTCTACTTTTATATATAATAATTTTTTATTTTAATTAATAAGAGGTTTGGACCACATTTAAAATGATAGGTTAGTGACTATGACCTCTTATATACTCTTCGTTTAATTCATTATTAGGCTATGTAAGACTTTTCACCCTTGGATACCCGATCCTTTTCTTTTTACAAATTGGATACCCAATCCTAATTTAGGTCACTCTTCCTCTTTTGAGAGTGTTTGTGAATGTAGTTAATCCTTCCTTTAAACTTAGTTTGGTGTTTGTGGATAATGTAAGAGGTTTTTCTAAACCTCTTTTTGTTAAGTGATAAATTACTTCATTCTCATTAAAAAAATCAATTTCTCATCTCTTCAATCCATTGAAGTCAATTTTCTTCTATCCTTTTACCCCTTAGCTTACCATCTTCGCCTTAAACTTTTTCTCCAAATAGCGCTAAGAAAATGTTTTACACACAAGAATGAGGAATTTCATACAATGGCGAATTAAAACTACTATGATAAGTGATCATAGAAATTAATTACTTATTAAAACGAATAGTAGAGCAAAGGTCCATAGCCTGAAACTGTGACATAAATGAGAAGCAGAACCGATTTCGATCATCTATGTGAAGTGCTAAACTGAAATTAAACGATAGGAAAAAAAAAAACCAAACACAGTCCAAACACACAACAACAACAAAAGCAAAAAAACAAAATATCTTCAAACCTTAATCTCTCAAAATGAGACGACGTCTTCGATAGCCATCACATTCTCGGTTATCAGCCAAGTCAATCTTAACAACCTTAACATCAAAAAGAATCTTAAACTCAGTAGTTGGGTTCATTTGTGCCAATGCAACAACATTGTTAACAATGTGTGGTTGCAAATACATAACCAAACCAGAGCTCATAGGTAACTTAGCCAACTCTTTGGAGACATGAGAATAATAAAGTAAAGTGTTGGTGGGATTGAAAAGAGGAACCTTGAATTTGTAGTTGAACTTTGGTGCGACAAAAAAGCCATTCTCTATATTCATAGGTGGAAATCCTTTTAAGGGTTCAACATAGAGTTTATACCATCCTTGAATTTGTAACTCTATTGTTGCTACTTTAACTTGAGTAATGTTTGATGATGTTTCTGAGGTTCTTCCTATGCTTGTGGTGTGATGGTAATTTGTGCTTGGTATTTTGAGATTTGACTCAGAAAAGGGAAATGAAAGGTTTGTGGGGTTGGATGAGTATGACATTTTTGGAAGCAGAGAAAGAAAGGGACAGTCATAGATCTATATATGGGCAAAGTTTCGACTGTAGCACCAAAAAAATTTTTTTTTACCAAAATAGCACACCTTTTAGATTATTTACCAAACTAGCACACATCCCATTTTTAGTGTAGAAGTCGCCCCCCCCAAAACGACTTCTGAACTAAAAAATTTAATTTTTTTTTAAAAACTAGTTCAGAAGTCGCCCCCCAGGGTGACTTCTGAACTGTGTTTTTTAATTTTTTTTTATTATATATTAATTTAAATTAATTTAATTTAATTATTTTAATTAATTTAGAAAATTAATATTGTTAATTCTAAATAGAAATTATAAATATTATTGTGAAAAAAATATTATCGGCTATATTGAAATATGGAACCAACTGTATTACAACAACGGAAACAAACATAAATACTAAAACATGTCAGAAATAAATACACTTATTTTATACTAAATACTGAAAAGTGTGTTAAATAACTAATTTAATAACTAATTTATTTACTATAAAGTGTGTTAAAAATCATTTTTTCACCTAAACTTAAAATGGTTTTTTACCTAAAGTGTAGTGTCGGCAAGATCATGACCGTTTATTAGTGTCCGCAAGATCCTGACCGTTGAAACTGCACGCTGCACTAGTCACTATTCACTGTGCACTATTCACTATACGACACTGCACTAATCGACACTATGCACTATTCACTATTCGTTACTATGCACTATTTGACACTATTAACTATTCACTGTGCACTATTCACTATTCGACACTATGCACTATTCACTATTCGTTACTATGCACTATTTGACACTATTAACTATTCACTGTGCACTATTCACTATTCGACACTATGCACTATTCGACACTATTCACTATTCGACACTATGCACTATTCGACACTCACTATTCACTCCTATATATAGCCTTGTTACGGACCTCCTTCTCATCAACCATCAAACCTCCTTCAAACCTTCTTCAAACCATCAAACCTCCTTCAAACCTCCTTCAAATCTCCATCAAACCTCCTTCAATGGCTTTGTTACTAAACCATGATACTCACAGGTCCATGCATCTGACTGATGATGCAATGGAGTGTCACCACCACTTCAACATTGAACCACCACACCCGTTAATAAATCCATTCGTAGAAGAAGCTGGTTTTGGCACAGTTGCAACCATTGGAAAATTCAAAGTAATTCCAGCGTTAGTGACAGCAATGGTCGAACGCTGGAGACCAGAAACACACACTTTTCATCTTCCTGTAGGAGAGTGCACCATAACTCTCCAAGATGTAGCGCTGCATTTGGGGTTATCAGTGGATGGAAATGTCGTTACTGGAAGATGTAGTTGGTCTTGGGATGTAATATGCCAGGAACTATTGGGAAAATGTCCTCCAGAAGATCAAAAGAGAGGGAACGAAGTTAAGATGAGGTGGCTCAAAGAAGCATTTGCCGAAATTCCAGAAGGCGCTTCTACAAATATGCTGAGACAACATTGTAGGGCGTACCTACTGCGGTTGATTGGGGGCTTCATACTCCCAGATAAATCAACAAACAGAGTTCACCTCAAATACCTACCCCTTTTGAGACATTTAAATAAAGTTTCAAGATACAGTTGGGGGTCTGCATGTCTGGCAAATTTATACAGACAAATGTGTAAGACAGCTACATCATCCTCAAGCTGTATGGGTGGATGTACTATTTTGTTACAGTCTTGGATTTGGTACCGCATGCCGTTCCTAGCCCCAAGTTGCAACCGTGGTATTGGTTGGCCACTAGCAAAAAGGTAACAATTTTGCACACCTTATGAACAGACAAAAAATTTATCTTTGATTTATAATAATGTTTTATTTTTTTAATAGATGGGTTGGCGGGAGATTAGACCACACAAGATGTCCATCTGACCTTGTTGCATACAGATCTAGGATCGACCACATGAGGCAAGAAGACTTTCAGTGGTTGCCGTATCAAGGACTAGAGTTCACGCTGCCAAACATAGCATTCCAGGACAACTTCATATGGACTGCAAACACAACATTGGTCTGTTTACAACATGTCGAATGGCACCACGCAGATCGAGTGAAACTGCAATTTGGCCTTGTCCAAGACATACCAATTGCACCAGTCAATTTGGACGACATGCACAACATCGACATGCGAGGACTTGCAGATGAGGACTGGTCTATAAGGCACGGAGGCTGGATTGAATTGTGGAATGAGAGACAAAGTAAAGTTATTGTGGGTCACCCATTCCATGGAGTACCGATGAACTCCCAAGAATATATGCAGTGGTTTCTGAACAACTCAAGGCCATACATTTCTATCGAGCAACAGCTTAGGGACCCACGAGTTGTGGATGATCAAGAAGAAGAACCGACTATGCCAGAAGCATCTTCAATGCCAACCACTCAAACTGAACGTCGCAACCGTAACCGTAACCGTAGTCGACGTTGGCCACAAACTCAACATGCCAGCCAAATTTCCCCAACCTTAGAGGAAAGCCAACAAAATGTGCCTCATCGTCACTCTATTTCCCCAACCTATCAAGATTATCAGCCATTCAACCAGTCAGTAGAACATACTCCATTTCAAGATACCTATCGGCATTCTACGGCTGACAGCAACGACGATATGTTCTATAATCTTTTTGGTGTCCACCCTGGTACGCCGGAATCAGTTGCATATCTTCGTAGCCTTCAGGAGCATCCCAGTGCTAGTACCTCATCACTTCACCAATACGAACAACCACCTGCCCCTACCCCGGCTGAAGAAGAAATACCAGCAGCACAACAGCGTCCGCGCCGTCATCGCCGACCACCACCATGTGGAACTGGCCATCATTTACAACGTTAATCACTTCGAGTTTTAAATTTCCTATCCTTGTATTTCTGCAATTTGTGTTTTTAATTTCTATTGTTATCCTATATTAAATTCTATTCCAATTTTTAATATCTTCATTTTTTACCGTAATTACTTTTTAAATACATTAACGTATTCAAATATTTTTTTTTTCACAAAAAATTTAATAATTAATTTACAATTAACAATATTAATTTTCTAAATTAATTAAAATAATTAAATTAAATTTATTTAAATTAATATATAATAAATAAAAAAATTAAAAAACACAGTTCAGAAGTCACCCTGGGGGGGCGACTTCTGAACTAGTTTTTAAAAAAAAATATATAATTTTTAGTTCAGAAGTCGTTTTGGGGGGGGGGGGCGACTTCTACACTAAAAATGAGATGTGTGCTAGTTTGGTAAATAATCTAAAAGGTGTGCTATTTTGGTAAATTTTTTTTTTTGGGCTACAGTGGAAACTTTGCCATCTATATATATCATGCTTTGTCGGCGTCTTGTTCATCCAGATTGAGATTTCGTTAAATAAGTTTTTTGTGGTTGAAAACATTAAA
This sequence comes from Astragalus membranaceus, assembly GCA_039519185.1. Classification (NCBI taxonomy): domain Eukaryota; kingdom Viridiplantae; phylum Streptophyta; class Magnoliopsida; order Fabales; family Fabaceae; genus Astragalus; species Astragalus membranaceus. The sequence continues at coordinate 168,548,051 of CM076848.1, read as the reverse complement.
TACCAATTTCTTATTTTTTTTTTTTTTAATCCCAAGTACAAATAGTGGGGCACGCAAAAAAAAAATTATATACCAAAATAACACCATTTTTAGATTATTTACCAAACTAGAACACATCCAAATTTTAGGCTAGAAGTCGCCCCCACAGGCCACGACTTTTGAACTGCATTTTGCAAAAAAAATTTGCTTTTTTTTAGTTGAAGGGTGACTTCTGAACTGTGTTTTTTAAATTTTATTTTTCTTTATATTAATTTAAATTAAGTTATATTAATTAATTTAATTAATTATAAATATTTTGGTGAAAAAATATTTGAACACATTAATGTAATTAAAAGTGTCGGCAAGATCTCGTGCGTTCAAAAGTGTCGGCAACATCAAGACCATTGAAAAAAACCGTTTGTTTTGTAGCGTAAAAAATTAGTTTTTTACTATGTTGTGACCACTTTTAATCATATATATCTATTTTTTATTAAAAAAAATAACTACCGTGTAGAAGAGGTATAAAACTACTGTTTTGAGTTATGAAATATTAGATACGGATTTAAATTAGACATCTATTAAAATCGTAAAAAACACTAAAAAACACAATCTGGGCCGTTGAAACTGTCGGTGCAATTTGGGACGCTGAAACTGTCGGTGCACTGTGCACTATTCACTATGCAGTGCGCACTGTGCACTATTCACTGCGCACTGTGCACTGTGCACTTTTCACTACCACAGTGCAATCTAGGCCATTGAAACTGTCGGTGCAATCTGGGCCGTCAAATTTTTCTATAAATAGAGCTTCTGCCACTTCAACATTCTTCACTCAAACACTCAAACCCCCTTCTGATACTCCACTAAACTACAAACCCCCTTCTCATCAATGACTTTGTTAAAAAAACCAGGATACTCACAAGTCCATGCATCCCACTGATGATGCAATGGAGTGTCACCACCAACATTGAACCACCACATCCGTTAATAAGACCATTTGTAGAAGAAACTGGCTTTGATACAGTTGCAAACATTGGACATTTCAAAGTAAATCCAGCGTTGGTGACAGCAATGGTCGAACGCTGGATCCCAGAAACACACACGTTTCATCTTCCAGTAGGAAAGTGCACAATAACTCTCCAAGATGCAGCGTTGCAATTGGGGCTATCAGTGGATGGAAATGTCGTTACTGGAAGATGTAGTTGGTCTTGGCATGCACTATGCAGTGAACTATTGGGAAAACCTTGTCCAGATGATCAAAAGAGAGGAAACGAAGTTAAGATGAGGTGGCTCAAAGAAGCATTTGTTGAAATTCCAGAAGGTGCTTCTAGGAATGTGCTAAGACAACATTGTAGGGCGTACTTACTGCAGTTGATCGGGGGCTTCATACTCCAAGATAAATCAACAAACAGAGTACACCTCAAATACCTACCACTTTTGAGAAATTTAAATGAAGTTTCAAAATACAGCTGGGGGTCGGCATGTCTGGCAAACTTATACAGACAAATGTGTAAGACAACTACATCATCCTCAAGCTGTATGGGTGGATGTACTATTCTGTTACAGTCTTGGGCTTGGTACCGCATGCCGTTCCTAGTCCCAAGTTGCAACCGTGGTATTGCTTGGCCACTAGCAAAGAGGTAACAATTTTTCACACCTTATGAACAGTCAAAAATTTTATTCTAGATTTATAATAACACTTTATTTTTTTAATAGATGGGTTGGCGGGAGACTAGACCACACGAGATGTCCATCTGACCTTGTTGGATACAGATGTAGGATCGACCACATGAGGCAAGAAGACTTTCAGTGGTTGCCGTATCAAGGACTGCAATTCCAGATACCAGAAATAGCATTCCAGGACAGCTTCGTATAGACTGCAAACACGGCATTGGTCTGTTTTCAATATGTCGAATGGCACAACGCAGATCGAGTGAAACTGTAATTTGGCCTTGTCCAAGACATACCAGGTGCACCAGTCATTTTGGACGCCCTTCACAACATCGACATGCGAGGACTTGCAGACGGGGACTGGTCTATAAGGCACAGAGCCTGGATTCCAGACTGGAATGAACGACAAAGTAGAGTTATTGTGGGTCACTCGTTCCATGGAATACCGATGAACTCCCAAGAATATATGCAGTGGTTTCTAAACAATACAAGGCCATATATTTCTATCGACCAACATCTAAGGGACCCACAGGTTAGTGCGGTGGGTGGTGTTGTGGATGATCAAGAAGAAGAATCGACTATGCCAGAAGCACCATCAATGCCAACCACTCAAACCGAACGTCGTAACCGTAGTCGACGTTGGCCACAAACTCAACATGCAGCCCAAGTTCCCCCAACCTTAGAGGAAAGCCAACAGACTGTGCCTCATCGCCACTCTATCTCCTTCATGCCAACCTATCAGGATTATCAGCCGTTCAACCAATCAGTAGAACATACTCCATTTCAAGATACCTATCGGCATTCTACTGTTGGCAGCAATGATGATATGTTCTATAGTCTGTTTAGGTGTCCACCCTGGTACGCCGGAATCAGTTGCATATCTTCGTAGCCTTCAGGAGCATGACGGTGCTAGTTCCTCGTCACTTCACCAATACGAACAACCAATTGGCCCTGCCCCAGCTGACGAAGAAATACCAGCAGCACAACAGCGTCCACGCCGTAATCGCCGACCACCACCATGTGGAAATGGCCATCATCTACAACGTTAATTTTTTGCTTTGTTTTGCTTTTTAATTTATTTGTGCAACTGTTGTAATTATCTTGTAAGTCTTTTTTTTTTGAACAGGTAACTGATAAGTCATTTAAATAAATTAATGTGTTGTAATTTTTTTCCCTTAATTATTTTAGTAAATTAGAATTATAAATATTAATTTTCTAAATTTATTAAATTAATTAATATAACTTAATTTAAATTAATATAAAGAAAAAGAAAAATTAAAAAACAGAGTTCAGAAGTCACCCTAGGGGGCGATTTCTGAACTAGAAAAGCAAAAAAAAAATTGCAAAATACAGTTCAGAAGTCGTGGCCTGTGGGGGCGACTTGTAGCCTAAAATTTGGATGTGTTCTAGTTTGGTAAATAATCTAAAAATGGTGTTATTTTGGTAAATAATTTTTTTTTGGTGCTAAAGTCGTTTTTTTGCCAAGTGGGGATAAGAGGGGAATGAAACGTGGTGGGATGGCTTTTGGTGTCCATTACCTAGGGATGGGTGGAATTTGATAAGTTTAAATACCCAACTCAATCAAATAATTATGGGCCGAGAAACGGGAATTTAAACACATTTTTAAGGTAGAATGAAATTAATTTTTAACAGTGGAATTCAGATGCTTATTGCGAAAAAAAAACATTGGAATTCGGATGATTGAAATTAGGAATTTAGTTAAGAGTACTACTCTTCACCTAGACTCAGTTATACTTTTGGTACATGAAAGGTCAAATTTTATGGGTTGAGTTGGGTCCAACAGGTTTTAAATTTTCAGACACGCCGCTACTCAACTGTACTCTATAGGTCTCCTTATTTTAAAACCAACTCAACCCATTTATTTGTGCCCACTCCTATCCATACTGTTTCTATACTCAATATAATAATTTAAAACAAATAATGTATGGAAAATTTGAAACGAAAAAGAAAATAGTGTTACAACAAAGTAAGTGATGTGTTGACTTTGGAAGTGCGAGTTCGAACTTGAAACATATTACTTTCCCCTCATCATTCCTCCACTCATAACCGTTTGTACTAAAGACAAAAAAAATAGTAATTTGATATTTTGACACATAAAAAATTAGTTCATTTTCTCCGAAAAGTGCGGAAAAAGTGTTGCTAGAAGCGCCGAAACGCAAAACCGACTAAAAAATCAAGACGAAAAATATCTAGTGGCAATATATTTTAATATCTACGAGAATCTTTTGAAAGCTTTTCATCATTACAAAATCGATAAAAATCCTTTGAAAAATTCTCATCATTACAGAATCTTCTTTAATTGACATAAAGTTGATTCGAATGACCTTTGTGATGACCATTTTTCACATCAATGTTTGCATTACATCAAAAAAATTATCATTATTGCAAAGATTTTCGATTAGAAAATCTTCACCAATTTAATTTAGATATTGAAAGATATCATATCATTACAAAAGATTTTGGATTTGACATAAAACCACCTCTAATGACTGACACGACATCACTGAGATAACAACATGTCACATCACACTTCACCTCACATCACTCCATAAGATTTTGTCTTCATTTCAAATATTCTTTCACAATAAAAAATGATTTTCCCTCTCCTATAATTACCTACTTTCACTGACATTCTCACTTTGATTTTCATTTCTCTCTCTAATCCATCTTTCTACTTCCCATAATATTCTCTCCCTCGTCCTCCATCTCTTCTCTCTCTCTCTGTACCTTTCACTTTTCTTTTATTTCACTTCAATCTTGGTGGATCTAGTTTGGGGGAACAAAACTACTGAAAAAATTTCGCAACCAATCAGAGCGTGCCATCATGTGTGTAATCTTATCCACCGATCATAGTGTGCTGACGTTATTCACCTTTACCACCAGCCAATTAGAGTATGCATACATTTGAGTAATTCAATCCACATCCTTGGAAACCAATTAGAGTGTTGCCATTTGTCACATCACATCAAAAGATTTGTCATCATTGCAAAGATTTCCAAAATGTTTAAAGAATCTTAACATAATCTAATAAACATATTAAAAGATATCACATTGTTGCAAAAGATTCTTGATTTGACATAATATCCCTCAAAAGACCGACGCGACATCTCTGTAGTGACAACATGTCACATCACATCACCCCCCTCACACCACTTCATGAGATTTTGTCATCATTTCAAAGATTCTCCCACGGTAGAAAATGATTTTTCCTATGCTACAAATACCCACCTCTCACTCATGTTCTCATTTTGATTTTCACTATAGACCATTACTCGTGCGATGCACGTGGAAAAAGTTGTGGACAATAAAGTTATTCTTTTTTCAGAAAATTGTACGATGTTTGCCAAAGGAATCGTAGTTTTGGTACTTTCAGAAAATTGTATACAACATGATTC